>CM062396.1:17599792-18799792 GCA_031304145.1 Cardiospermum halicacabum
TATTAGAGTTTATAAAGTCCCACGAATTTTCATTTGCCTCCTCCCTTGTAACAGTATTAAAATTACTTTTCTATTTTATTTTTCATGAATTTGTGCAGTTGCATATAGGCTTCAAAAATCTGGCAAGGTTATAAACAGTGTATCTATTGAGAGGTGTTTCATAGTGCTTAGATACTGCTATTGAACCTTTCCACGATAACAGTTTGAATGTTTTGATAACTGAAAGCTTTTAAGCAAAAGAAATTTAAAATCAAGGTAATGAAGATCGTCACCTCACGCGAATAATGTTCAGCATCCCTCTTCATGGCAGCCATCTCAACTCTCATTTTCTGGAGCTCTGCCTGAATATACAAAAGGCAAGCAATGAGAAACAAATTAGCTGGTAACATATCCATAATCCATGACACTAGCATATAGTTTCACTTGTGCTCTGTTTCTCTGAGCAGGACTGATAAACCCAAAACAAGAAAAAGAGGGAAATTACCTCCAAAGAAGAAAGCTTGCTCTCGGCATCTCTTTGGCCCTGACGAGCACGTTCTACTTCTTCCTGCCATGCCTGCATCTATTTACAATACGACTCAACTGATTACAAAGACAAAAGAAAGAGAACATAAAAACTAGAATCATGCTGCTGAGAAAGATATCAAATTCACTAATTCGGAACTTTGAACTTAATTTTAGTTTTCCAGGGGACAAGAATCAACACCATGTGAGATGAAGATTATAGTTCACACATGGATACTTATTTTCCAAGGCTATAAATGTTGAATGGATAAACTTTTGCTCTAACGACGGCTAGGCTCAAGGATCATTTCACTCATGGGAATTTATTTGCAATTAAAAGAACAATTTTGAAGAGCATAACAGAAACTTGAAATTATAAATACGGACATCTTAAGTTAAGCACACCACACTTTACCTGAACCAATTGATTTGCTTCATCAGGCAACTTCTTTTGTCCACGGCGCATACGAGCTTCCATATCTTGCAAATCTTGATTTAAAGATGCACATTCAACCTGACAGAAATAGAATTTACTCAGGAATCAAGTCAGAAATACATACTGAATAGAATGATGCCTAACCATACCTCAAGTAGAGCCACCTTCTGCTCAAGCTCCCCTGCTTTTGCTGTCCGTTCATCAGCAATTCTCTGAACAAGAAAGCCATAATCATATTTAATGCAGTTGATATACATTTGGGTAAACTAACATTGATATGTCATAGAATAAGGTAAAAGAAAAGAGAATAAGTGTACCCTTGTAGCAGGATTATTCTTAGTCCTCAAACAAAATAAAAATCCATAAATTCAGCAAAGAAATGACAGTTGATTGTGTCACAGAAACAGGGAGAGTAAGAATAATTAGATAATAAGTAATGCCATTCTGAGACTTAATGGCCGAGTTTGGAGTGCTGGTTCAAGTAGAGGTTAAGTTTGCGATAGAACATGTTTCATGGCTGCTGGGATGGATTTTTGTGTAACCTGCAGCTTTTTTATATTATAAACATAGTTTCAAACAAACCTTTCTCACACTGTACTTCATTTGTAAAATCTACACTATTATATATTAGTTCGCAAGCATTCATTATCATGCTATCTCTCATTGTAGATTGATTAATCACCATTTTTACTTCATTATTACTTAATTAATTTTGCCAAAGATTTAGATATATAAAAATCCAAACACATCCCATGATTGTCCAAACAAAGTATAGCAACGGATCTGTTCAAATACAATGCAATCCCATCCAGAACAATATACTGTATGCGGCATTTGAAGTCACCCAAGGAGTTGGACACATAAACAAGGCATCTTTAGGCATTCTTGGCACTCAAAAGTATGAAATCAATATTTCTATTAAAATAGTTAGGCTCAAAACTAGTAACCATTAAACTTAATCTAACAACTCTAACCATCTTGGCATTGCTGAGATGTGCAAAATCCAATGTTACTTCCATTGAGAACAAATAATTAAGCTTCATGGAACCGAACTGACATCTTAGAGAAAATAGAAGCTTCACTACATTATGCAAGCAAACTACCCTAATTAACTGTTTAAAATGCATACAATTGAGTGACTCAATAAATATAACAAGTAAAACTATTGTTCCCCTAAAATTAAATTAGACGTTTGAGAACAGTTAGCAGAAAATCATCTTGGAGGGATAAACCCACTTGGAGTTTATAGTTGTAGTCCATACTACAAAACTAGCTTTATCAGTTCCATTCCACCTCTTTATACTATTGATAAGAAATTAGGACCCAAGTCCAAAATTTAATAAGCATTTCCACTAGTAACCCATAGTTATCCGTTTGAAGTTCAACAGAGCATCGTGCACTATAATAAAAGATCGGCACAAAACATGGGAAGTCCTTACATTACCTGGATCCTGGCAAGGGCGGCTGATGACTCAATGGCTCTATGTTCAAGTTCTACTTCCCTTTCCATAGCAGCCTGTTTTACCACAGATTCTTCAGCATGATAAAATTAACTGGAAAGTATCCAAAAGAAAATCAAGGTATAGACCTTCTTGGTAGCATTATGTGCTGCACGCTCTTCCTCAGCTCGCTTTTCTGTGGAGGCCAGCTCCTCACGAAGGGCCTGAAATAAAAATGTGTATATACTTACTAAGAATCACATATAAGAACAATGTGAAAGGATTAGCAAGCTTCGCACTGCAGGTTACAGAAGATCCTGATATACCTGCATCATCCTCGTCTCTGCTAACTCCCTACTTCTCATCATTGATTCCATATTCATCTGATAGCAATCACATAATACAGTAAATAAACAAGATCTATATATATACATGTAAGAGAAGTTCTTGTGCTGATGAGAATTACATAGGTCAACATATGTACAATGTACATTTCATTAATTTGGACACATCCTTCCAATTATTGGCAAGCAACTGAACTAAATTAAGAGACACCACATGCTGGCAGTCCACTCAGGACTGTCGCATACAGGTACACCCATCTAAACTAGAAACCAGTGAGATCAAAAGATGCTAACTGAATATGCATAATGTTCCAACCTGTACAGAAGCTAGGTTTCCCTCTGACATCGCTGCCTGCTTCTTAATTGCATCAATAGAGTTGACCAGTGCTTCTATTTCTGAATTCTTTGCTCCCAGAGCATCAAGCATGCTTGATTCCACTCTTGCTACCTCACTTTTAGAAGCTGACAATTCCTGCTGTAGCTGCTTTATGTGAGCCTCATATGATTTACTCAGCTCTCTCTGTTAAGGAAACAATATATCAATTAAAAAAGCATTTCTGCCATAACACAAATAACAAGTATAAAAAAGTGTAACTTCACCCAATTGAAAGCAAGATTTTTTACCTCAGCAACAAGAAGTTCCTCCAGCTGCGCATTTTCAGATTTATATTCTTGAAGACGAGATGAAAGTCCGGCACAAACCTGAGAATTCCCAAGACAAGGTGAAAATTAATTTTTCAATCAAAACATTTAATCACTGAAAAAAATTACTAAGGTGTCGTTTGTTTCTCCAACTTAAGTCTAATTACACCTTGCTTGACAGGGAGACATTTTACGCATACTCTTGGTCAAACATTAAGATATTTGCTCTGATAAGTCTTATTGGAAGGAAGAACAAACAAGACCTTAATCAAATCTAATTACGTGGGTGGTCCCGAATTGTTTCTATTGTATACAAGGTCAGAGAGATCAATGGTGTCTTTCAATACAAAAGTAAATTGAGAAGTAGATATACAGGAATAACGGCAAAACCTCGTCTGATGTTTAAAAGTTTCAGGCCTATGTCCAGCATTTGTAAACTTAAAAAGACAATTAGTATACCATAGAAACAAACAAGATACAGTAATTTAATCATTAGTAAACCTACTGACAGCTAAAGTAAAAGAGATAAACACAAAAATTCTGGTATAAAACAAATTTAATAATTATTCCCTATATTGATATACATTCAAGCATTGTCCCATGATCAGAATTAAATAGTCTAGAGAGGGGCAGGACATTTATCCAGCTACAAAACACCAGTTATTCCAATAGCAACTACTGGAGAAATATAAATATATCCTTCTGTAAAATCCTAATTAATCATTGAAAGGTGCAACGCCCTTTCAATCATCTTCTACTAGCAAACAACTGTCATAAGACTTACCCGAGCCAACCGTGCTTCTTTTGACTGACCAGTGGAACTTGCAGTTTTGAGCAATCCCTGAGCCTCATCGAGTTGCTCCTGTACTTTTGTGCGTGGCTGATCCTGTACTTTCAAAGGTGACTTATCTGTTGTCTGCTCCTGTAGAATTTTTCCGCTATCAGGATGTTCAACTTGATTATCCATGTTGTTAGATGAATTTTCAGCAACAAAAGGAGGATCAGCATTTAGAGATTCTGATCTTTCACTGCTTATCTTTGAAGGAACATCAGAATCTCCAGGCTCAAGATTTTCTCCAGCTTCATTTGAATTATTATTATCGCTTATCTCTATTTCTTTGGCAATCAATGAAGAAGTAGAATGCTCTAACTCAGCCTCGGAAGAATTCTCTTTGAGCAGATTGCCATCTGAAGTTGGCATAGCCTGATCAGCATCATTAACAGTTGTAGGGGCTTCTTTCTGATGAGCATCATTTTCACTAATGTCATTTGGCAGTGGTTCTAAAGAAGCAATGAGGGGTAAATCTTTCTTGGTATCTTGTTGCGGCTCATTGTTGTTCCGGGCTGTTTTCCTTCCATTCCTAGCAAGCACCTTAGTCCTATCTTTATCAGATGTAACGTCTTTCTGTGTTGCTTCTGTGTCAGCTTGCTCTAGTGCAGTACCATTTACTTCAGGAGATTTATTTGTGGAGAGTCTTTTTTGGGCCTGAAACAAGCCATGAATTAATGCAGAAGTTTCTGCAATGTATAACATATATGCTACTTGGGGACAGAAGCATGCTCCTTACCTTTCTGCCTGATCTCTTCTTAGTTTGAGATTCTTGTCCGTTGGAAGCTAGGCAACGATGGGGCAAAAGAAAGAGAATGACATTAAGCAAACAGATCCAATATAAAGAATGCCCCTCATAGCTGGATTCTACTAGGACATCCCTAAAAAATGGTATATCCTATCTTAATCACAAGGCAATAAATATAGAGCCATCCTTCAAATCAGATTACATTCATAAGCCATGCATATACATAGGCTCCACCATTGAATATAATACTTGAAGGTTGAGACGGCCATTTCCATCCTAGAAAATCAGATCCATACCTGGGGATTGAGAATTGGACTGCTCATCAGCCAAATCATTAACTACCAGCTTTGCCCTGCGATCCACTACCTCAAACAGATCTAATGTAATACAATAAATAACTTAGCAAATAGAATAAATAACTTAGCAAAATCTCATACAGAGATCATACACCAACCAATAAATAAAGAGAAAATCAAAAATAAAATAAAATGTATGACTAAGAATAATTTGATAAGAGTCTATCACTAAACAAACAGATAATTATACCATTTGTCTCAAAATAAGTGAGATTTTTCACAACCTGATCACCCTTCCAAGGGCAGGTTTTAAAGAAGGCAGCGGTACATTATTAGGCATTTCACATATAAACCAAGTGCTAAACAAATCACAGCACATTAGTCTCACTAACAGAAGAAGAAGTCCAAGATTACCGAACAATCATACAAGCAGAACAATCCACTCGCTAATGCCAACCGACAACCAGGAAAACACCACGCCTAAATATAAAATGCTCGGGACCGTGTCTCTATACTTCCTTCTCTCAACCATGTAGGACTACCAAACGCACTTAGTCATTAGCAGTAATTGCTTATTTTCTAATCTATGCCTAACAAATCTTTCATCAACTGAACTAATGTCCATAAATATCAGTAGAAAAAACTACACAAGCGAGGAAATCAGACGATCCAAAAATAGATGTCTAGACTAATTTACATTTCAAACTACAGGAAAACTTGAGAGATAGATCAGACATCGAATAAAAGAGAAAACAAATTAGAAATTAGAGAATGCAAGACACGGACCTTCAGCGGCTTTGAGCCAAGACGCCATAGGTGTTGGATCAGGAGGAATTGAATTGCCCTAGAAGACAAGAACAGATGAAACGTCCATGTACAAGAAGTAATCAAATGATGCCGCAAAGCTGCTGAATCCGATTTAATGCTTAGATCAAAAGCTATATACTGGTTTGGATTTGATTGAAATACGGTTCTATACCCTCTACTCCTGCTGCCAGATTTGGGTCGGTGAAAAATTAGTTGGACCAAGACAATGTGAATTTGTACGAGGGAGAATACTCCATCACCAGACATCGACCTCGTTAAATTATTCTTAATATTTTTAAATAATTAGTTTAAATATTTTTTATTTTATTTAATTATTTTTTAATAATTAACTTATAAATTATTTTAAATAATATTCAAATTATTTAATTAGTTTTAATATAATAATTAATATGTTTGATAAAATCACTTCATATTTTTATTCTTACTTTTTCCTATTTCATTTTTTAATTATTTTAAATTTTTTATTTTAACATTAATTTTGATTATTGTTTAAAAATAATATATATAATATAACATTGAATATTATACATATTCATATTTATATATGAAAATTATGAAATTGAAACAATCGAATATTGAAAATGCAATTAAATGCAATCAATTTTTAATGGGAGAATTACATGAAATAATTCAAAAAAATTTGAAATTTTAAAACTAATCTAAAAAAGTTTTATTTATATTTTTAATCCATTCAAATTTTAATTTTCAAAAATAGCACTTCAAGTACCTCTTTCACAGCTTGTGAAGAACTCTCATAAAGGCCTATTTTTGAAAATAAAAGTTTGAAAGATTATTTTTGTAAAGATTTTAAAATTGAATTATATTTTATAAATAAAAGTTATAAAAGGTTAAAATAAAATTCTCCCATTTTTAATTATACGGTAGTGGTTATAATTTTCATTATGTGGAGTTTTCCATTCCTTTTTAAATTTTAAAATGTATATTAAATAAATTTATTTTATTATGATTAAATTTAAATTTAATTTAAAAAAATTATAAATTATATTTTTTAAAAAATTACTTTTCAATTAATATTTAATATTTAAAAAATTGAATAATGAAAATTTTGTATTAAAAATAAACTATTTAAAAAATAAAGTTAAAAGAAAATTGTGTAGTAATGAAAATAGGTAAAATAACAATAAAATAATATAAAAAATGTTATGCTATTTGCACTTTGAATACACTTGGTCTCCTCTTTAAAGGTTTGAGTGATCATATAAACACTTTAAACTATTATAAAAAATGATTATTTTCATTTTTATTATTTTATAACTTTTATTTATATTAAATAGCTCAATTTTAAAAATTTTACAAAAATAATCTTTCAAACTTTCACTTTTTAAAAATGAACCAAGGTGGTATGTGAAGAGAATTTATGAAAATGTGATGATCTATTTTGAAAATTAAAGTTTGGATGGCTCAAAAATAGAAATAAAGTTCTATTGATTTAGTTTTGGATTTTTAAATTTGTTTGGTTCATTTGATGTAAATTTCCCTAAAGAATTATCTATTGGAGAATAGAATTTGTTCAAAACTTGGATCACTTTTAAATTTGTATTTAACTAAACAACTTATAAAATTTAATGTGCGCTCCATAAAAATTTCCAATTAGCGTCTCAAATAATATTCAGATAGTTTTTTAAAAGTAAAAATAAAAATGTGTGTTCAGTAACGGTATTTAGATCCGCTTTAGTGTTTCAATTAGATTTAAAATAGCGATTCGAATTAGAGATAGTTTTGAACCTAAATGCTAAATGTCTGCGAATTAGAGATAGTTTTTGTAGAAGTATATCCATATTGTAATACTGGGCCTCTGATATATATAAGTCCATTAGTTGGTTTGGGATACTTTCATATTAAGATGAAGTACAAGTGTTGATATGAAAAAATTTAATTAGGAGGATGTGTTAGTTAAGTTACTAACCAAATTAGTAACTGAATGATTGTATTAATACCATGTGCGGGTGAATGTGAAAACACTTTTTTTTGTGTGGAAGATACTTTTCTGTTTCTTGTTTTTAGTAAATAACAGAAAGTTCATAGTTTTGAACCTAAATGCTAAATGTCAGTTACTTTATTTATAATTAATTACATAATTATTTCATTCGATTATATTTTATTTGTAATTAATTACACAACTATTTTTTTCAACTATATTTAGACCATTTGCAACGCCGGGTCTCTTTAAGTTCTCTAATAGGATAAAGAGACGCTTGTACCGTCTTTTTTGTGTTGGAGTTGTTTATATTTTAAAACCAAGTCTCTCGTTTGAGAGACGCGTTTTTAATAAATCTATATATCTATATAAAATGGGTTCATTGCATTTTTGGACTTTTTATTAAAAAAATTATATTTTTAAACCAAAATTAAAATTTTTACAAAACTAAACATTTTTCAAAAGTTTTTGCAGAAAATAGACCAAAATGATCGTAATACCCCTGTTTCCCGGTCTTGATTTGCTTCCCGGGAAAATCAGATCGGGAAACAAAAATTACACCAGGAAACAAGCAAAATATAACTGTTTCCCGCTGTTCTGTTTTCCGGACTTTTCTGGTCTGATGCTTCCCGGTCCACCTGAAAGCTCATTTTTGCAATTTTTTTTTAAAAAAAGTCTAAAAGTGTAAAAAAAATTAAAGTTGGTCTAAAACTAATTTTATATATATATATATATATATATATATATATAAGGTCTAAAAATGCGTATTTTCACATACAAAATTGTTCCAAAATTTGTTTGCGCTACATGTTTAGATTCTTCCATTAATAGTTAGTATGCTTTCAGTATGCTTTATTTGCATTTGCATACTTTTCAGACAAACTTTCAAGAATGTCACCCATCATAAAATTGCTCTAAGTTAAGCATGCTTAACTTTGGACTTCTCACATTTTGAACTCCCGGAAAATAATTTGCACATTAGTGATATTGGTAGCAATTCAGGTCTTTTTAACCCTTTCTCAATATGGGGTGTTATAATCCACCCCCTTAGTAAAAAACATCCTTGTTGTGGTTTGCCCACAACCTTTCCAAAATATTTACCCCCACCAAGTGATTGCCCTAGAATCTTTCGTCTACAGGCGCATCTTACGGTCACAGGGTTGCTTCGATACCATTTGTAAAGTTCGACCCCCGCATCGGGATGACTTGAGGCGTGGTGGCCGAGTGTCACCTTATCACATAACCGGTTTTAAGGCTGATCATTGGCCCCACAAATCACCACCACACTTTTCAGCATGCTTTGTCCTCACTCGTATGCTTTTTGGGAAAACTTCCCGAAAGATCACCTATCATAAGATTACTTTAAGTCAAACATGCTTAACTTTAGAGTTCTCACATTCTGAGCTCCCGAAAAATAATATGTACATTGGTGACATGGGTAGCAATTTAAGTCCTTTGAACCCTTTCTCAATATGGGGTGTAACACTAAAATTATCTTGTCATTTATTTTCAATCTGTAAACCTTATACCGCATTTCACAATCTCTCCATCTTCTTTCCACCATAGTTAGACAATTGATTCCCTTTAGGATTGCTTCTCTGTCTCTCTCCATGAACCTTCAACTATTTTATTATCTATTTAGGATTGTTCATCATTTTTTCTATTCACCCATCTTCATTAATTTTCTTTGTCTGAACTCTTCGACTTGTAGGTGCATTTTTTATTTTAAATCTGTCAGATTGAAAGTAGGTTGAATGTTTTCATAGACTTTTTTGTATATATGGTAAAGAGAATAGTGTAGGTTCGTTGATTTTGATTTGATTTATTTAATTGTTAAACCAAATATAAAAATGTTAACTTAAAATGTACATCTTCTCATGTGTGAAACCAAATATCTTAAAATTAAACGTCAGTTATTTTTGTTTTTATTTTTTTAGGATTAAAATGTCTAAATCTAAATGTACATCTGAATTTTAAGATGTTATTGAATCTGAATACTGAATAATTAAGATAGTTTATTTTTCAGCATCTAAATATATTTAAATAATTTTTTAAAATAAAATAATAAGACAACTAAATTAAATTTTTACAAATACAAATATTATTATATAAATTTAAACAATATTTCCTTCTATATATATAAAGTGATGAAGCAACTAACGACAACTACTCCACTGTTTATTGCCAACTTTGTCCTCCCCATTTAACATATTATCCACAATTTTGCTTCATATACATGTGATTTCATTAAAACTTATGCGACCTATTACTGTCTTTTTGTTTCATCTCTATTTCTTAAGGATATTATTTAAATTGGTCACTTGGATTAAATATGAATTCAGTCATCATCTCTCTATTCTCCTGATTCTCTGTTGTTCTAGTATGTTCTTTGTTCTTTATGTTGTTTCTAATTTTTCTTATTCTTCTTAAACTCTTGACCAAAGATAAAGTGTTTTTTTATTTCATTTGACCGCTTCATATTCATTATCTTCTTTGATTAGATTGCTTCACTGCTGCTCGAATTCTACAATTTTACTATTAGGATTTACTACACTCTGGACAAATATAAGGTAATGTAATCTATTTTTATAATATCTCAAACTATTTAATGAATTTAGCTTCATTTATATCATCACAAGTATTTGGATTCGAAAAGGATAGGTATTTTATTATGTTAAGTTTGTAGAAGTCAAGTGTTTGCTATTTGTTTTTGTTGCGTGAAAGTGGAAGTATTGGATTTTAGTTGAGATAGGTTAATTGGACTAGTTTATAAATTGAATTGTTTTCATTAACTGGGGTGTTTCATTGATTTTGATTGGTTTGTTAAACATGAAGTCATTATTGTATGAATGGTTGTGAGTTATCAGTTGAGTCTGGTTATTGTGTTTTAAATTTTGATTTTTGGGGATTTTAGTTTATTGAAATGAGATTTAAGGTTATGTATGGTTTCTATTTGGTGGAAAAGGTTGAGGCTTTATAAGCTGATTGCATGACTTAGAGTAAACGACTTGCAAACGGTTGAAATATAGTGTTCATGGATTTGTAACTTTACATTGCCACGTCCAACTCATCGCACGTAAAAATGGGGAATTTCTGTAGTGGTCGCATTAAATAAGACTGAAAACTTGAAAGATCAATCTTTAAACCCTCCCTACATAAGAACACTCGAGGTCGGGACCAAGTCTAAGATCTTTTGAAGAATACGGCTGAAGTCATTTGACCTCACAGAAGCAGTCGACATGGGGGCCCAGACATGAAACATCTTTCAATAATAGGTTCGCGAAACATACTTCGACCGAAGCAATAGAACGGTCCTCAGAGGAATTTCGATCGAAAATCTCAATGAATGAAAGGTATTTGTCCGAAAAGAACTCAGACGCTCTCGTAAAAAGGAAACTTGTCATTCAAACATTATTCTGTACAAACATAAGCAACCGTTTATAACTCTTGGAGCAATTGACAAGTTATTAGGAATGAAGAATTATTCAAATCCCAACTAAGCGAGTGGCCAGTTATTAGGAAAAGAGAATTATTCAAATCCTAACAAATCCGAAAATAATCAATCATACCCAATTAATTATATCTTAGTCAAACGGGAAATAACCAATTAAATCTTAGTAAAATAGGAAATAATTAATATGATCCTAATTAATTGGAAAAATGCAGAAGACAATCCTAATCAGAATATGATTTTGAAGAGATATTTTCTTCTACCAACCTCTGTAAATACAAAGAACTTAGCTACATACAAAATACATCAACCTTCTTACTAGAAGCCTTACAAATAAAAAAGGAATCCTGATATTTAGATATTCTCTCACGGTGGATTTCACGACCACCACAATATACATAAATTAATAAAATGTACAAATATATCCATATATATATATAAATAATAAATATATACTTTTAAAACTATTAAATTTTTTATTAAAATTAGGGGTGTCAAAATGGGTCATGACTCGATGGGTTGACACGAACCTGCGAAAAATAAGTGGGTTGGGTTTAAACTAAATGAGTTTTGACCTGTTTATGACACTACACATTTAACCTGCTTATAAACGAGTCTAGTCGGGTTTGACTAACAGGTTAACGTGTCGACTCACATAATTAGGGTTAAAATAAAATTTATATAATTTTGAAAGGTTAAATCATATTTTTTAATATTATATATATATTATCAATCTAACAATACACAAATTGTTTTTAGAAAATTAGAAGCTATTCCGTCTCTCTGCCTCTTCTCCTACCTTCAACCACCCGGCACAACTTTCTCTTCACTACCTCTTGTCTCGTCATCAACCAATCATACTCAAATATCACATTTGTTGTCCCCTCATCGTGTTATGTCTCAGATGAAACTCTCCATCCGTGGCTATCTACCGTTAGTGTTGTCAACCCTTGTTGTCGATTTCTCGTGTTGTATGTTTCTTCTAACACTAATTGTCTCAGTCCTAATTCTTTTATCTTTAGCTTAGGAGTCGGGTTCTCTCTTTGATTTAATATATTGTTCTTGATTTTATTAGCTTTAATCGAATTTGCAAGTGAGGATGTATAGATTTTGATTGATTAATTTAGTACTTGAGTGTGATGTTGACGGGTGTCAAATTCGTCAATATAAATTTAACCTGTAATACAAATAAACTTGCAATAAACATGGTCGATCCACAGAGAACGGAAATCAATAAATGTAATCGTGTTGACTAAATCAAAGTAAATGGGGGATTTCGAGAATATGCGATTAATTAAACTAAAATTAAATTGAAGATTAAAAATCAATTATAATTAAGTACCCAGCTAAGTCGATTTATTTGAATTAAATGTTGATCATCGAAACTAAAAATATCTAAACAGTTTAATAGTCACAATTATAGCTATTGACAACGTGCCTAACAACCAATCTTTTCCTAGATAGACTGACCAGGTACGACCCTTTGAATCAATCACTGATCTATCATAGATCGCATTAAAAACTAGAAAATACCCGTGACCGTAACCAATTAAATCGGTACGACCGTTCTTGAATTACGATTATGCACTCTCAACATTACCTAGGTCAAATTAACTACGAGCTATTTGACATGCAATGTGTTGAGCCTAATTAATCAATCAATTGCGCACTTAATTAACTAATCAGAATCAACATGTGCATTTGACCATGCCCATAGAGAATACATAAATATCAAACAATATAGCAGAATAAAACAATTCTCACAACACGGTAATTAGAATCGACTTAGTTGGATGAGGTTCGTTTAGCTCCTCATTAGCGTGGCGAACTTCATTGGCTTAAAATAATTGATCGTACAGGAGAAAATAAAAACTCAAAGTACTTTCTTAATTCTCCAAATAAAATTCAGAATGAGAAGACCCTTTACAATCATTTCTTTCCTAAATAAATACTCTCAGAAAAATCTCAAATGACTCTTAAAAATTTCTACTGAAAATCTTAATGGCTAAGATTACAAATCAAATTTGAGAGTTAAAAATATAACAACTCTGATAAAACCCAATTGACTTGGTCTTGTTTGACTAGACTTTGGCAAATTCAGCTTTAAGTCCTAAAAAACCTTCAATTTCCCACAATTGCCTTCAGACTGTCAACAAATACAAAAATAGAGCAATTAGATAGTATATATTCAATAAAGTCCCAGAATTGTTAATAAAATAAGGTAGAAATGTTATGCAATTCATGCCCAATCAAATTCCCCCACACTATTTTATACTTGCCCTCAAGTATGCCCATGACCAACTTAAAAGAAGACTCAATCGATCTCACAAAACGGCTGCTAAAAAGGAATCAACTATATTCAACCGTGCCCACAGTAAAAGTTTAAATCACTCAAAATAATGAATAATTAAAAGAAAATGAGCTATCATCAGATTAAACACGCATATTTAAATTCCATTTTAAAATTAAAGCAGATGTAAGGAGAACAAACAATAATTCGTGAAAGAATCCACTACACCAGTACCACAAGCAAATAAGAAAACAACCAGCTTTCTTCACAGTTTAAGCAGTAGATAATAACATAAAACAAATACTAAAAGTCACTGGTCAGGTATTTTTTTTTTTAAATTTTTTTTATTGACTCTAAACAACTAGCGAGACATTTCAAATCAACACTTCCAGTTATTTCTAGGTTTAAACGGCCCCCAAAAAGGTACTAAACCCTTCTCCATTCACTAACTTCTCCATACATAAGCCACTTAAGGAGAATAAGTGTCGTGTCACCTATTCCGGCTAGCAAAGGAGAATAGAAAAACTTAACATGCGTGACTTTGGTCGGACTGAATTCGGTCCATAAAGGGGACAATCCTCCTACCATTAGTGCTTCACACATACAAAAACTTAGGAGGAATTAATGTCGATCCACTAATCCCAACTGACGATATTGAGTCACATGATCAATGTCTAATTTTATTTTTCCTCTTATTTTTCCTTTTTTTCTCTTTTTTTTTCGTTATACTACGTACTAACTAACTGTCTTCTATTTTTCACAAGTATCCTAGCATTGGTGGATTCTAAATTAAATTATTATAAGCTCTAAAACCATCCGCTAGTATCTTATGCACGCACAAAAATTAAGTCTCATATATTACACAGCTCCTAAATCAATCTAAAAACTCATTATTAAGAGTGAATCAATCAAAAAGGCACATAAAAAATTCATCTTAAAAGCAGCAGTATAGAAGAACCAAAGACTTGAAAGACAGAACTAAAAAGAAAAACTAAAAATGCTAAAAGAAATAACCTAAAATAACCTAAAAAGAAAAACTAAAATAAAGATGCAGATAATATTCTCCCCCACACTTAGCAATTATATTGTCCCAATGTATATGTCATTACAATAAAACCAAAGAAAAGATAGATAGATAATTCCCTGAATACTGTGGAGGAAGGGGTTGTGGGCACATGTTGTGTGCGTGTTGGTGGTATTGGTAGGTGTCGAAGAGATATCGAACAGGTGCTGTGAGTGGTTGTGCGTGAAATGACAGTCGAAGTGAGGAGGTGAGGTGTTGTGTTGTTGGGTGGGAGGATCAAACTGAAGCCAATCTAATATTCCAACCCGAAATCCTTTGTAATATAATTTCAAATTCGGCACCTGCACAACAAAGGGTAGTCGTGACTTAGTTATGGGCATAAGAAAAATTGGACTGGTACTTACCCGAAGTTGGAACATTTCTTGTTCATGCCACGTTTTGGTGTCTTCAAGTATTCCTAGAAATAATGTTTTAATTTCTGGAATGCTTGGTTCCGTAGATGTTTGCTGGAGAACAAAAACGTATTTCACGATTTCTTTATCTCCTTGTGACCTTTGGTCATGGGCACAGTCCTTCCCCTGGGTTTCCACGTTAATGTCTTTCTTCAGCTCTTTGTTATGGGCACATAGACCGGTTAGGGTTTTCTTGTCGTGGGCGCAATGATCATCTATCAATTCTTTTCTGTTTCGCAAGGTAACCGCACCGATGTTCTTCGGGTTTAGTTCTGTTTATGAGGGAAACTTTCTTTGCGATTCCAACTGGCCTACAATAGTGGCTAGTTGACTCATTTACTTCTCCAATTTTTTTATGCTCGTCCTAGTCTCCTGTTGAAATTGTTTTCTCTCCTGTTGAAATAAAAGTGTGTCAGTTTCCAATTGCTCAATAATATCAGCTAAAAAGTTACCTGAATATTGGTCATTCTCATATTGGGAAACTAGTTCATTCAATTGATAACTCATTGACCAATATCCCAGATCACGGTTACCCCAACATTCTTCATTGTAGGTATTGAAGTAGGAATCATAATTATAAAATTTTGATGCATCAAATTGTTCAGGGGTATCATCTTGCCAAGTTGGACATGCATCGGTCGAGTGTTTAGATGTACCACGAATTCCATAAAGCCTTGCCTATGGGCACGACCGTTGAGCTTTACCTGCAACCAATTGATAAACCGCATCAGTTAATTCTTTAATCTGATTGTGGAGATCGCTTACCTCATTTGTTGTAAGGTCTGGTTCTGAGAGCCATCCTTCCCTTCCTACTATGTCAAACATCTTCAGATTAAATGTTTTGATTTGACACTATGGGCATAAAGAAGACACGACTATAAAAAAATCTAGTCATAAACAGAAACAAAACTGATTAATACCGTTCCCCGACAACGGCGTCAAAATTTGACGGGTGTCAAATCCGTCAATATAAATTTAACCTGTAATACAAATAAACTTGCAAAAAAAAGGGTCGATCCACAGAGAACGGAAATCAATAAATGTAATCGTATTGACCAAATCAAAGTAAATGGGAGATTTCGAGAATATGCCATTAATTAAACTAGAATTAAATTGAAGATTAAAAATCAATTATAATTAAGTACCCAGCTAAGTCGATTTATTTGAATTAAATGTTGATCATCGAAACTAAAAATATCTACACAGTTTAATAGTCACAATTATAGTTATTGACAACGTGCCTAACAACCAATCTTTTCCTATACTGACCGGGTACGACCCTTTGAATCAATCACCGATCTATCGTAGATCGCATTAAAAACTTGAAAAGACCTGTGACCTTAACCAATTGAATCGGTACGACCGTTCTTGAATTACGATTATGCACTCTCAATATTACCTAGGTCAAATTAACTACGAGCTATTTGACATGCAATGTGTTAAACCTAATTAATCAATCAATTACGCACTTAATTAACTAATTAGAATCAACATGTGTATTTGACCATGCCGATAGAGAATACATAAATATCAAACAATATAGCAAAATACAACAATTCTCACAACACGGTAATTAGAATCGACTTAGATGGATGAGGTTCGTTTAGCTCCTCATGGGTGTGGCGAACTTCATTGGCTTAAAATAATTGATCATACAGGAGAAAATAAAATCTCAAAGTACTTTCTTAATTCTCCAGATAAAATTCAGAATGAGAAGACCCCTTACAATCGTTTCTTTCCTAAATAAATACTCTCAGAAAAATCTCAAATGACTCCTAAAAATTTCTACTAAAAATCTCAATTGCTAATATTACAAATCAAATTTGAGAGTTAAAAATATAACAACTCTGATAAAACCCAATTGACTTGGTCTTGTTTGACTAGACTTTGGCAAATCCAGCTTTAAGTCCTCAAAAACCTTCAATTCCCCACAACTGCCTCCAGACTGTCAACAAATACAAAAATAGAGCAATTAGATAGTATATATTCAATAAAGTCTCCGAATTGTAAATAAAATAAGGTAGAAATATTGTGCATTTCATGCCCAATCAGATGTATATATTTTGATTGATTTTATGAAACTCTACAAGCTTCTTCAGCTCTAGAATCTCTTGATTAAGGTTAATTTCTTAAGATATTTATTCGTCTTCATTGTGTTTGTAGTCACTAAAGAATTTTTCAATAAATTTGTTGCATAATTTTATTTGCAGTAAAAACTTTCATCGCAACTAAATTAAGTTTATGGTTATATAAAGTTATATTAATATTTGAACACTTTCATTTGGATTGTATTTGTTATTTAATTATTTTATTTTATTTTATTTATTACTTTGTATTTAAATTGATTATTGTATTAGAAAAAAATGTAAATATATTAGGTTAAATGGGTTAATGGATAGACAAGTTAAAGAAGTTAATGCATAAACAAGTTAAATGGGTTAACGCATAAACAAGTTAAATGAGTTAATGTACAAACATGTTCAACGAGTTAACAAATAAACAGGTTAAACAGGTAATAGAATTACACGATTACAAAATTTGAGTTTTTTAACCAAATTAATTGTGTCGACATATTAAACGGGTAATCGAATAACACCATTACAAAATTTGAGCTTTTTAACCAAATTAATCGTGTTGACACGTTAACATACATATTAAACGGATTCGTGTCAGGTTGAGAAATTGCAACTCGTTTATTAAATGTGTCGAATCGTGTCAGATATAAACGTAAACGAGTCGTGTCGGGTTCAGTCAAGCCCGATTCGTTAACACGAATTGACACCTCTAATTAAAATAAAATAATATTTGTTAAAAAATTAAAACATATTAAATTCAAATAAGGTTTATAAAATTAAAATAAATAAATATTATTTAGCAATCAAACGTGTCAAATATTACTAATTTAAATATATATTTTAAAATTTAAATTTAAATATGTTATAAATTTTATTATATACTAAAAACTAATATTTAATATTTAATTAATAACTTAATAACTTTGTTAGTACTACCTCCGTCCCCAATTACTTCCGACATTAGAATTTTGCATACTATTCATCAACCAATTTTATTTCACATGTTGTGATTTATGTATAGAAAAAAATATATAGTTAAATAAAATTTTGTTTTATTCGTTTTAATATCTACTTTTTAAATATAAAATTATCATAATTTTTAGTCGTATATAATCAAAGATATTTACCGTTGAAATTATACATTTACAAATATGCAAAAAGCAAATATTGCAACATTAATAGGATGGAGGGAGTATAACAATTTCACAATATGTAATTAAATTATGTAACTTTATTTAATTTTTAATTAATTATTTAAATATTTTAATATATTTAGTAAAAAATAAACTAATATTAATAATAAATATCTAATTAAAAAAAAATTTACCTAATGTGATATATAATGATAATTTTTATTTAATTTGCTGTTAGTAGTCTGATGTAACATGCTCATTTAAGAGAATTTCCAACTTTTAAAAATTCCAAGACCATTATATGGAAATCCTACAAAGAAAGAAGAACAACCGTTGAATTAACAGCTCTTGTGATATTCCAATTCAACAATGCCAAACATGTAAATAAGATAAAATATTTACACCAAAAGAATTCAGTATCTAGCCCAAGAACTATGGAAAGGAGAGTGAATGGATTGTAACCTGAGCTCCTTATAGAATTTGTTAATGAAGTCCTCAGCTTCTCTATCGACCTCACCAGATGTTTTCAAAGAAAACGGTGAGTCACTTATTCTCAATTGAGGAGACACCACATTATCATCATCGTGGTAATAATGAGGGTGTTTATTGCGTCTGTTGAAGAAATGGTAGAAATTGGGGGTGTTGCTGCAGCTGAACTCGTACTCACCTTCAGGAATAGGAGGAGAAGCTACGGATTGGTGATGGTGGTGAAAGATGAGGCTGGTTATTGCTTTGGAAGCGACCAGTTTACCTCTTTTGAGAAATACATGAGCGTCGGATAATAATTTGGTTTTGAGCAGGCCTGATTTAATCATGTAGTACAATACTCGTACCATGTTCCGTAGCTTCTTTGCTGCTGTTGATGGTCTTTTTTCTATTTGCATTTCCATCTTCTGGAGACAGAGAGAGAGAGAGAGAGGTGGTTTTAGTTATTACAGGAGTATTGCTGTTGGAGTCATGATGGGGTTACTTACGGTTGAGAAAAGTTAGAGAGATGACTTGTCAGAGAAGTGAAAGGAAGCGGAGGTTTAAGGTGTTCCTTACAGTCAAGAAAGCGAGTGGGAGCACATGCTGGGACGAAACTAAAGCAACCTACTTTAGACACGTGGCAGCCCCTACTGCTGCCATTTCCAGAAGACACCTGACCTTTGTCCATATCTTTACCGTTGAGTTATCCATTTTTATTTTAGGTTTAATTTCCCAAACCACTCCATTTTTTAAATATAGTATTTTTAACAATCAATTTTACAAATTTTTATCAAATCATTCCAAAATCACTGTATCAAAATTACCAGTGGTTTTTATGATTTTTGTTAATTATTTTATTTTAATTATTTTAAATTATTTAATAATTTCTAAATTTTAAATTTTATTAAATAATTTTTATAATTTTAATTTTATACTTTCAACCAAATATTATCTAATTTAAATAGTCTTTAATGAAAATTGAGTTTTATTTTTATATTTTTTTCCAAAAATAAGATAACTATTAAATATATCAACTCCTTTTTATTTTAAATATTTTTATTAATTAATATTTAGTTTTAAAAACCTATAATAATATAATAATAAAATTAATTTTTTGAATAAATTTTCAAACAAACCTATAATTAAATAATCTTTTACGTAGGTTTTAGTAAATTAAAAAATAAAACAAAAAATATTGAAAACTACTTAACCAAATATTTAAAAATTATTAAATGTACACAATTTTTTTTTAATTTAGTAAATTTTAAAAATAAAAATTAAAACTAACAATTATAAAAAGTTATTAAACCAAACATTTAAAAAAATAATAAATTTATATAATAATTTATTTTAGTTTAGTAAAAAATTTTAAAAAATTAAATAAAAATTAATTAAATTATTTAATAAAATATTTAAAATTTAGTTACATTATTAATCCAAAAATTTAATATTTATTAAAATTAAATAATTAATAAAACCACTAAAAAAATAAGGTGAATTTTGAAATTATATAAACCCCTTTTAAATCAAAACCAATAAATAATTTTGAGAAGTTGGTTGTTTAGGGTTGTTTTAAATTATAAAATAATTTTTTTAATTTTAAAAATAATTCATAAATTTGTTATCATCTTTATTTTTAATTCTTTTTAAGAAACTTTTAAAAAATATATATTTTATTTACTATTATTTTTAATTATGTATTTAAATAATGGAGAGATTATTTAAAATTATAAAAATAGGAAGTTGTGTTATTTATTTTAGCTTTATAAATGAAAAGATAGTAAAAAAATAAATGATGACACAAATATTAAAGTACCAATTTATAAGAACCAAGAAAATTATAATAATTTTTAATTAATATTTTTAAAATAATATTATTAAAAATATAGGCGTTCCTATAGGCTGTGTTGGGTGTGTGTAGCGTTTTTAATAGCGTTTAGCGTTTTTGAAGCGTTTAGAGTTTTTTAAAAGTTTTTAGCGTTTTTTTAATAGCGGTTAGTGTTTTGTGTTTTTAATTAGTGTTTACGTTCAAATGATGTAAAAGGATATAATATTAAAAAATAATTATTTTTATGTTTAAAATAAAATTTTATTATAAATTTTTTTCTTAGTAAGTAACAAAATTAAATAATAAATTTATTAAAATCAACTTATTTTTATGTTTTCATGAAAAATAAATATTTAATTTATTGTAAATAAAATTAAAATAAATAATATAAAATATTATGAAATAAAATAATGAAAAGAAAGTAATTTAAAACTAATATTGATGAGGATTATTTGGGAAGAATTTCTCTCACTCAAATACTTAACGTTGCTTCCTTTAAAAAACTCTCTAAAAAAAACACTCATATTGATCCAAACAAAGTTTTTTCTTTTTTTTTTTTTAGAGTTTTGACTAAGTCAAAACACTAAACTCTAAGAAAAAAGTTTATACCAAACATAGCCATAAAGATAAATTTTAAAAATAAAATTTCTAAAAATTAAAATTAAACTAGAATAAAAATAATATAATTGAAAATTATGAAAAGTAGGTTTGTTTTGATCATTTGAATAAAAATAAGATTACTTCTCAGATTAATAAATCTATTTATAAATATTTCCTGATAAACTTTTCGAAAATTCAATTATTCAAAGAATAAATTACCAAATAATTAATACTTTTACATAAATTTCCAAACACCTAAACCTCATTCAAATTATTAAAATTATCAAATAAATAAATTACTTTATAAGTTAAATTGACCCAAATGCACTCTTTGTTTGATATGAAATGGTTTCCAATAGTTAAAGAGTGCAGATAAATTTTAAATTTTGAATTTATTTTTTATAATTTTTTAGTTTAAAAATAATAAATTTGTTGTTGATTGATTTTTAATGTTTTTAGTTTTAATTTTACAACAAAAATTATAAATTTTAGTAAATTTTAATATTTATACAGTTGATTATTTATTTATTTTTAATTATTATATATATTAATATTTAAAATTACTTTTATATTTGATTGTTACATTGTAAGTATATTTGTATAGTATGATATCATCGTACACTAATAGTTTTACAGGTTAAGTTTTTCCACCGAAAACTAATCAATAAAAAATTAAAATTAATAAGAAATAATCACATAATAAATATTAAAAAAAAGTAATTATTAGCCAAAATTACATCATGTTTGTTGCAGTTTAGTAAAATTTTAAAATTATATTTCAATTACTATTAATATTATTAAATTAAAAAATATTAAAATAACATTTTTTTTTGTAATTTAGTAAAATTAAAAGTAAATAATTATAAAAATAAAAAATTTTGAAAAAAAAAAAATTATAATTGTAGAAAGTTCTTAAAATTATATATATATATATTTACCATTTAGTAATGCTAAAACTCAAAATTTGTTAAAAAATAATTAAATTTGTAAATAAAAAATTTAAAATATTATTAAAATGTATTGAAACTAAATTGCTTGAATTGACATGGAAAACCTATATATTAGCGCATATGGACTCATGTACATCATCTAGTGAAGTGGAAGTACAAAAAATATTGTAATCTGTAAAAAAAAAATTAATCGTTTGATATTCAATAATCGAAAACCAAACACAACGATATATATGGTTCCACCCCGGCGGCGATGAACACCACCTAACAAGGTGTATTCCGCGGGGTTGGGTTCAGAGACCCATAGTGGTGGTGGTGTTACAAGGACGAGCATAGCACAAAGCTCTTTACAAGATTCAACAGAAAACCCTAACAATCGCCATAGCAGAGGAAGAAGAGAGAAGGATGCTACAGTACCTGGTCTCAAAAGAAAAGAGATATAAATACCTAGGTTAATCAAGTGGACCGGGTTAGATGCAGATGGGTTTGGATTTTACTAAATATCCTCAAGCCCATAGGCTCTTTACCAACAAAGTAGTCCAAACTTAAAAAAGTTGATACAAAACATAATAAATTTCCCCTTTGAATCAGACATTTTACAAATGCAAAGATACAAACAAACTATAGAACACCATAAAGATCCATCAGTGCCTTCCACAACCTTATATCTTCATCGCCCAGCAAAAGACAACAGTTTAAAGAACAGTTTAAAAAGAGACCCTGCACAACACGAGGAATCCTTTAACTGATAACAATCTGATCCTGGTGCAAAGAAGCTTGTCCATCAAGCAAGCTGACAAGTCATTTCATCCATAGTCTCTAGCAAGCAAGTAAGCTTTATCTAAATGTTGAATTGTAAAATCCTGTTATGATAGACTCAAAGTATCAAGTCTGAAATAACGCCAAATCAACTTTCTGCAATGAAACTAAAGTTCAAATAATAAGCTTAAGTTTCTGCCTTTATCAAAAACAAAAAATTCTGATATGGCAGTAGCAATAGAGGAATGTAACTAATGATATTACCCCACACAAAGTGAGAACTCTAAAGAAAATAAGCAGAGACAATATCAGAATCCAAATCAACACTAAAGCATAATCAAGTGTAATGAAAAATAACAATCTTAAAAATTCAGAAAATCAATATTTAAAAAATTCATTTCAAGTTTCTGAGAACACAAAAGCTTTGCAATATCCAACTTTTTGGTTTTACCATCAATCTTAACTAAAACCATTTTATGAGAAACATGATTTTGGCCTAAATCATACAACATCTCATACAAAACCAATCAATAAAATTGTGCACCCATCTAAAGATTTAAAAGGTTTTGAATCAAGAATTATTTAAAAATGATTAGAAACTTTATAGAAGTAATTTCACAAGTGATAACAGTACAAAACATTGATTTCATTTCATGATTAAGCAATTTAGGATTCTGAATACTTCCCCTGAAAACTCATTCCAAATACTCCACATTTATCAAATTTTACATACAGAAGGCTGAAAAACTGGTTATTACAAACAAGCTATTACCAATAATCAATCATTAACAATATAAGGAGCTATAACAGATAACTTGCAACTCAAACAATTATCAAACGGTCTCAAATACAACATCAAGAACACAATAGAGTTCTTCAAGATTGTCTCCCAAATTCTACTTGACAAATTAAACATTTAAAACCACAAAGTAACTAAGTATATGCAAACATAAAACTTTTTTTCCAAGAAAGGTTGAGTAAAATTTCACATATTTAAAAAATAATCAAGTAGAAACAATGTGATTCCAACATCAAATATGTACCTGTTTTGAGTTAAAAACAAATAAAACAGACAACATTATGAAGAACACTCACAAAGAAATAGATTTTATCACAATATGGGATCCTGTTGAATTTTAGTTAGATGGGTACATGTTGAATAAATTCAACATATTCTAGGCTGACATAGCGCGGAAAAAAAACAACTAAAACTATAAAAATTCTTGCAAAAACAAGTTCCAAATAATACTATTTCAGAGTGTTAAAACTTCCGATTAAAAAATTCAATTCACTTAAAAACTATGAATTTCTCAATTTTCTGCGCGAAAATTGAAGTTCCAAAAACTGATACCTTTAAAAACAATTTAAACTATCATTTTAGCTAAAATTGAGAGAAAAGGAATTAGTATCAAGCACAAAGTAAACATTTACGAAAAATTCTTTTACAAATATATTGAATTTTTATCCAAATGAAGATTTTCTAATATTTTATAAACACTCAAAAATTTTCTGATACTTAACAAGTATACAGGGACTAAAATTTTAAAACATTTTCTCGTTAAGTTCAAGCAGAACGAACTCATCAAAAATAAGATCACAATGTTAAGTATAGCCTAGATATATGCACATCCATCACTGAGATGTCCATAGGCCAACAAAGCACCATATAACCAGACAATAACAGTAAAATATACAAAGGAGAACCAATAATCCAATGCAGCATCAAACAATCAACTCATGACAGTCAAGCATTACAGTAAGAGATCAATATTGTCATATAACTTGAATCAATAATATGAATTATATCTTATAATATAGCCAAGAAATTACAAAAAAAAATGATACAAATGCAATATAGGGGCAGATTAGTATCTACAATACCATTGATCCCTTTTAATGAACCAAAAACAAATATTTTCCTGCTCATTTTTTAACACAGAAAAAATCCAATATTGTCAAGAAATCAATTTTAAAAAAGATCATTTGATTCAAGTAAAGGTTTTAAACCAAGTACCTTACAAATTAAACCGTCTGATTAGCACTGCCAAAAGAATTACAAAGCAAATTAATCCTGAAATATCAACTAGTTGACATGGTTTACAAATTCTAACAACTTATAGTGTTCATTTTGAACAAACTAATTGTTTCAAAGGTTGAAAAGTAATCTGATCACAAAGCAGCCACTATAATTTTGATTAGTTTAAAATCAGATGCTAATGAAAATTTAAAAATTTATAGAGTAAAGCAAACAAATTCTGATTTTAATATCACCAAGAAAACCCAAACACTTCACAATCTTTTCAATTTCAAAATTTAGTAATAGTAGTTGAATACAAACCAAAAACCTGATTTGATATAAAGAAAACAAATTAATTTTAACCATCAAACACTAATATAGTTAAAAATAAGTACTAATCTTGCAAAACCTTTGTAAACCGATGACATCAAACCTCTTAAAAATTCATTCTAAAAACTTTTAGTAGAAAGTTAATCCTTTGAAAAATTCAAAAAACAAACTGAAATATATCAATTCATATCAAGGGATTAAAACATTCATTTTAAAGAGAAAATTCCAGGAACTAATAACTAGGTATGTGCTAATCCAGACAGAATTTTAAAAAATTTACAGAGCACATATAGCCGAAATTTAACAATAATCAAACAACAAGTTTAAAACCATATTTATGTTCCATCTTAAAAATAATGGACCAACTATTTTAATTAGAGAGAACACATACTAACACTTGCAGTTATAGACAAATTAAAGAACATATATTAGTCTTATTTGAAGAAGTAAAAAATGGTTCAAAGAAAACACAACTAATGAAAAATTTATTTTCAACAAACCATTAAGTTTATGGTTCAAAGGATTCTGGTATGTAGCTATGTTGACCCAAAAAAAACAAGCAATACAAAAGCAATCAAGATCAACAGTTCATGACAAACAAAATAATACAGTATTTATCATTCTACAAGATAATACCAAAAAAATTATCACACGGATTCACAAAAAATTAACAAATTCATGTCAAATTTGATAAAATTCACAAGTAAAACAAGGTTCAATATTAATCAAAGTATAATCACAAAGATAAACATAAACATGACAAATGTAGAGCCATACAAGTGAATTTAATCAAAAGATATCACAAATATATCATAAAGATATAAGACAATTTAACCATAGAAATATCACGAAGATATAAGATTGTAGATAATTACAAAGACATAAATCTACAAACAGTCACAAAGATATGGAACTGCAGTAATCACAAAGATATATAGCTGCAGATAGTCACAAAAACATAAAAACCAACCATTGTCAATTATCACAAAGCCATAACAGAACAAACAGATTTCAGTTAACACAAAGCATCAATAAACTGAATATAATCTCAAATAAACATCACAAAGAAACAATTGAACATTATCACGTAGAAACATTTTCACATAGAAGATGTATAAGCTTTGAGAAAGGAATTTAAATCGTATAGTATAAAAACAAATCATGCACCATGTAATAGCCCCAAGCGATTAACAGCTACAAGATCCTACTTTAGTGACAAAAAATTGATTTATTGTTCAAGAAAATCATAACATAATTCAGTCAAACAGTATGCAATATATCAAGCGAAGATTAAGTCACAAAGATCAAATATCAATTATCTAGATACAAAGGTAATCAAAGATAATCAAGAGCTTACATATCAACCTAAATCCAGTAAGTAAGCAGTCAATACAGACAAAAATACCACAAAGTGCGAAATCACCAAATTTGAACAATCAAGAATCAGTAGCAGAACCAAATATGGGCTAAAATAGAGATAAAATTAATTCAATAGGCCATAGAGATCAACATAGAGAATCTACCAAATAATACAGAGTACATACAAGATCAAAAGTATATTCAAACAAATACAACAACACAAGACTAAGGGCCTCAAACAAGCTGTGTTTCGTACCAGCGGACGTTCAGGACTTTTAACAAGAACAAAGCTTGTATCCCTTCAGCCAAGGTCAAACAAGCCAGTCTGTTCCGTACTGGTAAACGGTTCAAGACTTTCAACAAGTACTTAGCTTGTATCCCTTCAGCTAAGACCCAAATGTCACCACAAAGAATTCTAGAAAACTAAAATATAAATAGAGAAACAAGAAAGCAAATGAGATAAGAGTTTAGAATCGCTCAAACGTCCTAAGCTGCTCTACAATAGACCCTTTTTTTGTTTTTTTTTTATCTTCTTTCCTCCTCAACCCCGATTTCTCTTAGGGTTGCCTTCAGCCGCTAATTTTTCCAGCTTGTCCTCCAGTGGATTCAAGTCCACCCTTTGGCAGTCCTTTGTGGTGATTCTTTAATCCCCTATTTTCTATCTTGTATGCCCTTTTCTAAGAAGAAACCTGCAATAAACACAAAGTTAGCACCACTACACTGTAACTTAACAAAAAGAAAAGAAACGAATGCTTCAACAGATCATATTCCAGATCTGTTCAATGGTTCTTTAATAAACGTTGAATTAGGATTTTCACTGCCATAGACAGGGGTTGCGCCAGCCACCTACAGAAGACAATAAAACACAAGTTAGAAACGAAGAATCAAACAAAAACTTTAAAACCAAAGGCTAGGATTTCGAAAATGAGCGATTATGCTCTAATACCACTTTGTTGTAATCTGTACAACAAATTAATCGTTCGACATTCAAGAATCGAAAACCAAACTCAAACCAAACACAACGATATACGTGGTTCCACCTCGGCGGCGACAAATGCCACCTAACAAGGTGTACTCCACGGGGTTGGGCTCAGAGACCCGGTTGCACTATAGTGGTGGTGGTGTTACAAGGACGAGCAGAGCACAAAGCTCTTTACAAGATTCAACAGAAAACCCTAGCAACGCCAAAGCAGAGGAAGAAGAAGAGAATGATGCTACAGTACCTGATCTCAAAAGAAAAAGAGATATAAATACCTAGGTCAATCAAGTGGACCGGGTTAAATGCAGATGGGCTTGGACTTTACTAAATGTCCTCAGGCCCATAGGCTCTTTACCAACAAAGCAGTCCAAACTTAATCAATGGGCATGTAAAAAAGTTGATACAAAACAAAACAAAATAGCTTACAAAAATAGCTAATCATTCATATGATACTTATGAAATAATAAAGTCTTATGTAAAAGTTGCTAATATACCAACAATGTTAATTGTACAAGAAGAATAATCTGAAAGGCCATAACAATGAAATCCAATCCAATGCTAGAAATATGAAGACCACCTAATTCAATGAAAAATAAAAGAAAAATAATTTGGATTCTAAAACTATATTCGAAGAACAAATTATTTAACAAATTAAAAAATCTATAGGAATTTCTCAGAATAATCTCCTTCCAGGAGAAAGATTGAAAGATAATAAACTTCATTCCAAAAAAAAAAAGAAAAAAGAAAAAAAGAGAGAGGTGAAACTAGAAACAAATGATAATAAATTATCACATACACCATGGATTCACCCTTTTATGTCCCATTTAACTTTCCCGTTTAATTTAACTGATTGCGTTTGTAATTTAACTCTTTATCTTTTATTTTCTATTTGATATCATTTAATGGATTCGATTATGGGACCCTATTTCGGGTTAGGCCCGTTTATTGTCAAGATATGAGCAGGCAGTCGGCCTTAATAGAGATTTTGGAAGGTATTTATCATGAAAAGGTCGGTCAGTCACGACGGTTACCAGGTTCACGTAACCGATAGGTTCTGTATCTTCTAGGTTGTCCTTGCGTTCTAGGCTACATGTTTTTCTACTTGGCCTCACTTCCTCCTAACTAGCTGTTCATACTGGCCGGTCATTCCTCAGAGTACCTGGCTCAACCTTACTTTAGTCCCGATCCATTTTTCTTCTTCTCCCACTTTCCTTCCTTTCGAGCCTAAAGTTTCTATCTTTTGCAGCTCATACGGGACCAACCACTACAACATTAATTAAAATATCGAAACTCGTAAAGTTATAGAAATTTCTGTTATAAATAAAATAATCTATGCAAGTGTGGTATAGGCTATGTTTGGCCTAATCAGCATTTCTAATAGCGTTCAACATTTTTGGTAGTGTTTAGAGTTTTTTAAAAACGTTTAAAATTTTTAAATAATCAATAGCGGTTAGTGTCTTAACTAGTATTTTTAATAAATATTATTTGGTAAATTAGTGTTTTAATTATCTAGTAAAGTTTAAATGACGTTAAAGGACATGTACAAAAGATAATTATTTTTTGAATTTAAAATATGATTTTAGAATAAAATTATTATTTTTTCATTAAGTATAAAAAAAAGTAAACAATACATAAAAATCAACTTTTTTATGTCTTTATAAAAAATAAATATTTAATTTATAGAAACCAAAAATAAAATAATTAGTTAAAAATATTATAAAATGATTTGATAAAGAGAAATTGATTTTAAATTAGTGTGGATAAGGATTATTTTGGGGAAAATAATTTTAAACTCTACACGTTGTTCAGAGCAAACTAGGTAGAAAAACTCTAATGGTTAGGTTATGGTTGTGTTTGTTACAAGCGTTTTTTTTAAAGAGTTTAGTGTTTTGACTCAATCAAAACTCTAAGACCATTTAATATCTTTGTTTGTTCAACAATTTATAATCTACCAACCAATCACAGTTTTTCACAAAGTTTTAAAAACGTTGCTCAGAGCAACGTTTAGAGTTTAAGTTAGAGTGTTTAAAAAATTCTTCCTAAACTATCCTTAATTCATATTTTAAAATTATTTTATCTTTTTACTAATTTATTTTGTAATAATTATTTTTTACTAATTATCTTAATTTTGTTTACAATAAATTAAATATTTATTTTTTATCAAAATAAAAAGTTTATTTTTATAGATATATTATTTATTTATTTTTACTTATTGACTAAAAAAATTATTTTATTCTAAAGTCATATTTTAAATTTGACAATAATTATCTTTTAATATCATGTCCTTTAACGTCATTTTAACTTTTTAAATAATTAAAACGCTAGTTTACCAAATAATTTTTATAAAAAAATACTAATTAAAACGCTAACTGCTACTTAAAAAACGCTAAACACTTTTAAAAAAAATTCTAAACGCTATAAAAATGCTAAATACTATGAAAAACGCTAATATGACCAAAAGACAACCTATAAGTTGGTGACCAAACACAAATATTAAATGCTTTTAGAGTTTTGACCGAGTCAAAACACTAAACTCTGTGAACACTCTCATGTCAAACATAGTCAGAGGCTATGTTTTGCTTCAACAGCATTTTAAGTAGTGTTTAGTGTTTCTTTTAGCATTTAGTGTTTTTTAAAGTGTTTAATATTTTTTAAATAGCGTTCAACATTTAGCGTTTTAACTAGTGTTTTTAATAGATATTGTTTTGTAAATTAGCATTTTAATTATATAATAAAGTTCAAATGACGAAAAATGACATGATGTGAAAAAGATAATTATTTTTAAATTTAAATATAATTTTAAAATAAAATAATTTTTTTCAATTATTAACATAAAGTAAATAATAATGTTATGAAAATCATCATTTTTCTTCTTTTTTTTTTTTTAAATAAAAATCAAATGTCTAATTCATTGTAATTGAAATAAAAAAAGTTATATTCTATAATAAAATAGGTATTAATCATGGTATTCAAAATAGCATATTTAATGAATATTCAAATTAAAACAATAAATCCAATAAATATTCAAATCAAAATAATAAATCCAATTATTATTGTAATCAAAAAGTAAGTTAAAACAAAAATAAGTAGAACTATTCAAACGTAATTAAAACAACCCATCTAATTAATATTCAAATCAAAACAACAAATTCAATTATTATTCAAATCAAAATTGTAAATATTATCAACACTCAAACAAATCAAATTAAAACTATTCAAACATAGAGTAATTAAAAAAAATAGTGTACAGATTTCTAAACAAAGTGAAGAAGATTGAAACTGAAACTCTACGAATTTTTCATGTGGTCAAATTGGAGGAGAGAAAATTCTACTGCTTTCCTTTTTCATAAAAAAAAACATTGTATAATAATTCAATATATAGTAAAAATTAATTAAATATAATATTTCTACAAAGCAATTAATTTATTAGAACCCTTATAAACCCTAGAAACTCACCTACAATTGATCAATTTTAAATGATCTTCAAATGATATTTTGTTTTTGTCAAACATAAAACAATGAATTAGATACACTAAAATTTAACAACACATAAATAATAGATTAATTAATTTATACTTGAATCAAAAGAATCTAACATATAAATTTTGGCAGAAGCAAAGAAACTTGAGTCGGCAACGACGAAGGAATCAGTAACGAAAAATGAGAAAGAATCAGAGGATAATTTGGGAAGAAAATTTTAAACTCTGTAGATTAAACACTAAACGTTCCTCTGCTGAACGTTTTATAAACTCTCTCAAAAATTCTGATTTTAGATTATAAGTTGTTCACCCAAACACCGATATTTATTGTGTTTAGAGTTTTGATTGAGTCAAAACTCTAACCCCCTTACAAACACTGCTAATGAACATAGTCATAGTCATCTTAACGAGTATTTAATAGAAGACGGATATCTGAATAATACCATTACCCAATATTTTTATATAAAAAAAGTCAATATCTGAATTCGCCATTGTAACCGTTTGTGTGGATAGAATTTAAACTTCAGAAGAAGTCAAACAAACTGTTAAATATATAAGAAAAGTAATTTGAAATGAGAATTTTATCTTAGCCTAGAAATTAAGCATAAACCAAATAATATCTGGGTTATCAACTATCATATATTGAATAACTTCTGAAATTTAAATATGAATAATGTTCATCCTTTAAGCACACCAATAGTTGTTGAAACACTTGATCGCAGGAGAGATCTAGCCAGATGTCTCGTTTGTCACTTCCAGTAATTTTTGAAATCTAAATAAATTGACTCTAATCTTCAAGAAATCTAGAAGGATGAATCCAAAAGATTTTCTAACAAATATATTATTAATTTAAATTGTTTCACAAAAATTAAAATACAAAACCCCCCAAAATATGAAAATCGAGATTACGAATGTTATCATCAAGGGGAATATAAAAATGTCTAGATTCATCTATAATCGTTTTTTCTTTATCCATATATTTATCCCACTGAATTTTTCCGGCAAGATTTGAATAAGGCTATTAAATTTTTCAAATGGATAAAATTTAAAGAAGAATGTTGTAAGCAGTGCTAAATTACACCATTAACTATTTTAGATAAATTTATTTTTATTCTTAAAATAATAATAATTATTATAATAATTCTAGCACTCATGAATCTTCTTTCCACCCATAAAGAGGTGAATTCGGTCATTTCTACTGAACTTCATGTTTAAGTAGAATGGGTTTAAATACCTCGTCGAAAGAAGATTTTCATTTTTCTTATTTTCTAACTTTTGGTTATATATATATATATTAATTTCAATAATTTCATAAAAATATATTTTAAAATTTTATTTTTAAAAAATAATCAAATTGATTTTATTATTATTTTTTATATAGTGATAGGTAAAAATGTGAAGATGGTATAGGGAGAAAATATGTAATGATAAAAAGAGTTAGTTCTGAAAATCAAAATATACATAGCTAAAAATTATAAATTATTTTTTTTTAAAAAAATTACATTTATAAACTTTGTTTGTTCATTTTATATAATTTTCTCAATTTACTTTTCTTTCATCTTCTGTTATTTATATTTGTTTATTCATTTAATTTTATTCCATTCATATTAATCTTGGTAGGTTAGTTTTATAATTGGCATTTACAGTTCAAACTATAAATTCAAATTTTAAAAATTTATTACACTTAATTTTTTAAAAAGTAATCCTCTATTTTGTTATCAAATTTTAAAAATATTATTGGTTTATTTTTTTAATAAATAATATTTATTTGTTAGTATTTTAAAAATTATTATCTAAAATATCTTGGAAAAGTGGATAGTATAAAAAAAGTAAAATAAGATTAATTTTTAAAAATAGAAAAATTTTTAAAATACGATCAATTATATATATATATATATACACTTATGAGTCAAACAAATTTTATTTTTCAAAAATAAAAATTTCAAAATTTCACTTCCATAAAATGAGTTTTTGTTAGTAAATGCAGTCATAATTTCTGTTGGTTAAAATTTTGAATATACTTATCGTTGACTTGGTGTAACTAAAAATTTTCCAAATTATTCTCCTTTAACTGCATTAATAGTGATGTGGATGAGAAATCAATTCCTGATTTTATTCACAAAATCCTTTCCGAATTTTATTCAATTTATGTTATTTTCTATATATACAAAGATTATTTGTTGCTTCCATCTCTTCATATCTGGGTGTACAAATTTAGACTGTTTTGTATTCATCTTTGGGGGCGACGTCCTATCTCAAATCACACTGATTTGGGCGAATTCGCTTCTAAATTGGTGGAATTCACCACAGTCAATTCTTCATCTCTTTGTTTTTCTATTTTGAGTTCTATTTCTTTTGCAGGATACTATATACTTTCGGTTTTCTAAATATTTTTGTTTCTGATGGGTTCTTCACAAAGGTCCTTTAGGGCAGCTAAAATCCCAATTCAGGAAATTCTAACAAAAAATATTAATTTAATTAAACCAAATCAAGCAATGATTACCTGTTTTCTCTCTTTTGAGTCCCTCCAAGTTGAGACGAGGGACAACTCTCTCTAACCAATCATCTACTTAGATTTTACTTTTATTTCTTTCTCTTTTCACAAAACTTTATTAATATTTTAATTATTTAATGATTAAAATTTATTTTATAATATAATGTATGACCCACTCTAAGATAAAAGAAACCTAGATTATCTTCTTTATTGTGGATGCTCTTATCGACCTGTAAAAGTCATTCAGACCATCTCCAATGGGATGCCCAAAGGAGATGCCCAGAGGAGAGAGAATGAGATGTTTAGAGGTGCTGCTGTAATAGGTGGGTGCTCAGATGTGATGTTGAATGAAGAGTGAGAAGAGGAGATGCTCACACTAGCATCGATGCTCGAGAAATAATAGTGGAATACCCACCAATAGTTAAATGCCACATATTTCATTTTTATGTGGGACCCATATTTGAACTTTCATAAATAAATGTTACCACTGCAGTAGTCAAATGCTAAAGAAAGTGCTCAATTAATTTTTTCACATAGGGCCTACAACTAAGCATCTATTGATGAATGCTACTACTGTGGATGCTCTCACAATGGTTTGTGATCAAAACCTATTAAGGTCTTGTAACAAGCAACACTGATTGCGATGAGTGTAAAAAAAAGAGTAAATTACATTCGCATTCCCTGAACGATGGCTAATTACAGGCAGATACACATTTTGGTTTAATTGACACTTAACCCCTTTGACCATCAGTTGACCGATTAGGTATGTTAGGTGATTTGGTTGACATTTTAAAAAGTCTATCTTGCCCCTATTTTATATATTGATTTTTTCAATTATTATCTCAAACATTTTTTAAAAATATTTTTATTATATTATTGTTTTAATTATTTACACATTTTTAAAAATAAATTGATTTAATAATAAATATTATAATACTATTATTTAAAAGTCTATTTTGTCCCTATTTTACATATTGATTTTTAAAATTATTATCTCAATATTTTTAAATGTTTTTATTTACATTATTATTTTATTATTTGCACAGTTTTTAAAAAATAATTTGAAATAATAATATATATTATAATATTATTTTTTCAAATAAAATAATTTTTAAACAATATCAATTATTTAAAAAATTAAAATAACGTTGAAAATCAATATATAAAATAGGGGCAAAATAGACTTTTAAAAAAATCAATCTGATCAACTAACATACCTAGCCGGTCAACTGATGGTCAAAGGGGTTAAGTGTCAACTAAACCAAAATGTGTATCTGCCTGTAATTAGCCATCGTTCAGGGAGTGCGAGTGTAATTTACTCTTTTTTTTTACCCTCATCGCAATCAGTGTTGCCTAAAAAATTAGTCACCGTTCAGAGGGTATGAGTGCAATTTACTTAAAAAAGACAAACACAGTCTCATTTTATAAATTAAAATTTTATTTTAAAAAAAATAAAAAAATAATTGATATATTAACTTAATTAAATTTTTTAAAAAAATTAACTTTGAAGTTACTCCTAAAAAAAATATATCCTCTTTTTTCCAATTAATTAAAATATTTAGAGATATTTGATGAGATTATAAAATAATTAATTAAAGTTAGGGAAAATAGGCGTCCATGCGTCAGAATTTGATAAGGCAGTGGCACGTGTTTATGTTGACAACACAATTCTCCAGAGCACGGATCTGTGTCCTAAATTGAATTTCAGTTGGGGCAGGTACTGTGCTTCATTTAAATGTCCACTTCTGTTCCCATGTGTTTCATGTTTTTTCTTTTTTTCTTTTAATTTTTTTAATTGTATTTATATATTTACTTTATTTAAACAAAAAAATTTAGAAAGATAGAACTATAATAGCCATTCATTTTTCAAAATTATCCACGTTTCACATTATTGTTCGATTTAAAATCAATCGACAGTAACGACAATACGTAACATCATCAATTCCCCAACGTTTAAAACGCAAGAACAGCAGTGACCACACATATCTAGTACAAGACGATATTATTTATTTAATAATTCACTAACGAACCACAAGAGAAGGAGAAGGAGATGGACCAGAAATGGAAAGGCAAAGCAAGTGAAGCTATAGAAGGATGTGAAGCAGAGCAAATATGGCCATTCCTTGAAGATTTCTTCGGACTTCACAAGTGGTTTCCAACCTTAAGCACTTGTCTTGCTCTCCAAGGAACCTCTGGTCAACCAGGCTGTGTCCGATACTGTGCTGGGTTCAAAACCCCAGTCAATAATGATAAGGAGACTGTCAACTGGACTAAGCAGAAGCTGTTGAGTATTGATCCGGAGCTCATGAGTTTTACATACTCTATTATCGACAGCAATGTTGGATTCCGCAACTACGTGTCCACAGTCAAAGTGTTGCCTGACCAAGGTGGTTGTAGCGTTGAGTGGTGCTATGAAGTTGACCCTCCTCAAGGTTGGACTTTGGAGGATTTGGATGGTTTTATAAGCTCTGGTCTTAAAGTTATGGCTCAGAGAATGAAGCAAGCGCTCCTTCAACCTTGAGTTTCAAGTTGGTCCCTCAGAATAATAACTTCTTCTCATGTTGTTCGTATGCTTGCGTTACTTGTCAAATAAGTTATAAAATAGTAAAATATCAATTATATTATTCCTAGTGTAAATACCGCGTCATACAGCATTTTATTATTCTATAATTTACAGTGATTTTTAATAAATTTTTTAATTTAAAAATATTTTTGATTTAAAATAAAAAGATTTAATCTAATCATAATAATATAAAAAATTATTGTTATTTTAAAAGTTTAAAGTATAATTATAGGCCCATTTTGAAAATTATACAAATCTAAGCTTTTTAAAACTTTGTTTTCATCCTATAGGCCTAACTTTCCATACTACCCTTTTCAATTAAAAAATAGTAAAAATATATTTTTAATTTACTTAAAAAAAAAGAAAATGCAACCTTCCAAAATTGTCCTTCAACTAGTTAGGACTGGTTCTGTTTTTGTTCATCAGATTCAATTTAAGAAAAAAAAAACGATCTTCTTCTTTCTCCACCATCAACCTAATCAATCGTAAGTCTCCATCTTCTCCTTCACCATTTATAACAACGAAAGCCTCCATCTTCTCCTCCGAATTGAAATCTTCTATCTTCTCCTCTGTTGACAGCTTCTGTGTCATCTTCTCCAACTACGACCTAATCGATCGAAGCCTCAACCTCTTCTTCACCTAATTCATCGAGAGCCTCCATCTTATTCTCCACCGTATCGAAATCATCTAGTTTTGTCAACGGGTATTGATTTCATTAAAAGATTTTGTGTCGATCTTCATCCTGCTGCTGAAGTCGTCGACCGGTGTGGAGAGAATTGAAGAATTGATGAATGTAAGGTTCTGGTCATGGTAGTCTGCCGCTAGCTTGTGTCTCATTTGCCGCTAGGTCGTGGGACTGCTTGGTTTTCTTTGATATAAAAGGTAAGCTATTGATTTAAATTTGATGCATTTTGGTTTTGTAATAGTAATAATTGTTGGATGCTTAAAGCTTTTATATTGAAATAATTGGTCTTTGTTATTCATGTATTTCTTTGTTATTCACAATCTGTGAATTGATAAATATGTAATTGGTAGTAGATAATTCATGGCTTAATACAGAGGCTGTGAATATTAATGTGTATTGTTTTTGAATGTTTGAGTAGTTCATAGTCTTTGAATTGTACATTGTTTATAGCCATGATAATACTGTCAAAAAGAAACTATAAGGTGTGATGAAAATTGTTGTTATATTGAAACTGGACCAAAACTGTTGTTGTAATCAAAAACATCAGTGCAGTGGACTAAAACTGCTATTATATTGAGTTAAGTGGTTAGATAGATAGAGATATAAAAAGACTTGGAGGGGATCCCTATGTACTTCCTTAGAAATCTTTTTGTATGATCAATTTATCTGTATTTAGGTTTTCTTGACCTGCTGCTATTGAAAATTTTATTTCTGTCGATTCTATATGTTGAATTACCAGTTTTATTTTGACTTGTCAGATTTAGTCTGTGATTTATGTTCATAGTTTGTGAATGATGTTCATAGTTTGTGAATACAAATCACAGAGGGCTGTTAATACGTTAAAACTTTGTACTATTCTTACTTTTAGTTGCTACTTTTGATTATATTTGGTTTTCTATGATATAGATTTGCCCGAGTCAGAGTTAGTGAGTTATGTCATGAATATTATAGGAAAACATTCTTACAAGGTGCGTATGGGAAGGCAATCAATCCTGCACCAGGTCCAGAAACATGGAGGCATCAGACATGACAGTCCTTCCTACGATAGAGAAGCCTCAGACCGGTCGACCTAAAGAAAAGAGATATCGTTCAGCTGTTGAAGGTACAAGACAAAAAAAGCATGGTAGGTGTCAAATGTTGGGTCATACAAGGAGAATATGTAGTTATCCTGTTTCGTCGTCCATCGGGAGTACTAGTGGGACAAAAAATGTGGATAGATCATAAGAAAGGCGCTGTAGAGTTATGCATTGCAAGCGTTGTGGTGGTGCGGGTCATACAAGGAGAACATGTTCTATTTCCGCACTAACTAGTGTCGACGAGACAAACGCAGACTAGTCATCTCACATATATCCTACCGAAACTGAGACCTTGGACAGCCCTCAGCCGATTATGTCATAGTATGACCATTACCTGTGTAGTTAGATAAGGATAATTATATGTGATCTGTATTCACATAGTGTGATCTGTATTTTACTATGTTGTATATTAGCTGTGAATTACAATCACAAATTCTGTACTGTGTTTATTTATGTATTATATAATCTGTATTTATAATTCAAGTCATGTTTAATTACGTATTACAGTAGCTGTGAACTACAATCACAAATTGTGAATGGCGTTTCAGGTCACAACCTGTGATCAGAGATCACAGTAGCTTCAATGTCAATTATGGCATCCCAAAAGGTAAGAATGGACATCCTTCAACTAAACATAACATATTAAGGTGATCCACATCATCTCATAACATTTAGGCCACAATTGAATATGCATGCTTACCACTCATTTCTTGTTCTTATATACTTGCTCATTTTTTGAGCAACTAAGGCTTAGGGTCATTTTTGGACTTCCACCGAAGAGCAATTTCTCATCAGAAAAAGGTTAAGGGGCATGAATAATGGTGACTGCACTAGCTCCCTAACTCGTTGGACGAACTGTGATCATTGATCACAGCCGTGATTACGGGTCACAGTTTGTGAGCATTGTTCACAGTACAACAATATGGATGGTATGGCATCCCAAAAGGCAAGGATGGGCATCCTTCAACTAAGCATAACATATTCAGATGATCCACATCATCTCATAACATTTAGGCCACAATTGAATATGCATGCTTACCACCCCTTCATTGTTCTTGTATACTTTTGCTCATTTTTTGAGCATCTAAGGCTTAGGGTCATTTTTGCACTACCACCGACGGGTAATTTATCTTCAAAAAAAGATTATGGGGCTTGAATAATGGTGACTCCACTAGCTCCCTAACTCGTTGGACGAACTGTGATCATTGATCACAGCCGTGATTACGGATCACAGTCTGTGAGCATTGTTCATAGTACAACAATGTCGATGGCATGACATCCCAAAAGGCAAGGATGGGAATCCTTCAACTTAACATAACATATTGAGGTGATCCACATCATCTCATAACATTTAGGCCACAATTGAATATTCATGCTTACCACCCATTCATTGTTCTTGTATACTTGCTCATTTTTTTAGCATCTAAGGCTTAGGGTCATTTTTGCCCTACCACCGACGAGTAATTTATCATCAAAAAAGATTAAGGGGCTTGAATAATGGTGAATCCACTAGCTCCCTAACTCGTTGGACGGACTGTGATCATTGATCACAGCCGTGATTACGGGTCACAGTCTGTGAGCATTGTTCACAGTACAACAATGTGGATGGCATGACATCCCAAAAGGTAAGGATGGGCATCCTTCAACTAAACATAACATATTAAGGTGATCCACATCATCTCATAACATTTAGGCCACAATTGAATATGCATGCTTACCACCCATTCCTTGTTCTTGTATACTTGCTCATTTTTTAAGCATCTAAGGCTTAGGGTCATTTTTGCACTACCACCGAAGAGTGATTTATCATCAAAAAAAGATTAAGGGGTTTGAATAATGGTGACTCCACTAGCTCCCTAACTCGTTGGACGAACTGTGATCATTGATCACAGCCGTGATTACGGGTCACAGTTTGTGAGCATTGTTCACAGTACAACAATGTGGATGACATGACATCCCAAAAGGCAAGGATGAGCATCCTTCAACTAAACATAACATATTAAGGTGATCCACATCATCTCATAACATTTAGGCCACAATTGAATATGCATGCTTACCACCCTTTCCATGTTCTTGTATACTTGCTCATTTTTTGAGAAACTAAGGCTTAGGGTCATTTTTGGACTACCACTGAAGAGCAATTTCTCATCAAAAAAAGGTTAAGGGGCTTGAATAATGGTGACTGCACTAGCTCCCTAACTCGTTGGACGAACTGTGATCATTGATCATAGCCGTAATTACGGGTCACCGTCTGTGAGCATTGTTCACAGTACAACCATATGCTAAAAAATAATTGATGTTCGCACTCTGAATATTTCACAATATGGAAAAAACAAAGGTGATTATAAAACTACGAAAGATTTTTATTGATGGTAAATTCAATCTGACAACAAATGTTATTAACAACGTAAGACTGACTGCTTGTTTGATCCAATTTGACAAAGGTATTCCTTAAAGAATAAAAAATAAAGTAAATATTAAATGATTTCTCTACAAACCCAAGCTGGGAAGTAATAGAGACAGAGTACAAAATCAGTCACTTATTATTCAACTTTTATATCTTCTAACTTTTCTACTAAACTTGCATTTGTTGCTGATACAAAATAGGCACCCGTTTGCCAGACCGGAATATTAAGAGTTTCTTTTCTTTAAATGAACAGATTTGATTTCACTTACATTACTCAGCCCCCAAACTCGCCTTCTCCCCGGTAGAGTTCCATTGTCTTGGGTACCTATTGTAAGAAAATATATGGTGGTAAAGTACATAATGATGTTCTAAAATTATTTGCTGCTTCGCTTCTTCATAGAGGATGACTCCAAATACTGTGAGTGAGTAACCAAGTATTCCGGTAATAGAGACAGGATTTCTAAGTATCAAAATCGAAACGAAAACAGCTACAGCTCCTTTCGCGTTTCCTAGTACCTGGATGAATTCAGAACTGATAAAGGAAAGATTAATAACAGCAAGGTACAGGAAACTTAAACTGCAACTGCAATGTACAAACTAAAAAGACACGATTTGTGCAAACCATGACTAGATGGCTAAAACTTATTCATTAGCTTAAATTATCTACATGAGTAGTTGTTTTTTATATTTTCTGGAAAGGTCCTTAATGTTGTTGAATATCTTGAATGACGAAAAACAGTTCACACGTTTAGTTATCATGTTGTTTTCTGGACAGGTTTTATGTTGTTCAAAACCTTGAATGAGGCAGCATTGTTGATGCGCTATTTATCTATGGAGCCTGACCATCTCCTTATGTTAACCATTTGCTTCAAGATTGAAAAAATATTATCCGTATAAGAATGTGAATGATGTGCGCAAGCTTGTGTATTATATTAACTGTTTGTGAATAATAGTTCACGCACTGTGAATTGTAATCACAGATTCTGAATTGTATTCACAGACTGTTAAAGGAGTTCCATATTTATGGGTGCTCTGTGAATATAGCTTGCACACATGCCTATGCTGATAATGCACATAAATATGCATATGATGTTTATACTAAACACACTCATTGATAATATATATTTCACAAACAATAAGATTTTACATCAAGTCACAAATCATGTTTCATTAAACAAATCATACTACACAATGACAATTCGCAATTTACAATTAAATATTCACAAATGCCAAATCATAATCCACATTACATAGTTGTAAATTCACAGATCACAGTTCTTAAATCACAGTTCACAGCTCAAAATTCACATAGCACGTTTGCCAAGGAAGCAAAATCCATAGTTCACAATTCAAAATTGTCATACCACAGGTGCAAAAGACTCACCATACAGTTACATATGCATCTATAATCAAGTTATAAAAAGAACAAAACAAAAATTGTATATTCACATTATACACATAATTAACATCAACATCATCAGCACAATGAACATCAACACCAAACCATATCAACAACATCAAGCCTTACCAGCAAAATCAAATCCAGCCACAACATCAACAGAAAAACACTCAATCACTAACATCAACAATACAACGATTATAAACCAACAACGTTCAAGAAAAAACAAATAAAACCTAAAAATGAACTAACCTCATATTCCATTCCAATCTCTATCTTCAAAGTGTGTTGATAATATCTTCAAGCAGCCTTCGACCTATTGACCCACAACATTTGACTAGTTCATATACACGAATGCGAAGACAAAAATAAAAACCCTAAAATGCAAACAAATAGAGCAACTCACCTCCGCCGGCGACGATAACTCGAACAAAAGCAGCAACAACGACGACTCGACAAAACAGCAGAAGCGACGATGGCTTAGAGAAATGCGAACAACAACAACAACGAGGATCATCAAATGAAGAACAGACTTAGTTATTTGATTTGAAAAGACTTTATATGAATTCTCAAGACTTAATTTTGGAGTTTTAATTCGAGCTACTGTTTAATCATTATTGAATAATGTTTATTATATCATCGTAGTAGTTTAACAAGAAAATTTATTTTTGAATCAAAGTTTTTAAAGTTATTTATATATAATAAAAAAACTGAGAGTCTATATAATACCATTTTTTAAAGATTTTTATCCTCTTATTTTTTTAAGTGAAAATTCTCTCAAATGGGCCATGAAAAGTTTAAAATACAATAATAGGCCTAGTTTGAATTTTATACAAAACTAAGCTTTATAAAAGTTTGTTTTCATCTCATAGGCCTAACTTCCAATTCTACCCTTTTAATTTAATTTTATCCACAAAAATGTCATTATGCATTTTATAACTGCTAAAGAAAATAAAATAGAAACTGAAATTACTTAAATGACCCCAATTAAAACATTAACCATTTATGTAACGACCATTTATCACACCTTCACACCCCTCTCTGTTTTCAAAATCGTCCACCATTAACCGATTCTTCTCCACCGTGCTCTTCACAAAAACTCTTCCTTTCTTATTTTGAAATCACGAAATCCTCTATGTTTTCAAAATCGTCCACCATTAACCGATTCTTCTCCACCGTGCTCTTCACAAAAACTCTTCATTTCTTTTTTTGAAATCACGAAATTCACTCACATCTCCACCGCTGTTCTTCATTTGATGATCCTCATTGTTGTTGTTCGCATTTCTCTAAGCCATCGTCGCTTCTGCTGTTTTGTCGAGTCGTCGTTGTTGCTGCTTTTGTTCGAGTTATCGTCGCCGGCGGAGGTGAGTTGCTCTATTTGTTCAATTAATTAACTCATATATAAATTGAATTATATGAGTTACTGATTATATGAGTCGTCGTTGTTGCTGCTTTTATATTTATCTATTTGCTCTATTCATATAAATAACTAACTCATATATAATATGTTCAATTACTGATTATATAAAATTTAAATATAAATTAAATTAAAATATCCGAATATTAAAAATTAATTAATTAAAAGAAAGATAAATATAAATTGAATTAGGACATATTAAATTAAAATATTAATTAATTAAAAAATATTAATTAATAAAAATAAGGATAAAATTAAAAAAAGTGCGGTATTAACTAAATTAGGGTGCGGTATTTACCGAATTTGAAATTTTATTTTAAATTTACATACACATCTTAATATTAATTTCGTAATTTAAGATAAAGATATGGATCTGATGGATATTTTACTTCTACATGATTATTTATCGGCTAGAACCACTTATATATTTAGTTTGGTGAATTGGGCAAATAAAAAAAATAAATAAATACACTTATATTTATAGTGGTATAAAACCATAGGGGTCAAAATGTGAGTGCTGATCAAGCCTATCCAAAGAGTATTTTAATAAAGTGTAAATTATAAAAATTCTCACTTTTTCTAACCTTTTATAGTAATCCGTTAGTTTCAAACGTTACTTAAAAAAAATATATATATATTTATTTATTTCTAATTAATAGTACTTTTTAACAGGAAAAAAGTTTAAAACTAGTAGGTTAATACAAAAATTTGTTTGACCTGAAATTTTTTTTAAAGAACTTCTAAAATTAGTGAATTAATATAAAAAATTTGGAAAATAAGGATTTTTTTTTAATTAACCCTTTTAATAAATCTATTATCATCCAATTTTAGTTTGTATTTTAAATTCTATATATATATATATATATAAACTCGATAATAAGTGTAGCACTTTCGTTTTAGATTTAAAAATAATGAAGAACTGAAGATTGTGCGGATTGGATAACTTTTCAATTAAGGAAATAATTGTTGTCAAGATTAATTTATCAATTTATTAGTTTTTTAGAGTTAATTAGTGGATAATTTTTTTAATGGATGATTGTGTTATTATATTCCTTACTTATAAAATATTTTACTTATTTTTTATTTTATTCATATATGGTATTGATATTTTAATTGATAAAGTTTTATTTATTTGAGTGATTAAAATTGTGTATATTTTAACTGCATCACACTCACTCTCTCTCTATATATATATATATATATATTATGATGTAATGGTTAAGGTCTGATTGGTTGCAATTCAAGGTGCTATTACCCTTTTAAATTTTAAAGTGTAGCGTGATCATGTCCAATGTCTTCCAACTAGACGTACAAATATGTTACTTGGGTATTTTTACATATATAAGATATTCCGGAGGATTCAGACGACTTCTCAAAATTAATAATTAATATTTGAAAGTCTACAAAAGTCATTAAAAATCTATAAAAGTCATTAAAAGTCTACAAAAGTATTTAAAAATCATTTATAGAAATCTATCAAAGTTTATAAAAATCACAAAAAGTATTTCTTGAAAACTCTATGAAAGTCATTGATGAATTTATGAAATCTATAAAAATCTATGAAAGTTTATAAAAGTCTTCATCTTTTAAAGTCTATGAAAATTTATAAAAATCATGAAAAGTCGCGATTAGATTTAATTAAATCGTATAAAAAAATAAAATTATACATTTAAATTTATTTCTTATTTAAAATTTATTAATAATAATAATAATTTATATATTATTAAAATAAAAAAATTTATATAAATGTAAAGTGGAGTGTTATCTTATTTGTCTATATATTTTATGCGTATAAATAAAAGAAAGATATTGAAAATATAAAAATAATACTAATTATTATAGTAATTAAAATATTAATCAATTAAAATTACATTCAAATGTAGCATAAATAATTAAATTAAATTTGTATTAGATAAAGTAAAATCATTATTAATCATTTTTTCTTTTCTAATAGTAATATTTAATATTATTCTCATTCAAATATCTCTAATTTAACATAGAAAATTCTTTTTGTTTAATAACATAGTTTCTTAATTTTTAATGTCAATATAGTCCACTTTTTCTTTAAAATAATAAATATATATAATTTGGAATAAAGATTAATGAAGAACAAATAATAATACACGCATAAATAATAATTAAAATATTATTGTATAAATAGATACAATATTGATTGAATTCATTTCAAAAGAAATATTTTGTTAAAGAAAATATTAAAATAATTATAACTTGTAGTTTCACTTTTAAACATTAGTTACTTTTTATCTGCCATATATATATATAAATATAATAACCGAGTAAAAAATTAATAATAAAAATATATTAGAATTAAAAATTTGAAAAGTTTTACATATTAATTATTATTTTTAGAAATTAAAATAAAATATAGTGCACTTAAATTATATTAAATAAGCAGGAATAGGATAAATTATATTTCGGTGGTAGTGTAATATAATATATTGTATAATATTATTATTTATTATAATATAATAATTTTATATTTTTAATTTAATTATAGAATATTTATAATTCGGACGATACATTATATACATTATTATAAACATGTATAACAATCATTTATGATTTTATAATGTATATTTTTTCTTAGTAAGTAAAGAAATTTGAAAAAAAAATAATTTTAAATTAATAAATTAATTATCATTTATCATCAAACGACAGTACCATTTTAAAAAATATATTTTATTTTTCAAACAAATATACAAAATAATGATGGACCAAGCATGGGATAATGCTTAATACACAATAAAATAAGCCAAATATTTTAATGAATGAACGATATGGTGTATATACCAAAAGAAGACTTATTTAAGAAGTGTAGAAGGCCCATAAAAGGCCCAATTCATGTAGTGGTGATCAGTAATCACTTGGCCGCACATCACAACAGTTCGAATCGTTCTGTTCTCCACAGCAGTTCTGAATGGAGGATCGAAAGCAACTATCAACGGAGGAGGCTGATTCCGATCAAACGGGGGAGATGGACTCATCTGCTACGGTTCTCGATCTTACCAGCTTCCAACTCCATGATCTCTCCTCAATCGACCTTCCTTCTACCCTCACCGAGTTAGACCTCACAGCCAATCGCTTGTCAAGCGTAGACTCCAGAATCTCGCACCTTTCCAACCTCAAAAAGCTCTCCTTCCGCCAAAACCTAATTGAAGATTCCGCTATCGACCCACTGTCTCGCTGGGAAGCGTTGGCCGGTCTCGAGGTATTTGGTTGCCAATAGATTATCAAATAGGTTTTTTCTTACCTTCTTTGATAGTTTAGTTTACAAAATGAGGTTGTTATTGCAGGAGTTAGTTCTGAGGGACAATAAGCTTACGAAAATACCTGACGTGAGCTTATTTAAGAAGCTTTTGAATTTCGACGTGTCTTTTAATGAAATCACTAGTTTATTTGGTTTGTCCAAGGTCACCAACACCCTCAAGGAACTTTATGTCTCTAAAAATGAAGTCCCGAAGATTGAAGAGATCGATCATTTCAGGGATTTGCAGATTCTTGAACTTGGTTCCAACAGATTGCGGGTTCGACACCTGTTTCCCAAATTTACCTGATGTCAAATCTTATACTCATATTTTACTCTGTGAATGTGTTGAAGTTTTGTTAGTCACGAAGTGGTTTTTTTTTGTTCACAGGTGATGGAGAATTTGCAAAACCTGTTAAACTTACAGGAGCTCTGGCTTGGACGCAATCGGATTAAAGTGGTAGACCTTTGTGGCTTAAAATGCATTAAGAAGATTAGCTTGCAGAGCAATCGTTTAACTTCAATGAAAGGTTTTCAGGTGTGTGTCTACTGATATAGTCTAACCATTTTGTATTAGTTGTTATGGTACCTGGTTCATTACTGTTTTGCAAATTTCCAGGATTGTGTTGCATTAGAAGAATTGTATTTGAGTCATAATGGTATATCGAAAATGGAAGGTCTGTCCACCTTGGTTAACCTACAAGTGTTGGATGTGTCCTCAAATAAACTAAAGTCAATTGATGACATCCAGGGCCTCCCTAGGTACATCTATTTTTCTCCTCTTATTAGACAAGATGTTCTGCTAGGATCATTTTTAAGTCTTTTTGGGCTGTAATTTCAGGTTAGAAGACTTATGGCTTAATGACAATCAAATAGAATCTCTTGATAGTATTGCTGATGCTGTTGCTGGTTCGAGGGAGACACTTATCACTCTTTACCTTGAGAACAATCCATGTGTATGATTATCTGCCCTGTTGAAACTCTATTTGTTATGATCCCTTTTCTTTTGTTTGTATGTTCTCACTTGCTTGGCTATAGTTATCTGACCTGCATGATTAGATTGGTTTATTGTGTAACTTTTATATTATTTTAGGGTTGGCTCTACTTCTTTTTTAATCTTTGCTTGTTTATATTCTCATCCTTTTTGCTAATAAAATCTATTGGGAGACAAAATCTGCATTCTGGTACTATGTATTTTAGATGCTCTATTTCCCTCAATTTGTTAATATCTTATCCAAATGCTTGTTCCGTTGGTTCCCTTCATTGCTCAAACCATTTTTTTCCTTTGATGTCTGTTGGAGTAGTGGCCGTCCTTCATGTCCTTTTGTTTCTTTATGTTCTTACACAATAGCGATCTCCTTGCAGATTTGATAAGTTGTATGCCTCTAATATAAGGTTAATGTTAGATGTCAAATTCCTTGGTTAGATATAAAAGGGTTAAAAGAGCTATTCTTGATTATATTTATGATCCTGAACCTAATTTATGGTACATTATAATCAAATTCTTTTACATGCTTTTTGCTGCTTCCTTAAGGTGATGGATAAGTACATACAGTGCTTTTTGCTATAATCAGTTTTGCTGTAATGGATAACTACAGTGCTTTTCGCTGTAATTGAAGTAGGGTCTTCAGAATTTTCATGACTCCTTCCATGTTTTTCATTGCAGGCGAAATCTGCAAACTACTCTGCCACTCTAAGACACATTTTCCCAAATATCCAGCAGATTGATTCTGATATATTTGCTTGAAATCTCTTATGGTACCAGATGATTCAAAGATTCGTCTTTAAGAGTTATTTTTTGTCAAGTCCCTGCCAGAGATGGAAGACCTGCCAGAGTTTTGGGTACTGAAATTCTGGTTGGCGGGAAAAAAGGAGAGATCTAGAATATGGATTCGGAGAGGGCATTGTTGTTATAAAAACTCAGCAGCATTTAAAGGATAATGGCATCTAGCTTGAAGATTTTGGGAATAGTATTGTGCCTTTCCAACCTTTCAGAGTTGCAGAGTTGCTTCTTATTATAGTTGATGTTTACTTTTACGAATATTCATTACATGATTGATTTAATTTTTTTTTTTTTTTTTTTTTTTTTTTTTCACCTGAGTGCAATGTTATCATGTGAACTATGCTTTAAACCAACTTGTAATCTAACATAGTTCACCAAACTACAGTGAGGACAATTGTGGACTGGGAATGTCAGGACTGACTACATTCATTTCCTGTGTGCAGAACATTGTCACGTTTCTATGTGCAGTACATAGATTCGTATCTTTAGAATCTCGTCTATCAATTTAGGTTGATTTGCGTTTGTTCTGTTGAGACATGAATTTATGATTTTAACGATTGAAATGTGTTCGTGAATTAAGAGTCTGTGTTCGTGAATTAAGAGTGGGCATTATGGACGTGAGTTCGAACGCAATAAGTAATTTTTTGAGCCATTATTTGGCGAACTTTTATCCCATAGTGAACACACTAATCTATTAAGGGTAATTGCCAAAAACCTCTAAGTTCTGAAACATTTGATTTTTCGCCACCGGTTTTCAAACGTTGTACCAAACTGCCCCTATTTACAAAACCAAAGTTAAGTTGTTTTCTGTTATGATTGGATGTTTTCTGTTAGTGGGGGCTGTTTGACACAAACGTTTAAAAAACGGTGGCGAAAAATCAAACGTTTTAAATTTTAAAGGATTTTTGTAATTACCCTTTATTAATTCTCTAGATGATATATATATTTTTTCACATCTCAATTTAACGATATGTTATAATTTATAAATATAAATGTGATATTGTTGAGGGCTTTTTCATAATATAAAAATTTAAATTATTTTTAAAATAAATTATTTAACTAGTTAAATTTCAATTGTTCTACATTTTATTTCATATTTTATAAAAAGTAGTTTAATTCAAAAATACCGTTTTATATATTTTTAAATTTAAATATTTAAATTAATTTAATTTATTAACCTGTTTATTTCTTTAAATTTGATTTTTTTAAATATATATTCTTATTATTTTTTATTTATATTTTATTCCATTAATTTTATATTATAATTGCGAAATTAAAATTATTAGAATAAAAATTCATGACAATATCAAATAATTTTAAAATAAAGGAATAATTATTCTGCATTTTAATTATAATATATATAAAAATTAATATTGGAAATGATAAAACTAAAATGGAAAACAAAATATATTACCAATTAGAATGATGTAAATATATAATTTATAATTAATATTCAATTATTATTACTACAACTCTAACAATTATTAAAATATGTAAATATTTATGTTATTAATGAATAATGGACTAAAAAATATCTACCACTAAATTAAACTTAGTAAAAGAAAAAAAAAGTTGTAATCACGCATTATATAATTTCTTCCAATACAAAAAATATTGCAAATTCTTCCAAGTTGGTAATCACGCATTATATATCTTCTTATTTTCAAATATTGTTATGCTCGCTTCCAATTATAATCAAATATTATTTATGCTCACTTACTATTTTGATATTTATATTTTATTCCATTAGTTTTATATTATAATTTTATTCTTTATAAATAAAAAAAATTAATAGGAAAAATATTTAGAGAATTAATAAAGGGTAATTACCAAAATCCTTCAAAATTTAAAACGTTTGATTTTTCGTCACCATTTTTCAAACGTTTGTATTAAACAGGCCCCACTAACAAAAAACATCCGATCATAATAGAAAACAACTTTGGTTTTGTAAATGGAGTGGTTTGGTACGACAAAATAGGTGACGAAAAATCAAACGTTTCAGAATTTGGTGGTTTTTTTGGCAGTTACCCATTCTATTAAACTATTTTACACACCGACCACACAAGAACCCGATCCAACACCATGTCGTTACTCGGAGACGACGGACTCGGTTGCGAACTCGCGCGGAAGCTGGAGGAACGCGGTGTTTGGCGGACTTGGGTCGGTGACTCCAACTATGCCACCTTTATTCACTCTCTTGCTTCTCTCGACTCGAGGCATGGGATGCCTTCATGCGTGTCGATGAGTCTAAGTCCAAGTCTCAGCTCCATCTTCAACTCCGTGCACGTGCACGTGCACGTGCACTTCTCTTCGAAAAAGCTGCTGCTTCTCTTTCAAACTCAACCTCGGTTCCTGTCACTGTATCCAACCTGAATGCCGAATGTGAGACTTTGTTTCTCTCTCTTTTATCTGGTTTGATTTTGTTTACTGATTTGATTTTAGGTTTAGATTTTCAGTTAAGTGGTGGCGACGTGTACTTCCCGCTTGAGAATGGGTCGCAAGAGAGTGTTCAAGTTCAACCATTTAAGGTAAAACATGCTGCATTGTTAATCTGTATAATGTTGTTTGGAGGTCGTTAGTGTGTTAAAGGGAGCATTATTTTTTAAATTTGAAATTATTATCATATGAGTTTGGTTAGAATCTATTAGGTTTTGAGGTGGAGTTGTAGTTAATTAGTTAATCTACAACGGATGAGTTGAGGTTAAATTTTAGAGCAGGATGTAAAATAAGTACCCGAATTAGGATGCTACACAGGAAAGCAAAGATTGAGCATACTGTTTAAATGCTTGTGTTTGTGTATGGATATTTTGTCTCATGTTTCTTTGTCACCATATATGGCACATCAGGGGAAAATTGGGTCTGAACGGAGCAAGAAATGCATTGGTGAAGAACAGGCATCTCAGTTATCCCAAAAGGTGACAGCCCACATTCTAACAGGTGTTGGTTTTGAAGGTGCCACTGAGGTGCCATTGCAAGTTTTCTCCCAATTGCTTAGCAGCAAAATTTCTAAATTAGGCTGTATTTTGAATGTTCTCGCCAGCAGTTACAAAGGGCAGTGTTCTGCCATCAAACTATTCAAAATGTTTTTTCAAGTGGTTGGAGTCAGGTAAATCTGCAAGCTCAATTTTCATTATCTTATGCATTTGTTGTCATTTGTGTTCCTAATCAAGATAATCTTGAATTATGAATTCATTTTTCTAATGTAACTTTTATGTTCAAATCTTCATAATAATATTGTTTGTGGACTTCTGATTATTATGTCTTGTAAATGTATAATGACTAGTTGTAGTGCATATTAGAAGGAACATAGAGTTTGGGGCTTGAGAGAAAAGTTAAACTTGTGATAACCAAGGCAAATGAGATGCACTCTTCTTTGTTATGGCATATAGTTTATTTGTGTTGAAAATGATTTGCATTCTGCAAAAATGGTAACTGTATTTTATTTAGCTTGTCTGTAAACTTATTTTGAGGAAGTCTTTTTTCACTGCATTCAGAATTTTGGTCTGTTTTTGTGAACTTGCATCATGATGACTTTATTCTGAATTGTAACAGTAATATTGGGAGTTTGGCTGAGCTTGTTAAAGATAGCACCAGGACAGCTATTCAACATAGTCAGCAACAAGTGCATGGGATGCAGTCACAGCAGCATAGCTCCCTTCGATTACCGCAGCAGGTATGTGCATCTGCATTCTTTTTCTAGTGCAAAAAGGATTTAATAGAAAATGGTTTTCATATCTAGCTGTTATAGTATTAAGCAAACCATGCCCTGTTGTCTACAGAAATGTCACATTGAAATCTATGATTATTTTCCATGTCAAAAGAAACTAAAAGGTGATGATGGATTCGTGTGTGGGGATTTTGTTTCTATGAGCCAAATCAGGGAGTTAAATTTTAGGCTACAATTTATCAGCTAGTTTTCTTGATGCAGGTCCAGACAGTTTGATGCCATTGTAGAATCGAGTCAATGACGAAAATTTTGTATGTATTCTATGTAGGAGCTTGATACTTTATTTTAGCTCATGACGTCATTAGGGTTTTAGGGGATTAAGTGCTTGGTTTACATTTTTGAGTAATACCTAAAGGTCATTAAGTAAATAAGTTGGAAGCTTTTTGTAACTCTGGCTGCAAAATTTGTAACTCTAATGATGACATGTAGCATCATTGTATAGTGATACCGTTTCATTCAATCTTTGGTGAAGGTGCAGACCCAAAGGCAAATGCACCAGCAGATTCAACAGATGATTCCACCTCAAAATTTTGTTTTACAGCAAATGCAACATCAACAACAGTTAGAACGGATGCACAGGCTGCAAGCTTCCAGCCCCCGTCCTGGTATGGATATTGATAAGGATCAGGCCGTGCTACAAAGATATAGAAAATCGATCGGAAATGCCAATGGATCCAGTCCATGCTATCAGTAGCAGACAACAACAAATGCAGTTTCGGCAGCAACAACTCAATGCAATGTCAAGTTTCCATGCTCAAGCAAACAACTTCAGGCCATCAGTGCCTGTTCCAATTCCCCAAATGCACTCGCCGCAAGAAAATTTATCGCCAAGAAAAAGAATAATTTTTTAGGCTACATAAAATGTCATCACCAGAAACTCTGATTGAGTTTGTTTATATGCAGGAGTATGGGTGTTGTTAGAGCTCCACCTGTGAAGGTCGGTCGGTGGGTTCCAGGAATTGATGGGAGGTGATGCTTCATGGAAGCACGATTCTGAGGATAATAAGCTTACTTCTGACAAGTAATGATTGAGCTAGGTAGTATCACATTAACTGTTCTTTCTTCTCTGTGGAAGAGGATGCTTAAAATGTGTATATATACTCAAACCTGAACACAGCAATAGGCTGTTTCCAGACGGGAGACTGTTCTATAGCTTTATTTGTTTGTCTCCTGCTAATGGTAGATTGGACTGTTATGTTTATTTTAAGATTTTTGGTTGGTTATTACTGGAATAAATAAGAATCTCACCTAAAATCTCATGAAACAACATAAAAACATACAGTATGATGTCTCTAGCTTTTGTTTTCAACCACAACAATTTTTACTTGATTGTGTAACAAATCTTTTTGCCAGTCCAGTTGTTGAAGTCTAATGGCTGAGGTTAAGATATACTTATAATTTGTGGTCTCGCGCTGTAATGATAATAAGAAAATATGAGTTGGATTGAATTGTACTAATATTTGTTTTGATTCGCTCTTGTGCCAAGTCCATAGACATGCAGGTCCAAACCCACAGCCCACTGTATTCTTCAAATTGCTCACAATTTAAGAGCATTTCATCGTAGATGACGATTGTATAGCAGCAGAAGTGGAAAAAACGAAGAAAGCAGTCGGATAATAGTTTTAAGTTAGGATGATAATGCTTATAAAGATTTGAGGAAGAAGATGTAAATCCGACCGGACTAGAATAAAAAAAAATTTGACCAGTGAAGCCAATTGCCCAACCCTAAACTATCTTATCTGTCTAATGTTATTAAGAGTAATCTTTAAACAGTGAACCAGATGGAGGCTAAATGTATACGGATTTTAGCGGGTTTATTTAGTTGAGGGTGTGTGCTGTCTTGGCAATTCATATCTTGCCACGTTTCAGTCTACGTAGTTCATAGCCCGTAACTGTCATTCCTCCACAAATATCAAACCACGTGGCAACTAAAGGACAATAGTGTCATCAAACTCAAAGTTCGATGCCCAATATCGTCATTTCGTAAGCAGACTCGTTTGTCCTGAACCTGCAAAGAAGACCTGCTGCTGATTAGTGCCGCTCTCTTTCTCCAACCAAAAGTCTTCATTGGATCGTTTACTCTAGTCTAGACTTAAAAACCCCATTTTCACTCGCGCTCTCGATACTTCCCAGTGACTCATTTTGGCCGTCAATGGCGGCCCCCACGGAGCCTTCCAGCGAAAGGACCTTGCGCAACGCCTTCGGTGGCGTCCTGTCCTTCTTCATTCTCCTTCTGATTGGAGTTCTCGCTTTCTCGATCCGTCTCTTCTCGGTGAGATTCTCTGATCCTCCGATTTTTTTAGATCCGATCACTGTTGTATCTTTTATATTCAACATTCATGTTTTGGATGTGTTGAAATTAGATAATGAGAAGACGTATGGAGATAAAGAATTTATCAGTCGAATGAATTGAGTTTCCTCTTTAGCTGATTCTATATTTTCTCTTGGAATTTTTGCTTGTATTCTTTGTACATTGCACCAGCTACTTAAGTATTCTGTGTTTACTTGGAGAATACTAGTTTACTTAATTTTGGCCCGTTGCATTTACAATCTTATATAATTTTCAGGTTATCAAGTACGAGAGTGTTATTCACGAATTTGATCCTTACTTCAACTACAGAGTTACTCAGGTTCATATTCACTCTTGTATGACTAATATTTTTCTTAATTGTATTGCCATTTTATGATATCTTATAGAATGAGAAATACGTGTTTTTTGGTTTCAGTTCCTGACGAAGAATGGAATATACGACTTTTGGAATTGGTTTGATGATAGGACATGGTAATTTGCTTAATTGCTGTTTAAGTGGCATATTCCTGTTCAGTAATAATTCTTGATTTTGATAAATTCTGTTGGATTGGATTTGTATATGCTAGGTATCCACTTGGTCGTGTGATTGGAGGAACTGTTTACCCCGGGTTGACATTGACAGCCGGCACCATATGGTGGTATGTAGTTTTGAGTTAATAGTTAGAGTACTTGCTTATTTTTACTATTCATTTACCTTTTGGTGTACTGACAGTGGCCTTGATGTGGAACTTCCGTTGAATACACTTGCTCTAAGAAATTAGTACCATTAATTTCCTCACTTTTGATAATTTGTTCAATCATTGCTCTTTTTGTCAGGATACTGAATTCCTTGAATTTGCCTCTGTCTGTGGAGACTGTTTGTGTGTTCACTGCACCTATATTCTCAGCTTTTGCTTCATGGGCAACATACCTTTTAACTAAGGTTTGTTAGATTGTCAAGTTTTGTGTTCATTTCTTAATCTACTCTGTAATTTATTTTTAAAATTGTTATTATTATTATTATTTTAGTGATAATGATTGATTTGATATTTAATAGGAAGTCAAGGGCGCTGGTGCAGGACTGACTGCAGCTGTCCTTTTGGCCATGGTAAAGTTTTTATTTACTCATACTATTACTGTGATTTTTGCATTTGCAATTTTGTGTAAGATAATGAATCGGATAAGAAATGGAGTCATTAGTAATAAATTATGTTCTGCACTTATAGAATATAAGGTGCTCGAAAGGATATCTGGTGGTTTGAGAATGTTCAAATAGACCACTTAGAGACACTAGTTAGTGCTGGAGAAGACATTTTAAAATTTTGGTTAGGAGAGCAGGCATGGATTACATGGACTGAAATTGTTGAACATAATTTTCAATATATATGGCTTCAAGAGAGTCAATATATGAGTATATTTGAAGATAAACATTTTGTATAGCCCATTTAAGTTGGGAATATAATTGTATGTATCGTTGCGAATATTTTGCTGTTTCGGGGAATTAGAAATTGTAAGGTGAAATAGACCACAAAGTTTGTGATTTTGTTATGCTGTTCTACATATGGCTTATAGTAGTTCCCACTGATAGCTGTTTACTATCTGTTGCTGTTTGCAGGTCCCCTCATATATATCTCGATCTGTGGCTGGAAGCTATGATAATGAAGCTGTGGCTATTTTTGCTCTGATTTTCACCTTTTATCTGTATTTAAAGGTTATTGTTTTTCCTAGCATGGCAAATTGCAGGTGTTTTTATTTTGATTTTTTATCTGCATTCAAAGATTATCAGTTGTTTTCTTCCCTCAAATAAGACATTTTATGTATTCACTGGTAGTCATATGTATGTATCAATTTGTTGGCTCATATTTTCCATCTGACTGATACTGCATAGACTTTAGTAGGTTGTTTCTTTTCTGCCTTTCTATAAGACGATTTATATTGGCATTATTGTTCATATGCTTACAACGGGATTAATTTATTGGCTGATATTTTTTCCACTAGACTGATACTGTGTGGGAATTTGTAGAATTTTATTTGTTGTGGACTTTTATTTTGTTTGAATTCTGACTATCTCTATGTACTGCATGCAGACATTGAACACTGGATCCCTATTTTATGCCACATTAAATGCAATAGCATATTTTTATATGGTACGCTCTTTGTGAGTAATTTTTGCTGTGCTCATGCTTTCTTAATTCATCATTATTTCACACCTGTTATATTGTTTTTTTTTTCATTTATTTTATTGTATTTTTCCAGGTTTGTTCTTGGGGAGGGTATACCTTTATTATTAATCTTATTCCAATGCATGTGCTGCTGTGCATAGTGACTGGTCGATATTCTTCTCGGTTGTATATCGCATATGCGCCTCTTGTAAGTATCCTTATCTCTATTGAACTTTTACTTGTAGTTATGAAAATGGGGTACTTTTAGACTTGGCACGATTGTTTAAGTTGGTTCATTTCTGTTCTTATGCTCATATGCAGTGCCTGTTACTATGCTTGAGCCTTATGAACATTTTAGGGTCTTAAACATGAACAAACTTTAGGCATAGGATAATTAGTTTTGTTCTTTGCCTTTTCGAGTCTTGTAAACAAAGAGAGTGAACCTTATTTATAGGCGCTTTTATGTAGTTAAGTCTTTTGTTTTCGGGATAAAACACCAAGCTCAGTTTGAGATTCAAATATTCAATTCTTTTCTACAGTTGAGAAAACTTTTGAATTTCTTGAAGGCCTTAGTGCCTCACTTGGAAGTCTGAGCCTCCATTTGTCTTTTTCACTAAACACTTAATAGTGCTTAATTTAAGTGATAAATGAAAAAGTCTTAATCTATTAAAATGTTGTAATTGTTATTTATTTATTTATTTGATGACCAACTTATTTAAGTGGTTATCTCGTCAATTTTCAAATTTGTACTTTAATCAATTATTATCATTATTTTTTTATATTTAATAGATCAATAACTTTATTTATTATTATTTTTTAATATATAAATACATATTATTATATGCACTCCAATTCAGACATTTGGATTCAGATTCAGCTATAATTTTTAGCTTAATCATTCAGATTCAATTAATTTATTTTCAGATCTTATGTTTAAAAATGAAACAAATAGATTAATCCAGTCATTTTTTGTAAAAACCAAACACCCTTAGTTACTATATTAATGCTAAAGCGATTAAGAAGTGAAACAAGAAGGTTATATATATATATATAATTATAATTAGGATCTTTTAGTGAACTGCTTGCTCAATTTCCATTGATAATTGAAATAAATGGTAATTCAATCTTATCCTGTTTTAAATTTTCACTAGAAAAAAAAATTATATTATATAATTTTATTTTTTTTTAAAATTTTAATTGGTCTAATCTTTCTTGCCTTGTATCAACTGTCTTAACCAGCAACTCATGCACGTCTTTGAATTTATTATTATTATTATTATTATTATTATTATTATTATTATTATTATTATTATTATACATTGTAATCTGTTCAATATTTTATATATCGCGCTGCTACAATTGGTGAAACATGAAGATATTAGAAAGCTGTATAAAGAAAGCTTGTGAAACTGGGTGAATGCTAAGATAGTGATTTGTTAATTGTAGGTTGTTCTTGGAACGTTGTTAGCTGCATTGGTGCCGGTTGTTGGATTTAATGCAGTCATGACATCAGAACATTTTGCATCATTTTTGGTGAGTAGTTTCCTACTGTTTATGTGTAATTGCTTACCTCATGAATGCATTAATTTTACGGTTCTGAGGGTTTTACGACAACTATTGCCATTTGATTCATGGTGTTCGGGTCCATTGCCATAACATTTGAAGGAATGAACCACCAAGTTACTCTTAAATGTTTTATGGCATGCCATTTCTAGTATGTAAATACAACATATCCAGAAGTTCTTATTTTTTTTTAAAGCTTAATGGAAGGATATCTATATAGTAGCAGACGGTATCAGTTAAAACATCAGTTCCGCTCTATGCTCACATGTGCCAAAATCTTTTTGATCCTTATTTGTTTGTTTTCATCTGGAAATTTAAGCTATATGCTAGTAGTGCTATTGCTATGTTGTTTATCTATATCTTCTTATTTTTTATTCTTAATATTCTTTGTTGCTTTTTGATTCCCAGGTTTTCATTATCATCCATGTGGTTGCTCTTGTTTACTATATAAAAGGGATTCTGTCTGCAAAGATGTATAAAGTAGCTGTCACCCTTGTGATATCCCTTGGCCTGTAAGCCTCTGTTCTCTTTCATCAATGTGCTCCTTTGGCCTTGATGGTTTGATATTTGAATACAGCACATGTTGGTTTGGTGCAGTGTAAAGGCACACAATGACAATCACTATCTTTGGATTTTGTTTCCTTTTCAGGATAGTCTGCTGTGCTGTTGTTGCAGTTCTTGTAGCGCTGGTGGCTTCCAGCCCAACAAAGGGATGGAGTGGACGGAGTTTAAGTTTGCTTGATCCGTAAGTACTTAGTATCATTTGTTAATTTATCCATTGAAATGACATAGTGAACAGATGGAAGTTTCTGAGGGGTTGAGCTGGTTAGAAACTGATTTATAATTTGTTACAGCTGTATTCATCTCTGTGCTTGATTTTGTTACAAATCAGAAATGCTGTGTACTTCTCAATGTATTTTTACTTTAGAGATGTGAGAAAACTGTTTGCCTATTTGGCTGCTATCACCTTGCTTAAATCACTCATATGATGTTAATTTGCTAATATTATTATTATTGCCACTAAATTCTGACAGGACTTATGCTAGCAAGTATATACCAATTATTGCCAGTGTTAGTGAACATCAACCCCCTACTTGGCCATCTTACTTTATGGATATCAATGTGTTAGCGTTCTTGGTTCCAGCTGGCATTATTGTAAGTTCCATATCTTCAGATCGAGCATGGTTTCTCACCTAGAACTCAATGCCTATTAATGTGTCCTGTTATTTATCTGTTGCAGGCATGCTTTCTGCCTTTATCTGATGCAAGCTCCTTTGTGGTCCTCTATATTGTGACATCTGTGTATTTTTCTGGAGTGATGGTAAGAAGTATATTTGGACAGCTAATCAACCCTCAGATACATTGAACTTTCTCTCACATATTTTGCTGACATCATTGTTTGTCAAATCTCATAGGTACGCTTGATGCTTGTTCTTGCTCCAGCAGCGTGCATCATGTCTGGGATTGCTTTATCTCAAGCATTTGATGTTTTCACCGGGTCGATTAAGTTTCAGCTTCCGGGGATGTTAGGGAAACCAGAAGTTGATGTAAGCATGCATTCTTTCCTAAGTGCTGCTAGTTTTCTGGTGTGGGGTTTGGAATAGGAAGAAGTGGCTGTTGGGGTGCTACGTGAGATCCCTTTTTCAGTCAAAGACTTGAACGGAAACTTCTTAATTTCTCAGCTAGCTTTTTCCTTTCCAGAGCTCCTATTTATACATTCCTACTAATGTTTATTTAACTGTCCTTCCAAGGAATCTCAAACTGCCCCACTAACACTCATATGCAAACTAACTCTATCCATTCCTCTTTCGCCTCACATATCTTCAGTTAATATTGACACTATCGTTTCCCTTTCTTTTGGGTATGTTATTAAGCTTTGACATCAATATGACTATAACTTGTAATGTTTTGATCCTTAAGGCAGGGGATACAAGTTCCAGCAGTGTTGTAACTGAAATTAATGCAGCAAAGCCAGCGACAAGCGAAGAGTCAATAAAGGAACGGCCTTCTAGAAAGAATAAGAAGAAGGAAAAGGAGCAGGTGGAAAAGGCTAATGTGGATAAGACTTCCATCAAATCCAAAAGAGAGAAAAGGCTTTTGGCTTTACCTGTAGAAGCATCTGTTCTTGCTCTTCTCTTACTCGTGTTTCTGGGTGCATTCTATGTGGTACTTTATCTTTTCTTGCTCCCATTATTGCTATACTTCAGCAGTGTGCCCTCATTCTCAAAGTTTAATTTCCTTCTAGTAAATCAGAATATTCTGTTCATATCTTACAACAACTGTATTCCTTTATGCTAAAAAAAATTTGACATAAATAAATTAATAAATAAAACAACAGTATGCCCTTCTCTGTTTAATTTCCTTTAGTAATTCACAATATCCTCTTCATACATTACAACAATAGTTTGCCCTCTATCTCACTGTTTAATTTTCTCTTAGTGATGTTCAATATCCTGTTCATATCATTTTTCAACATTTTTAGTACTTTGGTGGAAGCAACCATTGTTTACCCTCAAAATATTGTAGTGTTGATGAAATGTTTATTGCCATCAAACTAATTTGGATCTTCACAAAATCCTAGAAGTAAGTTTCTGTCTGTTTAACAAGGGTTGGATTCTAGTTCTAGGAATGTGATTTTGATGAGGTACGTCTGAGTAACTACACAATTACAAATGAAGTATAATTAATGGGTGCTCTATATTGAATATATTATATTCCTTATTCTTTTGGTCTAGGAGCAAAAGTGGGAGGGCGGCTTTATAGAAAATTGAATGCATACATGTGATTTGAACGGAAACTTGGTCCTGTAGAAAGCAAGCCCATCATGGGTGCTGGTGTCGACATAGCATCTTCTTTTTAACAATTTGTGTGGCCCATCAGTCAGTCTACAGACCTGAAAATAATATTTTTAAGCAAAGCAGGCATAGCATCAATAGAGGATAAGGTAAGTGAAGGGCATTTGAAATGCTACAGGTTGTTTACCTTTAAACCGTTTGAGGTCCAGTTTGTGCCTCGGAGGATATTAAAGCATTGCAAACTAGGAGATGGGGAGGTTGACTGAAATTGGCTTGGGTGAATTAGTTAAGCGTGCACAATATAGGAATTGAGGAAAAATAATATAGAAATAGGACAAAGCCGAGACTGTAATAAGGCAACTCCAATTGGCTGGTCCTAAGGCTTGTACTCATATGTTTTACTTTTAATCCATAGGTTCATTTTGATTTGATCTTGACTTGTTCAAGACTTACCCTATCAGTTACTGTTTCGATTTATATATTCTTAGTTCAATGGGTTTTTCTCATTGGCTGTTGATTAAAGATGCTGACTGGAAATGATCTTCGCCTGTACAGGTTCATTGCGTCTGGGCAGCTGCAGAAGCTTATTCAGCACCATCCATTGTGTTAACATCCCATTCACATGATGGTCTACATGTTTTTGATGATTTCAGAGAGGCCTATGGATGGCTGCGGCACAACACCGAGGTGGATGATAAAGTAAGTTTTCTCCCAACCTTTTATGTTGCCATTGGAATGTTATATACGTGGGTAACATGGAACTGAGTTGAAGCGGAGAATTCATATAGTCAACCTCTAGTGAATTTGTTAATAAGACTTGTATTTGTTGTATGCATGTGAAATGTTGAGGTGGATGATGATCTGCATTGTTTTCCTCTTTTATTTTTTTCTTGTGTAATGTTGAGGTGGACGATCTGCATTGTTTTCCTTTTCTTTTTCTTTTCCTCCTGGACCATCTAGTTCAAAGAGAAAAGATTTTGGCTAGAATTGCAAGTAGCAGATTTCTGATTGAATACCTTTACGATAATCTTGTACAGCATCTGATGTCATTGCTTAGGTCTGTCATTAGTTCTTTCCTGAAATCAGCATTGAAAAAAGTGGAATCCGCTTAGAGAGAGTGGGATGGAGAAAATCACCCAACAAGCACCTGCAACTTCTCTTCTGTGTTGAGGCTTGAGACCCATAGAAATTTGAAGAGCGAACAACTATAGTGTGGTGAGTGTCTGCATTAGTTTGTTGATGTCAAGAACAGTATCAGATTGGAGTTTTTATCTGGAGTAAGAGTGAGATTTCTGGGGAATTGTACAGATGGCCAGAAGAGAGAAGGCAGATATGAATCTCTAGAGAGATGATATGAGATTGGAACCTAGAAGTGTGAAAAACAGATAAATTTAGAGAGGTGATAGGCGTTGAATTTTGAAAGACCGGAGGAAAAAAATAGTGTGCAAAATGGTGTTCAGCTGGACATAATTTCTAAATTATAAAATTAGAAGTTTACCTAGGCAGTCTTGGGTGTCTTGCTCTTCCTGGTGTGTAATTTTTCCCTACTGACTGATATGTGTTTAAATAATTTCTTATTAAATGATTGTGAGGGACGTTATAATTATTTGTATGCCTTTAGCCCTTGGTTCATTTCTACCTAGTATAATCTATATTACTTGTCTGAAATGTGTTTATCTGACATTTGCTTTTAAATGTAAAGGATTATTTGAATGGCTTCAGCCCTTAGTTCATTTCAACCTTGTGGATTGAAACTACATTGTTTTAATCATGATGTTATAGTTTGATGTATTTGATCATATTTGTAGTGGCTAAATTTGTCTCCACAATAAAAATTTAAGGTTTCACAGTTACATAGTTTCTCAATAACATTTTCAGGTTGCATCCTGGTGGGACTACGGATACCAAACAACTGCCATGGCTAATCGAACTGTCATCGTTGACAATAATACCTGGAACAACACCCATATTGCAACTGTTGGTACTGCAATGTCTTCCCCAGAAAAGGCAGCCTGGGAAATATTTAACTCCTTGGACGTAAAATATGTTCTTGTCGTCTTTGGAGGTTTGGTCATTGTATGCATAGACATCATATGGTAGTTCTTTACTAAAGAACCTTGTCCTGATGAGCAAAGTTTACTTGTTAGGTCTTGTTGGCTACCCCAGTGATGACATCAATAAATTCCTGTGGATGGTTCGTATTGGAGGAGGTGTCTTTCCTCATATCAAAGAACCTGATTATCTGGTGCGCTATTCAGTTGCAGCAATATTAAAAAGATGTTTATATTTTGTTTGTTATGGTTCTTTTTTGCTGTTGGGTTCAAAATTTGAGATGTACTGTCAACATTTTTTTTTTGTTAATGTTAATAACTGTGTTGTGTATTCTCATTATGGCTTACAGAGAGATGGTCAGTATCGAATTGATTCTCAGGCCACTCCTACCATGCTTAACTGCCTCATGTACAAACTTTCATATTACAGGTATGTTTATGCTGCGAATTATATAATTTACATCTATTGGATTTTGTTGTTGGAAATAATTGTTTTGTTCTGCAAAATATGCAGGTTTGTGGATGTGGATGGTAAAGGCTATGATAGAGTGAGGCGGACAGAAATTGGAAAGAAATATATTAAACTAACACATTTCGAAGAGGTTAGATTATTTTCTATGAAAATTGTTAGATGTGGATGGAATTAAACTTTCAAGTTGGTTGCATTGCACTTTTGGACATTCTATTAAAAATATTATATTTTTAGACTAAAATTAAAACTTTTACAAAACTAAACTTTTTCCAAAAAGTTTTGAAAAAATGAACCAAAAATGACTCTAATATCCCTCCTTCCTCGTCTTGATTTGCTGGGCAAATCAGACCCGGAAGCTTAATTACACGGGTAAACAATAAAATATAAATGCTTCACGGTGTCCTGCTTCCCAGTGCCGGGAAGCTCATTTTGCAATTTTATTTATTTTATTATTATTATTATTATTATTATTATTATTATTATTATTATTATTTTTAAGTGTAGTTTTGTATTTTTTTTAATTTAAAAAGAAAAATTTTCTCAAACTAAGAAAAAAAAAGACTTATAAAATCCAATTTTGTATATTTTCACTTAAATTTATAGTCCCGATTATAAGAAACTTTGAAAATAGATAACTACAATTTCAATTTTATAAGAAATGAACAAAGATGACGAAACTGCTCTTCCTCGGTTAGTGAAGAGCTCTCCATTGAGCATCGGAGAGTTTTCATTTGTCTGTGAAGAGGTCACTGACCCATCAAGGGACATTTTCATTCTTAGGTTGTATTTTATTTTAATTAATTAATTAATTTTTATATAAGGTAAGCTGAAAGATTTTCTTATTTTATTTTCATTTAATTATTCTACATTTAGGCATCTTTTATTATTTTTGAGGTCTATAATCATTGTTTTGAAGGCACCATTATAAGACGACTAAATATATTGTACATATGGCTGAAATAATTCTGTGCTGCCCACTTGCTTACTCACAACTTGTTATGTGATACATACTTTGAATATTAGGATTGATGGATGTTTGTGGTTTCAATCTGCTGTTCCTAGAATTATCTCAGGCAGTATTTTGATGGTAAACTAGTTTCAATGCCTTCATCTCTCATCTAAAGTCTGTTTCAAATGTCTTTAGGTATTCACCACACACCACTGGATGGTTCGGATATACAAATTGAAACCTCCAAGGAACAGAATCCGTGGAAAAACAAAGAAATTGAAGTCGGTATGTATAATGTGGATATTGTATGCTTTTGGGGCTGCTTGTTACTATGAAATAATTACTCATATGTTGATGGTATTTCCGAACATACTGCATCTCCATCCTAAATTTACACGCGGTAGAATAACATAAGGGTGTAAATTTAGGATAAGGTGATGTATGGTTGAGATTTTACCATTTAGAAGCAACCCCAAACACATTATGTTGTGATATTTTTAAGAATAATAACCTGTACTATGTTGACTGGGTTTTGATCTTGCATGTTCAACAGAAAATTAGTACAGCGACCAAGTCAAGAAAAAGTGGAGCACAAAAGAAGAATCCATGGCATTAGGTTATATTTCCTGATATACAAACACTTTAGATTACTTGTCTCTAATTCGAATATAACTATACTCGATCCTTTTGAGGCGTCGCATAGGTGTAGCTTGTTATTTTCTTTATAGAAATCTTTTAGATCAATCACAAGATTTTGCATTTCTTTGTATTATGTTTCACTTTAGAACTTCAACAAATGCCATTTTTGGGGATTCACATTTGCAACTGTTATTTCTTTGTGTCGTATGCATAGATCAAGTTGGATTTATTGCGGTTCACATGCTGAATGCAAATGAAATGGGCTATGCTGATTCTGGTCTAGGCTGAATGTATGTAGTTTGATGTTGGATTGCCCTTTTGGGAGAAATCCCAAAAAAAATCACTAAAGTTTATTAATATACAATATAAAAATCATCTGTTTAAAATATTTTCATAAATAAATAAATAAATATTCGTAGAGTAATTTTTGGGGTAAAATTATAGTCTAAAATATCATTTTATTTATTTTAATTGTAAATATTTAAATTAGCTTAATTTTATTTATTGTTTTTTAAATTATTTATTAAAATTTTTTATTATCTCTTTTTATTTATTTTATTAATTTTTTATTTATATTTATTTCATTCATCTTGTATTGTAATTGTATTTTTATTTTTGATTTTATTGTTCTCTTAAAGTTTTAATTTGATTTTATTATCTATTTTTATTATAATTTAATTTCATTCTCTAGTTAAGATTTAAGATTTGTTTTGAATTAAATAAAAAAATACTCTAATTGAAATATCATTTATTTAAATAAAAAAATTACTGTAATTGAATAACCAATCACGTTATATCAATTGGATATTGAATAATTAATTTTAACTAAAAAAAAATAGCGTTATTTTTTTAAAAAAAGTTAACTGAAAGTAAATTCATAATTTAATCCTAATTAGAAAAAAAAAAAATGAAATTTATTAAAGTACTTTTCAAAAAAAAAAACGCGTATTTTTATCTTAGATTTTATTTTTATTTTTTAATTTAAGTAAATTATTCAAAAAGTTCCTGTAATTATTGAATTGTTATTAAATTATAATTTTTGATAATCAGATTTTATTCCTTGTAATGAGAAGTCAAGATTAATAAGATGTAAAAATCAATTATAAAAATTGTTAAAAATAACATAAAGAATGTTTTCTAAAAATATTTTATTATATATATATATATATGATTTTCGTTATTTTGACATTTTTCTATTCTACTCACTGATATGTTATTACTTCCTCCGTTTTATTTTAATTGCTATACTTACTATTCAAACACTATTCATCTGTTTATTTTATTTTACATATTCTATTATTTTGTTTTACATACCATTTCTTATCAATATAAAAAAATATATATAAAAATATATATATAGTTTGTTCGTCTTAACGTTTATATTTCAAATTAAAAATTCTCATAATTTTTGATTAAGTATAATTAAATTTTTGATTAAATATAACTAAAGATATTTACCGTTAAAGTTAAGTATGAAAAACGGTATATATAAAAGCGTGGAGGATACGGAGGAAGTATTAATTTGTAATCTCCTGTCGTCACATATGTGTCTTCTACATCTGCATCTTCTTCGTCTCTTTTTATCTCAAAATATTCCTCCACAATTTGACGTCACATTAGCACGTCGATTTAATTTACAAAGTCAACTTTCAAATATGAGTTAGTTAGCAAGTCATTCAAATATCGACAATGATTTATGCAGCGATTAAACACGACGGTGACATTTAACCTGCCATTCAATTTCATATGTAAATTCTTCAAGATAAATACATAGAACAACAGCATATCAAGTAGTGAACAATAAATAACGTATATTCAGTAACTTTAAAGCCTATCTATCACTCTCTTGTGGAGATTGGACCAAAATCAGGATCAGTAAAGAAACATTACACAATTAAAACCACCCAAAAAAAAATTATGAGACAGAGTTCTCCTCCACACCAATTCTCAAGAAATCTAAAAGCAATACCCTCACTCATCACAGGGACCATGTCCATGGCCGGGCAAAAAAATAAAACCAATAATAGTTACTATACAAGAGCTATATTTGCCTATTATAAATGAAGAAAGCCCCCTAAAATATGTTGTGAGATCCTTTGATTTATGGACAATAGTGTAATAAACAATGCCACATGTATGTCTACAAGTTGAAACAATAAAGCCATATTTGTATGTATACAGAAAAACTCACCTCACAATTTCTTCGGCAAGTTGTAAGTCTTCTTCAGGAATTTGGCAGCTGTCTCATCACTCCTATAGCACAAAACTCGCAAAATGGTGTTTGGTTCAGTTGCATTCCATTGGCCAGTGGTTGGAGGTAATGGAAGCCTAGATTTAACAGAAGAGCCGTAACTTTCCAACATCAGACGTTTGAACTGCTCTATCAAATTGTCGGTATCGCTGCGATATAATGATAGGACATTTTTCACTGAAGGTGAAAATTTATCTATCAAATCAGCTGGCAAGCCATCCCCATTGGACCAGAAAAGATCCATAAGGAACTTGAAATCCTCCTCTATCAACTCGGAATCTTGATGAGTGAATGCCCGAGAAGGGCCTCCAGCTAGCAAAACCAATAAGAACCCATCAAAAGATGCTTTCATAATGTCAGTAATAACACGCGTCCTGACTCTGTCATGGACTGTTGATGATATAATTTCCAAATAGCGCTCCAGTTCCTGAAGAAATGGTTCGATTCTTGTAGATGAAACTTCCCCGACATACAAGCCATCCCAAAGAACATGACTTAGTTCCTGGAACACGACCTTGTAAGCTGTTGCCTCACAGAGTTGTTGAATCCCTTCAGCACAAGCAGCAGCTGAAAGCTTAAACCTTTTCCCAGTTCCTTCTGCAACATCCATGTAAGCAGACTCAGAATTCCTCAATTGATTGACCGTCCTCTTTTCTAAGATATCCAACTGCGTGCGAATGTGCTTGAAGGTATTAATCCGGCAACATAGTTGGGGTATTCCAAAGGAGTTATCCCCATTCATAGGCTCTCCTTGGGATTTCTTCTTCTGTGACATTTGCAACTTTTCCTTCCTCTTGAAAACACCAAATTTTGAACCTGCTGAACACCTGGTCAGAGCAGGCATAGCAGGGATGAAAGTACTGCGACTTCCTACAATGATGAAAGGATTAGTAGTTATAATGGAGATTTGATACTAAAACAATATACAGGTTATATACACAGCATACCACAGCCAGATTTCGCTCTCAATATGTATTGCTGAAGACAAACATCAATACCATTCATCAATTCTGGAAGCAAGACTGAATGCGTGGGAATAGGCAGTAGAAAGAATGCATCCAAAGTCTCATCTACTATCCTCAGAACTTCAACCACTGAAGGAGCAAATGACTCTTTATTTGCCCGCGGATTCCAAACCTTCAAATATGCAGTTCACAGGTTGAGATAACAGAGAGAAGACAACAACTGACAAGTTTCAATCTAAGAAGTCACCAACTATTTGTCATAGATAAATCAAACAATTATGGGTTCATAATTATATATCAGTAGTAACTGATCAACTAAATCTTAAACTGTTTACATATGATCCAATAATAAAAATCATAATTTTGAGCATGGAACTGAGAAACCAAAATTTGACAGGATAGAGAACAGCCAATGCCTAAATCTTCTGAACAGATAGCACCGCAAGCATGCAACACTGTAATATCCTGAACCAATGTAGATCATCGTGATCTATATTGAAAACTTTATCAAATTCAATTGAATAAATGATTCTGTTATTTCTTAAATAGATACCAAAATCATGTCTGTTCTAACATACCTCTTGTTGCAGATTCCTTTGCACCCATTCCTTCAATCTGTCCACTCTAACACTGATCCATGATTTCACCAGATAGGAAATTACAGCTTCAGCTTCATAAGGAGGCATTTCCTGTATTATCGACTTCCCACCATCTTCACTGTTTACTGCATCTTCAACAGCAATTTGCACAAGATCTTTCTCCAACTTATCAGCAGCTCTTAGAACTTGAATAGCATCAGGTGCCAACTCAGTAATACCAGAAATAAATTGCTTCAGCTCCTTCCAATAGCAAGAATGAAGGGTGGCCACAGCAACGCCTGCTGCAAGAGGGTGCCAGCTCTTCATTATCGGACTAAACATGGCTTTTTCTTCAAAAGCCAGTCCAGTAACGTCCTGGGCAAGTACTGAAAGGAAAGGAAATTGATGTTGCCCCTTTCTTGATGACCTCCTGCTAGCTTTTACTTTCTCCAATTTCTGCCATTATACAAATCACATAGAACCTAAATCAAAATTTTCAAAGCAAAATAACTAGGAATGCCAATAAGATCTAGTGAACACTCTATAAGAAGGAATCTTACTTGTGCAAAAGCATTAAGCAGTGAAGATCTTATATATGTGTCCACTCTATCACGTACAACATTCATGCCTTTTCTCTTTTTATGGTACTCCTGCGAGATATCTTCCACAAGTATTTTACTTGACAAAACACCAAGAGAAACAACACTCTGCATCAAATCAGTAGAATCACTGTCAAACACATCATGGTAAGACAGCAGCAGTTTTTCTGCCCAACTCAATATGGCACTCAATGTAGAGCTCACGATCTTATAATAGTCTACATCCTTGGTGGCCTTTACATCCTTTTCAACTTCCAATAACAGATTATTGGCAGCAAACAATAAGTCACATTCAACTTGGCCAGTAGTCACGTATCGATGAAACAGAATCCACAAAAAACAGAGATTATGCAGCATCTGATTAATCCCAAGTACTGGCCACGTCTTCTTTACGAGTTCTAATACCTCATCAACGTCTTCAATAACAGAGGTTTCTTCATTAACATCAAAACAAGCCTCTAAAAGCAATCTATAAATCCTTAAGTTAAGTGGAAACCCATCCGCCCAATGGCATGTCTCAGAAACAGAGCCATCAAATGACCTGCAGGCAAGAGACATAACAACACTCCTAAGAAGTTGGAGAGATTCATTATTCTTTCCAGCTTCCAAGGGCTTCTCCAAAGCTCCACGGATCAATTGGCGAAGCCTCTGTGGTGCAGTGCTGGTGTTATCAAATGGCAAACGCGGATGCAAAAGCAGTCCTGCTTCTAACAGCTTAAAATATCTCCTCTTCCAAGCCTCATATTCTTGCAAGTTAGGAAAATCATTAGACTTGAGTTGCTGCAATAGCTCCAGAGGCAAAACCATCGAATCTACACGTTTGCCGAGCTGATTAATAAAAACACAAAATTAAAACCCTAACGTTACCATAACAATTCACTTGTATTAAAACGCCTTCCAATTTAGCCAACAGCAATCAAAATTGAACTAATTTAGACTATCAATTGACTAAAAACACGTGAGAGAATTGAGAGTCACCTGACCAGCAGCGACTCTGAGTAAAGCTCTTCTGATTCTCGAATCGGTCTGTTCAGAAACACGCATCTGAACTCTGACCAATTCACCGATCGTAACGGCTCGTTTAGCATTAGAGGAATCATCTCTTCTCTTCCTCATGGATTTCATCCCTAACGCTTTCTTAACTTTACTGGCGGCATTGGCCGTCAAAGAGCGCTGCAGCGAGGGCGCTGAGGCGGAGGACGAGGAAGTAGTCGGAGCACGGTCAGTCTTTTCAGACTGAGGGATGTAGGTCAAAGGTTTTCCACCGGATGTCCGGCAGGCTGCGACGAGGATCTCGTAGGCCGTGAGACGGAGGTCGGAGTCGGACAAGCTGAGAGGCGGCTCCGAGAAGGGAGAGGTCAGGTCTTGGATGTCGCAAACGGGCATGCTGCTGGCGGTTGAGGTAGAAGTAGAGGTAGTTAGTCTGTTCTTGGAATCAGTGATGGCTTTTTTCTCTTTGAAGAAACGAGACATGGTAATAGTATTTTAGATATATATATCTACAACTTTTGTCCAGAAAAGGTAAAGGTGAAGCTTCCTGAGAAATGGATTGTCAAATTCTTTGCTTGACTTTCAAGGATGAGAATTGGGAAGTTACAAAATGTGGGAGTAGTGCTGCAGTCATTATAATTTGTATCTGGTTTTGATTTGCAATCATGGCGAGTTTACGCAATGCAATGTCTGTAGAGAGAATCGACAATAAACACGTTAGGGGTGGTTTGTTGAGATTAGGAGCGTCTGATTTAAGAGGTTGGTCGATTGTTCGGCGCTGACGTTATATCTGGGGTTGCCTCAGTCAAGGCGCTGCCAGAATAGGACAACTGTATCTTTCGGGTGTCTTTATTTTTTATTTTATTTCTTTATATATTTTTTTAAAAATTCAACGTTACAAAATTAGTATTATATCTAACAAAGCAAAATTTGGCGCACGGGTCGGGTACGGGTCAAACCCGGACCGACCCGAAAATTTGATGTTTTTTGGCTAGACCGAATTCGATTATTTTTCGGGTCAAGATCGGGTCGGTTCGAGTTTCAGATTTCCTTTCTTAATTGATTAAAAATAGTGACTCTAAAAAATCCGAAATTCAAATATTTAGCGGACCGAACCGAACCCGACTTTTTTTCGGGTCAAGATCGGTCCGGTCCGGATTTTCGGGTGCGGGTATTTTGCTCACCCCTACTTTTAAGCCTATAATCTTCGAAAAATAAATAATTGCTGACGTGCTCTCACAATCAGATGCAATCGTTTTAATAGGTTGGTCCGGTTAATATGAAATAGTTTGAATATTAGGTGTCTTTTGCTAAATCTATTAATCAATAGTTTAATACGACAGTTTTGAGTGAGACTATTAGGTGCTTTTTAACTACTCCCTCTGTTACATAATATAAGTCGTTTTAGACTTGTACACTCTTATTAAGAAAGAGTATAAAATGACTTTGTTACCCTTCATCATCATTGAGATATCCATTTTAATAATATTTATTTCACAGAACTTTCTCTCACCTATCTCTCTATCATCAAATCAAATGCAACTTTTACCATTTTTTAAAATAAAATAATAAATAATAAAGTAGGAAGAAGATGGAAATATATGTCTTGAAAAGTGAAAACGACTTATATTTTGCAAACTAAAAATAACTCTAAAACGTCTTATATTATGAAACAGAGGGAGTAATAGTTTTCGTGAAACAGGTACTTGCATTTTGTTGGAATCATCGCAAACTGCTTATACCACTATTAGTATAGGGATGACAATAAGGAGGATACGGGTGAATATATTAGTATCTATATTCTTATTTTTTTAATTTTTATTTTTTTATCCATATTCTTTTTCATATTCTTTTAATTTAATATAATAAGGATGCGGATGTTTATCCGCGGATATGAATTTATCTATATATATACTCATATCCTCATAATAATTTTTAAAAATAATAATATGATCAAAATTAATCCAAATTATAAATATAAAATTAATTTAAATTCAATCACAAAATTAATTCAAATTATATACAAAATAAATCTAAAATAAAACAATCATTCTAACACTCTTTAAACTAAAATTTCAGATAAGATAGTCGGAAAATATAAGTTTTATTAATATTTGAAGTCCTTACCACAAATTACCACCGCAAAATAATAATAATAATAAGTAATAGCACAAATATTTTATATTCAACTCGTGAAAAATTTCTTCCGCTAATTTTCAAAGATTTATTATAGTCACAAGAATAAATATATATAAAAAATACTTTAAAAAAATATCTTTATGTGAAAATCTGAAGTTATCTTGATATGACTTCAACAAAATAAAAAAATTTCTTTAAAATTATATTTTCTTTTATTTTTACTTTTATTTTGTGGGTAGAGAATATGGGTAAGGATATTTTATAGTACTCACATTCTTATCCTTATCCCTGACGGGTATAGATTTTCTATCCATATCCGCCCGTCAACTTTAATGGGTATATCCATATCCCGCCCGTCAACTTTAATGGGTATATCCATATCCGCCCATAACTGACGGGTATCCACGAGTAAGCGGGTATGTGGGTAGAATTGTCATCCCTAAACACTATCGCTGAAAAAATATCACACCGCGAGTCTAGTGAAATAGTTATATTCGATTTGTAAAATGGAGTAAATTGGGATTTAATCTATTCGTAAGAGGAAATTCGTTTTTAATTATTTTTAAAATTATACGATTCAAAAAGCCGTAAAATTACCATATATATATATATATATTACCAATAACAAATTATAAATGTTCTTGAACACTCTAAATTCACAATAAAATTTCATTTAATTAATAAAATTTGTTAATATTGTATTAAAACTTATAATTTTTAATATAAATAACAAATAATATTTTCTTAAAATTTTATTTACCTATTTATTTTTACTAACTTTTACAAAAGTACGTGTGGAATATTTGAAATTAAAAAAAAAATCTATTGCATAGGTGCAAGTCTAGTTTGCTAGGACTGGATATGAGCCGAGTCGAGTTGGACCTAACTTGGCTTGACTCGTTTAATTTTTATTTGACTCGAGTTTGGCTCAATTAATTAGTGAGATTTTTTTTTTAAAGTTCAAACTTAACTCATTAAAAGTTGACGAGTTGCTCGAGCTCGATAAAATAACTTGATAACTATGATAATTTATTTAAAATAATATTTAACTTAAAAGGAATGAACACTAAATAGTATGAATTATATTTTATATCATTTTAGTTTATAAAATTTTATTTTTATTTTCAATAAAAATTACGTTAATACGCATCCAAATCCATTTGGTTGGTAAATGGAATTATATTATATTTTATTTTATTTTTTAATTTATATATCTATATGTGTGTTACATTTTTTAATTTTAATTAATAAAATTTATCGAGTTAGCTCACGAGTCAATGAGTCAGACACATCCAAACTCAAACTCAATTCATTTAATAATTGAATTAAAAAAAATAAAATTCAAACTTGACTCAGTGACTCATGAACAAAACTAATCAAACAATTACCGAACCAAATAACAAGCGGCTCACAAGCTGACTTAACTCATGTCTAACTCTACAATTTTGCTATTCACAATGCACACCTTGAGGTTTGCATTTTTCCTATAACAATTATGCAATTCCATACTTAATTGTAAATTCCCATAAACCTCATAACAAATAAATTTGGTCTATAGTGATGATCTAACACAAGTTTAACCAGTGATGATCTAACACAAGTTTAAAAGGTAGATATGTAAATTTTGAAATAAATTTATAAATATATTTTAAAATAATATAAATCAATTAAATATTAACTATAAATAAATTAATAGGAAAACCCTTAGTTATATTTTATGATTCATTATTAGTTTAGTTTGTCATTATCCCTCTACCACTACAACAAAAATAGGAATTAGAGACATTTTATGTGGTGACAAATTAAATATCGCCTCTAATTATCTATTTTTTTAGACGATTACGACCGGAGCGTCTCTCATTGTATATTATATTAGTGAAGAAAAAAATAAGACCTTTGAATGTCTTTGAATCATAATAGCTTTATCTTTTGTGACATACTTGTGATGTTGTCGTGAAAAAAGTTTAAAAAAAAGTGTAGTGTTGTCCCTCTCTCTCGATCTTCTTTGTGTGACTTTTAAAAAACGTCCCTAAGAATGAAAAATAAAGAAGAAATTTTTTATCCTCCTATACCTAAAACATGATGTAGACATTTTTTTCGATGTAATTCTTAAAACGTCGCAAAAATTAATAAAAATCAATCATCTCCTCCACTTTGGTATTAGTATTATGACCTTTTTAATATCTCTAAAAATGATAGAGTTTTTCTTTCTATGACATGATTTTATAAAGCCACAAAAATATTAAAATTTTGTGCCACAATTTTTTCCTCAAGTTTGATATTATTATTGTGACATTTTAAAGAAGAATCTCTGAAAAGTTAGGAGGATACAATGTATGACACAATTTACAAAACTTGACAAAAAGTACTAAAAAAAATTGCCTTTGAAAAATGATTTCTCTTTCATTTTGTGATGCAATTTCTAAAATGTAAAAAATATATATATATATATATTAAATTTTGCGTCAAAATTTTCTCTCCATTTCAGTGTAATTCTAGTGATGTTTGTAAAATGTCCCAAAAAATTATAGATTCTTCATTTTTTGACACAATTATAAAATATCACAAAAACTATTAAAATTTTGCGCCAAAAATTCCTTTCATTTTGATGTAAGTTTAATGACGTTTATAAAATATCCTTAAAAAGTTATGGATTCTTCATTTTCTAATGTAATTAAAAAAAATATCACAAAAAAATTAAAATTTTCCAAAAAAAAAAAATCCTATAAATCATTCAAGTAATAAAAATTAGAAAATTTATTTATGTGAATTAGTTATAAATTAGTATATATTTTCTTATAGAATAATAAATTATATATATATATGTATATATATATATGTGTGTGAATTAGTCTAATAATAAAAATTATAAATTTTTTTTATGTGAATTAGTTATAAATTAGTATATATATTTTCTTATATAATAATAAATTAATCTATATTTGATTTACTAACTAGTCTAGACTAATACTATATTATTATTATTTTAGTTTTATTAGTGTTATTAAAAATGGCTAATTAAAAAAAATAAATTTATCTAATTTCAGCATTACATTAGCATCCTAAAATATTTTTCACACTTTTTTGAATTGGTTAAAAAAAGTGGAAAAACCCTTGCCCTTATGATTTTATTGTACTTCCACTCCAAATTCCAAGTCTTCTATGACACTCGATCTTACTTCATTATTCAAGTTCCATTCGATTCTGCCGTTCTCTATCATCTTTGGCTGGGAATTGGTCGTTAGTCTCGCCATTGTGCGTGTAGATATCATCTATTATGTGAGTGTGGAGTTATTCAATTAAGTTTTTTAGATGTCTTTTGATGCTTTCTACTTATCGTCTTGCCATTGTCTATCTTTATCTTTAGCCATTTTTTTCCTCTTAACTTGTTTTTGGTTTACATTTGTCTCTTTACTCGTCGTATCATTTGCTTCGACAAATGCCTTATACCCTTTTACTTATGGTCTCACCCCTTCCACCTTTATCTTAGCACCTAATATAATTATCTCAATGTCAAATTTCATTTCATTATTTTTTATCTTCACTTGCTACCTCATTGTTGCTTTCAAACATCTCATATCTTATTCTCCATACTCTTTATAATGCATATAGATGTAAATGACTTGAGCTTAGCTCAAGTATCACTGAGCTCCATACTCTTTGTAATGTATGTAGATGTAAATGACACGAGTTTAGCTCAAGTATCTCTGAGCTTGACTCGGTTCATAATTAAATAACTCAAGCTCAAGCTAGACGAGCTTCTAAAATATAAGCTCTATCTTAACTATTACTCCAATAATTCAGGAGTTGGAGCTCCACCCGTTTAACGATTATTTCTACAAAATTTGGAACAAAGTTATTATTATTTTTTTTTTTGGAATGATTTGATTTTGGCACATTTTTAATTTAAAAAAATCCTTAATACGTCATTATTATTAAAGCATATCTATATTTAATATAATTCTTAATAAATAAATAATAGGTTTATTTAGGCTCACGAGCTTGACGAGTTAAGTATTATCAAACTCAAGCTCGACTTGCTTGAGTGAAAAGCTTGACTTGAGCTCGAGAAACTCAATTTTCTTCTGAGTACTATTCAAGTCGATCTTGAGTAGTTCACGAGTAGCTGATCTCATTTATACTTAAAGTAACACTCACAAATTTGGCCTATTTTTTATCAATTAAAATTTTTATTTTTACCTTTCTACTTTCCAAACCTAAATACTTCAAAAGTATATGCTAAAGGGAAAAAAAAAATGAGATTAAGTGATCTTACATTATAGCGAAAGTTTTAGAATCAAAGTGATTTTTAATAACCAAAATTGATTTTAAAGCGAAAATAAAAGTTTAACTAGTCAAATTATTTTGAAATATAATTTTATAGAGAGCTGGAGTAGTGGATCGAGAAATTTAGAGATATTAAAGAATTTATAGAAATAGATGGAATTTATGAAATTGACTTGAAATGGGATTAAGCCCAAAATATTTAGCCCAAAACTCATTTCGAGCCTCTCAAGTCTCCAAGTTGGCCCTAGAACAAACTCATCAACTCCACCTCACCACTTCTTCCCTCCATTCACTCTCATTTCTCTCATTCTTTCCCTAGAAACTAATTTCTTCTCATATTTCTCTCATTCTTACCTTATAAATTGATTTCTTCTCCTCTTTTCTACTCATTCCCACTAATCTCTCATTTACTCCTCACAGCCACAAAAAATATTCTTAAATAATTTTATCTATTAATACTGAGGTGATTAATGGGTCTTAGGGCTTGATAAAATATTTATTTCAACAAAACTTCTTAAGGTAAGATTTATGATTTAATGAAGGTTGATTTCAATTTTCATGTTCTTCACTTCAATTGCCATAAGTTTATAACCTCCGTACTATTATGTAAGCTTCCTATTTGGTAAAACTAGTTTTTAAAAATACTAATATCATAGTTAATGTATTTGGTATAGAAATGGCATAAGTAAGAGTATTGTATGGTTGATTGCTAATTAAGTGTTATTGTGTAGTTAATAATACGCATTCAAATATAGGAAGGCTAACAGAAAGGGAAACCTTAGCTTGAAAGGGAACTATAAGAATTTTGTATCCTTTTTTCTTGTGCTACAATATTGTTTGTTACTTGATTGTGGAGTTTGATATTTTGTGTTAATATTCATGGCCGTGATTTGTAATAAATATTCATAGTATACTAAATATGTGAAAATCATTACATAATTTCTTTTATGTTCAAGGATAGTTTATGAAATGATTAAATGTGTCAAATGGTGTATTTAAAGAATTTTCAAATGTGAAATGTGACGGAAATGACTAACAACTTAAATCATATATAAAATATCATGTTGTCTATAATGACAAAAGACGTAGCGAGTTTTTTGTTACTATGATTTGATAAGGGTTAATATATTTTTATAAGTTAAAAGTTGTTTGCATTGTGAAGATTAAATAAGAAAAATGATATAAAATGCATATATGTGAGGATAAAAGTGTAAAATGTTTATTCACGTATAAAGATGAAATGGAATTTTGTTTGTTTCTAAATTATTTGATCAGAAGCTAAATGGTAACGGGATTTGCTTTTAGCCTAACACGTGTATAGTATAATGTAGAGGCATGCTTAAAGGATGATAGAAGTATACTTTGACATAGTTTCGTTTATGATAGTTGGCTTAATCTCATGGACTTAGGCCATCCAAAATTGAAACTTCAGTCTTTGTAAGAAGTGATGACTCCAAAAAATTGGAACTATTGCTATATGAAACTTTAAACCAAAAATAAGGATTTCGATTTCTAAAAGAATTTCAATTCAAAAGTGAATATTTGGAATCTATACGAATTTAGGTAAAATACCATTCTGTTTTCACTATAGTGGTTAGTCTTATGAGCAATAAAACGAAATAAATAAATTTTATTCTCTAAATATTATAAATGTGATGTACATTGAAAAGTTTATATGAATAGAATTCCTGTGCAAAATATTGGCATAGAAAATTTTTCTTTTTATTTTATTGATTTTGTTATAGATACAACTCCCACCTATTATTTTTATATCACTGAAAGAAGCATATAAGCAACTTACTGATTAACTCTATAAGCTAATTAATAATGAATAATAATTTAGATATACATATATATACTTTCGTTAATTACATCTTGTTTAAAACATCCACTTGCAACTACTAGTATCATCACCCCCTTTAAGATAAAGCAAAGGAAGCATAATGAAGGCTCGACTTGAAAAGGAAAAACTGAAATGATGTGGAAAGTAATGCTTTTGTAAAAACATCTGCCAATTATAACTTGGAATATGCATAAGAAGGGACAAGAAATCAATATCTATTGTGATCTTGGATAATATGACAATCAATGTTAAGATGTCTAGTTTGTTCATAAAATATATTATTAGTAGTATCGTGGAGAGCTGCCAGAGAATCACAAAACAATGGAATAGCCAATATAAAAGGTATTTCTAAATCATTCAATAAGAAGTATATCTATTTCAATTCATAAGAAGTCTGGCCAATTCCCTTGTATTGGGCATAAATTCTAGCCCATATCTACTTCTATTCCATCATGTACTTCTCCCTCTACTTAAGATGAATAAAATTCATTTGCTTATGGTCCAAAAATACTTTACCCATATAGTTTTTATGAAAATCCTTGTAAAAGAACTCCAAAGTTTTATCTTCCATCGTCATAATCCCATAATTCCACCATTTTATGTGATACTAAACACTCCAACTTTTATTCATCTATGAAGTGAATTTTATCATAAAGTTAGATCATGTCTTCAAGTCAATTCTTTGCCACCTTGGGCTCTTAACATTTGTTTCTTTAAATAGTTCAATCTCTCTTTGGCAACGTATCAACCCCTAATTGTTCTTTTCTTATGGACCCTCCAATTTGACAACTTCGAACCTCATCCATGAATTGAGCTATATCCATCAAAGCCTTCACTTGCAATGTGGTGTGGTTGCATCTTAATTATCCACAAGTTGTTTGTAGGTTTGGGTCTTATCTATCTCATTGAAGAGGATTGTTGGCCCTAATACCAATTGTAGCGTAGAATCCTCACTCTACTAGGGCTCAAAGTGTGGATTCTAATGCTACATTAACACCTTACATCTTATGTATACAAAAAACTTTCCATAGCTATAACCATTCATAACATTAAATAGTACTTTCGTCAAAGCTTACATAACGTCTGTGTATTGTCTGTAAATTGTGCCTAAATTTTAGGCTAATTTGAAAGTTTTGAAAGTTTAATTTTTGATACTTTTCATATCGAAATAAATCAAAAGTACTATTAAGGGTAATGATGAGATTAGGAAAATAATTTTGAAACGAAAAGTCTAGGATTAATAACCTTTACTTAATTTGAAATTACTTATCTAAGAATGGGCTTTTAAAACGAAATTGAGCTTTTAAGGGAAAAATATAATTTAATTAGAAGCATGGAGTTAAAATTATTTTTGGACTTGAAAAAAATATGAATTTTAAATGGAAACATCAAATTTGATAAAGTTACGATTTTGCCCCTCTTAGAGAGAAAATTCAAAATTTTAAAATTGCTGGTGGTTTTTGACTCTATAAATGAAAATAAAATTTTGGAGAAGCACAGAAGTGATGGAAAGGAGTTCTGATGGAAAATTTATTCAAAATTGAATTGGGCTGAATCCAAGCCAAAAACCATAAGTGGTGTTATGACACCACAGCCCCAAACAACACCCATCACTAACTCCTCCCATTTCCTATTCTTCTCTCCATTTACATTTTGCTCTCTTCTTCTCCAACAATCCTAACTCTTCAACTCTCATTTTTCTTCCATTAAACCACCATTGAACTTCAAATTAATTGCCTCAATCATCTTTTAGGGGATCATGTAGTGCTCTTGAAGTGTTTTTAAAGTTCTTCATCAAAGGTAAAAAAAACTCTCTCTTTACACTTTTTTTGAATCCAAAAATAGAGATTTGATTTTGTTATAAAGAGGTTCTAGGATGTGTTTGAGTTGATTTCAAGTGATAATAATATGTCTTTATCTTCCATAAGGTTTAGAGATTGAAAACCTTAATTTTCACTATTTATATTTTGTTCTTGTTTGATAAGAAGTGATTTTGATGAGCAAATGCTGTTAAGTGATGATCCTAGGTTGATAATAAATGATTTTGGATTGATTCTAATTCACTTTGATAAAATCCTAATCTCATATGGTTAATGTATGCCCTTTTCAGAAACTACTGTGGTATTTGAGTTTTGTAGTGATTATTGCGATGTGTTGTATTAATGTAGTTTGGTAATTGTGTGATGTTTTGGCTAATCACAAGTAAGGACCTACAAGGAGCAGACTTCTATCTTGTGGATTAATGGATGCGAGGTTCTTATTATGTTTTTAACCCTATACGATTGATTGTTATTGATTGATGCTTGGAATGCATGTTTAATTGTTAATATATCATGAAATTGGTTAAATCAGATAGTCATCCAAAACTCGATGTGATGAGCATTATTGTCATGCTAAGGCGTTTGAGCATGTATGTGTTTCATGTAAAATCATGCTAGGCGCTGTCCTTGGGAAATGAATGATTGGATGGGTTAAATCCACCTTATATGTGAATATGGTGAGAATTGGATAAAGACTCAAATTTATGTCTTACATCATTTATTGATTGCTATTGGTGATAGATGATGATATTTGATGAAAAATTAAGACTTAGAAATGCATAATTGTCAATTTGAAAATATTTGGACTAAATGGCCTTTGATGGTCTTTAATGGCATACTAACATCCTTGAAGGGTCTTGAATTGTATTGAAAGAATAATTGAAATGACATAATTGATGCACTACCTTTGGTTGGGTCTTGATTGAATAAAATTGATGGTGGAAAATGATGATTCTTAATGATACTTGGTAATCATGTAAATGTCTCATAAACTTGCTATAGATAGTACAATAAAAGGCATGCCTAGGGATAGAAGTACTTTAACCCATGAAGATATAATGATTTAGTAGACGTGGATAGTCTACTTCTGGAGTGACGACTCTGTCTTATTTATGGATTTATTCCGCCTTGGGATGACGATCCACCTACGGCTCTAATGCATCCTTGTGGTACTAGGACCGTCTTAGAACTTTAGTTCAGTTCCAGGCTTGTCCATCTTGGGACTTCAGTCCATTTGATCGCCGTTTTTTAAAGTTATAAATATTTATGGGCATTCTTGTAAAAGTAAATGAACTTGAAAATATTATTGAAGACGAACTTGCAAATTATCTTGAAATGAATCTTGATAATGACTTGATGATGGAATTGGTTAAAATGGCAAGTAACTTAAAAGAGAATAAGATGACATTGTAATTGGAATTGAGATGAGCATGCTTGGTAAACAAGATGATTAATGATCTTACTTGAATAAGTATGTCTAAGTGTATGACTCTTGCATGTGTCTCACCACATTTACTTGATAAATGATTGGACTAATATAACCCATGGGAATAAATTGGTTTAACTTGTAATGATATTGAATAATTGTGTTCTCGGCTAAGTAAGGGTCTATGTATATCTTGTGTATGATCTTGATGTTTTCGGTGAGTCAACCCTTAGTCTAACCCCCTTTTATGAGTCATGTTTGATACGAGCATAGTCATGTCTGTTAAATTTGGTATTTAACTCCTTTTAATGTGTTATTTTGTAGGTCTTTTTGGATATTTGGATAGATCGCAGGATATTGTTGATTTGAGTTGGTTCAACAATTTGGTAAATCAATAGTTTCTTTTGTTTATATTATATTACTTGAGTTTGAAATGTGTGTTTGTATGTATTGGCATGATTTTGAGTTTTTTTTTTCTTCTATTGAGTATAAACATTGGTAGTGTTCTTGTATACATTCATGCGTATTATGTAATTAGTAAGTGTTTTTTTTAATATATATTGATATATACGTGGTTAGTATGTTATTGTGATGTAAATTTGATTTGAATATAATACTTGTTTATATGCTAGTTGAATTTTTGTATATTAAAGGCACACATGTATAAGCTGATTTTGATTTTATTTACTTTGTTTATAATATTATATCAGTGAAAATAACGAATGTAGAGGTAGTTGTTAGATATACCGGTAAGGTGTTGACATCTTGGGTAGACACTAACACCACAAGCCTTATAAATCTTGTTAGATATGTTGTAGATAGTGATGAAATTAAGCCAGATGATGCATTGTTTTTGTTAAAATGCCAAGGGAGCCTGAGTTTAGGTTAGTACAAAATGATACGATGTCGTTAGATTTCATGGAAGAAACTCATAGTAGAAAGTTAGGACAACTTGAGATTATATAGTGTCAAATACCATATGTCACGTCCGTAATTTGGGGCTAATCGTCTACTTATTTTGAAATTTTATTTAATTTTTGGTCTATTTGTCGTTCAAGGGTAAAATAGGCATTTTAGAAAATGTTGACTTTTCCGGTTTGACCAAATTATTTGACTAAGTTGACTTTTGGGTTGGTTTTGAAAACAAATTGATATTTGAGTTAGTTTTGTAATTATTTTATAAATGAGGTTTCTTTTAAATTAATTTATAAACATATGAGATGGTGGAGATATTTACCACCCATATAAATATGAAAAGATGCTTGTAGAAATCATTTGTCACAAAACCTAGAAAGAAAGCTTTTTACGTAAACATATTTTCTCTCAAATTAAGAACAAACACCCATCACATGTTTTTAAGCTTTAATTGTTGAGGATTTCACTTAGGACTTGATATTGATCTTGATTTCTTCATCTAGGTAATGATTTCTACATCTCTTTTGTTTTAAATCACATTTGATTGATTTGGGGATTTGAACCATAATTAGGATTTGTTGATTTTAAGTTTGATTTTTAAATCGATTTGTGATTTATGTTCTTCATGGTTTGGGTCTTGAAACCCTTAGTATGATTTCACAATTCGGGTCTTAATCGAGTTCCTATTGATTTAAATTGCTCTTTGTTATAAATCCTAACTTTTTAGAATTGGGGATTTATGATTTATTCTTGATTTGGTGTAGACCAAGTTGAGGATCGCCAACCGGAGTAAATTCGGTTGATTGGATTAGCGAATAAGGTTAGTAGCTGTGTTTACGCCCTCACGATTGTCTATTTTTGTTTGTTTGATTGTTTGCGAAATTGGTTAATTGATATAAGCTGGAATCTGTTGTGATAAGCATAATCTGCTGCATTTGATATAAACTGTTTGGGTATATTGCTGCCATATTATCTGCTTATGATCGGACATGTGAACTAGTGTCCTTAACTGTCTGCTATTTGTCTGAATCTGAAATTGGAATTCTGTAATCTGTTAAAGTCCTGTCCTAAGGTTAATACGATAAGAGCAGCATGCTGTTAGGGAAAACTAGATGTATACATCGATGCGCGAAAGCGTATATGACCTTGATTGCCAACCACTTTCTGGATACGACGACATCACTTCTGGGCCTTTGCTCACTGTCTGGATGCGACGACATCACTTTTGGGATCTTTGATCCACTTATGAGGGTTTAACCATATCTGTTTGTTTCTGTTCCCGATTTTGTTATTAAACTAAGGGCAGGCCTGGTAAGTTAAACACCTAAATAATTGGGTAATCTGAACTCTGTGATTATGAACTGTTTCTGCTTCTGATTAAGTATGTTTGATATGTTTGGTTTGATTCTGTTAATGCTCGTTATTGTCTTTTGGGTTCTAACTTAAGGTAGTACAAATTGTGACTCCTAATTGACTGTAAGTGTTAGGAATAGACCCAATTAGATAGCTAGATTTTGATTAGTGATCGACATAATCTGAACTAGGCTAAAAATGTACCCAGTGTCCGTAACCGGACTGTATACCGGATTGTTACTTAAAAACTGGAAAAACTGGATGTAGGATGATCTCTGACCGAACTCCTTACCGAGCTGATTACCAAAGTACAATTCGGTCAGCCTTGAGATCAATAGATTCACTCTTTGGCCGAACTCCTAACTGAACTAGCTACTGAACTGTAGTTCGGTATGAGTCTCAGAAGACTGTTCAACCTCTTTGACTGAGCTCTTCAACGAGTTAGATACCGAATTACAATTCGGTGTGTGTCTGGGAAACTTGAAACTCTCTGACCGAGCTTCATACCGAATTAGGGACCGAACTGTCACTTAAACCTTCCTTGGAATCGTATAATTGCTCTCTGACCGAGCTATCTACCGGATTGCTTACCGAAATGCTATTCGGTAACTCTGGTAGTGCTCTATGACCGAATTACGTGCCGAACTGCTTACCGAACTACTATTCGGTTTCGGTCTCTCTTTGAAAATAATTTGACAACTATAAAGCCTTTTTCATACGGTAAATGCAATCATCTGTAATCACTTATCCTAGATCACTTAAAGGGGATTATATTTGGGATAACTTGATTTGATAATCAACTTGTTTGTTTCTGTTTGTACTCCTTTAGTTGTTAACTAACCTGCATATGTGTGTGACATGTTATCTGTTTAATAAGACGCATCTGTGTGTGTTTATTGGGCATTAGCTTACTAACCAGACATCGATATTCTGACTCTTCGTTGTTTTCATTTTTGTTTTGTATGTTTTGAACCCTTTTGGGAATGGAATTTGCTGAGTTTAGACAGTCAGGTGGGATAACAGGATATCACTAGCATCGACCATCACATGGCATCCTCTTCAGATTTGGATAGCATTTCTGTTTTATTTAGTTCAACTTATATCATACTTTTGTATCCGCTACATTATGTTTTTGGTTATGTTTCAGATTAAGTATTTTTGAACATTAAGAGTTATTCTCGAATTATGTTGGAATTGTTTTGAACTAAATGATTTTGAAGTTATAAAAACTATCTTTCAGATTTGATTTCCGCTTTGTAAGTCTGCTATCATTATATCTGTTTATTTATGTATCTGTATGTAAGTTATCTGTCTCCGTACATGTAGCAACCGAACTCTGTGTTTCCTTTCCATTGGGGCGGGGGTTTGGTCGTTACACCATATAGCAGTAGACTCTATTTGGGAGAACCCTGAGGTTAATGGAAGCTCTTAACCTAATAACCATACTATTAAAGCCCAAACCCCCCACAAAGCCCAGTTCAAATTGAAGAAGAAGATCTAGAGGATAGAGAACCACACTTACTAGTCCTCTATGAGTCTAGTAAAATGGATAGGGAAACATAACCATCCATTATGCATTTAAACATTACACCTGAGGCCATTAATATAGATAAAGACACTTTTTAGGAGTCCAAAAATCTAACCTTGACAAACCCATCTGAGATTAGTTCTAGAGATGGCAGTGAAGCTGATGATCTTGATTATAAGGCTTTAGGGATTGATAATGAATTTGGTTTAGATGATTCCAATATTGAATATACTTTAACTAGGGCTCTTAATAGAAGGGTAGGTTTAGAGGAAGAGATAAGAGAAGAAGTGGTTAGAGTTAGCGCCTAGCTAATAGATTCAGAGATAGATCATATGATTGGAGAAATGTTAAAGAGTTACCATTCAAGTCCTGTTGATGAGTTTAATATCTCATCTGAATTTAATTGTGAGGATGGAAAAAAGGCAGAAAGACGTCTATCTAGAAAAATAACTAAGATTATGAAAGGAGATCCATACATTATAAGCCTACGGAAAAAATACTTTTTGATAATAAGCAAATACACGATAGCATGTATAGTTTGAGGGAATGGTTGAGAGTTTATGTATTCAAGAGAGGATATAATTTTTAAGGTAATTAACGATAGAAATAAGTTAAGCTACAAATGTGTTGGCGAGGGTTATGGGTGGAATATTTATGCTTCTCAAATGGTTATCGGGGACTCAATTAATTTTAAGACATATCATGGTACTCACACTTGTCTTAAAGTGACAGTGAACAAAAAAATTAGAAACAAGTGGTTAACATCTAAATTTAAAGATCTGAGAAAGAGTAATCCTGATATGTCTATTGGGGTCTTAGCATTCTAGTCTAGAGAGATTTTAAGATATTTGTGGATAATATGAGATTGTATAAGGTAAAACAGATGGTAGTCAAGGTCTTAGAAGATGAGCATTGTTTATATTTTGAGTTTCTTAGGCAATATTCATTATTGGTTAGCAAGCACAACTCTGGATTAATCTGTATTATCGGATATATTAGCCCACACCTACATTCTAATGTTTCTCCATGAGCTTCACAACACGGGGAGATGCATAGATTATGAGTTGTAGGCCCCTTTTAGGTTGAGGGCATACACCTAAAAGGTCTATATGAGGAAGTTTTGTCGATTGTCGTGACCCTAGATACAAATAGTAGTGTACTTCTATTAGCCTTCTCCATGTGTGGATGTGGTTCCTTCAGTACCTCAAAGAACATCTCAGCGTGCCTCAACCTAGTGCATCACGATAGATCCGTCAGAAGAGTCTTTTTCTAATAGAGAATAAGATTTTCCCAATATTCTGTGGTTGTATTTGACCCCACTATGTTTGTTTGTTTTTTTTTTTAATAATGTTTAAGGTTTATACATATAAGATTTAGTATTTTTTAAATAGCATTTAACGTTTAACATTTTAACTATTCTTTTTAGTAAACATTATTTAGTAAATTAATATTTTAATTATCTAATAAAGTTAATAAAATTTAAATGATATTGAAGAATATGATGTAAAAAAGAATTATTTTTAAATTTAAAATATAAATTAAAATAAATTATTTTTCATATGTAACAAAAAGTAAATAATAGATCTATCAAAATTAACTTTTTTTTCTCTCTTTAAATAAATATTTAATTATGGTAATTGAATTTAAAATAATTAATAAAAAAATAATTATTACACAATAAATTGATAAAAATAATATGAATAAAAATAATTTAGAAACATATTTTAAATTTTTTTAAACTTAAATTCTAAAGAGAATATTTTATAGCGATGAAAACTTTAACTTTTATCTTATAAATGGTTGATCTAAATACAATTTTAATTGAATTAAAATACCAAACTCTATTAAAAGTATTTATACCCCACATAACCAAAGTATATTAGAAATGAGAACACTAAACTCTACTAGAATTGACGTTTCGGAAAATTCTTCCCACTGTTGAAGTAATGAGAATAAGTGGGCCTCAGATACTCTGAGAAACGGGCCTTTAGTTTTCAGAATAATGTTACTTCTTATCCCAAGTCATTTGACACTTTTTGTTAACCTGGGCAAAATGTCACTCTCACACATGGGAATGGAAAAAAAATTATTATTTGTTGGGTAGCTATCATTACGTGTAAATGTATAGAAAAATGAGGCAAATTAGGATTTTTAGCCATTTGGTAATTATAATACAATAGCTAGCTTCCAAGCCGGCCCATTGCCAACGATTCTATAATAAGTCAAATTAGATACAGTTAGGAAGGTGTTAGTGACTTTTAATAATGCATCTTATTTTATATAGGTTGCAAGTGGTTTTGTTAAATCAAAGTTGATAACAAAATTATCTTTGTTTGGTTCATGTCTCTTATGCGTTTTTGTTCAATCTCTGATTGTTATTAGTTTTAAGTTGAATTCAACTAAGACATTCAAATATAAATAAATATAATATTTGATATGATTCGATAAATGATAAATTATTTAATCAATGGAAAGAAAATGATTTTATCATAAAAAAAAATTACAAAATAATTTCAATAGTTCTACCTATACAAAATCACTTTTTTTTTTTCAATTATATTCAAACTGACATATTCTTAATAGATAATAAATCAATTTTTTTTTAACAATTTAAACCATGACGAAATTTCCTTAATGATGAGACTCCAACCTTAATGATCACTAGTCCACTAAGTATAATTCAATATAATGATCACTACCCCTACTAGATATGACCTCAATCCAATAATCACCAATTCAGAGGGACGAGGTATATTTTTCTTAACAAGACAACTCTATTTGTAGTGATCATCAAACAAATTTTCCTAATTTATTTCCTTTCCAACTAAATAATATAATAAACAGAATTAGAAAATTAAATCTTTTCAAACTAAGGAATCAAACAACTAGGAGAAATAGATCTAAGGAAATTCTTGTGATTCAAAATAATCCAACCAAATTTATACCTTGACTTGTGATTACCTCAAAATTTTGAATCATTTTCTCTCTTAATCATTCAATTTTTTTTCTATCTGATCCAAAATATTTCTCCATCTCAAATGTGAAACTACGAAATTCGAAATTCCAAATCCAAATATTTTCAGTTCTTGACCTCAATCTCATATTTCATCATGCTTCAAATGCGCAACAGTCCTATTCTATCTAACATAGCTTGTTATAGAAATATCCAAATCCAATCTTCACCATTCAAAATTAACATGCACGCGTCCTTTACAATATCGAAAATTCAACCTAATCCAACGGTTAACAAGAGAGATATAGTTTGATAAATCTGGCTGCACAGGATAAATCTCGAAACCAGCTAATCTAATTGTTGATGTTATATTTCTTTACTCCAATCTTTAATCTACGATCCTAGTGGTCAAAATTTAAAATTATATGTATAAAAGATTCAACTTAATTTTGATCATCATCCATCGAGTAGTTAAGGATAAATCCTTAATTTGTCCAAAAGCTGTCCAAAAAATTCTACTAACCAAAACTTTCACTAAATTGATATGAATGACCTACATCATGGATACAAATTCAAATCGAGGTATCTACTTAAAACTTGATCTTTAAATAAACCTCCACCAAAACTCTAGAACAATAACAATCCTTCCTCAAGATAATCCACCGATCTGTCAAACCATCTTGCATTGCCATTTTCATTCAATGGGACCGGCCTCCAAACCACCACATTATCAAGAAGACTTTCAACATAAGCCATCAAACACGGTTTTGGTCATGGACTTTGTCTCCAAACGAAGCTCTGATACCAAGTTGTTAGAGATTTCCATTCTATCCATCTTCTTTATTAGTTCCAAGTTCGATTCAACCAAGACATTTAGATAAAAAATAAACACAATATTTAATGTGGTTTGACAAATTGCCACGGAAAGAAAAATTTACTATAGATAAAAATATTACAAAATAAATCCAAACTCTCTTTCTCTATACAAATTGCTCTTTTTCTCAATCATACTCGAACAAATATATTCCAAATAGACAACCAATCAGAGTCTCTTTAAGGTGAAAAAATCAAACCGTGGCGAGGCAACCCCGATATGAGATCTCTTTAATGGCGAGACCCTAACTCCAATTATCAATATCCAACCAGGTATGACCCTAATCATTATTACCCCCAGTAGGTATGACCTAAATCCAATAATCATCACCCTAAAGAAATGGACACTTTCTTCTTCACGAGACACTTGTCAACTATTCACTAATGGAAAGAAACAATGATCCAGATACTATACTAATAACTCAAGAAACAATTTCTCCATCATTAGTTTGTGAAAGTCTATGTAAGATACTCGTATTATTGAGTGAAAACAACTACTATTATATAAATTAATGTATATAAAATTAGTTTCAAATCTTCTATCCATATAGTCAATCTTACTTTTGTTTAAATTCATAGTATATCAGAGTTTATCTACAATTTTGTTTCGTCGCTCTATGAATTACTAAGAGATATTAGTTCTACACAATAAATATTTCCTCTTTCAACATCTTCATATAACTTTTTTTTACAAAAAAAAATTAATGCTAGTATTTATAAATGGATTATAGTTTACGCTTAAATTTCTTAAATTGAAAAGGTTGCAACAGTAACACAATAAGTTCTGAATCTTCAAAATTAACACTATTTAGCAGTTGATCAACATATTGTACCTATAAGGTGCACTCAATGGTTGTTCTCTTGCCACAATAATTTATACCATATGCTCATGAAATTGTTGCTTCTAATCTCAATACAAATATAATGTTATAAATTTATTGCTTGAAATACTTATTGTTAATCCTCCAACACTATATAATATATTTGGTTAGTTTACTATTAATTAAAGAATTCACAACCTCAGTTTTGGACACTAATAATCCCACTATATATGTGGTGTGTAATAGAAATCTTAAGAAAACATAAAATATAAACATAATAGTTTATGGCCAGTAATTTTATCAAAGTATTTAAGTATGGTATAACCATTCATTTACAAAAGAGATGAGTTTCATCTGCATCATTTTTATATGGAATATCCACGAATTCTTTAAATTGAATGGATAAGCAGGTAATGTAATATCACCGATCTCATTCACGATAAAAGTTCTTATATTTATATTTGAAAACCTTTGTTTGTAACTCCTTCACCGTATTCATTCCTACATAAAAATATTTTACGCTAAAATTTTTCCTTTATTTTGTCTTTAAACTTATTTGTCTAAGTCTTTAGGAATGTGTCTCACATATCAGTACCTTACATTAATTGTATAGTGAAAAATTATGTTGAAACATATAAATAAGAAATTAATGTTTTTAACCATTCTAAAATATGTAAACCAAATAAGTAAAATATAAAAATATATAATTAATTAAAAAAATGTATTCTAGAAACGGCTCACTGAAAGAATATAGTTTGCCAAACAACTACCAAATTAATTTATAAGAAGATTATATGTTAATTTGATTGATAATTAATTAATTTAAAAATCACAAGTAGCCTAGACACACCATAAAAAATTATGTAAAACATTAATTCAATTTTATTTTTTTTAGAAAGTAAAATAAACTTATTGGATAGATCAAATATTTACCTTAAAGTCAATAATATAAATATCTATAGTTGGTCCATATAACTGACTCACATATTTGTTATTCCATATCCTTAGGATTCAAACCAACTTTCACATCTCAATTTTATCTGAAATACTCAATGTCTTTTGCCTTATCAATTTATTTCAATATCCTACCATATAGAGAAACAATAAATTAATTAGATTTTGAACCACTAAACATAATTAGAAAAGACTTATCATTATGAAGATATTTCTCTGGTGATTTTGAATCAGACTATTACAGTTATATTTTTATTTTCTCCTAGTGTTTGAAAGGTTAGATTTAGCAACCAATCTAACTACTAATTTAATTCTTAAAATACAACTCGTGGCCATTGCTAAAATTATTCAACGAAGATAATATATTTGACACATTCAATTATGTTACATATCAATATTGAATGACAATACTATTGTTGGTCAATTTTTGGTTATTAATGATATTAGATAAGAATTGTAATAATCAAATCAAATCTTTCTAACTATATTATAAGAATAATGAATATATTTTCAAATGGAAATAAAAATCTGATATATATATATATATATTTATATCATTAATTAAACTTTAATGTACTTAAGAAAAGAAAAAAATAATTAAAAATAGTATAAGAAAATAAATAGTAAATATTTAAAAATAAATTTTTACATTAATAAGATATACAATACAAGTAATAAATAGTAAGTTTGAAATATAATAATCTTAAAATTAATATTAAAATACTTTGTTAATCAATAAATTAAATAAAATATTTAAATTAAAAAGTCAATCATAGATATTAATTTAATTACATTATTTAAAATTAAAAGAGTGATTATGAATTCTTAAAATATAATTTTAATTAATTTTTAGTAAATTTTAATAAATAAAATTGATGTATATTAAAAGAAAGTGATATTTTTATTTTACCACTTAAGGTTTTAGATATTAGAAAAAAAAACCCTCCAATGTTTCAATTTTTGACGAAGAAAAAAACACTTTTGAAAGGAATCTGTCAACTTTACTGGTCATCCCTGATTGATGAACAGTAACCGAGGGGTATTTTGTTAATTTTATATTTTTATTTAATTTTTTTTTTTAAAAAAATTCCCCTTTTTTTGTCTATTCGTCTTTTTCTTCTTTTTTCTTTTCTTCTTCTTTCTCTTTTCTATCTTTTTTTTCTTCTTTCTTTTTACCCTCCATATCTTGAAATTCTAGTTATCAAACAATAAGAGTACGAGATCTACAACATGGAGCGAGTTTAGTTGATTTTGATTATGAGGAGGGAGCAGAATTAGAGCGACGTTTTGGACTCTTCTAAGGATTTTGATAGGTGGAATGAGAAAGAAATTCGAGGAGGAAATGGAGGAATAAGACATCTGTAGAATCCTCTACTTGTGTCATGTATGTGCTCTTCCTGGTGTCATCTGATGCATGCTCAATATCATGCTCTTAGACAACTTTGTTAGGACACTTACGAATGATATAAGCTTTTTGTTTACAAAATCCACAATGTATTGATTGATGTCGCTTCCTAGCTGAGGTAACACTTTCTCTAGCTGAAGCATCCATAGCACATTATTGCCACTGATGCAGAATTAGACCTTCTACAACTAATGCAGACGTGTCACTATTGCCACTTCTACGCCTAATAGGATTCTTAAATGTGAGTATTGTATGACTTTTTTCACCATAACTAGCATATGTTTTAGTTATAACGTTTTCTCCTTTAGAGGGAGGGAATCTTTTTATCCTTTGGATGCCTCGACTGTTACTTCTCTATAGGGCTCTATAGGGGGTAGTACCATTTTTCTAGATGATGACCATGTTCGTATATAAAGAATAAGATTGATTGGTTGTTTATATGATGCTCTCCACCACTCTTAACTGTAATACTCATGGCATAATTTATATGAGTGAACCCTCATCAACCTAAGTTCCCAAAAATCAAACTAAAAGAAATTATATGCTTAAACATAGTGATGGAGTTATGAATAAACAAAATAAAAGAAAGGCATAGTAAAATACCTAGTTGCAGCTACAAATATGTAAGCAAGGAAGAAAATCAAGTTACCAAGCCTTTCAAGTATATTTATTCAAAATCAACCATGTGAACATCCTCCCAATGTGTCACTTGGTAGTGTCTACCTTCAAGAATAAGAAGTGGAGTGGTACCAATAAAATATTTTTCAAGTTCATTGATGTGTGATATAATCGTGAGCATTACTGAAGTAGTCAAATTTTGTGTCGCTTTATGCCTATACAAACCAACATTATACCAATACTATTAGAAACTCATTTGTAGCTGTTATAAGCAATCGTTAGCTTTTTTCATGGTTGCGTTCTTCGATTCTGCAATATTAGAATTTAGCATAGCATACCTCTTTTCCTCACAGTAGGCTCGCGCCCCATTTTCTTATGAATCTTTATTAACCCAACATACATTCAACACATATATCGTCCAATAACAAATCACATTCTTCTGTATATGAGCATAACATGCAACCTTAGTAGGCGCCCTACGTTTCCTGGCTTACCGCCAAATAAATTCATGTTATTTGTCAAATGGTAGTAACATATAATATGCAAAATACCTGGATAGACTCATCTTGTAGCAGCGAAGATACTTTTATGTCTATCAGAAACCATGACTAGGTTATCAGGGTTTCCAATTGCTTTTCTCAGCTTTGAGAAGAACAAACACCATGAAGAATTATCCTCAACATCTGTAAACCCAAAAGTGATGGGGTATATGCCACCATTACCTTCTTGCGCAAGTGTAGTAATCATTATTCCTTTATACTCTCCTTTCATATGCGTTGCATTGATGACGACTATAGGACAAACATATGATAGGAATCCGCGGATCGATGAACCAAGAGTAAATAATGAGTATAGGAAAGTGTTATCCAGTCTAGTATATATCGAAGCAATGGTACCTAGGTTTAAGCTCTCAACTATTTGAAGTATGCAGGAATTATTTGATAAGACTTGATCCCATTTTTGTAGGCAAACCTTAGAGCATGTTGAATAACTCTCTATGCCTTGTTGTACTCAATATTAAATTTATAATAATTCTCTACCTCATTTTTCATATATTTAGCATGATAGACGGTCACGGTGACCCGTGTTGAGTATAAATTGCCAAGTAGATCAGACTTCATAGGGCGATAGTATGACATCTGTGTATCGTGTATGCATGAATGTTTCGAGTTAAACTTTGTAACATGTCATATTGAAGTACATGACCCTTGCTTGACATGAAATGCAAAATATGTTTCGTCTAAGTATTCCAATTTAAATCAAATTTTGTTAGATCAGATAATTTTGGTCTTAAACATATTCTCTAGAGCATACTTTCCAACTATGATATTCATTTTCTTCTTCTTTTTAAATCTCTCACATTTTTCAAGTGGATTCCTCTAACTATAGCAAAAAGTACATGTATGACATCTTGTCTTAATAAATAACAACTAGCACCGAGTAATACCAAAGTCGATTCGTCTGACATAGCAGCTCTAACTAGTTCTTCTTCGTCACTTTACGAGCTAACATCCGGACACTCTTCTAAATCATCCAAATCATCAATTTGCATTGGTTCTGCCTGCCTTCCATCTGCACCACCCCCAATATTTTCCAAATCTTAAAACACATAATTTGCAGTGGGTTCATTAAGATTAAAAAATGATGATGATTTTATGTCATAGCAATGGCATTATCTAGATTATGTGTGCCACCATCGATGTGATTAATGCTCCCGTTGACATGTACATTAGCTTCCTTATCTTTTGTGATAGTATCAACAAATAAATACATGTGTTCTCCATGATCCTTCTTCACAAAATTAAAATTTTCATCGTCTATAACTTGATACCGTTGTCTTGTAGAATCTGTTGATAACGCATATATGGTCAAATCCAAACTAGATTATATCTTAAGCTTTGCATATAGTTTCTCTACTAATTGGAAAAATGAAATATTTGTATTAAGCAGCAAAACAAATATTTCACCATCATTGCATTCACCATCAAAACAATAATAAATAAATATAATTGAGAAATCCAAAAAAACAACACAAACCCTGATTTAAAAATATAAAAAAAAAAAAAAACCATTTTTAGCATATTTTTGATGTAATGATTTTTATACCCTTCTAAAAATAAATTCAAAACAATATTCAAGTTTATTTCTAAGTATGAAATTTTTTAAAAAAATCGAAACAAATAAACTAAATCAATTTATCAAAAATTATAATTCAATATAAATATGTGTATATATAATTCTAACATATTAACGTCTATTCGTTTAAATATTTTATTATTTTTCAATTAATACTTTTTTTTTTAAATTTTCATTATAAAAATTTGATTCTATATATATTCATTAAAAAATAATAGTGAAGTGTTTAATAATTAGTAATTACACCAATTTCAAAATTAATTTAAATTTTTAAAAATATACCTTTAAAATTTAATAGTCATACGATGGACACTTTGAAAAACTAATTATATATCAAAATTGAAAATTTTGAAATATTGGATTAATTCACAACGGAATATTTTTAGTTTTTATTTTAGTTATTTTAACCATTTTTAGTAATTTTTTTTTATTAATATAACTAATTTGTAACACTATAAACCTAAATTTAAAAATTAAACTAAATAAAAATAGTTTTTCGTAAATATTAATAGCTTTTAAAATAAATATTTATTATTATTATTTTTTGAATATTTTGACCCATCTTCATAAATTTTTTAAAATTTTTTTCTAAATATAATCAATAACCGAGAACCTTCATGACACGATTTTCCATTTCCAAAATAGATAGGTATTGAAATTGAATGTTGAAGTAGTAACGAAGAGCCCCTAACATTGACTTTGGCTAATTCTTGATCTTTCGTTGATAAACTCTACCGCTATCTAGAAGGAGAATCATCATCTCTTTAATTATTTATTGTAAAAGACAAAAGTAACCATCCATCAAACTCAAGTCAAATTAAACAAATGGTGATGAGTAAGCATACAACTAACTGGGGCAATACAACTTGGTCACTCACGCTTGATATAGTTGATCGCCCACAGTTTTTTTCTTTCATAACATTTTCATAAACCAAAAACCAGTTCTGGATCCTTTATAGAACTTTTTCAAAATATTTAAACTTGAGATCTTGGGGCTTCAAACGTAAGGATTAATGTGTTGTAAGGTGTTTGAATATTTTTTTAAATATAATTACAGTTTAATATGATGTTGTTTATATAGAAAGTTAAAAATATTTTTAATTGAAAAAATAAATATTTTTATAAAAATAATTTATTTTTATTTGTTTATTTATTTATTAAAATTAAAAATAATAATTAATAATAACTCTTCTAAATATTTTAAATTTAAAAATATAATTATAATTGTATTTTAAAGAATTTATTAAAATAAATTTTTAAATATTTAATTTTTATTTCATATGTATAGTTTTTAAAATATTTCTAGAAACTATGTGTGTGAACTATATTTATAGTTTGTGGACTGAAATTTAAATTTTTAAAAAATAATGTTTACAAATTTTTCAAAATAAAATTATAATTATATACTTGAATCTTTTGTGGTTTTAATTTTTTTAAAATTATTATAAATAAATTTAATAGAGTAATTTAAAATTATTTTTAAAATATATATCAAAAATTTTTATTTTAATTTTTGTATATTATTTTATTATTTTAATTTTTTTTATATTTGTTATTTTTTAATTTAAAATTTCTTAAATTTATGTGAATAAATTCGGTTTTAACAATAGAAGAAGCTTTATTTCAATTGGATAAACTATGTATTACAAATTTAAAATTAAAAATATTCAGCTTAAGAGTTTAAATAGTTAACTGTAGTTATTAAAAAAAGATGGAGACGATCTCTCATGTGATTAATCATAGTACATCCCATATACTCAACACCTAAAACTAAGCTATAGAAACAATATGTAAGGTGTTGGAAATAAGAGTTCTGATCATTTCCTTGTTTTCAAAATTTTGTATTTATATGTTAAAAGATTTTTAAATTAAAAATCATAGTGCACCCCGGATCCGAATTTTAAAAACTAGGGCATTTTATTTAATTGATATATACACCAATCTGAATAAATTTTATCGACGTGGCAAATTTTACAGACTCGGTATCACCGACCGACCCTGCCTAGCACTTATCTCTATTTTCATATAGTTCTGTATAAATGTCAAGTTGGCACGAGAAAGAAACAAATCTCAAGCCATGGAAGCCTCAAGAACGAGAGTGGCCGTTATGCCTTTTGTCTCCCACGGCCACATATCACGTTTCTTCGAGCTATCAAAGAGACTCTCAAACAAAGGCTTCAAAATCCACTTCATCTCCACACCAATCTGCTTAGAGCCCATCAAAAACAACCAATTCAACGACAACCAATACTTCAACTTCCCATCTTCCGACATAGAACTCATCGATCTCCATCTCCCGCATGACGAAACCCTCCCTCCACACTACCACTCCACCAAAAACCTCCCTCCCCATCTCATGCCCTCTCTCTTCGCCGCCTTGGACGCCGCCAAGCCCACCATTTTCAATCTTCTCAACAATCTCAAACCCCAGTTTTTTATTTACGATATTTTCCAACCGTGGGCGGGTCAACTCGCTTTCGAACTCAACGTCGTACCGGTTCTGTTCCTGACAGGCGTTTGTACACGAATGACAAATCAAACCAATTCCACTTCATCCACACCTACTAAAGCCGTAAACCATGAAGTCAACGGTTTGACTTTATCAGACCGGTTTCACCAATCTATAGAACGTTCGAGACTCATTCTAGTGAAGACGTGTAAAGATATTCAATCAAAGTTTTACAACGAAGGAATCGAACCTATGGAAAAAACTATCATTGTGGGACCCATTGTTCAGAAGCCTCAAGAGTTTTATGACGAAAAAGTGATTAATTGGTTGAATAGTAAGGAGGAGGGTTCGATTGTGTTTGTTTCATTAGGTAGTGAGAATTTTTTTAACGAGGAAGAGATTCAAGAGATGGCAAACGGGTTGGAGCAAAGCGGCGTTGGGTTTTTATGGGTGGTGAGGTTTCATGGTGAGAGTAAAGTTAAATCCATTGTTGAGGCTTTGCCACGTGGGTTTTTGGAGAGGTGTGAGGACAGAGGTTTGGTCGTTAACTGGGCTCCACAGAGTAGGGTTTTGTCGCATAAGAGTGTGGGAGGTTTTGTTAGTCATTGTGGGTGGAATTCTGTACTCGAGAGTATGTATTATGGTGTGCCGGTTATCGCTATGCCTATTAAGCTTGATCAGCCTTATAATGCGAAGTTGGTTGTGGAGATGGGTGTGGGTGTGGAGGTTAAAGGTTTTGATGAGAAGGTTGAGAGGGAAGTGGTTGCCAAGTGTGTGAGGAGAGTGATGGTTGATGATGAAGGGAAGGGAGTGAGGGAGAGAGCTAAGGAGTTGAGTGAGAGGATGAGGGAGGAGGAGGAGGAGGAGTTTGATGAGGCTGTTGTTAAGCTAAAAAGTCTCCTTCAACAATCCAAGGATGAATAGGCTGGTGATCTTTTTGTTTTCAAACTGTTTAATGTTCCTTTTCTCTTGAATTTTAAGACTGCTTCTTCATACAGCAGCGTGGTTGAAGTGAGTCAATACGGTATGCTTCGGGAAGCCATGGTTTGCTACTTGATTTATGCATTGAAATGAATAATGTTTTATTTCCAACTATTCATATGGCTGATTTTTACCCGAATATACTCTTTTTAAGGAGCAACAATTTTTTTTAACAAAATACAATGAGTTTAAACTATTTTTTAATTCATGGTCATAGGTGGATATGGATATATTAGATTTTTACACAAATTTCTTATTGTTTGTGCCGTGGATGTTAAATCCAAATAAACTTAAAAATAATAATTTAAAAATTCTAAATACTTAAAATTGGCTAAATGTTGAAATTACTATATTTTACTGTCAAAATTTATTAATATTTATGTTAAGTTTTGGTTAAAGAATGACATGTACATTTTTATATTTTAAATTTATTTTATTTATAATTTCAAAATTATATATTATATCATAAAATCATTTAAAATTGTATGCTTTGAAAAAGTACATATTTATTTTGAATTAACTTAAATTAAAAGTTAATTACATTCACACCCTATTACACATATATGAATATTTTGGTATTAATATACAACCACACCTCTTCTATTCATAAAAATTAGTGAAAATATAAGATAAAATTAACTTTAAATGAACATTACATCATATAAATGTATTGCGAATGGCAAATTTCATTATTATATTGATAAATTTATTAATTAAACAATGTTTTATTATTAGGTAAGGGGATGTGAATGAATAATAATACCAAAATATTCATTTGTATGTAATTTACCAATATTCAGGGGCTGTAAGTGCAATTAACTCTAAACCTTAAGTATTTATTGTTATTTTAAACATATTATTAATAAAAGAATAATAATTTATAGATATAGATATATTCATGTGTATATTAATATTAACATTTATTTACCTTTATTCATACCCACCTAAATTAAAAGATATGAAAATATATGAATAAAGATTTAAATTTTTTTTTTATATAAAACTATAAAAATTAGTATATCCGTCCATGTCCTGGTTACTGTTTTTCAAAATTAATAGAAATTAAGATGGATTACACTAAAAATACAATTAAAAAATTATTTTCAAATGTAAATGAGGTTTTGAAATTTTAAAAATAGAAATCTTTTCAAATTATTTAAAAGTGAAGACTCTTTCAAAATTGTTAATGTAGGAAATTTTGGAATTATTGTAAAAATAACTTCTTTTTAATTTTTTTTTTAAATATACTTTCTCCGTTTCCTTTTACTTGCAACATTTGAGGTGGATATGCTTTCCAATGCTTAACTTTAAACGTAAATATCTTTAATAATACATAAATAAATGTTATATAAATTTAATATTTGAAAAATAGACGTCAAGACGAATAAAACAATACCCCACTTAACTATATTTTTCTTTATACCTAAGGAATAACATATTAAAGAAAATTGACCAATAAATAGTAAATATTATTCTAATGTTACGGGTAAATAAAAAGGGAGGAAATATATTTTTTTAAGAATGATAATGTGCACAGTAAACCTATAAAATTTACACTTGTCATCCTTACCCATCCGGATGAAATTATCCCATCCATATAATGATCCATTCGAATAAACTAGTCGGCAAGTTAGATTTATACTTTCCCCCTCATGGGCCGGTAGTATAGCGGTTTTGATTTATATTTCCGATTTTAATAATAGTACGCTGTTTTGGGCCCGATGGCTCACAAGAAAACCGTCCATGATGATAATGCAATCATTTTAATACTAGTTTTGGTCATCTACAAACGTCATACTATTTTTTCTCACCTCCTCCAATCAAGTGATTGTAGGTTGTTCAAAGCCTGTATTTTATTTTTAAGAAATATCAAAACAAAAATTTAATAATTCCTCCCCCCTTCTAGAATCACCACCGAAAATCAAAATAAATTTCATTGTCTATCTATTTATAAAATTATTTTATTTATTAAATTATTTATAAAAAATTATATAAAATTATTTATTTATAATTATTTATTTAAATTATTCCTTTATAATTTTGAGTCATCCAAATTTTAATTTTCAAAAATAAATATTTCTATCTTTTGAAATATATTTACGTATCACTTTCACACCACCTCGACGAATGTAAAAAATAGGATAAAGTCTAAAAAGCACCCATTTTCTAAAATCTTTTACTTTAAGTATCCAGTTTTGCTAATTTTTAGCAAACCACCTCCAAAGCAGATATCACTTTTATTTTTATATTTTTAATTATGATTTTTTTGATATTAGACACAATTAGGAAAATTTCAAAACACCCTAATCCAAAAATGTCGTTGGTAGTACATATATTTTATTAACTTTTTTAATAACTTTACAATAATAAAATGTACTTCTTGCCCCTAATTTGATCTGAAATTTTATGTTTACAAACTTGCAAAATTTTATCATTAATCAACGGTAATATAATATGCTTTACTCAAACATCTTTTATATATATATATATATATGGCTTATTCTGGGCTTGCATTTAGACATGATCACAAACACAAAAGCTACAATACACTAGTAACATTCTACACACACATTCTACAATAACAATAATCACCAAACACAAACAACAGTACCCAATACACAGCTGCAACAATCCCCTAAAACAAATAGCACCACCCAACAGAGAGTTGCAAAACTCATCCAGTATTCACTGTAGCATCCAACACGCCACTTCAAAAAATTAGCCAACACAAGGCAGCACTAACATTGTACAAGCTACTTCCAGCCAATTTTAAGAGGAATAACATCAAATATCAGACAACAACGTTTGACTGGCGAATCTTAGTAAATGTAAGTAGGTACAATAACATACAACATACATAGTAGCAAAATAATTTCAACAAGCAATTTCCAAATAAGGTGAAAGGAACAGTTACTGATACTATCACATCTATTAGAAGCAGTGGAAAGTTATGTTTAGAAGCAATTTAAATGGAGGCATTATTAGGTTTAGAAATAGACGATGCTACTCTCATAAACGAGCTTTGATAAAAATATCAGAGTCAGTTGATTATCCAAACAAACTTTATTTTCATGGTGAGCAATGCAATTACTAAAGATGGTGGATGCCCTATGAAGTAGAGATTGACAGTGATGTTTTAGAAAGATGTTGGATGCACTCTGAGTAGGGTAATCATGAACTTAATAGAAGCAATGAAGTACGTTGTGAAAGATCAGTTCTATATACAGGTACAGTGATATGTATATGTTTAGTAACAATGTTCTACTTAAGGAACTAGGCAACTAATATGCTTATTCATTTATGTATAAATTTGCAAATTAGTTCCAAATATGAAACAATATTATCCAAGTATGAATGTAACAACTCATCTAGTTGAAATTAAAGTGCGAAGGTATGCAGCTAGCAGTTACTGACATGCCTAATCTGATTTTCTATTTCGGGATGAGAATAACAATTATGTTCATATAACCATAACAAAATGCTCAAAAAAAATATATTTAGTGTAAAAGCTGCATAAGACAAAATATATCAGAGAACAGTATAAGATATGTATATTAATAACCACCCAACAATAACTCCTACACCATATAGCTCACTCAACAAGAAATAATTTGAGCATTTACTAATCATTGACATGTACTAAAATCACAACAGAAAAAAATATATATCTAGTAGAGCCAATATTTCTACAAGGTCGAGAAAAAAAACAATGTAAAAAATACACTCATATTCCATTATAACGAACCAATATCCAAAGTATAAAGGCACCATATATCTACATATTCAACAACACCAAAATATATGTGCCTTAAACTGGAATTTTTTGAACACGTGACCACGGTTAACTGTTGAATTGCAAGTCCACTGCTACCTAAACAAAAAGACGAAACTATTAGTTACCATTCTTGAACTATATCAGTAAAAAATAATAATAATAAAAACAAACACAAAAACATTACTCTTACAATTTTCTAAAAATAAAAAAATATAAAAATAAAATACAAAAAAAATCCGAGAATGTAACTGACTACCAATCCCTAAACATACCATTTCTCTGAATAAAGACACATTTTTTTCCTTTGCCAATTTAATAAATATAATACAAACTTGACGCAAAGATTTAAAACAACCTTAACATCAATAGTTGACCTTGGTACAAACACAACCAAACCCTCGATGAAACTCTAGTTCGAGAGAATCATCGATATCCAAAAATATCTAGATGAAGGAAAAAAATAAAAAGAAAAATAGAAGGTTTGTATGACTAACAGAGCTTAAACAACACCGTTTTAGCAGTGGTTCACCGGCCACTAAGGTTTCGAAAACGGCAGTCAGAGTGTCAGCGAACAATCGCTAGTTGAAATCAAAATTCACTGGAGTTTCTCTCTATTTAATAATTGTGTTTGGCGGGGATGATGGTACAGAGAGAAAGATTGAGTGTCCAGAGCTCTGTGTTAGTCAATCTTACTTTTCAAAAGCAAACCCCACGCGTCGTTTCCTGGATGCGCCACTTCTTTGATAAATCAAAGCTTTCTCCCTACACTTCCACAAATATTCCTTTTAGTCCCTTATATATTTATAAATAAATAAAATTATATGAAAAATAACATTTAAACCCTTTTAATATACGTCAAGTAAAATGTGCATCGTTTGAAAACTAGAATTGTTTGCTTTGGGGTGGTTTGTTAAAAATTAGTAAAAGCATATGGTTAAAGTAAAAGGTTTTAGAAAATGGGTGCTTTTTGAAATTTACCCGTAAAAAAAATTCATAGAAGAGTAAAATGGTCAATTTGGTTCATTTTTTAAAAGTAAAAATTTGTTTTTGTTAATTTTTTTAAGTTTGACTCTATAATGAAAATAAAAATAATAAAATGATAAAATTTTCTTTCCAAATTCTTAATTATATATATATATAATTTATGAATTTCCGGTTCTATCTCTCTTCCTTCTTCATTCCAAGTTTGATTCAGTAAAAATAATCAGATACAAGTAACATGGTTCGAAAAATTATCTAGTCCATGGAAAGAACATAACTTTACTACAAGAAAAATATTACAAAACAATTTCCAAAAACTCTCCATACAAAATTGATATCTTTCTCAACACACTCAAAACAGACATATTCAAAATCAAACAACCAATTAGAATGCCTTTTAGTTGAACAACTTAACCACGGTAAGACAACCCTAATTCAAGAACTCCTTAATAGTTAAACGACCAAATTCAAAATCTCCTCAATAGCGAGACGACTCCAATTCAAAATCTCCTTAATGGCGAAATAACCCCAACTCGAAATCTTTTTAATGACGAAACAACCCTAATTCAAAATCTCTTTACGACGAGACACAACCTCCATACTCGAAATCTCTTTACAGCGAGACCCCAACCTCTACACTCGAAATTTCTTCACTGCGAGATCCCAACCTTCATACTCGAAATCTTCTTACAGTGAAACCCTAACCTCCAATTATCACTACTCTCACTAGGTATGATCCTAATCCAGACAACTTGAATTATAGTGATCACCAAATATATTTTTCTAATTTGTTTTCTTTCCAATTAAGGAATACAATCAACTAATTAAGAAAATCAATTTTTTTCAAAATAAGAAATCAAACAATTAGGAAATTGATCTAAATTCAAAATAAAAAAATCTTTCTAAAAATGAATCTTTGTCAAGACAATTCTAACATATATTATTATGGACCCATCTCTAAGTATAATGGCTATACCCTTAGATCGCACGAACTATCTCTGGCTTGAACCGTGGTATCAGATCTCCTTCTCCGATCAAACTAATAAGGCGAGTAGAATGTGATCCATGTTGTGGGTTAGGTGAGATTCAGCCATATATCCATTTACATGGACAATGTTCGTAAGTTAGCACTTACGATTAAACGAATCACTGTAGTCCATACAGACTTTTACTTGTGCGATTGTGCACAGAGGATGAGGTGCTGAAGTTGTAGTCTAAATCTCTTAACAAACTCTAAAAAGTTTGAATTCTAATTGTTCTGGGTTATTTCTAGGCAACTAACATATTCACTTGCCTATCCAAGTACGATCCGTTATTTCTGGACAACTAATATATTCACTTGCATATGATAAGACAATTATAAATTTTAAATCTTCTAACAGATCATCATATTTGACACACTATAAATATAGACCGTCAAAAATAGGTAAGTTCCTATCTGAACCTTTTTCATTTATAGCTTTCATTTGACTCTCCCTCCAAGAAAGTGCTCTTATTAACTTGCATAAGAGAACCAAATGCCAAACACCATATAGGTGTCCATCTAATCTCACTTTTCTTAGATTTCAAGTAATGGAGAACCTCATAAAGGAGAAAGTAGCCCCACTCCTTAGGAGGTTCCACGACCAAGACTGTGTTACCCTCTCTCTCTATATTTTATTTTTAATTTATTAAATTACATCGGTTAATATCAATATTATTAAACTATTTTTGATAAATTTAAATATCTCTCCAATTTATTTAATTAAAATGCTAATATTAAATTATAAATAATTTAAATAATATTAAATAAATAAATAATATTAATATAATAATTAATATATTTAGTAAAATCGATTTAATCTTTCAGTTTTATTTTTTTCTCTGCACTGTGGTCCATTGCACTGGTGGACCTTTTACTTAAAAAATATATAATTTTATATCAAAATTAAAATTTAGACAAATTTATTTTTTCAAATATTTTTTTTTTCTAAATATAGATTAAAAAATCTATGTTATTTCTATCCGATCTTGATTTATTTTTCGGATAAATTAGACCGGAAAATAAAACTAACACCTAAAAGTATGAAAATATAATTTCTTCCGGAGAGTAACTATATTTTGCATGCTATCCATTATGATGTTTCGTGGTCAACAGAAAATTTATTCTTTTATAATTTCTTTTCAAAAAAATTAATTTTGTATTTTTTTATAAAAGAAATCTAAAAATAAAAAAATTAATTAATTAATTTAGGGTTGATGTAAAATTAAGAAAAAAAAATTATAAAATCTAATTTTATCCATATTCACTGCTCAGTGTTTATAATTCTTATAATATGCATTTTGTTGGTGATTCAGCTACATGAAATATAATGGTTTAGTTTCTTATATTTTTAATACAACTTTAGTGTCGTGAAATGTGATAGCAATGCCACCAAATCTTTCGTGCCAGTGCAACTTCATTGGATTTTCACCAATAGAAGACTCAAATCTTTTAGAATCAACATGGAATTCCATATACTGGCCTGAAGATCTTCAAATTTGTTGGCTAATTAGAGATGGAGCTTATTTGTAGCATTACGTTGAAATCATATCTACATCCACATGAGTAAATATCTCACAACAATCTGTGGAAAAAAAAATAGCCTGACTTGGGGATAATCTAAGATGAATTGATATCATCATAAAGACTTGAATGACTAACTAACATACTGTCTCTGAAGAAGAATTTCACAGAAAGACAAGTCAAAACACCGTTCCGGAGAATCACCAATGAAGTCAAACATCGAATCTGCGATTTAGAATTTTTATTCGGTAATGTATAAGTGGAATGACACAGCAAAACTGAGACATTCAAAAGAGCAGGCAACAGATATAGTTTAATAGTACAATATTGCTATTGTAGTGGATTACATAAGTTGAAGATCTCGTGGAAAAGAGAGGAATATCGTGGGTTCTAAAGCCCATTAGAATGAACTCAGTCCGTGCTAGACTTACTTTAGGATATAATGTAGGTAGGGGCAGATCAGAATTTTTAAAACGGGGCATATTATAATTTCTTTTATTATATTTAAAATATTAAAAGGGAAATTTTCACAAATAGCAAAATAAAAGTTGGACTTAAGTTAATAGACCCATGAAATTTAGTTTTTCATTTATAAATTTTGCAAAACTTTTTTTACACTAAATGATCCTTTTGGACTCTTTTGCCCTTTTCATTTAAAAAAATAAATATATTATATATGAAATTAAAAAAGAAATTAAAAGTCCATAATTGCCCTCAAGTTTAGAAATGAAATTACATACCTGCCCCATATAAATATTAATGGATTTAAAATGCCAAACTCATCCACACTTGTAAACAAATACGTAATTGCTTCTCTTCTCTCTATCTTCATTATTGCTCAAGCTTTCAAGGGTGGTGAGGTGTTCCAATTTAGTGGTGAAGATTTTATAAAGGTGAGTCAATAAGAAACTTCCATTAGCATCCTTCATCTATATTCATGTGTATTTGTAGTTGGATGACCATATCTTATTTCTAGGGTTTGTAGTTTATTTTGGGTTTTTTGAAATTGGGTGAATTGGATGTTTGAAGGAGCAAAATAGGGTGGAAGTGAAGTGTATTTGGTTAAATTTATTGGGTTTAGTTGATTATTGTATTAATTGTGGTATTTGGTTTAGTTGATGTTTTTAGGAATTTTGTTTGTTGTATTGTTCTAAATTGATGTGGTGGTTGTAGTTGAAATTGGTGAAAGTGAAATTCATAGCTATTATTGGATTTGATCTTTTGGGATTTGCTTTTGGATAGCATTAATTGGGTGTAGGGTGATTTTTTAGTACATTGGGTAGGAGTTATGAATTTAATTAGTGTTGTGTTTATTTATGATGGGATTTTTGATGGGGTTAATTATTAGGGGGGTCAAGGAACTGTTGTCATGCTTCCTAAGGATGTTACATTTAACCAATTAGTTGATAAAGCTTATGTGAAGAGGGCAATTGATAGGAATAAATTCAATTTGAGGTTGTTTTATTTTGTCAATACTCCGGACGGTGGAAAATTGAGGATTGAAATGGTAGATCAAGATGATGTAGGTCATGTGATGTCTCAAGAACATAAATTTCTCCATGTAAAAAAGGTGGAGAGAAACGTTGTTGAGCCGACACCCAATATGGACCATCGGATACCCACCGATGTTGATTTTTTTGATGAGGATTTACGTGAATTAAATGAAACTGGTGTTTTAGATGCTTTTGATTGTGTTCGAACAAATTTTGATGATAATGGTAGCGATGATGATGACGATGAAGATGATGTGGATGATGATACGGACACAATTGATGGTAATGACCATGACAATGATGAAGGAACTCGGAATAGCAATGGCAATTGCAATGAGATTTGTGAAGGTGTTAATGAAGGTGAGGTTGGTAATGGGTTTGCTAGTGCTTCAGGTGTAAATGGACGTCAAATATGGGAGCTACCAGGGATGGATAACTTTGGTTTTAAAGAGGTTAGAGAATATGCATTATCCACACCGTATGCCTTGAGTGGTCTTACTCAAGGTTCTATATTTTGGAGTAAAGAGGCCATGAATCTTGCAGTGGGGAGATTTGCTCTGGAGAATAAGCTTTCTCTTGTTGTATTGCGTTCAAATAAAAAGCGTTTGGAAGTGGTATGCATGGAGATGAAAAAGGGATGCAAATTTGCTTTTAGAGCAAAGGAAAAGCAGTAACGATTCTCCTTTATTTCATGTGACATTTTTTAATCCCAACTGCACGTGCCTTTGCGATCTTGATAGAGCAGAGAGGAGGACAGTGACTGCGAAGGTTATAGGCTCTTATTTCTCCTCTCGAGTCGCTGACTCAAAATTTACTCCATCAACAATAATGAGCGAGGTTCGAGCTCGATGGGCAGTTTGATTGCGGTATAGTAAGGCTTGGAGAGCTTTGCAATATGCTGAACAAGTTGCTTACAGTAGTTATGAAGAATCTTGGTCATTGTTGCCTCTTTATCTCCACATGTTGAAAGTAACTAACCCAGGCACCATAACTGCAATTAAGACCAATAGGGCGGGCAATTTTAAGTATTCTTTCTTTGCATTAGGGCAATGCATCGATGGATTCAAAAAGTATATATATCCAGTACTTGCCATGGATGCTACACATTTGAAAGGCGAGCTTAAGGGAGTGATTTTCATAACAATGGGGCTAGATGGTTCGACTATGATATATCCTGTTGCATTTGGGTTTGCTCCTAAAGAGAATGTGCCAGGATGGACTTGGTTTCTCCAGAATTTACGTGATGCTGTTGGCATTTCAGATGATCTCCTCCTTATTACGGATCGGGGGAAGAGTATTCCTCCCGCTATTGAAGAGGTATTTCCTGAAATTCCCCATGTGAATTGTTACTTTCATTTGAAAAGTAATCTAGGCAACCTTTGTAAGGGGAGAAGTTTTATTTTGGATATATTGTGGAATGCGGCATATTCATACTCAAAGGAAGAGTGTTTGAATTTGTTGCAAAGTCTTGCAAATATATGCCCTAAAATGCATGAAACATTGGTGAAGTTTGGACCGAAGAAGTGGTCTCGTTCATTTTGTCCGAGAAAAAGATGGGGAATCATGACAACCGGCATTGCAGAGTCATTAAATAAAATAATTATTCCTGCCCGAAAATTGCCAATTACCGCTGCTCATGAATTCCTTAGGCATTTGGTCTAGAAGTGGTTTTATGCTAGGAGTGCATCAGCGGCGAAATTGGAATCATCGATGACGGAAGCTGTTAAAGACCATTTGAAAGAGTGTGAAAATACCGTTGAGAAATGTCAATGTTTCCAATTCAAGATAGCGTGAAGTATCAAGTCAAGAATGAGGAGTTAGGTGATGCAATATTGAACGTCATTGAGAAATCATGCACATGCAACAGGTTTGCACGTGTGAGTATTAGTCATCTTTGTCATAAGTTCTTTAGTAAAGAGTATTTGGAGGGTGCCTATTCTAAACCCATATTACCTGTTCCTGATAAGGGCGCATGGCGCGAAGCGGGAGAAGTATCTAGATTAGTGGTTCTTCCGATGATCATGGAAAAGCAAGCGGGACGACCAAAAGAGAAAAGAATTCGTTCAGCTGTGAGGTCTATAGGAACAAGAAGTGCGGGAATTGTGGTCTATTAGGACACTCTCGGCTTACTTGCCAAAATCCCCCACTGATTTGTCAGAATTGTGGACTAACCGGTCACGAAGCAATTACATGTCGAAATCCGCAGTTAATATGCTCAAAATGTGGTATGATCGGCCACTTTCCGGATTCTTGTCCGAATCCAGCACTCACATGTCAAAAATGTGGTATGACAGGCCATTTAGATGAGTCTTGTCAAATACCGTTGGTAACATCCTCTTTGGGCAGCACCAGTGTGGGACAAAGTCAAGCAACAACCTCATCAAAGAGACGTCGAGTCATGCACTGCCGCCATTGTGGTGGGGTAGGACATACCATTCGTACTTATGCACAACTACATCAAAATCCAGATGAATCTCAGCAAACTCGAGAATCAAATGAACAACGTGGAGAAGAAGCTTGAAACTAACTAGTTAGAAGATGATTCATGTACATTATTGTTGGACTATGATTAAGTGTTTCAAATTTTCTATAAACCCTGTATGATAAATGGAGATTTGAAATTTTCTCTTGTTAAATGTTTGATAAACATTTCATAACAGTCTGTAATATTCATTAAATACTTTGGATTTCATACTTGCCTCCAAGATAGCCATTTCAATATGATGGCCATCTGAGAAGCATATTAACACTGGAAATCAGTTGGCATCCAGTGAAGGTTATGCTTCTTAGGTGGCTATTATTTTCTAGTGGTCACCTAAGGTCCATTTTTCCAATGCAGAAGCTGGAGAAAATAAATGTGTTCGTGTGGTTCCGGAGGCCTGGCGTTTGGAGAAGGCAGCTGATGCGCGTTAACCCTCTATAATCTGTAATCTGGTATTTTTTTGTTTGTCTTCTGGATGACCGCTAACTAGTGGTGGCCACCTAAAAAGCACTTGAACACTGGAATTTTGGTTACTACTTGGATGAAATTTGCGTGTATGTTTACCACTGAATGGCAGTGGTCACCAAAGACGCCTTTTGTTGGTGACAATGTTTAATATGGTGGCCACATTAGACCCATTACCATCATCGAATTTTGTTAATCCATAATATGAATTTGCTTGTTAGGTGACTATTCACATTCGATGGTCACGGGACACGCTTTTCTTTTATGTGGGAAATTCTTTTTGGTGACTACTATATTATGAAAGTCACCTGAGCAGCGTTCTAACTCTGTAATATAAATGTAAAAGAAACAGATACATGTGACCTCTATTTACTCATGGACACCTGATAGCTCATGTTTAACTGAACATGAACATCATCTAACAGATTCATAAGGAGATCGATATTACAAAACATCAACATGATAATATCATAAACTCAGAAGCAATTGAAAACAACATCCATCATTAACCACACTGAAAAAGCAAGTCCAAAATAAAATGTGGTCTCAAAAACCAAAATAATCCCACACTAAAAGTAATTTCAAAATGGTGTGGGAACAATACTTTAATAGGTAATACCAAACAATTTCTTAAACCACCATAGTAGCCTCTAAATGTGTAGCCTGTTATGTTATAGCCTCTGGTTTTGGACGACCTGCTTCATTGTCATCTTTCTCTTCAGTAGTAGCCCCTTCATATGGCAATTCCTGAATTTGACTCTCACATTTTTTCTCCACATAAACAACTATAGATTTCTCCAAATTCTCAGCACTTTCATCAAGCTCAATGCTAACACCCTTTCCAACAGTAAATGACTCTAAATCTTTCTCTTGTAACTCTAGTATTGCAACATTGTCAGGACCATCATTTGCCACAATAATATTTCCAGCAACTTCCTCTACTACACTACTATCTACATTTCCAACAGCACTTTTAAGACCTCCACCCTCTGAATTCTCCTTATTCCCAACAGTAAAAGACTCTAAATCTTTCTCTTCTAACTCTAGTATTGCAACGCCATCATTACCATCTTTAGCCTCAACAATATTTCGACCAACTTCCCCTACTGCACTATTATCTACATTCAAAGAATTTACAGCATCATTGACAATATTAACTGATTCCCTACCAACAAACAACACAGCATTCCACAACTCATCGACATCTCCATAAGTATCTTTATCATTTCCTTGCACATTAACATTCATATTTCAGGATCGCTAAGACCCTCACCACCCTTACTATTGTTTTGATTATCAGCAACAACATTATCAACATTTTCCACTTCATCCCTAGATGCATCTCTATTCTCCATACCAACATTATCAACCAGTACTAAATTCACATTAGCAGTAACTAGATTACCTTGACCCTGCATTCTGTTGTCCATCCTTTGGAGTAGCTCTATCATCTGGCGTTGGCCTTCTAGTAGTTGTATCAACAGTTGATTTTGAATACCATTCTGATCCCGCATTATTCCAGCATCTGCAGTGGCTCCGAGTGCTGATGTTGAACTTCCACCACGCCCATCAGGCTTTCTAGCTGGGGTTGAAGTCTCATTGTCCCGGATGGTCTTCTCTCCTCTGGCCAAAGCAATTTTGTTGAAAATCCTAGCTCCCAATGTAGTTGAAGACTTTGAGAACATGTCATTTTCGGTTGATACATCCACGCCAGCGCGTTCACATATGGCTGTTATTGTTGAAGGAAACACAATCTGTTTCGCCCTTGTGATGTGGTATTCAAGACTCCTGCAGATTAATAGCCCTAGATTCACCTTTTTCCTTCTACGTATACTGGCAATAATGCAAGGATGATCTTTCCTCAATTGTTGGTGTTTCATTCTTGGTGAAACAGCCCTGCTGATGAAAACGTTCCAAAAGGCGAGGTCAGTACTTAATTCTTTATGGTCGATCTTTTGTTGTCCACCCCTCCACTTCCCAATAGGATATTTTCGCAACTCCTGAGCTACATCTTTGGGAATATCCTCAAAGAATTCATTGTCCAGTGGGAATTCATCGTCTCTCTGGTCATCAGATGGGATTCCAAAATATTAATTCAGAACTTTAGAGTTAAACTGAACCCTTACTCCACGCACCTTAACACTTGCTTCCATGAAAATTTGTGAATCTATCTTGTGGTAGAACTCGTACACCACGTTGAGATTGATACGATGAGGCTTCATTACTAGCTTTGCCCAGCCCATTTCCTCTACTTGAGTCAGAATCGTTGTTTCTTTAAGTTCATCCAACGAGATTCCTTCTTCTTTGATTATCGGCAGGTTGCGCAGAAACTTTGACTTCACATCGTTAGGGATTTTAAATTGGCTAGCTCCTTCGCTTGCTCCTCCCCTACGCGCCCCACCCATCCCAACCTTGGGTCGAAGAGGCTCCACATCACCAAGGAGGGGCTCTTTGTTTTTGCTTCTTTTGGACCCTGTTACAACATAAGTGCAAAAATCAGAAAAGAAGACCTCAATTTTTAACTGGTATCTTATACTCCTGTAAAGTCACTTACGAGTTTTTGGGGCATCATTCTCCGAAGGTCGCTTTTGCTTCTTTCTTCTTGTCATTGCAATCAAAATAGAGAATTCAGCTCTGGGTTTCCAGAGGGGAATATGAGGGTTAGAGAAAGTCAGTTTCCAACTAATAGTTATTGCTAGAATGCGAGGGGTTTGACATGCATTTGAATTTTGAATGCTCTGTGGAATGCGAGGGGTGAGAGAAAATTAGGTTTAAAATAGCGCTGTTTGATTGCAGGGTTAACGACGTTGTTTGGTGAACACTTAATAAGGTGGATTAATCAAGTACATGTATGAATGGGAAACGCCATTCACTTGTTCACGCTGGAATGGAGGTCAGCTGACTGGCAATTTTCATATAACATATTTATGGTATTTTAATTAGCTAATGATAATGTATCTTATATAACATATGGTTCAAATAACATCTTCATGGTATTTTAATCGACCACTGATAATAAAATCATATTTCATCGTACGTTTTTGCATTTGACTGTGAAACCATTATATGCTCTTATGGTGTCCACCGGTTTTATTAAGTGATTTGAGTGAAACATGAACTAATGGAGCTTTGAGTTCAAGTAATATAATGTTTAGTGAGACCCATAGTGATTGTATGTAATGCATTAATATATAATGAAATAAAATTAATATTTTAACCCACCACTTTATTCAGAATTCTCAAGCAATGTCCTTTGACACTTACTATTCAATGTCATAATAATTAGTGTATACTATAGGATAACATGAACCCTTTTTTATGATGTGTTTTATAAAAAAAGTCAAAGATTTTATTAGTGTCAATAGAACCAAAGCTGAAGTTAAGATAGCCACATAATTGGACCTTAAATTTGCATTTGTGATGGGTATAGATATATCCTGTGAAGGAGTAATATATTATATGTGAAGGATATGACCTTTTTTGTTATTATATATGTTTGCCATTAAAATGGAAGACTTTACCCAAAAAATAAGTTATGGTTAAACTCATAGTGCGATGCTTGTGTATAGTTATAGTACATGAATTTTTATGGTAATAGTGGGTAAAATTCAATTTCTTTGTGATGTTGCCCTACTTATTCCGGTGAAAGCTGCTTATGGTGTGTGACGAATTAAAAAATCCTACAAATATTAACGATAAGCCATCCCCAAATCTATTATAAATACCATCGTAACTCCTGTCTCTTTACCACAGACATTCCAACAAAAATCCTAAACACCAAAATCTCTACACAAAATGTCATCGTCCGATACATCGTCGGAAAGCACTGATTTGGACGCTCAGAGAGAGTACTTTCGAACTCTAATGGATTTCGAAGTCGATGAGTATTATGTCAGAGGTCACCGCTGCAAATGTGGAAGATGGCCCACCGCTGATGTTTAAACTTCCGGTATACATACAAGACGACGCTTCTAGAGATGTGGGAGCAATGTAAGATAAGTTAATCAATTTCTCATGTCTTTAACTATACTTAACCACATCAAAGCATTTAAGTTGCTGATGTCTTTAGCAAATGGTGAGGTGTTCCAATTGCTGATGTCTTTAACTAATCAATTTCTGAAATAGGTCAATAGTTGCAATTATTTGGAATGGCAGGATGCTTGGTTAAATTGCAGGGTTATTCATATCCTACAAGAAGTTTTCCAACTGAACAATAAAATACAAGAAATAACAGATTCAACTGCTGCCCTCCAGGTCGAGAATGCAACATTGAAGATTAACTTAGAGAATTCCCGGAAAAAATGTCAAAAGATGCAAATCACAACACAGTTGTCTTTCGCAGTGGCCATTCAACTTCTGGCCGTCATATGGGTTTATTTTAGACTTTTTGTGTAGGGTTTTAAATCTGGCGATTAACACTTTTGTTGTTTATGGATCTGTAGCAGTTAACCTTTTTGTTGTTTAGGGATCTCTAGCGGTTAACCTTTTTGTTGTTTAATTTCTTATGTTATGATTTTGAATCAAAACTGGTTATCATGTTTTCAATGAATTGCTCCAAGCCAATACCATATTGTGATCATTTAAGACAACCTTCACAGGTTTGCTAGTCACCTGGAGAGCATGATGAGAAAATAACCACACCCAATAGTCATATTCATCTCATCTGACCATTCAAAAGTAATGGACTCTAGAAATGTATTAAGCACTTCAAATAATCCTTAGTTGTATCAATAGTTATAGGCGTCTCCTGATACCTTTAAAGGTGATGGTCATCCAAACGGCAATTAAATAGAGAACAGCCCAAATACGACATCAACAAATGAGTCTTATGTGACTACCAACTACAAAGACCTTCTGAAACGTCCTAGAATTAAAGACAACTAGTCAACAGTCCAGTGTACACATTCGTTTGAGATGGCTGTCAAAGCATTTGGCCACCAGTAGTACATCAAAGTAGTTGAATTAATTCCACTTTTCCAGTAGCCATTTACATATCACGTGTCCACATGTAATTAACATCACCCGAAACGAATTAAGACTTGTTGTGGACTCTCAATTCCAGTGGCCAGACGCCAGTTAAAAGGCCTCGTAAATGTCACGCCAGATGAAACGCCTTACTGTTAGCGACAAAACACAAAACTGTCGTGGCAAAATGCGTTTAATAAGTCTAAGTCTAATAAATCACTTCTAAGAAGCAGCCTGCGAATGAACTTTATAAAACCAAAATTGGAAATAATATTTTCAAGTGGCTCTCAAGATATCGGAGTCACCTGAAACGCATTTTCCTCATTCAAAAGGAAAGAAGCCCTGAACAAATTAAGCTTTCAGGTGGCTCTCAAGATATCCGAGTCACCTGAAATACTTTTTTCTCATTCAAAAGGAAAGAAGCCCTGAACAAATTAAGCTTTCAGGTGGCTCTCAAGATATCCGAGTCACCTGAAATACTTTTTTCTCATTCAAAAGGACAGAAGCCCTGAACAAATTAAGCTTTCAGATGGCTCTCAAGATATCCGAGTCACCTGAAATGCTTTTTTCTCATTCAAAAGGACAGAAGCCATGAAATAATTAAGCGTCTCTAGTGACCCTACAAAATGCAACCTCAAGCAAGACGCCTTCAATGACTGATTTACAACTCAGCAGGTCATTTCCAATTTTGTCAACTCTAAACACTTAAAGAGAACAACAACAACTAAACAACTACTTACTGAAATGAAGAGCACTGTTGACCCATTCATTAACAAAAATTGAAACATAGATAAATACCAAAAGCATGGAAGTAACCAATATTTAGGGAATTTGTCTATGAGCTGCTACAATACATAACTGTTTGAAAATGTGGGCAACATATAATTCAGCATACAACAGTTAAATGTTTGAAAACCAAATTATACATACCCAAATTATGGACTTACTTAATAACAGTGAACAACAGTTATGACCAACTATTTTTCAGCAGTACTATTTTTGAAGATGGTGTGGACAATATCCTTCCTCAATGGTAGCGCCCATTCAGTGTCATTGGTACTCAGCGACCATATTTTCCGTCCACTAGCTATGTCCTCTATGAATTTGCAAACGTAAGGCCCACAAGAGTCACTGTAAATGTAATTCACAAACATTATATCGAAATATATATATATTAAAATCTCTTCAGGCTAGTAACAAAAGGAATCCAAAATTACTTTAAAGTACTTACGAATCTTTCTGGATTGGAATGAGTGAATTGTCAATAACATGTACTACCCATTCTTCAAATGAACTAGTACAGTCACCTCTTTTCGACTTATACGCATTATAATCGCACTCTTGTAATAATAGTGGAAGAACTTGAGATAATGGCTTCATCTGATTTGCCAACAGGCTAGCTCCATCACATGTTGCCTTTGGATCGATCACTATAATTCGCTCAAAGTACATATCCAAAACAACAGCAACCCAATGCCACATAAATACATGAGCAAGAAAACAAATCTACAAAATCAACACATTATTCAATCAATAAATATAAACACACAATATAAAGTTACTACTGAAAATGAAAATTCTCATAACCGGTATTCTTACATAGTCAAGATCCCACCATGGAAGGCACTCATTCTCATCGGTCCCTTCACCAGTCACATATTTCTTCAATTTTTCAACTCCAGTACCAGTTGAAATACCATAATTGAACCAGTCTTTTACTTGATCAAAAAAGTAAGTCCCCAAAATACCAAACCTATGCTCAGTACTCCATCGAAGATCTTGCTTCAATGCAACTAGAAACATATTAATATCTTCACCGCGAAACCATTCATGTTTCCCATACAAAAGTTTTAACTTATTTGCATTCACTTCCAGTTTACTAGGGAGATAATACCTATAAAACAATTCCATATTTGACACCATACATTATAAATACTGAAAAGTTCAGGGTGATGTCAATAGCTTAACAAAATGAAAAAAAAAGACATACTTAAATTTACTCACTTGGTACAATTCAGACCATTGAGAAACCCTTTCAACTCTGGTGGTTCTTCCACTCTGCAAGAAGGGAAAGGTTTTCCCATGGAATGAATCACTCGCCCAATTAGGAGGGTAGCTAGATCATTCAGCATTGAAAGCTTTCCAGGTGGCCAGTCAATCACAGCTTTTGGAATTTTTTTCCCTTTCACAGTCCTTATCACACTGCAGTCCTCGTCATCACCATCATCAAACTCAACTTCATTACTTGGAACCTTCTCCTTCATCTTTTTCCTTTGCCTGCCCGTGTTAGGCATGGACTCAGATGACCTTTTGTTGAATCTTAGGCTACGCCTTGATGTCCTTACCTATTCCAATATATACCATTTATAACTGAAAATTTTACCACAATTATTTACTTATTACAGTATAGACAGGAGTAGGCAGGGACTATGATACCCATACCTCATCTTCCTTCAAATCAATTTCTATCTTTTTCTTTGCACCTTCTGCTGCACCCGAGGCTTCCTGTATTTATTATTGTACATATTACCAATATCCTGCAATTCTTTAAAAAATAGGCAAAATAATATCTACACTAACCTTCACAATTAATCTTTGACTTTGCCTTAGAGTTATACCTTATAATAATGTTGAATAGAAATTTCTTAGAAACTATTTAAAGGAACATATAATCATCCCTTATTAAATCCATATATATCAATTTTATATGCTTAAAATACCTCTTCGACCATCGCCTGCGACTCTATCTTCTCCTTTTCACTATTATCATCTTTCATCTGTCCATTAAATTCCTGTATTAAATAAACGAATTAGTCAAGATCTATCCTGTGAAGAAATATATCGGAATCAACAATCTAACTAATCTTATCATGAGACTTAGTTAAAATATCAGTCTGGAAATGGTCAACACCACCATGGAATTCTTCCAATTGCTTCAAACGCTTTTCTTGGTGTGATATAATTGTTTTCAATTCTCCTATCTCCTCCAAAGCCTCTTTCTTGAATTCTTCTAATTCTTTAACTCTTATCAGTATTTCCTCAATAGCATTCTACACATGACAACTGCAAATTATGTTATAATTTTAACTAAAAAACTATAATTTTACTTCTGTTGATAGAATTTACCTCGGAAAGTCTTGCATTACCACTGTCACAGGTGTTCTTCTCAGAACCAGCCTTAACTTCTTCATCATCGAAAATATTATCCCAATCAGTAGAAGATTCTACTGATTCAACATCATCCTCCCCTAGTTTGTTAATATCAAGACTAATAAACTGATGCATGTCAAAATGCTTTAAATACCAACTACAAGCCTCCTCTTCAGTTGGCTCCAATGTGCTTGTACCACTCATCTACAGCCACAACTTCATTCATTTATTAACAACCCATAAATATTAATAAAATAAATACAATGAAGGAAATAATTACCATCATAGCTTCATCATAGTCCTTCCCATTGATATCATGTAGTGACCGTCTCACACATCTAGGTTCTGTTGAGGCAATCCTACTAAGTTCCTCAACATTCAATTGCTCTCTCATATAAGGAAATGCTTCAACCAACCACCACTGCATTAACAAATATTAACATATAAGTCAAGGAACATTATTAAAATGATATAAAATATAAACTCTTAACAAATTAGTTACCATAAATGCAAACGTGAATCCGTAAATTGTTCTTCCTCTTGTTGGATTATCCAATAAATCCCTTGTCATTACTCTTTGGAGTTCACACATTGTGTGCGAGAATGATAACGTACCCCATGGAAATCGCATAAACCTACTTAAATCATCAACTAAATGCCACACTAACCTTGGAACAGCCTTATCCATTGACATTCCTAACAACAAAAAATGAACAACAACAACTAATACTAATTTTTTACAATCTTCAACTTCCACTTCAGATTCTTCCAACAAAGAAATTATTTCATTCCCACCAACATTACCATGTCCATTAGGCCATAATCTTGTGCAAATGTTGGTTCCAAGTAGCTTCTTCTTCTCAAGATCTAAATCCCCATTGCCTATCTTTCCAAATCTTAAACCTGTCATCAATGCAAATTCTTGATTTCCAAATCGATGAGCGGCACCACCAATATAAAACCATAACTCATCCTCTTTCTGATTAAATACCGTAATCTCTCTAGCTAATACCCTCAAAAAAAGTTTCCCATAGAAAACTTGATTCCCATTACTTTGCTCTAAAAACTTGAAAAAATGGCGAAATGGACTACGGTGAATGAACTTACCCAGATTATACCTGCGGATAGGGCCTTTTAGTAGATCTGCTAGGACCATAACTTTACATTTATTATTAACTCTCTGCTGTGTAATTTCCCTTGGAGCAGCCCACTTAAAATCCGGATCGCAATCAACCTAGTAATCATTTGAAAATTTTTCATTATGTAAAATCCAAGATATCAATGTCCCCAAAATAATACTTAATTTTTACAAATACTAAAGCTTACTAGTTCTCCAGACATGTAGCTTATGTCACAAGTATATACCAGTTATGCCTTCTAGTACCCGTTATACCTGCACACAAAAACATTAACATATCAATCTTCTATTAAACATCAAACAAACTTTGCCTTAACTATATATGGTGTCAATATAACATTATAGAAATACACCGTTGAAATGACCTTAAGAATATGGTGTCCACAAGAATGGCATTCATCACTATAATACCAAACACGTTTCATGTGACCTTAAGAATTTAGTGGCCACATGAAACGTGTACTACAAATTAGATACTGAAAGCATGACAAAACATACCTTAAACAATTTTGCAATTTTAATCAAAGAAATGTTGAATCACAAGAAGTATGTTTCGACAAAACAGAAAATTCAGAAAACATAATAGGAATCACACATCGATATGAAGAATAATACTATAGTATACCCCAGCAGAACCAAATATGTTTCATGTGACCTTATCAATTTGGTAGCCATATGAAACGTGTGATACCAAATATGTTGTTCAAACAAGTCAAAACAGAATCAAAGCACGAATCCGTTATCAGACAAAGGAATGCAGTAATACAAGAATTACGATTTGGCCAAACATAATATTCAGATAATTTAGAAAGACGATGAACCATGAAACAAACAACCAAACAAAGAGACGAACCATGAAACAAACAACCAGACAAAGAGACGGCACATAACATTCCTGACAACCCTAAGACATCAATACTACTATTTAAACTTGAAAACATGTTTACATCTGATAACAAAACATGCAGATAACCCTTTTGAGTAACACTTTAAAACAGAGAAAACCCTAAATTAACCAACAACATAAACAATTCAGTGCGTACCCGATATCGTCGATTCTGAACTGATCGAAGACAATTTTCACCAGTAGCCACTAAATATCTTTCAAGCTCACCAGTAACTTGATCGATCTCTGTGAACGGTGGACAACGACAAGTCAACAACTGACAATAAGACGAATTCTTGACAACGGTCTTCAACTGGTCGACAATAAGACAACAATTAAAACAAACAACTCACTTTGACGCCACATAATAACTAGATCGACGATTGTGAAGGATGGTTGTGATGCTGTCGTGATTTACTGTGACATTTTGGCAACGTTACAAGTTTTCAATAGGCTTAGGGGTATTTTTGTCTTTCTCTTCTAAATTGATATATTTTTAAAATTGATAAATATGATGGTAAATAAAATTATATGGGAAGAATATTATAGGAATGTTGGCTCATTAGATAAAAACAAACTTTCTTGTGGATCATAAACTTAAACAAACTTTCTCAGGCCCATTAACTTAAATGGAAGTTTGAATGTTTTAGATTGTACAATTTTCCCATATTAAAAAGTTATCATAGATGAAAAAAAAAATACAGTATATTTATAAAAAAATAATATTAATAATAATAATTCTCTTGAAATAGTTACTAATTCTAAAATTGAGAAATGTGGTGTCCACTTGAGGAATAATGTGGTGTCATAATTGTTTTACTATTTTTTATCATATTAATAATTTATTTTTATAAAACAATTTTTCTATTATTTTTATTTTTTATAAAAAACATATTAGATGAAAAATAATAGCAATTTTTTTAATTATATAAATAAATAAACCACTAATTTTATAGTATATTAATATAAAAAAATGATAAAATTTTAAAATAATAATAATAATAATAATATTACACTCTCTCATCTAGTAACTTCTCAATTCTCACCCTCTAAATCTAGCCAGGTGTATAAAATACTACTCCTCCTTAATATATTAGTATTTAAAATGTCTTCAGAAAAAATGGAAACATTTTGTCCCTTAGTTAATACACTAGATTTGCTACTGAATGTAGGATGAGAATTTTTGAGTGCCTAGCTTGCCCAAGTTGCACCGATCAAACCCCATTTACCCCGAACGTCAAATGGGTAGGTATGGATCATCCTGTTTTTGCCTGAATATATGGTAGGTTAAGTACAAATTTGTAAGTTCACATTTAGTTGGTGATTTGTCTCGCTCTACCTTTTCCTATGCACAGGATAAGTTTTATTCCCGTGTTCGATGTAAATTAGTTTTTTAAATAATTTTTATTTATTGTTAGTATTATACATAATATTAATATATAAATAAATAAATTTATTTTTCGTAAAAATTAAATAATATTAAAAATTAATTATTTCCACTAATATAGATAGTATCTTTGTTATTTTATTAAATAGAAAATTAGTTTAATCTAAATAATATTATAAATTAATAATTAACATCAAATTATTTATTAATCTCAAATACCATTCCAAATCTAAAAATATAATTTTGGACAAAGTTGTGTGCAATATAAAACTATAATTTAAATGCAATTTTTAGGTAGGGTAGAGTAGGGTAGGTCACTATAAGTTAGGTCAGAAGTCCAAACCTTTTGCGCCGTACCAAGGGCAGGGTGGGACAGGTGAGTTTGTAGGTAGGGCACGTCCAATATTTCAAAGACATGTCTGACTTGCCCCATTGCCATCTCTAATATTATGTTGAGTCCTTATAGACGCGCTTTACAGCATCACCAGCCTGTGAAGCACGCGCTGTGAAGCGTGCTTCACCAGTTAGTTTAAGACTGGTGAAGCACGCTTCACAGGCTGGTGATGCCATGAAGCGCGCTTTTAAGAGTATATTCGTCAATTTGGTTTATTTTTGAAGTTTCAAACTTTCAAAAGTTTATAAACTTAAATAAAGTTTGGATGGTTTATTTACTTAAAGTTAAAGTTTGAAAAAACTCATATTTTATAATTTTTCTTGTATTTAATAAAAAGTATTATACAATAATAGTTTAATAGGTTTATCGTGTTGATCCCAATTGTTTTATGTCAACCCATAAAACTCTAAGTAAGTTCATTTCATGTCTAACTCTCTTACCTTAGGGTTGAGATGACAATTATATTCATGTACCTACGCATACTTGCGGATATCCGTCCGACATGGTGGATATGAACATACCCATTAAAGTTGGTTTGTGGATATGGATAGAAATGTTACCGCCACCATAAATATGAATAAGGATATAACAAAATATCCTTACATACATCTTCTACCTGCAAAATAAATAAATATTAATTTTTTTACTATTGTAATTTATCGTGGAAACTCAATACATATAAAATTTTAAAGGAAAATAAAATAAAATATTCTAAATATTTAAAATTAACTAAATGTTGGAGCTACTGTATTTTACAGTTAAGTTGGTTAACATTTGTATTAACTTTCAGTTAAAAATAATGTGAATATAAATTTTTTTTAAAATAATTTTAACATTGTATGTTATATGAATTATTTTCTTTATTATTTAAAAAAATATAGATTTATTTTGAATTAATTTATTATTGAATATGACTTTAACTCTGTCTCTATATATGTAACCACATGTGTCAATGTATCACCTATGATGCACGGACACTTCTGTAAATCTAGAAATGTTGTGTTGAACACGTCTCGCCACTTTAATTGCCCGACACCGTGTCCAAACCGGTCCATTAAATAAATAAATAAATAAATAAATAAATAATAAAAAGTTTGGACACATGTGTCCGACACACTTCTTCATGTGTGTCCTATATATAATCGATACTTTTAACTATTATTAATTAATTATCTTATTTTATATTTTTTCTAAAAAATATCGATTTGTCACTTGTCAATTTAAAACGCTTAAAATCAAATTAAAACACTAATAATTTTATATATTGAAAGGTGAATGTTGGCGATTTAACATCATTTATGAATTTATATCATCGATTGTATATTTTAAGGTAAAAATATAAATACATATATTAGTGAAAATTTTAAGAAATTGGCTTTTTAAAGTTTAAAATACAAATATAGGCCTGTTTTGTAAAACATACAAAAACAGACTTTTAAAAGTTTAGTTTTCACTCCATAGGCCGAGTTTCCCAAAATACCCCTGAAACTTTACAATTCACAGTTGCTGTGAATTATGCTCACAGTCTGTGAATTACGCTCACAGATGTGATTGGCCTATAGAGTGAAAATCAAAGTTTAGTTTTGCAAACTTTTCAAAAGTGGCCTATAATTGTATAGTAAACTTTTTATGGCCTAAAAATCCAATGGACTCCATATATTATATAACTATTGTGTAGTAGGTATATAAATATTTATCTGTATTTTTAATATAAAAATATCATTATATATGATCTTAATATTATTATAGGTAGCCGTGTCAAAACCATGTCGTGTCCCAATTTTTTAAAATTTTCCGTGTTCCGTGTCTATGTCTGTGTCGTGTCGTGTCCGTGCAACATTGTGTATCACAAACTCTTTCTTTACTTAGTGACACATATTAAGTGTCATGCATACATTAATACTATAGTAGTGGAAAACCATTTGATATTAGTTGTATCACAATACTCTCCATTGGATTTCCACTATTTTACTGCCTCATTAAAAATCTTACCATAAAAATTTAGTGGGACAAAAATTGGAAAAGAAAAAAAAAGAATACAGTTGAATCCTGATATTTTACAAAACTCCCCCTGACGAAAACACCCATAAATTAATCATCTAAATTAGAGAGTCTGCATTCCGATTCCATGAAGCATCTTTTCGAATGTGGACGTTAGTAATGTCTTCGCTAGTAAATCAACCAGATTGTTTGAAGGTCGAATCTACTTCACATTGATTTGTTTGAATTCTTAGAGCTCGTGGGTATAGAAAAATTTAGTAGTATGTGCTTCATTCCATCCTCTTTGATGTACCCACCTCTCACTTGGGCGATACAGGCAGTGTTACCTTGCTAAATAATTGTTAGCTCATTGGATGTTTGTGGGATACCACATGAATTCTGGATATGATGTATAATCAATCTCAACCAGACATATTCCCAATTGGCTTCATGCAATGCAAAAATTTCAGCATGATTTGAAGAAGTAGCAACCAAAGTTTGCTTTATGGATCTCCAAAAGATAGTCGTGCCATTATATATAAAAATATATCCAGATTGAGAACGAGTTTTATGTGGATCCTAAAGATAGCCGGCATCAGCATAGCAAACCAACCCAGAAGGATTATCAAAATTCGAATAGAACAGTCCTAAAGCAACAGTTCTCTGAAGTTATTTGAGAATATGTTTAATTCCATTCTAGTAGCGACGAGTCGGGGTAGAATTGTATTGAGCCAATAAATTTACAGCAAAAGAAATGTCTGATCTCGTACATCGGGCTAGATATAAAAAGGCACCAATTGCGCTCAAGTATGGTATTCTAGAATTCAAAATATTTTCATCACCATCTTTGGGTCTGAATGGATCCTTTGTGGAATCAAGAGAACGAACAACCATCAGGGTGCTTAATGGATAACATTTTTCCAAACTAAGTCTTTTTTAAATCTTTTCTGTATAAGCTTTCGATGGATCAAAATTCCATTAGTTCTATGTTCAATTTCCAATCCTAGACAATATTTTGTTTTCACCATGCCTTTCATTTCAAATTCCCTTTTCAAATATTCAGCAATCCTTGAATTTCATTTTGGGTTCCAATCAAGTTCTGACAGGGCACAAAATATGAAATATTTATAGTTGATTTCTACCATGATTGTTGGACTAAATTGATGATTTTTGTACTAAATTGCTTTATTTAATATTTTTGTGCAGTTTGAGGGTTAAATTACAATTTGAAAGATTTATGGGTGCTGCAGAGATATTTTCCAAGTCAAAGTCATCAAGTTAAAGTCCACAAGTCAAAGTCAACTTAAGAATCAATCTTTCTTAACAGACGATTTGTTTATTTTAACTTTTGAATTCTTAAGTTCAAGTTAGATTTTACAGGGAAGAATTTGATCTTTCCTGATTTTTCTAGTTCTAAGTTTAAATAAGTATTTCCAATTTGATGTAAGGGAGCTTAGTTTTTATTTCTGAGTTCTTAGTTATTCATTTTCTCTGTACATAGTTTTTAAAATAAGGTTTTAACTGTGTTTATAGCATCATAAGTTATGCCCTTGACGAATTCGACATGCATCAAGTTCATATCATCAACGTAGATTGCTACTATGGTAAATCCAGATCCTGATTTTCTAAAGATTACATATGGACAAATAACATCATTAATGTACCTTTAATTAAATATTCACTCAGACGATTGTACCACATTCGTCCAGACTGTTTTAATCTGTATAATGACCTTTGTAATTTCACCGAGTATAATCCCCAAGGTTAATTAATTTCAAGAATTTTTAATCCTTCTAGAACTTTCATGAATATTTCTGTATCCAGGGAACCATACAGATATGCAGTTACCACATCCATTTACCTCATCTTCAGATTCCTTTCTTTGGCCAATCCAATAAAAAACTGAAAAGTAATTGTATCCATTATAGGTGAATATGTTTCGTCAAAATCAATCCCAAGCATTTGTGAGAAACCTTGAGCAACCAATCGGGCTTTTTACCTCACAATTTTATTTTTCTCATTTCGCTTTCTAACGAACACTCATTTAAAACCAACTGGATTAACACCTTTTGGTGTTTCAATAATATGTCTAATAACATTCCGTTTATTAAATGAACTTAATTCTTCTTGGATTGCTTCTTTCCATTTTAGCCAGTCATTTCGTTCCCTACAATCATTTATGGATTGAGGTTCATAATCATCATTCGGCAGATCGGTAGCCACTGCATATGAAAACATATTATCAACAAAAAATATATTTATTTCTCCCATTTATAAATTGACATTTCCATGTCTCGGACAATTACTCCAATCCTAGTGCATGCAATCAATACTTCCTAACATGCATGGAAAACCTCGTTGCTCTGCTACATATAAAAGATGTTGGATATCATGTTCGTTCGTCTTTCTTAGGTATACCTCACCAAATATGTTGTTCACACCTTGAAGAAATTTCTTTAAACATTCTCTTGTTGTCGATCTGCCTATATGAACATACTCATCGAAAGAATCATAAAATTTTCCATATGCTAAAAGCCTAATAGCTGCAGTGCATTTTTATATAGGCGATAAACCACGATTACCTACCGCATATATTCTTTAAGTGAAATATGTATATTAACTTTCTTAAGCTCTAACAATACCTAGAAATAAGTCTGTTTACATCTGAAACCTTCATGGAAAGAAACTAGGAGGAAATATCGGCTCTAGTGCAAAGTAGTCATTGTAAATATAATGTATCCTTGCTCACGATTTCTGTTGATGATAGTCCGTTACTTAAAGGCACGAGAAGATGACTCAATATCTTCATTAAGATTAATAGAAAACTCTCACTTGCTAAACATAACTAATATATTATTATTCGTGTCACCACTTAACTCATCAACTACTATGGCAGTTATAATTTCATTATATGAGTCATTTGAAGAAGAAAAGTAGGAGGAAAACTAATATAACTGGTTGAAATTATGTATTAAAGTTTAACTTTAGTGCAAAACCTTATTTATAGAAAAACTTTTAAATTCAATGGTTGAAATAGTTCACGGGTTGTGTAGTAACTAGAATTATTATATGTCAAATTCACATGTCTATTTAACTTTGATGGTTGGAACAGTTCATATGTTGAATAGGTTATTGTAAATATTGTATGATAGAATAACATGTGTATACTTTTACTTTAGTGGTTGAAATCAGGGTCGTCTCAAAGGATTTTGAGGCCCTGTGCTTGTTACGAATTGGGGCCCTAATTTTAATAACTATTTAATTTTTTAACATAAAAAATAATAAGTCTATATAACATTACATTTTTTTCCAAGTTTATTTGAATCTACAAAACTTGTTTGTTGTAGTTAATATGTTTTTCAACCAAATAATATACATTTATGGTGAAATTAAGAGTTGACAGTCTGATTTATGGTGAGATTGAGAGTTGAAATTGAGAAGATGAATAGGTAAAGAGGAAAAGCCAGTGGTTGTTTTCATTTATTTATTGATTTTATTAGAATATTTTCCTTATTATTATTATTATTATTTTTATTTTTAAATTGAAATTTAGGGTCGTGTTCCATTGAGCTGTTTGCTCTTGGGAACTACCTCGCCTAGTTGAACTAGTTCACAGGTTAAATAGTAACTATAATTATTGCATGTCAGAATAACAAGCCTTTGCATTTGATTTCAGCATTAGAATAATTTCACTAGTTTAATAGTAGTTGTAATTAATTTACACCAGAATGACATGACTTTGCATAAATTTTAGTGGATGGAATATATTCACGGGTTGAATAGAAGTTGTAATTATATCATGATAGAATTACATACCACATTCACATGCCTATAATTTAATTTTTATGCTTATAATTTAAGATTGTAATATGGTATGTTTTGTTGTTATTACTCCAATAGTACAAGGTTACAAACTTTAGTATATTATAAAGATCATTACACTATTAAAAAAATACATTGAACTTGAATAATAAAATTTATATTAATAATAATTCATTAAAACCATAAAATACAGTTACACTAATAGGACAACCATTAAACTATTAAGGGTAAATGCTAAAGATCAAGTTTTTTAGTACATCATCATCTTTCAAATTATTGCATTTTTTTCTTCTGATTAGCCACTTCTTATTCTTCTGGAGGCAGCAGAGATATGTCTAATTTGAGGAATTTCTCATCAAGTTTGACAACTACTTTTTTGTTCTCAATTTCCAGCAAGCGATCTATTTTCTCTCTTTGAATTTCTAATTTCTTTGTCTTCATTTGAACCTTATTCTCAATTACTGCATCTAGCTTTTCAAGCACCTTTTCTAGAATTTCAACCTTTTTATCTTCTAAATATGAAACCTTTTTCTTCCCCTTTCGCTTAGTAGCTTTAATACCAGCTAGACGTTCAGGTTCTTGCAGCTCTTCTAAGTCAATAGGATGTGATTCTGAGATTTCACAAGAGATATAACTACCAAATTCACTAAATCTTGCTCGTTTAGCACGTCCTTTAGTGTCATCTTTAGAACCCTATAGGCTCAGCCATTTAGGTTCATTTCTTAGAATTCTCAAACTCATAAGAAAGTAAAATGCAGTGCTATTATTTAAGTATTCAAAGCATGTGAACCTCTCTAACTAAATCATCTTCATTAGTCCCACTTTGTTGATGTTGCTTCATCCAATTATAATTAACACTACAATGTTATAAGTAGATATCCTATTCTAATATGATTTCGCTTTGCTTCCTAACCTATACTTGGTGATTTTATCATTATGATTGAACAACGCTGCAATTCGATCCCTTAATTATATGTTTGATCAATTCCAATAATAGCATCTTTACTAACCTCTAACCGGCATGAGATGAGATTTATGTTGTCTTATGTGCTCCATTTGACATATGATTTTCCACCATCAAGATCAGTGATATTGTTAGCATACTCTAACAAATGTGGGAAGACATATGATTTATGATGTTATGGCCACATTATGTGATGTCTTCCCACATTTGTTAAGTATTTGGGAGACTTATTTTTAGAATTCTGAGAGTTACTATTAGCTAGTTCAGGTACTAAAATATAGTTTTGATACTATGGAAACGCATGATTGACACCATCTCAACCAATCTATGGAGAATAAGGATAGAATTGATACACCATATACTGAGCATTTGGGTCAAAATAACCTTGATAATGATATGGAAGATGTTGTGAGCTTTCAGAATGTAAATTAGGAGGTTTTGAGATTTTGAGGTTGATTACCCTTGGATAACTTTGAAATTTGATGGAAAATTGAAGAATTGATTAGGGTTGGGAGAGTTTGGATTCATTTTCAGAATCTAACTAATATGAAATAAAACTATTTAAAGAAAATATAATTGGAAATTTTGTGAATACAATTTTGATTGGAAGTGTAGAAATACTACCTCCATCCAGCAATAAGTGTCACAATTGGTAAAACAATTTATCTAAAAATAAGTGTCACCCACCTTTATTTTGTACATATTCTTCCACTCTTACCCTTTACTTATTCAACACTCAATCTTTTAAAATAATAAACTCCTATTTTCAACACACTCATTATCACTTTAATTTCATTGTTTAATTTATCAACCAATTATTTTAAGAGCAATAATAATAAATAAATAAAATATATAAGGTTATTTAAGTAAATACATTATATAATCATCACTTTTCTTAATACTTGTGTTTTTGCCAACTGTGACATATATTCATAGACGGAGATAGTATGAAGAAGGAGGGATTGGAATTGGAATTGTAATTGTGTGAAAATTAATAGTATAGATATGAGTATTCATAGGCAAAATAAAAAATTTAAATAATATATAAATATTTTAAGATTCAATCGCAACAATTCATAATGGTCAATTTGCATTATTGGACCATGTAAGGGTCATGTAACGATTTCATTGTAAGATAATATAAATTATTTTTATTAATTTAAAAAATATTATAAAAATAAAAACAGAATTTGGGGTAGAAGAGAAGAATAATATAAAATAAATTGAATATAAGATTGAAAAACTAAACTTGGTATTTGAATCTTGTAGCTTGATCACAACAATCTTCTAGTACTTGATTATGATATATGGTATGTAATAGGTTAATATGAGAAGACAAGTAAATGAAGATAATAGGAGAGAATCTATTTCCATTTTGATATCACATATATGTACAAAACACTCAACAGAACTTATATATAGAAGTAAAAAAACATGAGTCATCATCTTCTTCATTGCTAGGAGAGTGACACTTGTCACAAAACTGATAAATATAGTTAATAGTGGAATCCACAATTTCACAACACTCCCATTTGTATTTTACCATTTCTAATATTTGACTGCCTCGTTAAAACCTTGCCAGAAAAACCCAACGGGGAATAAAAACTGGACGAAGGAAAAAGAGTACAGTTGGTGAATCCAATATTACAAAAGTTCTCCCTCTGATGATGACACTCATACATCTAATTCTCTAATTTGGAGAGTTTCCGCATTCCAATCTCATAAACGAGTTTCTCCATTCCAATCTCATAAACGAGTTTCTCAAATGTTGATGTCGGTAATGATTTCGTTAATAGATCGGCTAGATTATTAGAAGATCGGATTTGCTTCACGTCGATTTGACTAGTATTCTGAAGCTCATGGGTGTAGAAGAATTTTGGGGAAATATGTTTAGTTCGATCTCCTTTGATGTAACCTCCTCAAACTTGGGCGATGCATGTGACATTAACTTCAAATATCACAGTTGGCCCATTCGTAGTTTGGGAGATACCACATGAATTCTGGATATGTTGGATCATTGATCTCAACCAAATACACTATCGACTAGTTTCGTGTAATGCCAAAATTTCACCATGATTAGAGGACGTGGCTACTAAATTTTATTTCGTAGATCTCCAGGAGATCGCAGTACCATTATACGTGAAAATATAGCCAGTTTGAGAACGTCCTTTATGTGGATCCGAAAGGTATCCAACATCGGCATAACCAGTCAAGCCCAAAAAATTATCAAAATTCATATAAAATAACCTCAAATCTTTCCTACCCTTCAGGTAACGTAAAATATGTTTGATTTCATTCCAATGATGACGAATTGGTGTAGAACTATATCTCGCTAATAAATTTACAACAAGCAAGATATCGGGTCTCGTACATTGAGCCAAATATAACAATGCACATATTGCATTCAGATATGGTACTTCATGACCAAGTATTTGTTTGTTATCATCCTTTGGTCGGAATGAATCCTTTTTAGGATCAAGTATTCTTACAACCATGGGTGTACTTAATGGATGGGCATTATCCATATTAAATCTTTTCAGAAGATTTTCAATGTATGTTGAATGATAAATTAATATGTCATTTGATTTATGTTCAATTTCCAAACCAAGACAATATTTTCGTTTTTCCCAAATCTTTCATCTCAAACTCCTTTTTCAAATATTCAGCAATTTGTTTGATCTCTTCAGGAGTGCTAATGATATTCATATCATCCACATAAACTACTATAATGGCAAAACCAGAACCTGATTTCTTAATGAAGATACATGGACATATAGATTTTTGTTTTGGTATCCTTCTTTTATTAAATACTCACTAAGGTGTTTATACCACATTCTCCCAGATTGTTTCAATCCATACATGGATTTTTGTAACTTTATGGAATATAAGTTTCGAGATCCCGATCTATATGATTCAACTAATTTCAATCCTTCTGAGAGTTTCATGTAAATATCAGAATCAAGCGATCCATACAGATATACAGTGACTAAATCCATAAGACACATTTTTAGTTTCTTAGAAATGGCAAGACTGATAAGAAATCGGAACGTAACAGTATCCATTACAGGGGAATAAGTTTCATCATGATCAATTCAAGGTCTTTGAGAGAAACATTGAGCAACCAAACGTGCTTTGTATCTCACAATTTCATTCCTTTCATTTTGTTTCTGAACGAATACTCATTTGTAACCAACTGGTTGAACATCTTCTGGTGTTTTCATTATGGGTCCAAAAACTTTTCGTTTATTTAGAGAGTTCAACTCTGCCTGGATTGCTTCTTCCCATTTTTTCCAATCATGTCTATTTCTACATTCTTCCATACTACGTGGCTCATGATCATCATATAAAATATCTACTGCCATAGTGTAGGAAAATAGATCATCAATTTCCATTTCATTTCTATTCCATAATTCCTGATTGAAATTTACAGAAATTTCTTCATTTTTTGATTCTGATATTCCTTTATCATTTTCTCCTTCAAGGAGATTATTTTCAAATATCTCAACAACTTGTGGGATTTCATTGGATGTGGTTTTAGGATCCAAATCATTTTTCTTTCTTTTTCTTGGAACTGTATCTTTTGAACCAGGTGGTCTACCATGCTTCTGGCGAGGGATAGGAGTTTCATTTGCTATTATTTTTTGAGATTGTTCTTCTGGAATATTTACCCTTGCTGGTACATTAGCAGATCCTGTATAAGACTTGATTATTTTTTAAGTAGCATTAAATGCATCAGACATTCGATTAGCTATTATTTGTAAATGTAGGATCATTTAAACTTCTAGTTCACATCGTGGAGTACGTGGATCCATATGCGCTAATGTGGGAACTTTCCATGCTAATTCAAGTTTCTCTCCAGGAGAAATCTTTTCTTTTCCAAGTGACGGAAAATTACTTTCATCAAATTGACAGTCAGTGAATCTAGCTGTTAACAAATCTCCTGTCAATGGTTCCAAATATCTAATAATTGATGGAGAATCAAAATCCACTTATATTCCTAAACGTCTTTGGGGTCCCATTTTTGTTCTCTAAGTTGGAGTAATGGGTACATATACAACACACCCAAATATTCTCAAATGTGAGACATTAGGAGGATGCCCAAATACTAACTGTAATGGAGAATATTGATTATAAGCTGTTGAGCGAATACGAATCAGTGCAAGAGCATGCAATATAGCATGTCCCCAAACAGTTACTAGTAATTTCGAGCGCATTAATATAGTTCGCGCAATTATCTGACGGCGCTTAATTAATGATTCAGCTAATCCATTTTGGGTATGAACATGCGGCACTAGATGTTCAACATCAACCCCAGATACTTGACAGTGTTCATCAAATGCTTTTGATGTAAATTCCCCAGCATTATCAAGTTTTATACCTTAATAGGGTAATCTCGAACATGAGGTCGTAATAGAGTAATCTATGCTAATAGCTTAGCAAAAGAAACATTACGAGTGGATAACAAACATACATGGGACCATCTTGCGGATGCATCTATCAAAATCATAAAGTAGCGAAAGGGGCCGACTAGGTGGATGAATGGGTCCACATATATCTCATTGAATTCTCTGTAAAAATGATGGAGATTCAAAACCTATTTTCATAAACGATGGTTTCATTATTGATTTTCCTTGGGAACATGGGATACACAGGTCCCTATCATTCAGTAGGATTTTATAATTTCTCAGTGGATGCCCATCTGAATTCGCAATTATTTTTCGCATCATTGTGGATCCTGGATGCCCAAATTGATCATGCCAAAGTTAGAATATTTTAGGATCAGAGAACTTCTGGTTCTCAATAGCATGTGTTTCAATATGTCAGATGGTTTTATAATATAATCCAGATGATTAAATAGGCAGCTTTTTGATCACAAGCTTCAGGCCTGATTTGTTCGAAATAATACACAAATATTCAACACCCTTTTCATCAACTGTTTCAATATTATATCCATTCATTCTTATATCCTTGAAACTGAGTAAATTTCTTCTGGATTTGTGAGAGTATAACGCATTTTCGATTTCCAATAAAGTAGTATTTCGTAACACAATTGAAGCTCTTCCAAAGCTTTCGATCAGATCTACTGGACCTGATATGGTATCCACTTTCACTTGAATTGGAATCAATTCCAGAAAATATTTTGTACCTCTAAAAATCGTATGGGTTGTAGCATTATCGGCTAAACATATATCTCCATATATAACTAATTCTTGATTCAAACCCATAATCTTTAATAAAATGAAACATAACATTAATTGAATGGAAATGTAATATTCATAACTATTTACAACTATTTACAAAAAAAATCAAAATTACATTCCATTCTATTTATATTCCAAAACAAGAAAATACATTTCACTTATAGTTAACAGTTCCATCACCAACCAAGTGATCTATCCTCACATCAAGATCTTAAAAAAAATCAATAGTTTCCAGATTTGATATGTCAACAGGACTAGTATAACCATCGCCAAAAACATCAGCCATATTTGCTTCATTATTCTTTTCTTTTTCTTGTTCACGCCTTAGTTTCTGATAAGCTTCAACTACATGTTAGGGCGCGCGACAAGTCCTTGAATAACAAGTGGGGAAACCACGTCTATAACAAGGAACACAATTGAACTTAGTGGTTCTTGAACTTCTTTCCCTTTACTGGAACTGGCATTGTTATTATTCCACTTCTGGGGAGCATTTGGATTATTATATGGATGTCCATAATCCCTATTACGACCACGTCCCTAACCATTTCCAGAACCTCGATCACCTCGGCTATTACCACGGCCATTCCCATGTTTATTTCTATAATCATTCCAACGCTTAGAATTACGACCACGACCATGGTAACCACGACCACGACTACGACTGGCTTGGATTTTCATTATAATGTGCATTCACTTCTAGGATGCTTGGGTGCCAACATGACGTCTTTCACTATTTTTCAACAACAACTGGTTGTATTTCTCAGCAATATCCAAATGTCTAATCAAATCATCATATTTTTTGAATTTATTTTTCCGATACTGCTGTTGTAAAATCGTTTGGGAGGGATGAAACGTGGTAAATGTTTTCTCCAACATTTCATGGTCAGTTTTTGTTTCCCTACTCATTTTCAGTTTTTCACAATCAAATACATGGCTGAGTTGTATTCACTCACGCTTTTTGAAATCTTGGAATCTTAGATTATGCCATTCATCTTGTGTTTCAGGCAGGATGATCTCATTTTGGCAATTATATGTAGAAATCAATGCTTGCCACAGATGTGCAGGATCAATGACTATCATATACTGATTTTGTAAATCATCACTCAGATGGGTTCGGATTATAATCAAAGCTTTATTTTTCTGCTGCTCAGTTGTTTCATTTTTCTTATCCAGAGTTTCGTACAGATTTTTGGATTTCAACATTAATCCACAATCACTCAACCATCTCGTATAATTTGCTCTAGAAACCAACAATGGCTTAAATTTATATCGATTCATTTTCTGCAAAACAAGAACTCTTTCTTTTAAATTTCTAAAATTCAATTATTCAACTTCGCGTGAACAATTGTAATTTCCCAATTTTCAGATCTCACTATTTCTCGTAATCAGAATCACAATTACCAAACACTTTCTGATCTGGAAGATCCATCTAAGTAGCAACCAGAGAGCATACTCGTGTTGATAACGTGTTGTAAAAATAAAAACAGAATTTGGGATAGAAGAGAAGAATAATATAAAATGAATTGAATATAAAATTGAAACACTAAACTTGGTATTTGAATCTTGTAGCTTGATCACAACAATCTTCTAGTACTTGATTATGATATATGGTATGTAATAGGTTAATACGAGAAGACAAGAGAATGAAGGTTATAAGAGAGAATCTATCTCCATTATTATATCATATATATGTACAAAACACTCAACAGAACCTATATATAGAAGTAAAAAACATGAGTCATCATCTTGATTGCTAGAAGAGTGACACTTGTCATAAAACTAATTAATATAGTTAATGGTGGAATCCACCTATCTATATCCTGGATTTCACAAAAGAAAAAAAATTAATATAAAAAATATGGATCAAAATAACAACCATGTCTATGAATGTGCCACAAGCTACAACTACCATAATTGTTTGTCACTACATGCGGGATGGCAATTTGAATCCACTCCGCGAGTTCTTGGCATCCGGTCGCTGCGGATTTAAACCCGCTCTGTATAAGGTGGATTGGTGTTGGGCGGGGCGCGTTCGGATTCTATCAAAATCTATCTCACCCCGTACTAGTATGTAAAAAAATTAATTAATTAATTATAAAATAAATATATTTTATAATATAATATTATATAAATAATATTATTTCAATATTTAATGTGTTTTTATTTTTTAATTTTTTCAATTGTATAGAATTTAATGTTATTTATGATTTTTTTAATATTATATTGATGTAATATTTTATTATTTATTATTTAGATAATTCGAATAATAATGCGGGTTGGGATGGAACCCGCTCCGTGCGGGTTGGATTTTTTTAATAGGGGAAGAACCCGGTGGGGTGGGTTGCGGTAGGTTGAGATGAATTATAAAACTATCGGGGCGGGTTTGGGTTGACCAAAAATCTGCTCCAACCCGCCCCATTGTCATCCCTGCATTACACACGCTTCGATCAAACTTTTAAATAAATTGTAATACATTGTTATTTTCTAAATGAGCTTTCACCTTTTCTCTTTCTAGTTTATTTTGCTAACTCACCCTCATTTCCTCCATCTTACCCAAGTAAATAAAAAATAAAGGGAAGTTTTTTTATAGGTCATAAAAAATTTACTATACAATTATAGACTTGTTTTGAAAATTTTGTAAAAATAAAGTTTGATTTTCACTTCATAAATCATTCACCGACTATGATCGTAGTTAGGGGTGAGCATTCAGGTAATTCGGATAAATTTGGGTAGAATCTTAACTGAATTACAAAATTTGGAGAAAGAAAATTACTTTACCCGAATTTTATCTTTACCCGATTAACCGATTTAGCCGAATTATATAATGGTTTTCAAATTAACCGAATTACCCGATTTGTAAAATTTATGGCCGAATTTAACCAAGTTATACAATGGGTAATGATTGGATAGTGAGGAACAACTGTTGGAGGTTGAGAGAGAACAAAGAAAAGAAGAGAAGAGAAGATATTAAGTTTAGAATTTTTTTATGAAATATAAAAATAAAACAAAAAATTAGAAATATAAAATGACGTGTTTTATATTTCGGGTAATTAGGTCAATTCGGTCAAAATTCATCTTTATCCGAATTACCCAAATTTTTAATAACTCTTAACTGAATTATCCAATTATTTATTTTTTTACCGAACCGAATTATCAGTATTACTCGAATTACCCGTATTATCTGATTACCCGAATAATTTTGCTCACCCCTAATCGTAGTTCACAGACTATAAAAAACTTGATTGTAAAAATTTAGAAGTAGTTTGGGAAACTCAGTCTTTGGAGTGAAAACCAAAATTTTAAAAACTTGTTTTTATATATTTTTAAAAATAGATCTATGATTGTATTTTGTAGTTTAAAAGACCCATCGAAAAGAATTTTCAAAAAATAAATTAGTGGTGCACATGCTCCAAGAGAAAAAAAAATAGTCCATCACATTTTTAGATTTTTTTATTAAAAATTTTATATTTTAAAACTAAAATTAAAATTTTTATAAAATTATTTTTTTAACTTTTAGAAAAAATTAAAATAATTATAATACTTTTTCCGATTTTCTTTTTTATTTTCCGAACAAATCAGATAGAAAAACAGACTTTAGAAAAGAAAAAAAAAATTGAAACTGCTTACCGAATTGAGAAACATGGGACCAAAAAGGGTTATAATTTGCCTGTTACTCTCACTTTACAGAACACTAATCTTTACAACTTTTCAAAAATTCAATTTTATAACATATTATTAAATATATCTAAAAATTTAAAAAGAAAATAGTCTAAATGAAAAGAAATATTTATAAAATCTCAAAAATATAAAATCTAATTTTATATATTTTTATTTTTAGAAAAAGGATAATGAGATAGTCAGACCGCACGTGTATGTATAGGACAACGATACTCAGAAGGATGAAATTGTCGGAATCTGCGTTTCTAATTGGACCCCCGCAGTTACTGCACCGTCCCACTAATCTAATCAGGTGGGCCTGTAATATTGTTGAACATTTACACAAAAAGCACGGGGTCCACTTTCTTTTATTTATTTATTTTAATATAAAATTTTGACCGTGGAATCTAATTTAAGATTCGATATCTTGGTTTGAAGAGCCCGTGGACCTGAGCGGTTGGTGACATAATCCGTCAATTCTTTTAAATCGAATGCACATCTATTATGTTTTTGTTTTCATTAATTTATTTTTAATTTTTAATTTTTAATTTTATATTTAATGTAGAATTTCTCAATATCCAGCTCATAAAGAAAATCAAAAGTACGAAAGAGTTGAAATATTTTCCTAATAGGTTCGTTCTCCGCTTTCGAAATTTGTAATATTTATTTCACACATTTCAATTTTATCCTTTTTAAGAAAGTTTGGCATAGATTAATTAGATGTTTTGGAGCCCGATATTTATTAAATAAATGTTTTATGATTTACGTTTGTAATAAATATTTCAAGAATTATTATTTTTATTTTTAGAATTTGTATTTTTAATTTCATAAGTGTATGGATAAAATTTATTTATGCTTCTCCATTAGTTACCACCTTGTCAATAACTTCCATTATTGCTATTGCCACCACAACTATTTGTACGTTCGAGACCATCCCAATTATGATTTGAGTTTTCGTGAGCATGATATATTATTTTTTGTGTTTGGGAGTGTTTTTATTTACTAAATAATCACTTATGCTATACTATTTCACCATCCTAAATTTACATTTAAAAGAATATAATTTGTTAATTAAATTTAGAATGGAGAAGGGGTTGGGTTTTACCCTCCAATAAGTAATTATTTAGACAACCCTGAATGCAAAAATATTTATTTCTAATTATAATATTGCATCAGTAAGTTGTAACTCACCTAATTGTGTTATTCTATAAGTATCAATTTAGTAAAATCAAATTGGCAAAGTCATTTAACTTATTTTCCTAAATTGTTGATTTTAGTACCACTTGGTTAGCATGAAAAAATGGATAATATTTGTTTTTTTTTTTCAATTTTCTCCCCATCAATCACTTTCTTTTTTCAAAATGATTCAATTATTAGTGATCCGATGGAATTCAGAACTATATTCACAAATTGATTTAAAATATAAAAACTTTAGATGGGTCTAATCATGTTAAGCTCTTAAAAGATCTACTTTCCTTCTGATAGTTAATAATATTCAATCATAGTATGAATTCTTCCTAATACTTGTCAATATAAATATATCCAATGCATGGTTGTATCAAAATAGAGAGTATTAAGTTATCTCGTTATTACAAATATAGTTCATAACAAGGTGGAAGTAGAGAAATCAATGTCTTAACTAAACACATTATATATGAGTTTTCAAAACTTGTTAAATCATTAATGAGTACAAAATCAGATGATAATTGAAAATATAAAGTTAAAGATGGATCTTGAAGTTAATCACTCCTTTTAACGAATTGCTTGATCATCTGGTTGTCATTCAGCTAGAAAGAGGAATTAAACAAAGAAAAATAAAAAATAAATAAGGTTAGGCTATCGATACCTAGTTCGCAAATTTAACACCCTAACAAAGATAACAATATGCACGTACCAATATACTACCTCCGTTCTAAAATAGGTGAAACATTAGCATAGTATTCACTATTTATCAACCAATTTGTTTCGCATATTATTTTTCATGTATAAGGAATAATATAGTCAAGTGGGATCTTGTTTTATTCGTGTTAATGTCTACTTTTCAAATATTAAATTATTATAATTTTTAGTTGTATATAATTAAAGATATTTAACTTTAAAGATAAATATTGGATAGTGTGTCCGCAGGAAGTGTTTCACCTATTTTAGAACAGAGGAAGTATATAATTAAATGGCAAGCAATGCAACTAGTAAACTTACTAAAGTTCCTTAATCACTCAAGTCAATCTATCACTCAATTCTAACAATCAATTAAGTAAAGCCATATAATTGGACTTAGTCAATTTTAAATATTTGTAAAGGAAAATATCAATCATACAATTCATGGATGAATCCGTAACATCCTAGACAAAGAACCTCTAAGATTACAAATATTAGACAATATAATGTGGAAGTATTTGCACACTATGAGGAGTTTGGAAATCATAAAATTTTAATGACTTTATATCAAATTAGGAAAAATATGGTTTGAAAGATGACTTTAATACGAGACTGTAACCGTAAACGACACCTAAATCAGAGTTCAGGTAAGGGAGAACGAGGGTCAAAAAGTAGCATGATGCAAGTTTGGACGTCTTGGTAGAGCTGTAAAAATGGGTCGAGGCCCGCAGGCCAGCCCGTTTAACCTGTAAATAAAAGGGTTAGGGCCATCATTTTTATAGCCCGTTTAAAACACGGGCTTTTTAGCCCGGTCCGTTTAACCCGCGAGTTAAAAGGGTTTATACGGGTTGGCCCGCGAGCCAACCCATTTAACAATTAACATAATTTATTTTTTTTTTATTTTAATTAGATGATAAGTGTGGATGTCAATATATCGACTCCTTTCAACATTAGGAATAGAAGAATTGATGCATGCAATTATTGAAATGAATATGTAGAAACTAAAATGTACAATGATGTTGTAATTATGAATGAACATGTAGGATAACAAATTATATTATAAACTGTCAAAATATATACGGGCTGGCCCGGCCCGTTTAAGCTCGCAAGGGTTGGGTTAGGGTTGGAAAAATTCCAACTCGTTTAAAACTCAAACTATATTGGCCCGGCCCGTTTAAGACCGGCCCGTTTAAACCCGTGCGGGCTGACCCGTTTAACCCGTTTTATAGCTCTACGTCTTGGTCTAATTGAACCAAGATGCAGTTCTGAATGCCCATAACTCTTAGTACAAGTTCTAGCATCTTGGACCAATGAGTAGACCGAGATGCAAGAACTCTTGCTACATATTTTAACGACCTTTTGAAGGTCAAGGCGCGGACCATAATGCTGAACAAGACACCTAGTTCATAAAACTTGCCGTCTAGAGTCAATTTATGCTCAATATTTAACCCCAAAATCATATTCTAATTTTCCTTAATATTGTAAGATAAATTTTAACATCTAAACAATGTCTAGAGAGTGGCTAAGAGGCAAACGAGACATGATTAAAGGAGATTCAAACTTTGTCATCTAATATAACATTCTAAATTCCAAAGAATGCTAAAACACTCTATTTACTCAAAAAGGTTCCTAAAACAACACCAAGGAAGTTCTAAAGTCTAGTTGCCTAGAGACAAAACTTTAACTCAAAACAAAAACTCTATTAGGGACCTTACCCCATCTATTTTATAAGACAACAACATGACCAAAATGACTCACAAGAAAGGTTGAACAAGGGATTGACTACACAACACAACATTCTCATCCAATAATCATATTAATTCAATTATTGAATTAAAAAGGGAAATGTGAGGCACACATAAGGACTATACAAGCATACACATGAGTGAGCAATGATTATCTTTCATTTATGAAACAGATAAACGTTGTTACCATTATCCATAACATTATTATTTACATCATCAAACAAGAACATCACCAAACAAAAACATCATCAATGACATTATTCAAGTTTATTAAGCATTACCCAAAAACAACAATGGAATAGAATTAGAGATTCAATATGGACACTTTTTCTAATATGAACTGAAGTTCTAATATTGACCGAAGTCCCAATAAAATATGGACCAAAGTCCAATATGGCTCCACGCCAAAAACCATGATACTTTCATATCGAAGTACTTCTAATCCATATGTTAACTTCTATCTTCTAGAGATAGCTGCTCATTACCAAGTATGGTTAAGTCCATTTATCAATTTTCTAATGTAATCAATATTTAAGCCACAATATGTCATTAGGTTATAATTCAATACAATAGTTGCTATCTATCATATCATAGCAAGTTTTAATATCATCCATCATATCATCATCATCAATATTAGTCAATTACATCAATTTATGCCATTTTCATCAATAGTCAACAATATAAACCAATATTTAAGATATCATCATACTTATCACAATAACACCATTTTTATCATTTATCACGGGTTATTATCAATAACCATCAATTAGCACTCATTAATGCCAATAATAATCAATTAGCACCAATAATTACCTACTAGCTATATGAAGCATACATAGAGTCATAATATCGTTGCAATGCAATAAACAATCTACAACACACGTAAATATTGAATAAATCAATAGAGTATTTAAAAAAATTTATGAACTTTGTTCAAACTCCAAAATAGTTAGCTCTCCTCCACTTGAATATTCCCTCTTTGTTGGTTTCCTAAAGGGACCAATCAAAGATGACACAATCAACATCAAAATTCAACACAAAACCAATTCAACACTTCAAGAATCAAATTTTAAAATGTATAGAGACATTAAAACAAAAGCACCCCTAGACTAGTTGGAAGCCATAATTACTTATGGAGGTTCCTAAACCAACTTAATACATCCTTTAAGCATTCTAGAAGTATTAAATAGCAAAAATACAACTCCATTTTCAGACTTGAAGAATGAGGAAGATATATAAGATTTTACATTTGGTTAAAAACTTCCTAGAACAAATAAATAGACTTTTTGGAGGTAGATATTAGTGATAGTGGAATGATTTAGGTGGTGATAGTTTGAGAGTCATTGGAGGTTAGGGTTTGAGAGGGTTCAAAGCAAGTATTTTCATGTTTGTTGGAGGTGTTAAGAGAGTGATGGAAGAAGACAATGAATACTATCATAAATGTGGGTGTGGGTGCATTCAAGTTCCAAAGGGGCCTTCAGTTGGATTGTGCCAAAATTAAGCTCAATCCAATTCTAAGTCTAATCTCCCACCGATACTCATTTCAGACACTTTTATTTGTTTCTAAAAATTTATTTTGGTAATTTAAATCAAAATTCACCATCAGTTTTGAAATTGAGATTTTTCCACTTTAGAAGGACAAAATGATCATTTTACCAAAAATTGAGGTTTTGACCCAAAATCAATTTTTTTTCCAATATTTAAAATAAATAGATTCTAAACTTCCATATTCGTTTAGTCCACTAATCTCTATTTGGCCAAGTTTTATTTTTCTCATTTATTTTGATTTGAAAATTTTATAGGAGTAAAATGAAAAGAAAAATTGTAAAATCATTTTTAAAAAGTCAAACATTAATCGAAAAATTTTGATCCGGTTTTGGGACGTTACAATAATGGATGATGGTTGGTTAGTTTTTCTTTGTCTCTTGGATTTTGTAATGCAATACTAGTTGAGCTCTAGGGAATTTAAAAATTCTTACAGCTAGCTTGGAACCAATGATGCAAGAAAATGTAACTACAATGTCATTCTCAAGTTGTGAATATATTATTGTATGAGGGGACTGAAATTTTTAATTTTAGAAGTATTGTGGCATCATGTCTCTCTTTCATGGGAAGAGATTGGGATATTTAAGTAATTAAAATTTATAAAGAGACCAATATGGTTACTGATGGATCGGCTAAAAGTATTGTTGATGGTCCAAGGAATATATAGGTGTATGCGTCACTGCTGCCACATGTTTGTGTGGTTGTTTCACCAGTTGTTGTGGGTGTTAAATGGCACATATTTGTGTGGCTGTTTCACCAGTTGTTGTGGGTGTTAAATGACCGTCTATTTGTGTCTAATGGGTTTTATTGCCATCATTTTGATTTTAAAAATGAATAATTCCAAAAATCCCATGAATGTTTGAGATTTCTCAATTTTACCACCCTAGTTTCATTTTTCTTCATTTTAATACAGTCATGACGAAAATTGTTTAAATTTTAAAAAGAAATTTTGAACTTTGGTAAAGTTCCAAAAGACGAATCTAATGATGGTAGTCTCCCGGCGATTGGTAACTGGAAAAAAGAAAAATAATAAAAAAAAATTAATTTTCAATATATTTTAATTTCACCGAATCTTTTTAATTTAATCATCAATCGCCGAAAAAATATCACGGTTAATGAGATTTTTATTAAAATCCAATAATTTATTTTAACATTTTTATCTTACTAATAACAAAATAAAACTGAAGTTGGAACAAAGAAAAACTCAAATTTTTTGTAATTTAAAAATTACCCACCTATATATATATATATATTATATTTATAATACTATCTTACTAATGACTATATCTCCTTAAATAGTACTGTATTTAAAAAAAAAAAAAAAAAAAAAAAAAGAAAAAAAAAAAGCATGTGGCCGCTTGAGGGCCGCGCAGACAAATACTACTATAGAGTTGCGGATTAGGACTCATAAGAAATGGACCCGAACAGGCCGGTTGGACGGTAGTCAAAATCCTCTCTAATGGGGAAAGTAATTATGATCAAATTCAGCCCAGTTGCTAACCATATAGATTTACATGACTAAAAAAGTAGTAATTGAATAATAAAAAAAAAAAAAGAAAAATGTGACTGATAACACAGTGTCAAAAACAGTCAAAGTCGACAGCCGCAAATCTGGAAAAGAAGAAGAGGTTTGACGGGTGAGCACGTGGTGGACGCCGACAGTCGCTGATGCATTACTTTTCGACACCACCACCTGCCACGCTGGTTGCCCAGCACGTGATCTCAAAAACAAATCTAATATACATTAAATGATTTGTATTCGACTCCAATAAAATATGATCAGAAGATAACCTAGGTCAATTTATATTTTATAATATATTTTATCTTCCTTCTGGTTAGACATATATTAAATTCAATCTGATTTCTTCCAAGACCTGCCCCGAAATATATGGAGGATTGATCCCTATAAATAATAATTATCTTATGAACTCACTCAATATATTCACAGCTGCAAGAAAAGAGAATAAATAACTATGATGCAAACTCAGTGGTACTCAAATGCAGTAGGTTAAATGCAGTAGGTTATATATATATATATATAAAAGCTATTGAAGGAAAAAAAATCACTTTAATCACAATCACAAAATTCGAAGCGGACATCGAACTGGTATTACAAAGATTCACGATTTTTAGGGTTCGATCATGTTAAATCGAATTTTTTAACTTTTAAAAAATAATTATTTTATATATTATATAAAATTAAAATGTGGAATTAATTTATATTTATTTTAAAAAATAAACATATTTTAATTAAAATTATAATTAAATATACTTAAAAATAAATTTATCACTATGAATTAATTATCAATAAAATAAACGACACAATATTCATATACTCGAAAACAATATTTATATTATTATTTTTAAAATTTTAAATTCATTTAAAAAAATAAAACAATTATTCCAAACAAAATCAAATATAACTAAAATAAATTAAAATTGTAATTTTTTAAAAATATTTTTATGTGGAAAAAATTCGATTTTAACCCGATTTTTTGGAAAACTGGTTTTTTAAAAAACCGAACCGGATGGACGGCCGGTTCCCGGCTCAACCGGCCGGTCCGGTCCGGTTTTAAAAACATTGCAAATTATTCATATTAGGCTTGATACCTGCCATTGTATTTAAGTGTATTTACTACATTACATAAATGAATTTTTAGAGATATGGTAGTAGATTACTGTGTTTATTTTAATTTTTATTTTTTTCTAATTAAAAAATAGTTTAAACTTTTTTTTACAAGTTTGCTCGTAACTTACCAACTTGATTGGTTGGTTATGCCAATTAATAATTCAATATGTATGATAATTAATAGGACATCTGAAATTCGTAATAAACGTGGTAAATCTGCTGGATCTAAAAATATTTTGCCATGAAAAATAAAAAAGTGAAAACGAGAACGAGAACGAGGTGGAAGAAATGGATTCAAAAAATATCGGTTCTCCTTAAATTGTAAGGATTGTGGATGTCGAAAATCTTAATAATGAAAAGACCTATGAAGAGGTGTTTGAATAAAAAAAATGAAGAGATTTTCATTAATTATTTAAAAGAAAAGTTGAACCGTGAAAATGTTGTCATGGACAACATGTTTTCGATGTAGTGGCTATGGGTATTACAAAGGACGATTATGAGTCACAGTTCATCCATGAATGTAAGGAATGAGATGATTGGCTAAAATGGAAAGATGCAATCCATGCAGAAATAAATTTGTTGAGTAAATGAAATATTTTTGGGCCCATGGTTAAAACACTAGAGGGTGTCAAATCGTTGGTTACAGGTGGATTTTCGTTAGAAAATGAAACCAGAGAAATGTGATTGTGAGGTATAAAGCACGTTTAATTGCTTAGGGATATAAGACTTTTACTGAATTTTGGTTCAATAGAAGGCTTTTATTGATTTTTTTAAAAACATTTCAGTTTTGATAATGCTCATCCATTAAGTACCTAATGATCGTACGTTCCCTGGATTCTAGGAATGATCCATTTAGACCCAAAGAGAATGATGAGACTAGTTTAGATCTTGGAACATCCTATATAAGTGAAATTGATGTCCTTTTATGTTTAGTCCAATGTACTAAACCTAATATTACTTTTGCAGTGAATTTATTAGATAGATATAGCTCTCCTCCAACTTGGAGACATAGGGGTATCAAACATATTGTCTTATATCTTCGCAAAACAATTAATTTGGTTTTATTCAAATTATAAAAATCCTTCAGGTTTGATTGAGTATGTTGATGCTAGATACCTTTAGGATCCACATAAGACACGTTCTTCAAGTGGTTATATCTTTATATATAATGGCACAACGATCTCGTCGAGATCTATAAAGCAAAATTAGTTGCTACATAGGTTGCACAAACACTCCTACAATTTAAGTTATGCAGTGTTAGACACTGTACTGACACACGCCCAACACGATGTCTGAGCCTTGCCCCAAATTTACCTAAATAAAAAAAATTAAAATAATTATCAGACACCGTGTCGGACACGCCACCTCACCATGTCCTTCACTTGTCATACAACTTGTGACTTAATTTGAAACTCAAAAGCCCCAAAAATTGGGATTTTTTGGTTTTTTTTAGTGCGATTTGCGATTTACGAAGAAGAGATGACCAATTCCTTTCACAACGATTCATGAATCTCATCTTCCATTTCTACTCTATTTGAATATTCGTTTGATTCAAGTAAGTTTTCTTTATTTAGTTGATAAATTGATTCACTATCTTTATGATTCTCATGGTAACTTGTTAATCAAATAGGATATATTAATAAAAAGTGGAGACCATAAGCTTAGAGAATGAGGTTATATTTGAGAGCGTAAAGAAGATACATTGGGTAAGAAAAACACCACTTTCAAGAATATTTAATTTTACATTGGCTAATGGAATTTAAGAATTGATGAATTAATAATGTTAAAATTAGGGAAATTGATGTTCATTTGAGATCTACTTTATAGAATTTCACATGATAGTTTTTTGTTTTTAATTAATATTAAGACTTTCTAGCAAATTAGGGAATTTAATTTAAAATAGTATTCTTGAATTTCAATTATTTATTATTATATAGATAGTTGAATCATGTGTACATGCAATTCAATTTAATCCTTATTTTTAACCTTACAAAAGTAAGAAAAAAATAACAAAGATGTCATATTTTACTTCTTAAATATTTTCTATTATTTTATGTGTGCATCAAATGCAATAAATTAAAATATGTTAATATTAGTATTTTTTTTTCTTTCATAATAGTATTATATTATTAGAGTTAAATTAAGTTGTGAATGTGATTGATGGATAATATTTTTACTTGTAATTTTTATTATTATGTTGTTGAAAAAATATATAAATGGTAATACGATACTTTATTAACTTGTTGTGTTCATATATGTAGACAAAATGAGTGTTTCTAATAATAGTGATGGTAATGTTGAACTTAACGGTGGAGCAAATAATGGTACTAATAATGACAAACCTCTTATTGGAAAATTGGAAAAGATTTCTAGAGATGGAAGTTTGGCCTTTAAGTGTAACTACTGTTAAGGTACCTTTAAAGGATCATATTCCCAAGTTTAGGCTCATTTGTTAAAGTTGTCTAGGTCTGAAATTAGGTAATAGACTAAGATAAATTATCAAAAATTGAGAGATTTGAAAAAGGTTGAAGAGGAAGCAAAGTTTAGGGTTAAGATCTCTAAAAAAAAAAAATGTTCTATTGGCTAACTCTTCTTTCGGTAGAGGTTCCTCTTGTTCGCTTCCTGCCAATCCTTCAGGTGGTGTTATAGTAACTTTAGGCAACTAGGTTAAACCCTAGATGCAAGAAAAAGAAAGAAAAAAATTAGGATCAGATTCATCTGCATTAGAGAAAGACTTTAATATGCAACAAAAGACATTTTGGATTCTAAAATTGTTAGGATGTTTTACTCTACAGGGCTATCATTTAACTTTTCTAGGAATCCATACTATAATAAGACTTTTCAATTTGCAATCGAACATAAATTGGGAAGATATGTACCTCCTGGATATAACAAGCTTAGGAAGAAATTGCTTTTTCAAGAAAAACCAATGTTTTTATATTACTTGAGCCTCTAAAGCATAAATGGAATGATTAAGGTGTATCGATAGTGAGTGGTGGATGGACTGGTCCACGAAAAAGACCACTAACTAACTTCATAGTTGTAAGCAATGGTACAATAATACTTTTGAAAGCAAAAATTTGTGAAGGTACAGCAAGAACAAATTTTTCATTGCTCAATTGATGAAAGAGGTTATTATAGAGGTTAGTCCAGAAAATGTGGTTCAAATAATCACTAATAATGCACTAGTGTGTTTACCAAATATCCTCATGTGTTTTGGACTCATGTTGTCCATACTCTTAATTTGGCTTTAAAGAACTTATGCCTTGTCGAGAATACAAATTCTAATGAGAAAATTTATTATGAATGTCATTGGATTACTAAATTACATAGTGATGCTATGATGATAAAATTTTTTTATCATGAAGCATTCTATGAGAATTACTATGTTCAATGACTTTTCAAAGTTGAAGATGCTTGCTATTACAGACACTCATTTTACTTCCATTATTGTTATGTTAAAAAGCTTCAAGTTTATCAAGAATGGTCTTCAACTAATGGTTATTGATAAGAAATGGAGTTTTATCGTGAGAATAATACTTCGAGAGCTTAAAAGGTGAAAGGCGCATTATTGGATGATAAGTGGTAGGATAAAGTTGATTATATTCCTGCTTTCACTGAACCAATCTATGAGATGATAAGAATTGCTAATACAGATAAACCTTGCCTTCATTTGATCCATGGAAGGTGGCTGATATGATAGTCAAAGCAAGGCTACCATTTACAAATCTGAAAAAAAAAAGAAAAAAAAAGAGTTATGACTCATCATTTTGAGAAGTGATTAAAAAGATTCTTTATGATAGATGGAGCAATAGTAATACTCCTATCCATTTTCTTCCACATTGCCTAAATCCAATGTATTTTTTATACTTACTTCTTTATATTTTCAAACATATTTTAGTAACAAATTTTAACTATTACTTTTTATAATTGTAGGCATTTAAGTAAGGAATGGTTAGCTACACATCCACATCAAGTAGCACCGCGAAATGATCCAGAGATTTCTCAAATGAGGAAACAATGCTTGAGAAGGATTTTTTAGAATAAGGAAGAGAGGAGAAAAGTTAATGTAGAGCTTGGTAAGTTTATTTCTTGTATGGATTAATTTGATGATTAAGACTCCATGGTAGATAGGTTGCACACAGAACTGGTAACATGTGGCAAGTTTATGGAGGAAGTTCTACCTTACTTCAAAAACTTGCTGTAAGAGTTTTGTATTAACCATCTTCTTCTTCTTTCTGTGAAAGGAATTGGAGTACCTATTCATTTATGCAATCAATGAAGAGAAATAAGATTACTCATCAACGTGGCGAAGATTTAGTGTTCACTCATTCTAATTTTCGCCTTTTGTCATGAAAAAGTCCGAAATATGCTGAAAGGGAGACAAAGTTATAGGATGTAGTAGGAGACAATTTTGATTTTGTGGATGATGTTGATATTTTACGAATAGCTAATCTTTCTTTGGATGAGTTAGATCTTGAGGCTATTGTCTCCAATGATGATGATGATGATGTGTATGGAGTTGCCAATAAAGAATATGACATTCTTGAGTAGTGAATTTGCTTATGTTTGGAATTTGAAAATTTTATGAACTTTGTATTGAACTATTATTTAATATATTCTTTTGACTAGCTATATAGTTTACAGAACTTGAGCTTATGAATTTATGCATCAGTAAGTTTTTTATAATATAAAACATCATAGGTTGCTACATCTTCGAATAATGCTAAAATTCTTGCATTGCATGAAACTAGTCGGGAATGCAGTTGGTTAACATCTCTAATTGAAAAAATTAAGAGTTCATGTGATATTCTTCAGAGAATGAATGAGCAAATGATTATTTATGATGATAATGCTTCATGTATCGCGAGGATGATACATAAAGAGAGATTGAACAAAACATATATCTCCCAAATTTTTTTACACCCCATGAACTTTAGGAATCTAAGCAAATTGATGTGAAATAGATCCGATCCTCGAATAATTTAATTGATTTGTTAATGACAACTTTACCAACTTCAACTTTTGAAAATATAGTTCAAAGTATTACAATGTGGAAACTTTCCAAATTGAATGATTTATTACGAATGTACATTTCATAATGAGAAGTATCACATCTTAATTCAAACTATACCCTTTTTCCATTTGTATAAATTTTTTCCATTGTTTTTTTTTTAAAAATAATTTTCAATGAGACAGTAAATGGTGAAATTAAAAAAAAAAAAAAAAAAGTGATGTGAAGTGAATAAATTACCACCAGAATACTAAATTAATAATAACATTTTATGTATAATACATGTTTTCATTATCACTTAGCCTATAAAAGACATGTCACATTATTAATAAAGCATACTTGTTTTTCTTCTGTTACGCACTTAATTTAAAGTAATTTTTATCTATATTTTTTCTGAAATTAATTACTTATTTGTTTATTGATTTTATAACATCTTTTAACTAAACAATTTACAAAATATATATAGTTGTTTTTAGAGGAGTGATTAGGACAGGAATTTATAAGTGAAAAGAAATAAAAATGGGTTATTTTCATTTTTGTTATTTTGTAATTTTTATTTACACTATATAATCCAACTTTAAAAATTTTACAAAAACAATCTTTCAAACTTTCACTTTTAAAAAATGGACCAAATTGACCATGTTATCCTTATGTAAAGACCTTTTACACTAATTTATAAAAGTGTGAAGGTGGTCTGTGAAAAGGATTTGTGGAGGTGTGAAGGTATATTTTTGAAAATTGAAGTTTGGATGGCTCAAAAATAGAAATAAAATTTTGTTGGTTTAGTTTTGAATTTTTAAACTTTATTTGGTCCATTTTATATAATTTTTCCAATAAAATATATATGACATTTCACTTTTAAATTCACGCCATCTATTTCATGGTCCACGGTCCATGTTTAGTTCAGAGAAAGTGGAAGTTGAAAAAAAAATGAATAAATTGAATTTTTTATTTCCTCCAATGCCAAAATTATTATAAATAGTATTTTAATAACTGTTAAAAGAGATTTTATTTTTATTTTTTTAAAAAATAAAATAAAAATACTATGCATCTTTGTGGATTTAAAATCTATTCATAGTCACGTTAGTGATGTGTAGATTTTTTTAAAACATTGATCTCAGTAGTAAATTTTAATAAAAATCTAAAAGTGCAACGAACTCATTTTATTATTCACATGGTAAGAGTATCTTCGATAGGATATCTTCAATAGGATGCGATCTATTGATTTGTACTTGCACGTGTACATTTTGATTTTTTTTATTTAAAAATTCCACTCCAATGGCAATGTGAATTCACAATGTCCTAGTGACGTGGCAAAAAAAAATAATAATAGAGGGTGTGAGGTAGAGCTTCTATTTTCCACAACCTAGTTGACGGTGTGAATCAATATTTTTAATATTTTAAAATTGTAATTACCTTATTTCTATCTAAATTTAAAAGAATTATAAATTAAAAAGAAAAAAGAATTTTACTTGTTCGAAAACAAGATGGTACTTGGCGATTTTGTGTGGATTATCATGAGCTTAATTCCAAGACCGTAAAAGATAAATTTCTCATTCCCGTCCCGGATGAATTGTTAGATGAACTTCATGGGGCTCACTACTTCACCAAGGTAGATCCGCGCTCTGGCTATCATCAGGTTCGTATAGATACAAGCGACATTGAAAAAACAGTTTTTCGCACTCACTATGGCCACTTTGAGTTTTTGTTCATGCCATTTGGTCTTACTAATGTCTCTTCTACATTTCAATCTCTCATTAATGAAATATTTCGACAATACTTGGTCGATTTGTTCTTTTTTTTTTACGATATTTTGATTTACTGTAAGACTTGGGACACTCATCTCCAACACTTAAAAATGGTGTTCGACACATTAAGAATGCACAAACTATATTTGAAGAAATCAAAGTGCTCCTTTAGCCAGACACAAGTCTCTTATCTCGGCCACATTATTTCGGCTACAGGAGTGGCAGTTGATCCTACCAAAATTCAGGCTGTAGCAGCATGGCCCCAACCAGAATCGATAACGACTTTGCCAGAATTCTTAGGCCTAACAGGATACTATCGTCATTTTATTCAAAAGTATGGGCAAATTGCAACCTCACTCACTTCGTTGCTAAAACGAAACTCGTTTGCTTGGACAAACGATGCTCTTATTTCTTTTCAAAATCTAAAGACAGCTTTGGTGGCAGCTCCAGTCTGACACCTACGAGAATTTAATGAAGAATTTATCATTGAATGTGATGCTTCTGGAGGTGGCATTAGTGCAATCTTACAGCAACACAACCACCCGATTGTCTTTTTCAGGCGTAAATTAGCGGATCATACATGAAACTTGCAACATATGAGCGAGAACTAATAAGGCTTGCAAAAGCAATTCAACATTGGCGACCTTACTTACAGGGACACTCATTTCGTGTCCGCACAAATCATTATAGCCTCAATTATCTCCTCAAGCAAAAATTGATCACATCTCATCAACAACACTAGTTGAGCAAATTAATGGATTATGACTTTACTATGGAATACAAACCAGGCTGTTTGAATGCTGCAGTGGATGCTCTTTCTCATTGTCATTCAATGAAGCTCACCTTCTCGCTACTAGCACCCCATTACTTTCACTATTTGATGACATACAAACTGAAACTCGTACTAACCCAACTTTCGAAAAATAAAAGTTGGGGAACTAAGAGACGATTTGAAAGTTCTGGATAGTTCCGGGTCCGTCCGGGTTATATGATTCATATCAATGAAACAAGATATAGAAAGGGAATATCTTCAAGATCTGCAACTGGAATATCTCCGAGAAATTTTTAAAAATCTTAAAATTAATGCGAAACACGTGTTTTCTTTTCAAATTTAAATAAAAAAAATAATGAAAAAACAAACAAACAAGTTACACTAGAGATCTAAAAATTGACATACACCACCACCGGCAGCACAACAACCTTATAATTGGCTTTGGCATACGTGTCACAATTAAGAACAAGCAAAACCGTCTCATACGAATATGCATGAAACCACTCCTTTTTGGATTCAAACCTTAATCATTCAAGCAAATTTAGGAGATTCTGTACAACTTTATTATCACAAGAGTTTCGTTTTTTTTTTTTTTTAATCGTATTATTGTTGAGACAGCTGTTAATCATGAATAGCGACCTCGATTAACAGAAAATTATAGATTAAAAAGCTTGATTATGCAAAAAGAGAAGACAATAATATGTTAAAAAGAACAAAAACATGCCTTTCTGAGCACCCCACTGAGATTAGATGGATCGATGTTATGAGAAGATTAAAGTGTCATTCTATGATAGTTTAAGACAAAATATCATGATTAGTAATTAATAATTCTATTAAGTGCTTGTCTATATTCGGATGGAGCTTTTGTGTATAGTAGATACCCTTTGTTAATAATAGTCCTCTTTTATTAATTAGCATAATCAACATCAGCTTAATTAGTGCTTTAAGATATTATTATGGTTGAGATAAAGTGGTTGTACAAAATGATATATACGATAAGATTGATTAGATGGTTAGTACCAGTAAATTTTGTAAGCATAATTTAAAAAAAAAAAAAAAAATACATGAAATAAATTAAATAAAATTTAAAAATTCAAAACTAAATTAACAAAATTTTATTTTTATTTTTAAACCATTCAAAATTTTGATTTTCAAAAATAAATCTTTACATATTCACAAATTTTCTTCACATACCACCTTCACACTTTCACATATCAGCGTAAAAGGTCTTTACAGAAAGGTAAATAGTCAATTTGTTTCATTTTTTAAAAGTGAGAGTTTGAAAGATTATTTTTGTAAAATTTTTAAAATTGGTCTATATAATGCAAATAAAAGTTATAAAATAACAAAAATGAAAATAACTCTTTTTGGAAAAATATTACTTCATAAAATAAAAAATAAAAAATAATAATAAAATAATTCATTAAAGTTAAGAAGAAAATATCATAATACAAAGAGTGTTGTTGGCTTTAGAACCCCATTTATGAGCTATTCCACTAGCAAGTGTTAGAATAGAATATCAGATTGAGAGGTTGAAAAAATCATAAAAAGACTTGACATCAAAAGTTAGAATATGAAATTCATTATAGATAGAACTAAAATTTTGATGCAAGAGATGACATTAGTTGCATTAACCTCTGAAGAAGGAAATTAAGACTGATAGCCAACCCGGAACCTTTTATAAGAGATTAGAGTTCACCTAAATGAGGAGACATGATTTCAAGCCAGCGTCATGAATAGGCTGCCACAATCTTACTGTGATGATTTTTTTATGACAACTCCAATATCGACAAAAGAGAGATCTTCCGGTGTTCGATTTTAAATTTCTTAGGCCTGGTGGTTTCAAATATTGAAAATGAGTGGTAGTAGTCTTAATATTAGCTTGAAGAATAGAAGCAGAATGTGTGATCTAAATTTCAGCCAACTTTGACTCACCCCTAGAACAAATGTCATTAATCTTTCTCTTTTTAGAACCATGGATAATTCAGTTTCTGTTGTTCCATATACCCCACAATGTCATACTAGCTCTACAAATTATATTTTTATTTATTTATTTATTTAATTTTATTTTAGAAAGTAGATCCAACATGATATCCATGAAAGAAATATTTTGATTTGAAAGAATAATCTTATCTAAACTAACTTCAAACCAAATATTTGTTAGAGTAGGAAATATTCATAGGGCATGGGTAGTGGTTTCAATTGAAATATCTCATATCTGAAATCTTGCATTGCTAGAGATATTTCTCATAACCAAGTTTGTAGGGAGGGAATTCTTACAAGTTCTCCATATGGATATTTTGACCTTCAGAGGTATTTGTAGATTCTATAAAGGGGCCCACCAAGATTTCAAAGTCAAAATATTTTTAATAGCTCCCTTTGAATTCATAGTTGATTGCAAGTTGATATCCACTCTTAACACTATAGATTCCAAATTTATCATAATGCTAGCAGAGGAAGTCAAATAAGTTCCTATAACTCAAAGAAATTTGCATGCATTTGTGGTGAGAAAGTAACTTACGACCTTGAAGGGTCAAAGGTAAGGTTATAATAACCCAAAAAGTTTAGGATTTCAGAGTTCCACAAGCAATATAGGCCAGAGCCTAAGACCAAGTCAATTCGGCCGAAACCACCTTCAGCTATAGCTATTTTAGCCATCACTATTTTGGCCGAACAAGCGGCTTACCAGGCTCAGGACGTTTCTGCTAAAACCATCTCGAGACCCTTCAATACATTAAGTCGAGGCATACCCTCTAGGTTTAAAGTCGAACAAGCTCATTTCGGCAAAAGTGGACATAAGCCCAGCAGGCCTCTTTCGGCCGAATCAAATGGTATAAGGTGACCAGGCCCATCAGGCCCAATCCAAACACAGTTTCCTGAAAACAGAAATATGAGGGAAACACATTTCAATTAAGATAAGGAGATCAAATCCAAGAAGGATGAGGAGATATAATCCTTATAAAAGTAGAATACTTAGTACTCCTTATAAATAGAGGTCGGAGATGACTGTAAAAAGATCCGATTCTGATATTTCTGTGCAGCAGATTTTGGTCAGTTATCATTATAAGCTCTTAGTTACTTTTCTCAAGAAATTTTAACCTTGATATTTGGTTGTGGTTTATTTGGCCCACAGCATCAACATCATGCTTGTTAAAAAATTGATTTAGCAAATAAACATTTCAATAAGGCTTATGGTTATGAATAAAGTTAGAAACATGCAAGTCAAAATAATATTTTAGAGATGTGATACGAAAGGAGGTAGGCTTCAGAATCCATGGGTCATCAAATATATTTGCTGCTTTTACTATCGCCAACCTATCAATGAATGCCTGCCTGCATTAATTGTCGACCCCACAAGACACTTCTCCACATATGTGAGCAAGCCCATGAGTAAATGGCTTGAAGGAAATTCTAATTTTTGAAGTATTTTGTTTTAAAATTCTATTAATCAAAGAATTTCCAAGTTTGCTTAGCAAGTAATGCTTGATGTTTTTGAAACACTCTGCTTTAGGACGACATGTAACATCTCAACTAATCCAGCTAATCTTGTGTTTATCCCCATTAACACCGCCAAAAAAATCTAACTATCAAGGGCATTTGCTCATTACATACACCATTTGAAAATTTGAAGATACTCATTAGGAATGTGAGAATGGCTTATATCATTGCCTTAATGAGGATTTCTTTCCACCTTAAAAAACATATGACTATTAATCTTTGAAGTTTGCCCCAAACTCTATCTTTAATCTCCTTAAATGTGGCTTTTTATTTCTCCTAATTGTAGTAGATAAACCCAAGTATTTATCATGAGGATTGTGTTAAGAGATGCTTAAAATTGATTGAATTTAGAGATGCAAGTCATGCTCCACACATGAGCTGAAGACGATATTTGACCTATTAAAGTTGATGGTTTGTCCAAAAGCAAACTCATATTCTGATAAAAGAGATTTGATATTTAGACTATTTTAAGTTGTTTCTTTATAAAAGAGAATAGAATCATGGGCGAAAAATAGGTGATTGATCACAGGGAAATGACTTCCCAGTTTAATACCAAGACCTCTACCATTTCTCTCTGTTTTTTAAATATTAACTAAAAGAACTTCTACACTTATGATAAAGAGATAGGGAGAGGGCAAGATCTCCATACTTTATTTTGTTCTTTTTATTTACAGAGTGATTTATTTCAAAAGAAACCAAGATATTGTCAAAGATTTGTCAACCAAGAATAAAAGTAGACTAATTATGAAAAATAAGGTTGTGAATTAAGCTTTTTAGCATAAAGGAAAGACACTCTGTTGTTTCTTTATAAATTCCATGTTGAGACGGATGGGTTTGAACTAAGAAGGAGATTGAGAGTTTTTAGTCTTAGGCACAATGATAATGTTTGTCTGATTGTAAGGTTTAACGGATGCATTCATTGAGGTTTTGAAGAAAAATAGTGCACATATCCTGTCCAATATCAACCCAAAATTACTGGAAAATAACTTGAAATTTATCAGGGTCAAAGGCCTTATTCGTTCCTAGACTAAAAATAGCAGTTCGTACATCAGTTGCAATATAAGGGTGATTAAGATGCAAGTAATCATATGATCAAGTTTATTAATCAATTCAGAACAAATATTCTCAATATGATTAATGGAAGGATTAGAGCTTGATAAAATATTAAAAAAGTACCTGCTAAACACCTCTGCAATTTCATCATAAGAATCCACAACTTGTCCTGCTTCATTTGTAATGAATGTAAATTTAATCTTTTTCTTTCTTGGTAAAACATTAGAATGAAAGAAATTTGTGTTCCAATAGTTCCCATCACCAAAAAATAATCAATCGGCGCGGGATCTTTGCTTTCAAAATAGTTCTTTTAATTTCAAAAAATTATTGAGTTCAATTTCACTCTTTTTAATTTTGTTAACAATTCCATCTTGGTTTACCACTATATAAAAACTTTCAATTTATTTAGATTTAGAGTGACTTCTACTTATTGAGTTCAATTTCAGCCTTTTAATTTTGTTAACAATTCCATCTTTGTTTGCCACTATACAAAGACTTTCAATTTATTTGGATTTATAGCCAATTCTACTATGAAGATTTCAAAGACTTTCTTGCTCCATTCTATAAGATGTAAAGCACATTAGCTAAGATTTCTAGATAAGTCATTCGAACAATATACTTTGCCTGAAGTTGTCCAAGCATTCAATACAACTTTCTTGCATTTTTCATTTCTCAATCAAAAAATGGTTTAAACTTGAAGTCATAGTGATAAATTCCATGTTTAGGTCTCTCCTGAAGGTTCAAAAGGATAAGTCGATGATTTGAAGCATTGAAATCCAAATGAGTAACAAAGATCTAGGAGAAAAGCAATCTCCAATTATCAAAAGCCACGTATTTGTCCAGCTTTTTTAAATATGATTAATCTCATCTTATTTATTAGACCATGTGTAAAGTGGTCATTTGTGGCCAAGATCACTAAAGACATTGTCGAACACAGGTTTAAGAAAATTATTCATTCAAATAACGTCTCTTACTGCATCCTTATATTCTCCTTGTTATTGAAAGTTTCATTATAGTCACCTCCAGTGATCCAAAGGAGATTACCAACAAAACAAAGACGTTTAGGAGTTTCTAGGAATCTGCCTCTCCTGAATTGGATGGACTACCACAAAATTGGAAAATCTCTATATGGCACCATTGACTATCTTAATTTAGCATCAATATGGCCTGGTGAAGATGAGAGAATATTTACATAAGAGCCCTAAGACCAGAGAAGAGCAAGACCCTATTTTTACCAGCGGAATCAACAAAAAAAATCATTTACAAAACTGAAAACAAAAGTGAGAAGATCATCTTTGTTATGAACCTTGAGCTCGGTTTCAAAAATGAAAACCACATTTGGAGAGTGTTTCTTTAAAACCATTTTAAGCGCTAAACATGTAGAGGAGCTCATCTAATCCTCTAATATGTTTAAACATATGAGATTCATGGTTGTTGGAAACCCTGATCCACAGGGTCTGCCATTGTGTTAAGGTGAATCTCAGCTTCTAATAGAATAAGTTTTTGCTTCTTACATGTACTTGTTTCCTCCAAAGGTAAGTGATGCAGTTTTGTTTTGGAACCTAAAGCATATTGAGATTCTGTGATATTTTCCACCACTCTATTACTTTTCTCATAATTGATTGGTTGTATGGAAACATTCTTCCCACTCTTTCTAACGTTATTTTTAATTTTTGGGGGATTTTTAGTAATTGCTTCCTTACCCTTCACAGAGAAGGACTATTTAGTTATGCTTTTTGGATCTAGTTGTTTATACGTGTCCATGGCCTAGACTTCATGGGATTCATCTCGAACATCTTTGGCTAGTATCATTATCGTTTAAAGTAGTGTATTTACAACTAAAACTGTAAAACGGGTTAAATGGGTCAGCCCGCATGGTTTTAAACGGACCGGATTAATATAGCCTGCGTTTTAAACGGGTCAAAGATTTTCCAACCCTAACCTAACCCTTGCGAACCTTAAACGGGCCAGACTAGCCCACATATATTACGACACTTTATACCACAATTTGTTACTTGCATATATTAAAACTTTTTGATATAATTTTTAGAGACTAAGTTAATTTTTTTAATGAAATTTTTCTATGTTGTAAATTAATATTTCTTTAACTTAAGGAAAAGATAATTATCTAGGTTATCTTGAAAATTAATATAGTTTTTTTTTTACACGCGTTAAAAATTAAAAAAAAAATTATATTAATTGTTAAATGGGTTGGCTCACGGGCTAACCCGTATAAACCTTTTTAACTTGCAGGTTAAATAGGCTAGCTAAAAAGTCTGTGTTTTAAATGGGCTATAAAAATTATGGCTCTAACCCTTTAATCCACGGGTTAAACGGGCTGACCCGCGGACCTCAATCCATTTTTACAACTCTATTTATAGCTTAAAACTAGAACAACAAAGCTTGCTACCTTGTTTCTAGATAATATATTAATATCCTTATAATGTGGCTACACCACTCTCAAAGGTTTGGTGTTTAAAGGACTTGTTTGTTTGGCTAGAGGTTTTCTATTGGAGCTGAAGTTTGAGGGATCTTCATATCTCCAACTAGTATCACTTGTGTTAAATCTGTTTTATATGAGTTTCTATGTATCAGCATATGATGCTTTCATCCAAGATCCATATTTGTAAGTCTTAGATGTGAGATTCCTTACTCTTCCTTTCATCTTTGCACTCAAAATTTGTGTGTCCGTTTTTCTATAACAATAGCACAAATCTCGAAGCCTTTTGTACTTGAGGATAGCCATTTTTTTCACCAGATCTACTATAATTAAAATTAATGCATCTGCGCAAGGGCTTGGGAATATCTATTTGAACCCTTAGTTTGAGATAATGATTTATGCAATCTCTGTCTTTGCATGATATTTTAACAGACATCCCAATTTCATTTACAATTGCACTGGCCCTTTTCTGTTCATAAAATAAGAGGAACATTGCGTAATTAAATCTGAAAGAAAACACAGTTGAAGTAGAGCTTATTGATGTCTTCAATTCCAGTAGGCTTTTCCAAAACTAGAAGGTTATCCTTGAAATGCTAGGGTCGTTCAAACTAAACTAATGTTTTGGCTTCAGCCTTAGAGAAGGTAAACATAAATATGTTCTCACCAATAGTTTTAGTGTCCACAGTCTCCCAAATGTCACATAATTTTTAAAGAGACTTTCAAAAGCTTATCTGTGAATTAGTTTCGAACTTATAATTTTTTCAACTAGGCATTTTGAGATGTTTGACACTTACTCTCTTTGAATTCATTCAGCTTCTTTTATGAGAGAGAGATAGAGTGCCTGACATAGTTTTTCTATATCATCAGCATTCATTGTTCTTCAAAGGCATTATGACCAAAAAAAATTGAAGGTTGATTGAATAATAAGCTGGAAAAAGGTGGAACACCATAATTGATGAAAGTGAATAAGAAAAGAAAACAAGTGTAATAGTATTAAAATGGCTAAAACCTAGAATGGGGGCTTAAGATGATGGATGAAAGCTTAAAAAAGGTTCACTAATTTTCAGAGGAAGTAAGAAAAGAGAAAATTGTTGTAATGGTACTTAATTCATCTAAACTCTCAGTGGAAATTCTTTTTATTTTTTATTGACAAAGTTTTCAATTTCTTTCATAGAGCTCTCGGGATGACTTTTGTTCTCATGAGGATTTTAGTCTTTGGTTCAGAGCTCAATTTTTTTCTTTACTCGTAGCTAATTATTATATCAAAACGAAAATTAAAATTAAATACATATAAATCTTTTTATAAATAGCATCGTTGGTTTATAGATCTTTTAATAGCAAAATACCATTATAAGGAATGAATTTTATAACTATTCATTCATTAGTAGTTCTGAATAAATATGGTTGTTACAGTGAATAGTGAATTGTTAGCATTGATAATGTTTGTTATGGAGAGGTATGATTGTATAAATATGACATATAATTAAAAAAATAATTTTCGAGTTCAAACTTAAAATTACGATTAAAATTACTGAATTGATTGTTTTTGAATTTATACAACTCGACTCTGTAATTTAAGATATATATCCAAATTATTAAGATTTTTTATATAAAAAATATTAATATGTATAATTTTAGTATTACTCTAAAAATAGTGTTGGAACTTTATCATATCTTTTTTTTTAAAAATTTATGTGTCTCGTATCTCTATGTCAGTATACTAATGCCCATGTAACATAGCATAGGTTGTATACTTAATCATCATTGTTGGAGTAAATCTCAATGAAGCTCTTAAATCCTTTTCTGGATGGGACATTGTCTCCTTTGTTGGGATCTCTAATCACCTACAAGAAAGAAACCTTGAGATTAGAGGAACACCAGTGTGGTATTAGATGATTGACTCTCCAACACTCAAGACTGATTAAGGTTCTTTGGGAGAGAAAATCTAAAGAAAAAGGTGAGAATGAGTGTGTTTTGTGAAAGTTCTTGAGAGCTGACGTTATTGAGGACAATCCTTATTTAGATCGAGCGTTAGAGATGTAATCATAGACCGTTATGGGACCAAACGGTTTGGATGATGATTCATGGTAGAAGTTGATTAAATCAATTAGGTTGTTAGGGTATCAATTATAAGACAATAATTAAGAGATCTAGAAGATACCATACATTCAATCGCACAAAAGGAAAAACTGTCAGCAGGCGATCCAAGGGAACATCCCTAACTTCGACCGCTCTATGTCAAAATTCTAGTAAGCTTATTTAGGATCACCCCAAGCTCATTTTAGAGATCCATTTTTTTTCGATCCCAACAAGTGGATGCCGAAAAGGGAGACCCAAATGGCAATTTAAGACCCCTACTTTTGACCACGGGTATCAAGTACCTTTCGGATGAAGGTATACTACCTTGTGCAAAGATAGGTCTAACAATCATTGGCCCAAAGATTTAACTGCGAGCTCTCAAGCCCCAAAATTTTCATGTTTTACTCATCATCATGACAGGGTATCAAATTTAATACACATCAATGATACAAGATCCATTGCTTAATAATGATGACGAAAGATTATTTGACATATTCATGGATTATCTTGAGAGGAGGTAATGAGGCTCTTTGTTTTGAAGCAGTGAATTATTGGGGGTGTCAAACCTAATACCATTTTGATAATTAAAAAAAAAATGTATAGTATATATAGTAACTCTATTAGTATAAGACTTTTTGGGATGTGCGAAAGAACAAAACTCTATTAATACTAATTGGGAAAAACAATTTTGTTTCCAATTAAAATGATCATGGATAAATAAAAAAAATTTATAAACTAAAAATAAAAAATAAATAAAAAAAATAGAAAATTAAAGATTAAATTATTAAAATATATATAAACATTAAAATTAAGGTGTTTGAAAGATCCAATATATAAATTTGAGATGTTGAGAATTTTATATAAAATCATACTATAATGGTAAGTAATAATAATAATAATTATTATTATTATTATTATTGGATTTAGAAAAAATTATATTAATTTTGAATAGTTATTGCATTTATAATTTAAAATATTTTTTTATTAATTCTGTTGTAATATACACATTTTATTAGATCTGTATGTTTTAGTTGGTCTTGGGTCTTGCTTGTTCTGTGGGCCTTGTGTGGACTTCTTCCTGTGACTTCTTGAAGCAGATTGCCTTTGCTGATCCGCTCCTGCCCTGACCCGCCTCAGATCTGCGCCTTTACATATGGATACCCGAGTGTTGCTGCTTGACCTAGCTATATATATGTTATGTTGTCTTCTCAGCAGCTTTAGAGAGAGAATCTGATCTTCTCTCCTCCTGCTCTGCTAGGGTTTTCGAATTTAGGGTTCTTTGTGATTTTTGCTTGATTTCTGAGTGTAATAACTGTGTGATGTACCTGTGGTCTTTGTGATCTGATTACTAGTGCCATCGATCTCTCAGTTCGTCGCTGAGGTCCCGTGGATTAGCCTCTTTTGAGGTGAACCACGTAATATACGTGTTTGATCTGTGTGTTCTTGTTCATATATCTATTAATATTGCTTCAAATGGTATCAGAGCCTAGGTAAGTGCTTGTTTGATATACTTTGTGATTTAGGGTTTACAGATCTATGACTCTCTGTGTGGCTTCTAGGTGATTCTTGGTGATTTATTTGTTTGTGGTGTGGTTTTGATTTATTTGTTCTTGTTACTTTCTACTCGAACTGATTGTCTTTGATCTCTGTAGATCTGAGATTTTTAGTTATCTGTAATTTTTTAGTGAAAACCCTAACAGAGCAGTTTGTTACTTGTTCGATATCCTTACTTCTTCTGTCATTTCTTGTTTCTAACAAGTTAGTGTGAGTGACAGGTACCCTTGGAAGTTGTTAAGAAGAACAAAAGCTTAAGGAGAGGAAGAGTAAACTAGAAAGGTGACCCTAAGAGAGGTTCCGGGACACTAGGAGGAAAATCGAACGTTGTCAGGTCGATTTACCAGATTGCACCATATACTGAGCCTCTCTAAAACCCTACTCTTTATTTTAAGCATTCTGTTTTTCAAAATTGGTCCTTCTTTGTGATAGTCTATACTGTATTGATTACTGTGTATCTTTGGTTGGTTGAGAACCTTAGCTGAAGAGGTACAAGCCTTAGTAGCTTGTTAAAGCCTCGAACCGCCTGCCAGTACGGAACAGACTAGCTTGTTTGAACGTGGCTGAGGGTCACAGGCTTAGTTCCTGTTAAAATACCCAAACGGTGTCAGTAACGTGAAAATATGACTTGTTTGAGGTTCTCAATCTTTGGTTTTATTGTTGATATTGTATGTTCTTGATTTGTTGTGTGAATATCTGAGTGACCAGTAATTGATTGATACTATCTGGTATTACTGTGATTGATTTATTCATTCTTTGTTCATTCTTTGTGAATATTATACATCATACTGTTTTGGTCTTCTACATCAGTGTCAGTTTATTATAAAGGTTTCAAAACTTTTAAATAAAATTCTTTGTTAAAATGTCTTCAAAATCTTCAAGTTCAAATCCAATAAACATTGAGGTCTTTGATGGATCTCAAGATTTTGTATTGTGGCAAAAGAAAATGTTATCTGTTTTGGTTCACCATGGCATTGAAGGGGCTGTGGATAATGACTATCCTTCTGGTATTACTAACACTGATAAGGCTAGAATGGCCAAGCGTGCATATCATACCATACTATTGCATTTATCTGATGATGTTTTAACTGCTATGAATGATGTTAAGACTGCTGACTCTCTCTGGAAAGCATTAGAAGCTAACTATTTAGAATATGATATTCCAAATAGGATTATTAGCCTTCATAAATTGTTTAGCTTTAGGTTTGCCCCTAATAAGACGGTAAATGAGAACTTGGCTGTGTTTAAAAAGTTAGTCCAGGATCTGAATAGTAGGACAAAAGAAACTGAGAGGCTTAGCGATGAATATCTAGCTATGGTCCTTCTTCATGCTTTGCCTGAGTCCCATAGTGTTGTTAAAGAATTTATTTCTTTTAATAAGAAATCTTTAACCACTAAGGATATCATGGATGCTCTGAATTTCATATCTGTAGGTGAGGAAATGATTAAAAAGGATAATGAGGGGTTATACCTTAGCAAGCCTAACACCAGCCATAGGACTAAGGGGAAAGGTAAGAAACCTGCTGCTAACCAAAATAATTTGAATAAGGCTGATAATAAGCAGAAGGACAGTAGTAAGGGTAAAACTAGTAGCAACAAAGATAGGAAGTGCTATTATTGTAAAAAGGCTAACCATCTCATTAAGGATTGCTTCCAGAAGAAGAGAGATGAAGTAAATGGTATTGTTAAACTTGCTGCCTCTAATACTGTTACTGTTTCTGATCCTTTTGTTGATGGCTTTACTGCTGTGATTGAATTAAATAATTCTGTTGTTCCTAATAATTCTCTGCTTGATTGGGGGATTGATTCTGGTTGTACACACCACATGTCTCCAAATAGGAACTGGTTTACCAATCTTCAGTCTGTAAAAGGGGGGTTTTGTTGTCATGGGATTTGACCATAGATGTGACATTCTAGGACTAGGAGATGTAACCATTAGGCAGTTTAATGGTAGGACAGTTACTCTTAGAGATGTCAAGTATGTCCCTGATCTTAGAAGGAACCTTCTGTCAATTAGTAAGATGGGTGAGATGGGATATGAGTGTGTATTTAGAAGCCAGAGGGTAGAGATGTCTAGGCCTGGGTCCAATAAAGTAGAACTAAGAGAAAATAGGGTAGGAAACCTGTTTATCCTAGAAGGATCAACCTTAGAGGCTCTAGCTACCCAAACCAAACTTAGTGATTCATCCAGTAAGGCTCTGTTATGGCATAGAAGGTTAGGCCATATTAGGATAAGTGGTCTTAGAGAACTGCAGAAACAGGGGTTGATTGAGAGTGATTTTCTTTGTGACATTCCCAAATGTGAAAAATGTGTCCTTCCAAAGCAAACCAAGTCACCTTTTTACAAAAATGATTTCAAATCTAAATCTGTTCTTGAATATATACATTCTGATTTGTGGGGTCCCACCAGGACTAAATCTTTTAGTAACTGTCAATATTTTCTTTCTTTTACTGATGATTTTTCAAGGTTCTGTTGGACTTATTTGTTGAAAACCAAAACAGAAGTGTTGAAAAATTTAAAATCTGGAAATCTTTGGTAAAAAATGAAACTGGAAAGAAAATTAAATGTTTTAGAACTGATAATAGCTTGGAGTTTTGCAATGATCAATTTCATAAATTCTGTGAGGAGTCTGGGATTAGAAGACATAGAACAGTTATGTATACACCTCAGCAGAATGGGGCTGCTGAGAGGTTGAACCGAACTCTTCTAGAAAGAATTAGGAGTCTTCTGTTTCAAGCCAATCTTCCTAATATCTTTTGGGGGGAAGCCTTATGTTATGCTACCTTTCTGAAAAATAGGTCTCATTCATCCTCTATTGGCAATAGAACTCCTTTTGAACTCTGGTATGGTAAACTTCCTAGTTTCAGTCATATTTGGACTTTTGGTTGCAAGGTTTTAGCTCACCAAAGGTTTGATAAGCTCGATCCTAGGTCTTTCATGGGTTTGTTTATGGGTTTTCAGGCTGGTACTAAGGGTTATAGGCTAATTTTTAAGGATAAATTCCAGTTATAAATTCATTATCAGTCGTGATGTGGTTTTCTTTGAAAATGAATTTCCTGGATTCCTGAATTCTGAACACTCTAATCCTGTCCAGTACAAGCAGCTTAACCTCTCTAGTTTTGAGATCAAACCTATAGGACTTGAGGATTCTGAGCCTGGTATCGAGTCTAATGTGCCAAATACTGAGCATGATAACCATCAGTGAATCTGAAACTGAAATTGAAACTGATCAATCTGTCCCTACATCTGAAACTGATCCTAATGTGAATTCTGAAAATCAACCTACTGAAATGATAGATGAGACATATCATAAACATAATTTGGATGATTATCTCCTTAGTAGGGATAGACCTAGGAGGACCATTAGGATGCTATCCAAATATGATGATTTTGTTGATATTAATCTGGTGATCTATGCTCTTAATACGTATACTGAATCAGAATTTATCCCTAATTCTTATCAAGAAGCTATAAGTTGTCCAAATGCAATCAAGTGGAAGAATGCTATGGATAATGAAATAACTTCTCTGATTAAGAACAAAACCTAGGAACTGGTAGATAGACATAAACATAAAATGTTAGTGGGCTGTAAGTGGATTTACAAGGTTAAGGAAAATCTGCCAGCTTCTGATTTAGGTCGATTTAAGGCTAGATTGGTTGCCAAGGGTTTTACTCAGAGGGCAGGGGTTGATTTTTCAGAGGTGTTTTCTCCTGTTGTTAGATACATCACCATTAGGATCATGTTGTCTTTAGTTGCTCATTTTAATTGGGAACTAGAGCAGATGGATGTCAAAACAACCTTTCTTCATGGTTTTCTTGACAGGGAGATCTACATGGACCAACCTGAAGGGTTTGTCAAGTCTGGTGGCAAGGTGTATCTCCTTAAAAGGTCTCTTTATGGCCTAAAACAATCACCCCGTCAATGGAATGAAAGGTTTAATGAATATGCTGGAAAAATGGATTTTAAAAGAAGCATGTATGATGCTTGCTTGTATTACAAGTTTGTTGATAATTCACCTGTATTCATGTTACTGTATGTTGATGATATTCTGTTGATGAGTTCTAAAATGCAGTATCTTTCCTCTGTTAAAAGTGAATTGAACCAGGAATTTGATATGAAGGATTTGGGGGAAGCCTCCAAAATCCTTGGCATGTCAATTACTAGAAACAGAGGTTGAAAAGATACCAACAGATGAAAATCCTTCTGACATGGGCACCAAGGTAGTATCCCTGAAGAAGTTTCTGTATTGCAGAAACTTTCTTCACATCTGCCAAGTCTAATACTAGAAGAAATGGACCAGTGATGCAAAACTCTTGAAACTGAGAGAGACATGGAGGCACAATGATGAAATATGAGGATGTTTAGACCATTTCTGTAGATCTGTAGAATGTAATATTAGGGGAAGTATTGTTGTAATATACACATTCTATCAGATCTGTATGTTTTAGTTGGCCTTAGGCCTTACTTGTTCTGTGGGGCCTTGTGTGGACTTCTTCCTGTGACTTCTTGAAGCAGATTGCCTTTACTGATCCGCTCCAGCCCTGACCCGCCTCAGATCCGCGCCTTTACATATGGATACCCGAGTGTTGCTACTTGACCTAGCTATATATATATATATATTATGTTGTCTTCTCAGCAGCTTTAGAGAGAGAATCTGATCTTCTCTCCTCATGCTCTGCTAGGGTTTTCGAATTTAGGGTTCTTTGTGATTTTTACTTGATTTCTGAGTGTAATAACTGTGTAATATACCTATGGTCTTTGTGATCTGATTTCTAATGCCATCGATCTCTCAGTTCGTCGCTGAGGTCCCGTGGATTAGCCTCTTTTGAGGTGAACCACGTAATATACGTGTTTGATCTATCTGTTCTTGTTCATATATCTGTTAATATTGCTTCAAATTCAATTTTTTATATTCAAATAAAACTGATAATTATTTATTCTTTAATTTTTATTTATTATTCTAAACTAATGAGATTTGGATGTGAGATCACTTTATTCTGGTCTCATATGAAATTATTTTGATATTATCAAGTGACCTCATTCCAATCTCGCAGTTAACACGTGTCATTTACACAAGGGAACTACGAAAGCAAGAAGTCGAGGATAAATATAGATTAGCAGTAGCAGTCATGAAGCCGTCTCTAGCTAATGTATGTGCTAAAACATTATTTCTCTCTCACAAACTCAATAGGATAGATAACCACAATAATTTAAGGTATAATCATAGTCATTCAATTGCACAACCTACCTAATCTCACATTATTCATTCACTAGTAGAATTGGACGTAATTTTTCTTCAAAATATCCTTTTTGTTATAATTTTAATTTTTTTACCATACTAGTAGGCTAAATTTCAAAATCTTCCATTTTTCCTAACATTTATAAAGAATTGCATTTTGTTTCATTTTTAAAATATTGTACAACCATTAACAAAGTAATTCATATTTTTTTTATAAACTAAATATATTTTAAATGAATGTAATTTTTTTTAAAAATAAGTTTATTTTTTAAATAAAATAATATTTTTTAAAAAAATAAATAACATTTTTAATAGATACTATATAATTCATTTATATAAAATTATTAAAATTTTGAAGATAAATTAGAAATCAGATATTTTTTTATTATATATTATTTATATTATTATACTCTTGTTAAGAATTTTTTTTTTTTTTTTTTAACTAAATAAATAACTCTAATGGTTTAAAATATTATAAAATTCTAGAGGCATTCACATCACCTTTTATTTCTGAATATGCATTTATAGTTGGATTGGTACCTATATTAATACTCACGGATGGTAGAGTAGATGGTCCATGGAAAGGAAAGCATTAATTAATACATATGAAAAGGACTTAGTTAGGAGTCCTCTCCTCTACTGATGGAGGTTCAATCAATGGACACCAAAGAGGTAGGTATCTAATCTAACCTCACAACACACACCACTCAAACGGACAACTTATTTTCCCACTATTTAATCTAAACCAATGTTCTTTCCCTTTCAACAATTATCAATTGAAACCTCAGAATAAGTTGATGTAATGTAAACCTTTGTCTTTAAAATAACGTCGACATGCGTCATTGGATTAGTGAGGTTCAATTTGCTTTTGGCTCCGTATAGATTGACCCACTGCGAGTCAGCCAAAACAACGAATCAGAGATAAAACAAACAGGGTTTAGTTTGATGGAGCTACTAACTAGAGCACCCACCAGGTTCATTAGGAAAGTGGACTTCTGCCGTCCCATTTTATATTACATAAATAAATTCCCAATATCATATTTATTACAATTATTTGCAATCCTCAAAATTTCGTTAAATTATCGATAAAATTAAAATTAAAATTCTAAAAACTCAATTTTTAAATTCAAATATTGATGTGCATATGTCATTATTTTTATAACAGAGTATCAATACGCGGATGTATAATTATACTAATCAAAATCGTTGCTTATCTAATCTAATCTGATATTTAAAATAACATTCACCATTATCAATTTGCAATTTTTGAATGAAGGTTTAGATGGTATTAATCTTAATAACAATTCCAACGATTATCTCCTAACGAAGTGGAAAACATCAGGTTTAGATGGAGGATAAGCTTATCATCTCTTTTTGGTTAATTTTTTTTAAAAGATGCTATAGTTAGAACGGAGCAAACCGTTGAAATCTTTCGAAACAAATCTATCAATCTTCCGAAGAATAAAACCTAAATTTAATTAAAAGGTCAAAGGATGTAAGTTTAGTTAAAAGGTCAAAGGACGTAGTAAAAAAATATGACATAGGATCAACTCTCTCTATAAAAATTTGGTGCAATTTACAATTAAGCAAATCGAACTGCTATGAGTTGTATCAATTAAGATGATATGATGAATAGATCTCTTCAAATCTACTTTTTGTTTGAGTCAACGAAATTCACTTTTCTCCAACATTAGTTTATATTGCGTTGTGGTCGTCAGAAAGGGACAAAGGGAATTTTCGTCAAGGGGTGGTTTGTTAGGATTTAGACGAAAATTCGAGTATATTCTAGTATCCATAATTGGTTTGGTAATTAGGAAAAGATTCGAAGACTGTTTTGGAAGTATCATATTTGATTAGGAATGGTATTTCCTAAATTGGGATTCTAATTAGGAAAGAGATCCTTGAGAATCCTAAATAGGAAAAGGTTTTCTTAATGGTTTAGGATTACTTTGTGAATAAGTAATCTAATGCTATAAATATGATGCTTGTATCTATTATTAGATATCTTGAGAGAACAATGTAGATCTAGTTGGTTAGGTTTGGGAGGTGCCCAAATGGGGTCTGGAAACCATGGAGACCATGGAGATCTTCAATTCTAGGATCGAGTATTGTTATCCTGTGAGAGCCATATTGGGAGAGCTTGTGTGTGAGACTGTAACCAATGTAATTGGATTGGGGAGTGAGAGAGGGGTATTCCGGTTGTAACTGTTGCTTTATTGTTACATAGTGAATTAGTCTCTCGTCGTCCTGACGGCCGTGGTTTTTTCCCGTTTTGGATTTCCACGTAAAAATCTTGTGTCTTATTTTCTATCTCTATTTATTGCCTTGTGTATGTTGTTTTACTTTGTGGTTACCAATACTCGTCTCCACTACATTGGATCACCGATTTGTTAAACAAGTGGTATCAGAGCTAGTCGTGTTTTTCCAACAACTGGTATCAGAGCCCCTTGGTTTGTGAGCTAGCGCTGGTGTGATCCGTGAGTTTAGGTTTGGTTAAAGTAAACATGGGTTAAGGTAAGATGAAAGTGAAAGGTTTTGAAGGATGGGTAAATCTCTCAGTCTCTAGAAGTTCTGAAAAATATAGATTTGGTTTTTCTGGTCGAGTTTGGAACTAGTTGCGTGAGAAGAAAAAAAAAAGATTAAAGCTGAAAAAAAAAATCACAAGTGCTGTCAAGATCTAGTCTGCGATAGTCGCAGAGATGAAAAAGCTTCGGCGGTAGTTCTCGAGCGATGGCAGTGGTGATCTACGACATGTATGATTGTGGTGGTAAGGTAGTTTTGAGACTTTTGTGTTTTTCTGTTAACGCAAGTAAAGATCAAAATATGTGGTCAAAGATTCAAGTTTGGTCAAATAGTCAAAATAAAATTGAGGATTTGACTGGAGGTGTTTTGGAATCTTTGTGGGCTGAGAATTTTGATCAAGTGGCTGGTGAACTTGAATAAGGAAGGACTGTGATGAGCGGTTCTGCAAAGACTCCGATTGTACGCTAGGATAGGTGTCCTTATGACATGTTTTGAACTACCAAGGCTTGTCATGATAAAGGATGGAATAATTTTAGCGTGTCCACAATTGTACGGGCATTTGATCAGCATGGATGTGGGTGTGGTGGAATGTATGTCGATGGCTGAGGAGTTTCCTGAAAGCTGATGTAGGAAGCTGCACCATGGTTTATTCAGCAAGTGTTTCGACATGTGCCGAGAAAAGAAAATCTTAGGTTGATGGTTCCTGAGTGGGTTGTCTTGGGATGGATCGTACCTGAGTGGATATACCTTCATGGTGGGGTATGATGACACTAGTTTGAGTTGTGGTTGTCAGAAAGGGACAAAGGGAATTTTCGTCAAGGGGTGGTTTGTTAGGATTTTGACAAAAATTTAGGTATATTCTGGTATCCATAATTGGTTTGGTAATTAGGAAAAGATTCGAAGACTGTTTTGAAAGTGTCATATTTGATTAGGAATGGTATTTCCTAAATTGGGATTCTAATTAGGAAAGAGATCCTTGAGAATCTTAAATAGGAAAAGGTTTTCTTAATGGTTTAGGATTACTTTGTGAATAAGTAATCTAATGCTATAAATATGATGCTTGTATCTATTATTAGATATCTTGAGAGAACAATGTAGATCTATTTGGTTAGGTTTGGGAGGTGCCCAAATGGGGTCTGGGAACCATGGAGATCTTGAGTTCTAGGATCGAGTCTTGTTATCCTGTGAGAGCCATATTGGGAGAGCTTGTGTGTGAGACTGTAACCAATGTAATTGGATTGGGGAGTAAGAGAGGGGTATTCCGGTTGTAACTGTTGCTTTATTGTTACATAGTGAATTAGTCTCTCGTCATCCTGACGGCCGTAGTTTTTTCCCGTTTTGAGTTTTCACGTAAAAATCTTGTGTCTTATTTTCTATCTCTATTTATTACCTTGTGTATGTTGTTTTACTTTATGGTTACCAATACTCGTCTCCGCTGCATTGGATCACCAATTTGTTCAACAAGTGGTATCAGAATTAGCCGTGTTTTCCCAACAAGATATACTAGTTGGAAGCGAGAATGTCGAAGACATTAGTTTGGCTCACTTATCTTAAGTATCTCTATTGAAAAAAAAAGGTGATTTAAAAATTACTACCAAAGTTATAGTAGTGATTTAATTAATTATGTGAAGTGTTATGTATACTTTATTTGAAGGAGGTTTTATTTTTATTGTAATTTTTATTTTGGATTTTGAATGGAATTTTTTTTATTTTTTTACTTTTTAGATTTTATTTGATTTGTATTTTGAATGTTGGAAAATTTGGGCAATGAATTAATGAGTACATTTTTATATAGTGAAAAATCTTTTAAATTGACTTTTTAAAGTTCAAAATACAATTATAATTCTGTTTTTAAAATTATACAAAAACAAATTTTTAAAATTTTATTTTTTACTTCATAGACCGAGTTTCCCAGAATACTTTTAGGATTTGCAGGTTCTGCGAACAACGCTCACAGTTTGTGAACTACGCTCATAGTTTATAAATAACCTATAGAGTAACAGCTAAATTTAGTTTTGCAAATTTTTCAAAATAGACCTATAATTATATATTTAAAATTTTTATGACTTAAAAAAAATCCCTTTTACGTAACTTGTTTGTACTTTTTAAAATAAAATTAATAGTATTTTTTTAGTAATATTAGTACAGTGATATTTATATTTTTTAAAAATAATAATAGTGCGTAAATAATCTTCAATAAGTAGTATGTTTCTTAATAATATTAGTATTATGACATTTATACTTTTTAAAAAAAAATATTATTATGTAACTAGTTTTAATTAATTATTATTTTTTAATAATATCTTATTAAAATTTAAATTGAAAAATCACCAATTTGTCCGCGTATATGAAAGTCTGGAAAGTTGTGATAAACCATCTCAAAAATTAAAATAATTTGTGATTTTAGGTGCGTGAGTGGTTTTAGTATGATCTGAAGCTATTTTAGTGATTTTTTTATTATTTTAAATTTTTTATTAAATATTTTATATATTTTTATTATATATATATTTTTTACTAAGGTACCAAAAAAAATTTATGTAGCTTGACTAAATTTTAATAAGTATGCAGTGTAAGTAGTATTTCATAATATTTTGATTTTTGATTTAATAATTTAAATAATTTTTATAGTTTTCAAATTTAATTTTTAATTTTTCTAAACTACAACAAAAAATTATTTGATCATTTTTAAGAATTTTCAAAACAATTTGTTTTATAATTTCAGTAGTTTTAATAATTTTCTGGTTTTACTAAAGTACAAGGAAAAAAATGATGTAATTTTCATATTTTTTAAAAAAAATTATTGTTTAATAATTTTAACAAATTTTTAGTTTTAATTGTAAAATTTCAATTTACTAGATCACAACAAAAACATATATTATGTATGTTAATCATTTTTAAGTTGTAAGACAAATAGTTATTTTTCAGAAATTTAGTAATTAAAAAAATCCAATTTCTATTACACAATCCAAAGCTTTGAATAGAGCTATTATAATTGTCGTGTTTGGTTGGCTTGGGTCATCTCCGTTCAAAATTGGTCGAAATTTCTCTAAATAGGGGACCATGCTGAACTAAAGATGTACATTTTCAGAATAAGCTCTAATAAGTTAAATTCGGTTCATCTGCATCGTGTTGGTTAGGTACATGTCTATACTAATTTTATTAATTTTAATTTTTATTACTTTTTGTTAAAAAAAATAAATCATAAAATTATTAAATTTATATAATAGTATTAAAAAAATATTAAAAATCATAAAAAAAATATATCTATAATATAATAAGTAAGAACAATAGTAATATTATTTCATTAAATATTAATATTTAATAAATAAAAATTATTAAATAATTAAATTATATAATTATTCAAAGTGTTAAAACTACATATTTTTTTATAGTTTAATAAAAATTAAAATTATTAAATCTTTTTTTGAAAAATAATTAATATTTTTATATAAAAACTCAAATTTGTTTTAAAATATTAAAAATTAATAAAATATTTCAATTAATTGAAACCACTCACATCAGATCAAAATGAAAAGTTATTTTGATTTTGAAATAATTTCACCAAACTTTTTAAAATTACAAGTTTAAAATAAAATATTTCAAGAAGTGAATATAATAATTTTAATTTTTTAGTCCATTTATTTTTGTGAATTCACTTCTAATTTTCACATTTTATTTTTTAAAATTATTCCATAATATTTGTAATATTATAATAATAACAAACATAATCTATTATTTAATTTATAATTAATACAATTATTAAAAATATTTAATATTTAATATTTAATATTTTATATAACCTATTTAAATAAGATTTCTTTTCAATACAATCCCAAACAATAGTAAGCGAGTACATACTACATTTTCAAACAAGTCACCTATCTGAATTCATAATCCTCCCTCCTCCCAATGCCTAGGATTCTCCCATATATTTATTGATTCAATAAAGAAACCTTTCTCCTCATGAACAAAAACAATTAAAATCATAATTACTTACATTAACGTATAGGAGTTTCCATACACAAAACAAAATGTTTACATTGTTCTTCCCAATTAATTCCTTCGTAATCCAAGGTCAACTTTCGAATTGAAGTCCACGTGCCACTGATTTACGAGAAAAATTCATTATAATTTGCAACACAACCAATTTCCAGTCTTGATGCTTTAATTCTCCAGTTAAAGTAGTTTAATACTGGAGCAGATCTAAGTCGTCTCGGTTTCCAACCACATAAAATAAAGTATTCATGAATCAAATTAAATTTAATTTAATGGAAAAAGAATGATCTACATTTAAAAAGATCTGAATAAGAAGACAAAAATGGCAAGCCAAGACTGGGGTCCTTTTAATTTATTGGATTTGATTTGAACCCACAGCTTATTACAGCTATGCGATGTTTCATGAAGCTTTGTTTGACTTTTATATATTTAAATAATGCATATCTACTATAACTACATAGTAACTCATTATTATTTGAATAGACAAACCAAGAAGATCATCTAAGATTCCAAAAGTTAATCTTTGTGACTATATCAAAACCCTAATAAAAAGTTGCTGAGAAGTATTTGTTTGATATTGATAGTTTTGAGTTATATTTATTTGAGTAGAAGAATCTCCTGGAGGATATTTATTAACAGCAAGAAGTAATATTAAATTTGCAAAGCTATGGATGGCAATGTATGTATAGTCTGAATGGCTATAGATGACATAAGCAGTTAAAGTGATGGTACTAAATCTAGAAATAAAAGAATTAGTACTTAGATATGAGCTTAGATATACCTAGCAAGTTAAGATATTTAGAGTTGTTTGTTATAGCTTATATAATTATTTTTTTAAATATTGAATTTTCAATTAACGAGATTTAGTTATAAATATAATATTTGTAGAACTTAAAACCGTTTGAGATAGTATTTTTCTAATTTTATTTTTATTTTTATTTTTTATTAGAAATAAAAATATAACACATCTGTTTGAAAAGTGTTAGACCTTTTAGAAATCCTATTGGTATGCCAGTTAGATTTTTTTAAAAATATTTCCACAAAAAACTCATATTAGTGTAATTTTATAAATACTTATATATAAAGTATCAGTTCTTGTATTAGTGACGTACAGTTGGATTTAATATTTATTAGAAGAAATTGATTTTTAATTTATAATTTTCAAAAACTATTGGAAGCATTTTTTTTAGTACCTGTAGTATAAAAATTACCAACTTTTTAAAAATGACATTTACCCTTTTTAACCTTGCAAATAAAAAATAAAATTAAAGTAAAATAACCTCTTTTTATTATATTATTATTATTATTATTATTAACAGTAGTAGTGGTAAAACCGAAAATGAAAAATTGGAGATAGCAATGCAACTTTCACCTAAAAAAAGAATTGATGAAATATGATCCTTCTTTTGCGTTTTTTGATTCATCAACAAGATACTCAAAATAGGAAACAAAAGCAAAAACATATTTATTCAATTGAATTCAATAGTAACAACGTGGAGTCAAAATCGAAACAATCGGTCCAGGAGTAGTCAACGTAGACAAAATCATGTCGGAGCTGCTGGTCATCGTACAAACTGGGTAACTCGACGATCTCGCAGAGATCAATGTCCGCAGAGTCGGACATGGCGGCGGCCTTGGCGGCGGCGGCCTGGACGTCGCGGGGGGAAGCGGAGGCCGGGCGAGGGAGAGAGGGAGCGAGGTGAGGGAAGTTGAGAATGGCGGAAGAGCCTTTGATAGTTAATGCTGCCACGTCATGAGCACGTGCTGCCATTTCGGGTGTGGAGAAGGTTCCTAACCAGATCCGATTCTTCTTTCTGGGCTCTCGGATCTCCGAGACCCATTTTCCCCATGTTCTCATTCGGACTCCTCTGTATACTGGGTGCTTGCTGTTGTTGGTGTTTGTTTCGTCTCTTCGTCGCTTTTTGGTTTTGGTCTGATTGGTTGAACATGATGAGGAAGACGAGGACGAGGTCTCGCCTTCTGTTTCCGTCATTTGTCTCTGATGACTCTCACTCACTCGCTTACAACTAAAATATGTAGCTGATGTCTTCACTTATATATAATAATAACAATAATACTCACACCTAATTTAGTGTTTTACCAATTTTGACCTTCACTAATTAAATTTAAGGAATAATTTTCAAAACTCAACTAATATTTATATATATATTTCAATTTTACCCATTTTAATTTCATTTTTTCCCTAGTTTATCAATATCAAAATGAAAATTGTTAATTTTTTTTTAAATTGAACTTTAATAAAATTTTAAAATATAATTTTAATAAAGGTAGTTGGTCGAAAATTTATAGCTGAACTAATAAAAATGATTAAAAAAATCCATTTTCAATAGTTTTAAACAGATTTTTTTTTACATAATTATAGATTTATATTGAAAAATTTATAAAAATAAATTTATAAAAATTTGAATTTCACTCTATAGGAAAAAAAAACATGATTTACAAACTGCGAGCGTAATTCACAGAATTTGTAAACAACGCGATTTTAGAAGTATTTTGAAAAATTATATTGAAAATTAAACTTTTAAAAATTTATTTTTATAAATTTTTTAAAACAGATTTATAATTATATTTTTTAGTTTAAAAAATTCATTTAAAAAAATTATTACATTTTAAATTTTATCGGTTCTTCTTCGTTGACCAATGTCATTAAATTTTATTTTCATGTTATTGTCAAAAATTTAATATTTTATTATGATTAGAGTAAAAATTAATTAAAATTTTTTTTAAAAAATTCAAATACTTATAAATTCTTAAAATTATTCCCTAAATTTAATTAGGGGAGGGATAGATAGATATAGATTGCCTTATATTACCTTATTCTCAAGTATATTCACAATTATGACTATATAATGTCTTCCACCAACCTCCTAACTAATTTTTATTACAAGCTCTCTCTGTTAATTTTTATTTTTTCATGGTAAGCTAGTATATTTCACAAGTGATATGTTTCTCTTAATATGGGGGGTTTCTAATTCATATGAAAGATATGATGTATATATATGGTCGATCATTAATTATGATTATAATGTGTGAATCTGAGCCTCTAGTAGTGGTATTGTAAGGCTTCAATTGAAATTGGACCCAGAAATTAAAGGACCTGCCCACTATTATTGGACTTACCATCATCATATGTCCAATCACTCTTCTCATCTCCATTCCTTTAAATATCATCTTCCTTACCCAGCGTATAATACAACAATTATTATTATTATTATTATTATTATTATTATTATTATTATTATTATTATTATTATTATTATTATTATTATTATTATTATTATTATTATTATTATTATTATTATTATTATTATTATTATTTGGAAGCATCTCAACGTATTAATTTTCTATCTTATGTTAAGGGTTTAAATTACATAAGTAAACATTTATTTTGAAATTATAATTTATATGGTATTTAAATTTATTTAATTATTTATATTAATTTTAGATTAAAAATTATTATTTATGATTTTGAATAATTATTAGTATCTTATTTATAAATCTAAATAATATTGTAAGAAATTTATTATTAAATTTACATGATAAAATAGCTATTTATGAGGTGGTTTAATAATATTATATATTGCAAATTAAAATAATAGTACTATGAAGTAAAAAATTTTAACAAATAATTTTATTTGATTTTTTTTTAAAATTACTAATAAATATTTAATATATTTTCATTTGATTGAAATATTAATTTACTAAATATTATTGAGTTAATTACATTCACACCCCTAAACGATGATAAATTACACACAAATAAATATTTTGGTATTATTACACATTCACATCACTTCTATCCATAAAAGTTAGCGAAAATATGAGGTAAAATTAACTTTAAATCAACACTACATCATATGTATCCAGAACTGCGAATTTTATTGTGATATTAATAAATTTATTAATTAAACAAGATTTTATTATCGAATAAAGAAGTGTGAATGTGTATTAATAATAAAATGTTCATTTGGGTGTAATTTACCATCGTTCAAAGGTATGAGTGTAATTAATTTAAATATTATTTCTCTAAAATAATATAATTAATATTTTTTATTTATTTTCCAAACTGTTGTAAAGTATAATGGAATATTTTATTTTTAAGGTTATAAAAACACGGCTATTTTATTTATTTATAATTATACAAAATTAAAAAGGAAGAAAATAATTATGATAGCCACCAAAAATAAGCTAGGGTTGAAATTCCAGATATTTATCCCCATCTGAAAAGGAAAAATAAAAGAAAATGTATGTCTCTCTAAAAGTTATTATATAATAAGGGAGATGATAGAATTAAGATAGGGTTTATCCAAGAGTGGTAAACATTTAAGTAAGATCATGGTGGGACAGAGCAGAGGATATTCCAATAGCCATAGCATCTGCTCCATTTCCATTATTTATTTATTAAGCAGAACACAACATCCCTCCCATCAAATTTCAACCAACACTGCCTACACCCTTCTACTCATTTCAATCAATTCTACTTATCTTCATTCATTAATATCTTGCCATTTATATAATCAATCTCCATTTTCTTTTTCTTTCTTTTTTAATAATGATTTTGTAATAATATAATTTTAAAATTTAGCTACCCATGATAAAATAGTGTAAGATATGGATGGTTAGAGTGTCTCCAGCCGGCAATTTATATTTCAGTTTTATGTAAAAAATATATATATTTAAAACTTTGTGATTTTATTTTGTCTCGTTCCTTGAGATAATAATGTGTTTGTATTAGTAATTTTATTTTATCTGGTTCTTAAATGATATACTATTTTTATTATTTTTATTATTTTTTAAAAAATAAATTTGTTAATATTTTTAAATAATTATTCTGACATATAAAAAATAGGAACTCAAATTACTATATTTTAAAATATTAGTTTATAAATATTTATATTATTTTTAGATTACTATTGTTGATTTTAAATAACGGTTAATATTTTATTTATAAATCTAAATAATATTGTAAAAACATTATTATTAAATTTATATGATAAAATAGCTATTTATCTGATAATTCAGTAATATTATTTATTGTAAATTAAAAAAATTACTTTTTAATAAATGGTTTTATTAGAATTTCAAATAGTAAGATGTGAGCTAGGATAAAAACCATAATTCCTGAGATTTAAACAATAGACTCATTAATATTAATTGAATAACAATCACGGACAAAACCACAAAACTATAGATAATTATTAGACAGTGTACAAACTAATACACGAGACCTATTTAGTGTTCCTAAACCTATTTAATATCTTTTAAATACTTAAAAGACTAACTCTAGTACATGTTGATTTCATCCAATTAACCAACCTTTGAAATATACATATATGTTGATTTCATCCAATTAACCAACCTTTGAAATAGAGAATTTTTTATACTACGATTGATTTTATTTTACAACAATAATACTTTAAAAACTATCACTTTCTTTATTTTGATGGGTAACACTTCAATCACTCTCACTTTTTTTATTTTTATCATCTTCTAATCTTTATTTTTCATCTTAAAAAATCCTAACAATCCGTAAGTTCTATAGAACTCTTATGACGTGTTAGGTGAAGTCCAAATCCAACATCAAGTTAACTATATAGAAATTGGAGATACCCTATAATATAGATACATTTTCGAGATTGTTTAATGCATTTTGTCTTCTCGTTCTTAATCCTCTGTATTTAATTTTTTCAACTTTACTTCATTTTTGAATGAGTATATATACGGGATGTTTTGTATTTCTACTAAATGCGGAGCTATGTGAGGTCTAGGTAAGACACGTGCTCCTTTTGAAATTTCTAATAAAATCACTCTATGATATAATTTTTATGTAAATTCGATTCCTAAAGCATCTTTCTATCAATTTAATTATATAAATTCCATGTCACTCTTTTCTTTCTAATGTATTTATACTTTCATACATGTTATTTTTATATACTTTGATAGCCGACTCAAAAATATTTGGCACTATTGAAATTAATAGTGAGCCTATTTAATATTAACCGACAAATAATAACAACGGGCTCTTCCTGGCGCGCGCATTGTTAAAATACTGATTAGGTTTCAAGTCATTCCTTTTCTTTTTGCCATATACATAACACTTATATATTTACTCTCACGACAACTCTCCAACCCTAACAAATACTCTCTCTGATGAAAACTCTGCAAACACTAAAACTCCTCTCAATTAGTTTCGACGACAAGGAGATTGTCACTTACCTCAACTACCAGAAAATATTATGATTTTTAACTACTTCAATCGCATTGTCATCATTAGAAGTCTTCTCATCCCAATTATTAGTCCACGATGAAGACACTCCCTCCAGAATCGTTCACATTGTCACCGCCGTGTCGTAAACACTAGCAATCACACAAAAATAACAAAAGATTGCTAACCTATCATCACCACTAAATCTGAAGATTCTGAGTTTGAGTAAAATAAGAGAGAAACTTGGAAGAGTCGAAGATAAGAGTGGATATCGAGAAAGCGGGAGTAAGCGAGAGGATTTGAACGCAAACTACTTGCTCTACATTTGTGAGGTGAAACAGAGATGATATTTCTTGTCATTAATTATTTGGTATTAAGCATTTAGTTGCTGCTGTGGTTTAATTTAGAAGGGAAAGGTTTAGGTTGATTTCATTCTTTGATTGAATATGAATGACATTACTTTCTTATGGTTTGTTACTGTTGTGATTATGATATTACTTTGTGATTATGATATTGTTATTTTGGGTTATTTACATACCAAGTACAAATTCCCATTGCAGCATTTCATGTGACTAGGTTAGGTGGTTGACTGTTGCATTTTATTTTGTGTTTGATGAAACGTATCTACTTTCTTTAGCTATGAGAAGATAAAATATCATTGTTTAAATTTGATTTTGTTATATTAATTTTTTATACCCGATATAAGAATTGATCAAATTAAATACTTACTACATAGGATTTTTGGAACCACCATTATCTATTGTCAATATGATGAATTTCTCAATTAAAATTAAATAAATAAATATTTTCACACTAATAAAATCACATTTAGTATTTTTAGTTGCTTCTAGATAGCTTTGGATTCAATTACGTTCATGCTATATTTTTGTTGTCCTTGAGTTGACATTGAAGATCAATAATATTCCCTTAAATGAATAGTATCAAAATGAGATTTTTCTTCCGCACTACGTCATTATTATGTATATGCAATCTCATTTTATGTTCTATATAGATATCATAAGAGACCTTCGAACATCCCATTATATTTCACATTGCTTTTGTTTGTGAAAGAATTATCATGTCATTGCCAATTGCTGGTTGATTATCTATACTTATCATTTTCGTATCATTATTATGTTATTTGTATTTTGGTTAAAAAAATTGATGTTGTTTTGTATTTTGCACTTGTTAGGTAATTGTCAAACCGTTAAAAGTCTTTAGTAACTAAGTTGTGTCGGCTGCTAATAATCGTTAGTAGTTGGATTTCCCAGCTGCAGATAATTTTTAGCAACTAAAAATGTTAGTTGTTAAATCTTTTTAGCAGCCGGCATGCGCAACTGTTGATAATCGTACTTTTAGCAACTCCCTTTTCAGTATTACTTTTACAACTACTAATATCAGCTATCAAAACTTATTGGCAGTTGACATTAGCAATTGTCATTAAGCTATTTTCTTATAGTGAAGAACATTCAAAAGGAAAAAAATTCTATGTGGGAATGTTGGTGATTGCTAATAACACTCCGACACTTAAGTCAATGAACTTGAGGGTGAATAATGCGTATGCATGAGTGTTTTTGAGTAAAAGGTAGGCTTACTTTTGTGGAGAAGTTAGATACTTATTAATAGGATCTAATTTTATTATAATCTATTTTGATGGCTTGTCTCGCCTTGATTCTACTCGGAGTGAGAACTCACTTGGATAGATAGGTAGGTAGCTTATAGGTCAAGTTAGGAAATAATTTTTTGAAAAATTGACCAACCCCTTGAAAGACTGTTACACGGTAAATTTTGAACCCATTAAAAATGGCCTAACTTCTTTAATGAAAAATAAGGATTTCACAAAGAGGATCTACACAAAGAAGGCTTTGCATGAGGGCACGGGTTATAATGAAGGAAGCAAAACCAACCAAGTGGTCTTGGCGGGCTGTGGTCTTCCTAGACTAAATTCAGAAATTTTTAGTTAATAGAGTTGGTTTTTCAAAGAGACTATAAACCGCCATTAAATTCTCTTACCCATCGAGCTAAGGTTTTAGTACTATGGACCAAATATGGGTCATTAGTTAGAGCATCAATAAAGGGAGCATCTACTCATGAATGCTCATGCGTTCATAAAAAAAATCACTTGACAACCTTCTTTAACATCTAACTAATTTAATGGTGACATTACTTCTGCTGAATTTTATTTTTAATCATAATGGGTCCTACATCCCACTTAAACATAATACTTCCTCAGTCTCACTAATGTTGCAACATTTCTTTTTGCACATTTGCCAATACATAATTTCAACTGTAAATATTTTTTATTATACACGACTAAAAATTATAATAATTTTATATTTAAAAAAACATAGACATTACAATGAATAAAACAAGATCTAATTTGACTATATTTTTTTAAATACATAAGTCACAACATGTGAAACAAGATTAATTGATGAATAGTTTACCAAACCCTAATGTTGCAACTAATATGGGACGGAAGGAGTAATATTTTATTCTTTTATTTTAGTTAGGAAAAAGAATAAGACATATGACATTCAATGGTGGATACTCCACTTTTGTTTCTCGAAACATATGAGCATATTATATTCTCTCTCCTCATTCAACGTCTCCTCTGAACACCCACCTACAACAGTGGCACCCATAAATATCTCTTTCTCTCTCCTTTGCGCATCCGGTGAGGCATCCCATTGTAGATGGCTTTAGCACTCAAAGCTATTTAAACTTATCCATATAATGGAGCTGATTTGGAAAAATAAGATACAACTCATTTTATGTAAAAAAATAATAATTTTACTTATTTATATTTTTTATTAGTAAATTAGAATTAATTTTTAATTTGATCACTTATTAATTTCTTTCTTTCATCTTTTATTGCAAATACCTATATTCTCATTTGAATTTTAAAAATGAATATCTAGATTAATAATTACTCATTTAAACATATTAAACTATGTAACTAAAAAATTACTATAACTTAATAATTATATATAAAAGTAAATAAAAATATTTAATCTTAATCCTTCTTTCATCCTTTTAAATTCATTAATTATAAATGGTTTTGAAACTATTTTTTTAATATAAATGGAATAAAATATTTTTGTTTTGACATATTTATCTGTTTTATATATATATATATATATATATATACTTTTCTCAAGCAATTTTGTAAATAACTATATTGAAAACATTATTTAGTTTCTTCTTATTTATTTATTTATTTATTAATTTATTATTATTATTTGAAATAAGAGTGAAAAATGCAAGTTAAGGCATTTGATTATTTTAGAGAGTATTCTATTTTTATTTAAACAAACATGGTTGGTGTTGGAGTAATTCTGGCCAAGAACCTTAAGCCCTTAGTGGATGGGGTGTATGTCTCATTTAGTTGGGTCTCCAATCATCTGTAAAGAAAAAAGTTTGAGATCGAAGGGACATTGGTGTGGTGTTAGCCGATAGCTCTACGATGCTCAGGACAAGTGTTTCTTGAAAGAGAAAATTAAAAGAGAAGGGTGCTTGCAAGTGTTTTTTTGTTTCCAGGATTCTAAAGAATTTAGATTGTTAAATAAGACCTATATTTATAGTGAGCGTCAGAGATGTAATCATAGACCGTTATGGGATCTAACGATTTGGATGATGATCTAGGTTGGATGCCACTTGTAAGGGCAAGGGGTTGGTTAAGTCAGTTATCTAATGATAAGACCAATCGGTTAGGACTCTAGCTGTTACCGGGTTAGGTACAAAGATAAGAGTCGAAATATTTAGAAATAATCCATTTAGTGAAATGGCACCAAAAGGATGTTGGACCCCCAAAAGTCACTCCTCAACTCCAAAATTAGTATGATATTGTCGGCTTAAAATCAAGAACGAGCCTGCACGGATTTATTATTGGGTACCACCACCCAAAATGCCTCGTACTAATGGAGTTCTCTGGATACTTTATATATTTACATTATTCTCTTATATTATCAATATGGTATTGAATTTTGACATCCCAACAAAAAAAAATTGTCTGCAAAAAGAATGTCCCCAACTTTTAATCACTCAAAGCTCAATGACAGCTTTGCTGGGCTCATCTTCGATCGCATAGAATCTACTATGAAGATTTGGCTCACTTTGACTGCAATAAGTAGACCATCAATTAATGACCCATTTTGTTACACATACAGGCCCAAAGTAAAATCTAAGAACTATCTTAAAGATACTCTTCGACCGAAGGTATACTACGTTACATGGACCTATCAACTCTTCAAACTTTACTTTTATATGTTTGAACTTTTCACAAATAGCATAGTAATTTATATATATATATATATATATATATATATATATATATATATATATATAAACTCCTATAACATATTTATTTTTATTTTTTATTTTATCTAAATCAAATAATCATTTTTTTACCACCTATTGATAACATTTCATTCTAATTAATATATATATATAAAGTTTTTTTTAATTAAATTTTGTTAGTATATTATTTAATTTTTTAAATTAATTCAGTTAAAAGAAATTTAAAAAGATCCAAGAAATATTTTTCTTTCTATAGTACACATGAGTAAGCTAAGTGAAATGATAAGTGAACTTCTTTACTCACCAATGGAGATGTCCTTTTCTTCCTTTTGACAAATTGTGAATGGAATTTCCATTCTAATGAATTGGATCTCAAATTCTAGTTGTCATCACCATCTAATTAAGGTTAAACAAAGCCTAATGATTTATGTGAATTTAACGAATAAATGTCAATTACATAAATCACATCTGACAAACACAGGGAAGCAAATTGGCAACCCACATTTCTAAATCATGTGTTCTCAGATTTAGAAATTGAAATTTAACACAGAAATGACATCTTTCTGTACATAGATTGTAAAATTAAATACAGGCCCACCATTCCATAACAGGTAATGCAATAATTTAATAATTTATTTTTTTTAAAAAAAAAGGAAAAAACGAATGGGCTGAAGGCCCATTGATGGGCCCATCAGGTGAGCCCAACAGTTTGAAGCTTGGTTTGTATGATATAAATCCAATCCAATAGAGCACTGTATAAACATATGTAAAATTTTCTATAAGGATTTGCCACACTGCAAATACAAACTCAAAATGCAAATTCTAAACTAACTTTCCAAACCCTTTTGTTTTTGCATCATCTTCTCACGCTCAACCAGCATAGTAAAAAGTGCTTCACACATATCACAAGCATCAGGATCGGCAGGATTCTTTCTCCAGGAAGAGTAAACCATCCAACCATGGTCGAACTTCCAGGGTGGTTTCACTAAAACTGAACCTGGCACCACAGCATCACAGCATGTCACTACTCCATCACTCTTCTCTCCATATCTCATCTGTAAATGGAGTGCAGTCACAGCCATTGCAGCAGGAATTGGAATTACTACTGGTACTTGCCGTCCTGCTCGTACCTCATCCTCTGACACATTCCCAAAATTTGGAAATGGAAGCCAAGGAAGTTCGGCATGAGCAATGTGAGCCATTGTAGCAAGCATACCAGGAGCAGCACTTGCTTCCGTTGGAAATGATATAAAAGGTATTTCCTCCGGGAGCTTGTGACTCAAAATGAATTCCCTGCGCCTCTCGTAGGTGAGGTCCTCCAAAGCTCGAATGTCTCCCTACAAGACACCGTAGCTAGTTAAAACGGCCAACATAGCATATGCTTTACATGTATACTGTGAAAATGAGAGAACTACCTTAATTAACTTGCATATAATGAGCTCCATGATCTTTCGCGTTTCTCTGTCAGCAATTTGGCCTTCGCGCAAAACATCAGAAGCTATAGGGGTGCCGGCGTAAGGACTCTGTACTAATACTAGTCCTCCAACTTTGCCTTTCAACTCATTCCAATACTTTGATAATGCAGCAGCAGCATCAATCGCACCCTTGCTATGGCCTAGCAGCATCACACGCTTACCAGATCCCCAATAAAGTTCCTCAATGTATTGTTTTAGTTCCCATGCATTATGCTCAGTTGATGCCTTCATACAATTAACAATCCAATAGAAAATAAGTTATAATAGTTTTGAATGACAAGACATACAGATGACAGCTGACTTTACATGTCCTGAAAAAATTCCAAGTAGTTGTCAGATACCTCACTATGGATTTTCGCTATATGGCAAGCTAGACCCTGCTTTGAAAATGTTTTCTTGGTGGCAACAAAATATAAAGGACCATGATTGCTAAAAAGTCCTGACAAATATTTATTTTCATTTCAGTAAATATAAAGTATAAACCATCTCAAGAAATAAGAATTTCAGAGTTGGGGGATAGTTTCAGACCTGGAATTAGTAGATAAACAAATGAGTTAGGCAGCCTGTGCTCTCCATTCCTGGTAGTAAGCACAAAAATTGTCACATCTTCTATAACATATGGAGCACAAGTACAGTTCAATGGAAATGTTTAATGGCAGAAGCTATTATTCAATCCAACGAGTTCCTAAGACTGTTTATTTTTGTGTAGACACCAGAGCCAATTCATTATTTTGAAATGTGATGTTTTGATGGAGATCTACGAATCCTAAGTCCATGTGAAATTGATTGATCTTACACTTCTTGTATTTTGCCGATATTATAAGAGCAAAGTAAAATCCAATTTCTCACAAGTTTAATTTATTGAGAGTGGGCATCGAGTTAGGTATGTGTCCATGATATGATATCGCACAGACTTTATTTCAAAAACCAATCTTTTGAAGAAGTAATACTACAGACAGATTTAGTATCATGTAATAAGTGTCAACCAAAACACTTACTGCACAATCAAGGACAGTAAATCAATGTAAAACTCCCTCAGCAAAAAAATTAGTGTTAAATTAACAGTATACCTCACAGCTTCAAGGACTTCCAAGAACCTTGCTGTTCCATCTTCAGGAGGAGCTATTCCAGGAACTTTTTGTAACCATCCAATATCATCGGAAGAACCATGTAATGTTTTCTTTATCCTAGATGTAATGCTAAGGACAACAATACAATTCTTAATTTTCTGGAGTACATGAATTCAACCGAAAAGCTCCTACTCTAAAATGAACTAAAAAGATCCAACGGGTCAATGACGACAAACTTACCTGCGAACTCGAACCTGAGCACTTCTCATATAATAAAAGGGCTGTCTCCATGAAGCAAGTGCCAGCTTCAATGTGAGTTGTAAACCAAATAATGGGATCAACATCCTGCAACCAACAAGCAATTAGGTAACACAATATTTCATATAACACAATCAAGTTCAAGCTCAAAATGGAAGATGTGAAATAGAAAATTGATACCACTGGAAAATAAATGGGATATCTTGATGTCTAAAATTGGTTTGTATATCTTCAGGGCAAGTATTTACACACAATCTTTTCTTGAGGTTTATGGATCTTCTACCACAGACTGTATCAACAATGTAAGAATGAGAAGATGATGAGCATTCTTCCAAAATAGATCTATAAATCCTTGGTGTTGAAGACCTTGGATGTTGCTCAGATGAAAAGGTTACCCAATCTCCTGAACATCTATTGATATCTTGGAGTACAAGATCCTCTGCAACAACAACACAATCAACAAAAAATTTAACATCTTGAGATCTAAATCCCTCCATCCAATGTTGCAAAACAAACACTCACCAATGAATCGAATGAATTTATGAGTTATGTTCGTGGTCAACGCCAAGAGACGAGTGATTACTCCGTCCACTGTGGAGAAGAAGTTGCTTTTGGTGACATCAAAATAAACCTGATAAGAAACCAATAACTCTGGTATTACTTCATCAGAAAATACAACATCAAATGTGTAAGAAAGTACACTTACTGGAACAGGGGCTTCTAGGACTTCTTCGTGAATTTCCAATTGTTCCATCAACTCTTCAAACCACTAAAACCCAATAAATTCATTCATTTCCCATTTCAAATTTAACCAAACATGAAACTAAACAAGAAAGTGTAAAGAACAGAGAGACTTACATGAAAGGACCAACAAAGAAGGACAAACTCCTAGAAAGTGTGAAGATTTATAGAAAAAACTCAAATCTGAAGACAACCCAGTAGCCAAATTAGGCTAAAAGAACCATATTTGTCAATAAGCATGACCAAATGTAGATAAGAGTCGTGAAATGGAAATGGAGATTTTGATCGATAGTGATAACACTGATCTTTATCTGTTATTGGATAGAAGGAAGGTAACGTAGGGTATAGTCTACTCAATGGATAAAAACTTTACTTATGTGTGTGAGGCTGTGGGGTCCACCTTTGTGGTTTTGAACAATTTGACGACTGCGATTGAATTCCCAATCCACTTGTCCGGCTTAGCATATATGGATTTTAGATAAAAAGAAAAAGGAAAAAAAGCACGGCCGCTGATTGAGCTTTGGAAGTAGGGACCCGCTTAAATGATATCGATGGATATGGGTTCGTTTTTATGGACACGTGGCGTGATGGGATCTGCTCTTTGGGTTGACAAGGACAAATGTCGCTTGAGTTGTGAGAGGACCGAGTCCTGGCGTATTTTTGAATGATTTTTTCGCTCTGGTGCATTCAATCTCTTGTTCGGTGATTTCAGATGGGTTTAAATTTTAGGTCGTTACGTGGAAGTTATATCTTGATATTGTTCACAGTAGAATTAATGTGTTGGCGTTTTGTTTTTATATATATATATATATACTAACGCTACATTACCGGAGTGGTATGATTTATTGGGCCTGTTTGGATAGACTGACTTCTGGCTTCTGAAAGCTGTTTCAGATGGTGTTTGAGTAACTGGCAGAAGTGTTTCTGTCCTCTCAGAAACTCTTCCAAATGAAGTAAAAAATATTAGCTTCCTAAAAATGACTTCCATTTCACTTATTCTACAGACAGAAGTCAAAAGCAGAAGCAATCCCAAACAGGCTCATTGTATTGGTTCATATATACATGCATATTTGCTATGGTATCCCATTTTAGTGGTGGACGAATATTTCAGTGTGGATCCATGGTGTGTTTCATGTTAGTGTATTTGAGAAGTTAAAAGATGTGAAAAGTTAAAGAGATTGTAAAATTATTGATAGACAACTCATTTTCTATGTGTATCTGTGCGAGAAATCAGAACAAGAGAGAGGGAGAGTTTTGAGAGAAACATAAGAGAGAGTTCAAGTGAAGAAGAAGAGGTGAGAAGGGGTGTTGTTCAAGTCTTCATCAATCTCATCATACTTTACCACCGGTCTTTTGAGATTGTAGAAGGGTCTTCGCTTTCGTGTTACGCTTGGTTTGCTCTTTCCACTCCCTTGTATCTTAGTTATTTACCTCTTTGGAGATGATGATGATATATTACTAGCTTTGCGAAGCTAAAGTTGTTGGGTTTATTAGTTGTGTTTGTACCTCTAGTAGATATAGAGAAGGATTGGTGTACCCATTAATTCATATTAGTGAGGAGTTTTACTGGACTAGGTCCCGTGATTTTTCTCTTCACATAAAAGAGTTTTCCACGTTAAAAATCTTGTTATCTCATTTTATATTTTTTGTTGCTTTACTACTGCTCAGATTCTTACTAAGGTTGGGTGATTATTATTGTTGGTTGTTAGCTATCTTAGTACACAAAGTTTGTAGAAACCCCAACAAAATTGGTATCAGAGTTTGGTTGTTTGTTTGTGTATCTAAGATGGAAAACAAGAATGGTTTACATGGTATGTTTAATTTGAATGCTGGAAATTACTCTGTGTGGAAGACTCGCATGGAAGATATTCTCTATATGAAAGACTTGTATGAGCCAATTATGAATGAGAACATACCAATTGATGTAGTTGAGCAGGAATGGAAGATTTTGAATTGCAAAGTAGTAGGAAACTATTAGACAATTTGTTGATTTGAGTGTGTTACAACATGTTGCTAATGACACAAATGCTTATGTGTTGTGGAGGAAATTAGAGTCTATGTATGAACAAAAGAACACCTTGAATAAAGTCTCTGTGATGAGAAGACTTTGTGAAGCTGAAATATAAAGATGGTCAAAGTGTAGTTGAGCATATGAATGATTTTCAAGGCTTGGTTAATCAATTGTCTGCAACTTGAAGATGAGTTGCAGGCCTTATTGTTACTCAGTTCATTGCCAAATAGCAGGGAGACTCTTGTTGTGTCATTAAGCAACTCAGCACCTGAAGGAAAGCTGAATATGGAGATGGTGAAGTCTAGCTGGTTAAATGAAAAAGTTAGAAGAAAAGATCATGGTTCCTCCAGTCAGTCAGAAGTGAATGTAGTTGAAAGACAAGGTAGAGCAAGAAACAAAGACAGAAATTATAACAATAGAGACAAGTCTAGGGGGAGATCAAAATCAAGAAGTGATATAATTTGTCACTATTATAAGAAAAGGGACCATATTCAGAGATATTGCAGGAAGCAGAAAAGGGATAAATCTCTTGAAAGAAAAGAGAGAGATGACAAACCAAAGCAAAATTTAGCCGAGACAAACACTACTGCCATTATAACCAGTAATGATGTGTTCTTGGTATATGATGATGGTTGCTTGAACTTGGCATGTGATGACTGCAGCTGGGTGATAGATTCTGGTGCTTCATATCACCTTACTCCACATGTTAAGTATTTTACTTCCTACACTAGTGATGACTATGGTTATGTGATGATGGGAAATGATGGTTCAAGCCAAGTTGTAGGCATCAGGACAATGTGTTTGGAGACTTCTACTGGTTGTGAATTAGTGCTCAGAAATGTCAGACATGTTCTTGACATTAGATTATTTCTTCTGGATCGCTTGATGATGCTGGTTATACAAATTATTTTGGTGATGGAAAATGGAAGCTCACCAATGGAAATCTGATATTGGCCCGTGGTAAGAAACAGAGATCTTTATATGTGATGCAAGCAAAGTTATGTAAAGAAGAGGTGAATGTTGCTCTAGCTACATCATGTGAGTTGTGGCACGACTTGGTCACATGTCTGAGAAAGGGATGCGAATTCTTGCTAGAAAGGACTTTCTTCCTAATGTTAGAGGTACATCTCTGGAACCTTGTGTTGATTGTTTTGCTGGAAAACAATATAGAGCTGCATTCCATTCATATCCTCTATCTATGAGAAGTAATTTAATTGATTTGGTGCATACTGATGTCTGCTCTATGTCCGAGAAATCACTTGGTGGTGCTGCCTAGTTTGCTACTTATATTGATGGCCACTCCAGAAAAGTATTTGTTTTTTCTGTTGAAAACCAAATATCAGATCCTAGCCATATTTAAGGAGTTTCATGCCAGAGTTGAGAGGGAAACAAACAGAAAACTCAAGTGTGTCAGTGTAGATAATGACGGAGAGTATAGAGGGCCATTTGAAGAATACTGCAAGACTCATGGTATTAAGCTTGAGAAGACTGTTCCAAAGACTCCACAGCTGAATGGTATTGCCGAGAGAATGAATAGAACAATTGAAGAAAGGTTTCGTTGTACGCTCTCTCATGCAAAATTAAAGAAGTCATTTTGGGTGAAGCTGTGATGACTACAATGCACTTGATCAAGAAATTCCTCTAAACATAAAACACAAAACACAAGACCCCCGACAGTGGTACAAAAAATTTGAGACATTTATGATTGATCATAAATTCCACAAAACACAAGAAGATCATTGTGTGTTTGTGAAGAATTATTCTGAGGGGGATTTTTTCATCCTTCTATTATATGTGGATGATATGCTGATTGTTGGTGATGTTAAGAAGATTACGAGTTTGAAAAGTGTCTTGAGTAGATCATTTTCAATGAAGGATCTTGGTCTTGCAAAACAGATCCTGGGTATGAACATCTCTCGTGATAGGAAAAATAAAAAGTTATGGCTATCACATGAGAAATATATTGAGAAGGTGCTTAAGAGTTTCCATCATGACAAAGCCAAGTCTGTTAGTTCTCCACTTCCAAGTCATATGAAGTTGAGCTTCAAATAATGTCCCACAAGTGAAAAAGAAAAAGAAGAGATGAAGAGTGTGCCTTATGCATCCGCTGTTAGGAGTTTAATGTATGCTATAGTGTGTACAAGGCCAGACATAGCTCATGCAGTTGGGGTTGTTAGCCGGTTTATGTCCAATCCTGAAAAGGAGCATTGGGCAACTGTGAAATGAATTTTAAGATATTTAAGAGGTACTTCACATGTTTGTCTTTGTTTTGGCACAAAACAGCCTAAGTTAGTTGGCTATACAGATTCAGATATGTCAGGGGATGTAGACTCCTCAAAGTCTACTTCAGGTTATCTGATTACATATGCAGGGGGAGCAGTGTCATGACAGTCAAGGTTGCAAAAATGTATTGCTTTATCCACTACTAAGGCATGGTACATTGCAATAGTTGAAGCTGATAAGGAGTTATCATGGATGATGATTTTTTTTTTCTGAATTGGATTTAAAATAGGAAAAGCACATTCTTTACTGTGACAATCAAAGTGCCATCCATCTTGCTAAGAATGTTGTTTATCACTCTCGCACCAAGCACATTTCAAGAAGATTCCATTGGATTCAAGAAGCACTAGAATCAAAGTTGTTTGAATTGGAAAAGATTCATATTAGTGAAATGGCTCGGATATGATGACGAAGAATTTGGTGAAGGAAAACCGGTCACCTGTATGGGGGGTTGCTAATATGGCGATTCCAACCACTTAGTGTGATGAGGAGATTTTTTGTGGTATCTCATTTTAATGGTGGGACCAATATCTCACTTAAGTGGTGTGGAACCCATTGTGTATTTCAAGTTAGTGTAATTGAGAAGTCAAAAGGTGTGAGAAGTTAGAGATGTTACAATATTGTAAATAGACACAAGTCATTTTTTTGTGTGTTTCTATGCGAGAGAACAAGAGGGAGTGAGACATTGTTTGAGAGAAACACAAGAGACAGTTCAAGTGAAGAAGAAGAGTTGAGAAGGGGTGTTGTTCGAGTTTTCATCAATCTCATCATACTCTACAACTGGTCTCTTGCGATTGTAGAAGGGTCTTCCCTTTCGTGTTCCGCTTGGTTTGCTCTTTCCACTCCCTTGTATCATAGTTATTTACCATCTTTGGAGATGAGGATGATGTTGTATTACTAGTTTTGCGAAGTTAAAGTTGTTGTATTTATTAGTTGTGCTTTTACCTCTAGTAGATCCAGAGAAGGATTGATATACCCATTAATTCATATTAGTGGAGGAGTTTTAGGGGACTAAGTCCTGTGGTTTTTCTCTTTTCATCGAAGAGTTTTCCACGTTAAAAATCTTACCGTCTCATTTTATATTTTTCGCTACTTTACTACTGCTCTGATTCTTGTTGCATTAGTTGTTATTACTGTTGGTTGATTAACTATCTTAGTACACAAAGTTGTAGAAACCCCAATAATATTCATATAAGTTTATGAAAGAATATATAAATATATTTTAAAATAATAATAATAAATATAAGAAAAATAATAGAAAATAAATGAAATTAAATAACATTATGCTTATATTTGGGAGACAACATTATGCATGATTCAATTTGTAGATTTTGAACCGAATCAACTTGTGGAAGATTAACGATATTAATTTCCACGTGACCAACATATCAATGAAAATTATATTTGTAAAAGGGAAAAAGGTTTTAAAGAAATATTTCTCATTCATTGTTTCTTATGTCGGTGGTAAAGTCGGAATTTTTTTTGAGTGTTCAAAATATAATTACAAATAATAATAATAAGTTAAAAATTGTTAAAAATCATAAAATATAAAACTTATATTTATAGGTGACCACGGTAATGTTTCATTATCTGAAAACATTGAATTATCTTATCAATGCCAATATCAATAAAAATATCATTCTCGATGAATGTAATCAAACAATTATTTATCCATTCATCTCCAATTCGATACCTTAAGAGATTTTTCACAATCTTCATTGCAGAAAATACCATTTCTTTAGTTGCAGTAGCCATGGATAAAATTAGTGCAAGCTTCACCAGACGATACACCAAAGGATAAACAATATACTTTTTTGTTTTCACTAATGTCTTGGCAAGAGCTTCAATCCCCTTTCAAATCTAAAAAGTATTTGTGCAATTGCATGTCAACAATGTAGTTCTCCAACTGGTTATTAAGAGCAAGAACTTCCATGGATGTAAAATTCGATGAATAAATTTCACTCAACCGAATTAACTTTAACTTATCAAATGTAAAGAATGCATCATTTAGGTTTAGGCAAACTATACAACAAAGAAACTCAGAATTTGTCTCATTAAAAACGATCATTCAACTCTTGTAGTTGTGCATCTATCACTGTATAAAATAACTCCACATGATAATGGTTCGTATTTGTTACTCTCACAGTTTTTCGCCTTAAACTCCCCCTAATAATATATTCAGCATCTATATTTGAGACATCAATATCATGCTTGATACGAAATGATGATACTTTTTCCAACAATGAACTTCATCCAGGTTCTCGAAGTTCTTGTAATAGCTTATTTGAAATCTCAACTTGTTACATACCATTAACAATGTCCTGATCTTTTCTTTGAAGTGATTGTGATAGTTCATTTGTAATCCCCAAAATAGATATCATTAATTATAAGGTAAAAATAAATTCAAAATATTGAATAATTTCTAACAATGTTTTAGCTTCCCCCTTTTGATCTAAGGTAGATCCATCTTCTTCGACAAATTCAAGTAAGTCAACTATCGAATAGAACAAGACATTTAAGTTTAAGAGAGTACCATAATGCAAGCCCCAACGAGTATCACATGGTTGACAAATAGATCTCTTTTGATTCAAACCTCGTCCTGAAGAAATCTCATCATTTGCTAAAGCTTTTTGGACTTCTAAAAATTTTTACTCAGGAAGCTTATCATGGCGTTTGCAAGACCCTTCAACAAAATTTGTCGAGGATGCAATTAAAATGAAAAGAGATGCAACTTCAATCTTTTCTTTGATACAGGTACCAATGCCAATGGTAGTTGATGTGAAAAGCAATGCATATAGAAAGCTGACGAATTTTCTTTCAAAAATAAACTTTTCTAGCCATTAAACTCCCCGCGCATATTAGTAGCACTGTCGTAACCTTGTCCTCGAATTCTTGATGTGCTTAAAGAAAATTACGTTAAGAAAATTTCAATAGAAGATTTAAGTGAAAGGGAAGTAGTATCCGTAACATGAACTATTCCCAAAAATCTTTCCACAATGCATCCTTCCTTATTCACATATCGCAACACAATTACCATTTGTTTCTTATTTGATACATCTCGTGATTCATCCACTAACAAAGCAAAAAACTCATCTCCTATATCTTCAATAATAGTATCTATTACTATAACAGCAGCATATGCCATATCGTTTTGCATATCCGATGAAGTTAAAGTATTATTTTTAGGAGCCTTTTTCATAATATTTTTCAAAAACTCATTATGAACACCAAGTAACTTAAAGAGTTCAAGATAGTTACCTTAATTCAGCGACTCCTTACTCTCATTATGTCATCGAAATGCTAGTCATTGTTCGAGAAGAAATCTAACACTATCGATCGAAGATGCCAATTTTGCTCGATAACTTAGACTATCTTCACCTGTATTCCTATCACTACTTTAATGTGTTGTCTTTCATTCATCAACGCATCACAATTTGCTACAAACTGATTATGAACACTGTTAGAATCTCCAATATGCTTTTGTAAACTTTCTTTTCATATGCCAGTTTCTAAATCCATCACTTTTAAATGAGCAACTGCCCCTCTTTTGGTTATTTGAACAAAAACGATAACAACACAAGCAAAATACAACATCTTTTTTTACACTATATTCTAACTAATTCCGATAATCATTATACCACTTAACTGGACACTTCCGCATCACCCCTTTAATTGGCGTTTGCGGAAATTTATAATTTCGAGGCTGACATGGCCTCTCTATAAATAAGCTATTCTCACATTTTCTCGATCATTTGCATTGAATCCAAAATACCCTTCCTTTCACCTAGGTCTAGAGGTAAGTTTTACAAATCAACAATATCATCGACTTTACTTGCACTTTGAGTTTTAAGTTTCTTTTTTTTTCCTCTATATTTTCAATATCATCAACTACTCTTAATAAAGTTGGAACTTTTTGAAAATATTTGAATAATGACATCCTATTACCAAAAATAAATTAAAATCAATACATTTAATTATAAAAAAACGATAACTTAAAATCTATAACACTTCATAAATAATTTAGCTTATATGGACAATCAAAAGAATATTGATTGATTATGATGTGTTCTATTGAGTTGGATGGAGATAATCGATCAATTATTGGCTTCAAATGAAAAAGTCGATCTCAGTACCTGACACCAACACAATATAAAGTTTCAAATCTATTTCTGTAATTGAATTCAACTATAAACAATTCAGCATCTTTATAGTTACTGACACTAACCTACAAATCTATAGCCACCCAAGTAATCAAGTTTCAACATCTAGTCCTTAGACTTACCAAATTCAACAAAAATATATTAACAAAATCTCTGGAATTCTCAAATCTCAAATCTCTAATATCCTATTAATCAAACTTTAATCCTCAAATCTCTCAAATTCTACAAAATTTCATATCCCATACCATACATTACATTAAACATGAATCTACCAAGTATTGTTTCTCAAATTTCTACTAATTAATCACATATAATCTACACAAACATAGCTCTACAATTTCCCATCCCCAAAACACATCATATTGCCTTAATATTATTTCTAATATTCCAACCAACACAACCTACTCCACCACATTAAACAACACACTGCATAAAAATAAAGACAAACATACAGAATAGGAGCCCAGTGAAGCAATGGACCTAAAGCTCTTAGTTGGAGGTGTAATTTCAATGACTTTGTAAGGGTGATTTTGATTCTCATTATTATTCTTTCATTAGATTATCACATCATTTACTCTTTATGATTGTAAAAATGAGATATTTAATCGTTCAAAGTGAGAACGTATAATGTACCTTTATCTTGATGAGTGAGAGCTTCTAACGTATAGCAGTAATATACCTTGATGAGTGGGAGTGACAAAGAAAGTGTGTTTTAGCATAACCTAAGTGTTAAAATTAATAATAAAAAATAATAAACATACATATAATTTTTTAAGTGAAAATTCGCAAAATTAGACCTTATCAATTTTTTTATTTTAGTTTTAGACCAACCCTAATTTTTTTTCACTTTTAAACTTTTTTATAAAAAAATTATAAAAAATACTTTTAAAAAAATTGCAAAAAATGAGCTTCCTTGTATGTACTACCGGGAAGCAGGCAAAATTTTGTCAGCTTTCTTGTGTGTAATACCAGAAAGCAAAAAATCATTTTCTGGTATTACACACCAGGAAACTGACTTGATTTTTGCCTGTTTCCTGGTGTGTAATACCAGGAAATGATTTTTTGCTTTCCGGTATTACATACTAGGAAACAGGCAAAATTCATGTCTGTTTCCTAGTGTGTACTACCGGGAAATGATTTTTTACTTTCCGGTATTACACACCAGGAAACTAAACTTCAATTTTGCCTATTTTACGGTATGTAATACCGGGAAACTACTGTGTATTTTTTTTAATATCGAAGGGTAAGATGGTCATTTTGGTCTTTTTTGCAAAAAATAAATTTAAAAGTTTAGTTTTGTAAAAATTTTAATGGTGGTTTAAAACTATAAATTTTTTAATAAAAAACTCAAAAGTGCAAAAGTGCAAAAGACCCATTTTTTAAACTCACGTGGTTTTTTTAAGTTTGCTTTTGCAGGTACAGGTGGATTCGGAGACGCGTACGAAGCAGAAATTCTAGCATTTATCCTGGCCATCGAATACGCGATTGAGAAGGACTGGACTCGCCTCTGGGTGGAATCCGACTCAACTCTGGTGGTTCATCTGGTCAAGACTCGCTCAGATTGTGTCCCCTGGAACCTCTTGGCTAGATGGCTCTATTGTATTCATCACATAAAGCATCTGGACTTTGTCATCTCGCACATCTACAGAGAAGGCAACCAAGCAGCAGACAGACTCACCAAGCTTCCCATGGATAGCATCAAGACTTGGACTACCTGCCCAGATTTCCTCTGGCCTTTCATTTGCAGGGACCTCCAAGGTAGACCTTTTTTCAGGTTCTCATGATTCAAGATTCGTTCGGGAGGTACAGCCTCATTGCGCACGGAAGAAAGGAGATAACAAAAACCGGCGCTTCTTGCAGGGGTTCGCTGCCAGCACCCGCTGCCAGCCAACGGAAGGAAGATGACGGCCAAAGAAAGCGGCGCTCTCTGCAGGTGTCCGCCGCCAGCGCCCGCTGCCAGCCAACAGAAGAAAGGTGACGGCCAACCGTCCGCCGTCAGCACCCGCTGCCAGCCAACAGAATAAGGGTGACGGCGAACCCATCCGCCGCCACCGTCCGCTGCCAGCGGACAAGGCCAGTCTGCCGGCGAACGACACTGACGTTTTCAAGTTTTTCTCTTCATGATTCAGTTTCGTTTCTTCATTTTAGGCTCCATTATGGGCCTCTTACTATATTCGGCCATCTGTTTAGGCCTCTACTCTTTTTTAGGCCCCCTATCTAGGCCTCTTTTCATCAGGCCATCTGTCTAGGCCTTGCTTTTATGTCTTTTGGGTATTGTTTTTGACAAACTCTTTGTTTTTTTTTTCATTTTCTTTCAATAAAGTTCGGCTCTGTTCTAGGGGGTGCCTACCTAGTAGGGATTCCTGATGAACTCTGCCTATTTCATTCAAAAAAAAAAAACGATTGAACAACCAAAACAACACATGACTTCGCCCCTGCTTTAAGCTTTATTTAAAGTGTAGAAAATAAATAAATAAATTACAGATGTCAATATACAAAATTTCACGCTACATAAGCTTATATGTATATCATTCCTCATACTTTTAACATAGATGAAAAGTCATTTATACCATTATCCCAATACTTCTGTTTGAATTTCCACTAATTTTGAAAATTTTAACTGTCGAATTAAAAATCTTGCAACGAAAATTCAATAGAATAAAATTGTACGAAGAAAAATAAGTATCGTTGATAAAATCTAACTATGACAAAAACTTCCAATATCAACGACACTCGGAAATTAACTTGCTAATCTGGAAATTTTCTACATTTCGATCCTGGGAAATAGTTTTTTGAATGTTGATTTCGGTAAAAATTTTATTAACAGATCGGCTAAATTATTTGAAGATCGGATTTGCTTCACTTAGATTTATTTAGATTCTTGAAGTTTGTCATTGTAGAAAAATTAGGAGAAATATGTTCCATTCTATCATCTATTATGTATCCTCCTCCCAGTTAAGAGATACATTGTCCTCAAATATTATGATTGGTCCATTTGTGGTTTAAGAAATACTACATGAATTATAAACACGCTAGATAATTGAAATTAACCAAATATATTCTTGACTAGTTTCATGTAATGCTAAAATCTAGGCATGATTTGAGGACACAACTACTGGGTTTATTTTGAGGATCTCCAGGAGATTGCGGTATCATTACACATGAAAATGTAGCCAATTTGAGAATGTTCTTTATGTAGATCCAAAAAGTATCTAACAACAACATAACCAGTCAAACCCAAAATTTATATAAATTCATATAAAATAATCTCAAATTTTTTCGTACCCTTTAGATAATGAAAAATATGTTTGATTCCATTCTAGTAGTGTCTATGGGATGGTGCATGACTATATCTTACAAGTAAGTTTATAGTAAAAGAAATATCTGATATCGTACATTAAGCCAAGTATAATAGTGCCCCGATTGCATTTAGGTATGGTACTTCAAGAACAAGTATTTTTCATTATCTTCTTTCAAACGGAATGGATCCTTTGTGGGATAAAGTGTTCTAACAAACATTGGTGTAATTAATGGGTTGACATTATCCATATTGAATCTTTTCAGGAGTTTTTCAATATATGATTATTGATAAACCAAAATACCATCTGGTTTATATTCGATTTCCAGACCAAGACAACATTTTGGTTTTCCTAAATCTTTCATCTCAAACTATCTTTTTAAATATTCAATAATTTGTTTGATCATTTTAGGAGTTCTAATAATATTCATATAATCAACATAAACTACTATAATAACAAAACTAGACCCTTTATTTCTTTATGAAGATACATGTACATATAGTATTATTCTGGTATCCTTATTTTATCAAATATTCACCGGAACGGTTACGCCACATTCTCCTTGATTTTTTTATTCGATATAAGTATTTTTTTTATAGCTTTATAGAATATAACTTTCGAGATATCGATTGATGTGATTCAAGTAATTTCAATCCTTTAAGGATTTTCATGTAAATGTTAGAACTAAGTGATCCATACAGATATGTAGTAGCTACTTCATCAGACACATCTTCAATTTTTTTAGATATGGTAAATTAATTAGAAATTTGAATGTAATAGTATCATTAGTAGGGAATAAGTTTCAACATAATCAATTCCAGGTCTTTGCGAAAAATCTCGAGCAACCAAACGTGCTTTGTATCTCATAATTTTTTTTTTCCCATTTCATTTTCAAATAAAACTCATTTGTAACCAATTGGTTGAAGACCTTTTGGTGTTTGAATTATGGGTCAAAAAACGTTTCATTTATTCAAAGAGTATAACTCTGCCTAGATTGCTTCTTCTCATTTTTTTTTTTCAATAATGTCTGTTTTTCCATTATTTTTTACTTTGTGTTCATAATAATCATATGAAATATCTACTACCATTGTGTAGGAAAATAGATCATCAATGATAATTTTATTTCAATTCCATCTTTATTTTCTCTCTCTCTCTCTCTCTCTATATATATATATATATATATATATAATTTCTTCCTTCAAGGAGACTATTTTCAAATATCTCAGTAACTTTTGAAATTTCATCTAATGTGGTTTTAGGATCCAAAAAATTATTATTATTATTATTTTACATGGAACTGTACTTTTGAATTAGGTGGTCTTTAACATTTCTGGCATGTATCACATCTTTCTTATACACGATGTCCTAAGATTTTTTCTATAAATCTTGAGCTTCTAAGTCTTTATTTGGACATCTACTAATTATATGGCTTACCCCATTGCATGTTCCATAATGTACTTGTCGGTGATGCCTATTAATGGGTCCATACATCAATAACATCTTGACCACTTGTATTAGGAGTATTTCTACTGCATCTATGTTTGACAGGATTCGAAACATCAGAGTCTAGTGTAATCAATTTCACCACAACTTGTGCATGTTTACATTCGCATCATTTCCCCACTTGAAGGAATCTTATGCATATGTTAACATACTGAATGTTGCATTTATAAAGATGGTAGGATAAGCTCCCTAGGCTTTGGTCTTTTAAAAGCAATAGGATTTATTAGAAGACTTTTTGTTGCTTCTTACTACTGCTTACTATACATAGTATGTAGAACCTTCACTAACCTTTCACATTTGAAAAACAATCACATTAATGTGTGTACATAATATCAATATTACTAAGAGTAAATAAAAAAGAAGTTTCTATCGAAATACTTGATCACCATAATAACATTTAAGCAAGCAAAACAATCAAATTCTAAATTAATCATCCACGAGATTCAAAATTAACCACATAAACATCTTCCTCATACATCACTTAATAGTGCAATCCTTTATTAATACACCGCGCCATGTTGCTGATGACGACCTTTTTATGAAATACATACACATCCACTATGGATAGTCGTAGAGCTTTCTTTACGATTGTATTCATCAATTTTGTAGTATTGAAAATCGACATAGTATACCTTCAAGAATAATATGCATATGTCCCCCTCTTATTAGAGATCTTCTTCAACTAATTGAACATCTTTAAACCAACTTTTTGAATATCATCCATAAAAATATTATAAATTGTATCATCCATATACTTACATTTCGCCACTTACCAACAGAGTGCTTTAAGTTATTTTTTAAGTCATAATAATATATGACATACGAACTGTTAAGGTAGAAACAACTTACCAACACAGTGCTTTAAGTTATTTTTTAAGTCATAATAATATATCACATACGAACTGTTAATGTAGAAATGTCTGAGGATATTGAACATGTTTTTATAACCACTCGAAACAACAATAAAATTAGGAGTTTTTATCCATTAATTGTAAAATAATTATTAATTATTTATAATAAAATCATCTAAAAATATTGATAGTAAATTGAAAATTAAATATTATATTTAGATGGACACATGGTAATGAAATGTAATTATACATACACATTTATTATAATCTATAATTCCAATTTTTAAATAATCTATAATTCAGTTTGGTTTGATTTTCTGAACAAAAACTGACCCACTTATAGATAAAAATCAATCAACCCATTTATGGAATGATAGGATCTAGATTTTTATAACTGTCCCTAAATAAAGATGCCGGCCGGAAACCTAGTAAATATATACACACAACGATCCATATTCACAACTCACACAAGTTAAGGAAACAATCAAGTACAAATGCCTGTACAAAAAATCATTCTGCAGACAAGTGCAAGTGCATTAAAAAGCTTATCTGGGCTTCACTTGGTAGACTCTGTTGTACCAGATTGAGTGAAGGGTCATGTGAAAGAGATCATACTTCTGAGGCTTCGCATGCCAAAGAAAATGTCGTTGAACCTTTCTGACAGCAAGTTGCATTTGAAGATACTTGTCTTCAGGTATGGAAAGAAGTATTTTCTTCAAGTTTGGAATCTCATTCTCTGCAATTATAAGTGAGAATGCACTCCAATCTAGGACTTCAAAAAACGGAGGAATGAAATTGTCAGATATAATAACAGGCACACATTCATAAAAGATGGCTTCTACCACTCTGGGGCTGTTGACTTCATATCCCTTTGGGCAGATACAGTATTTACTGCCCTTCATGTGGTGGATGTAATTCATTTTGCTTGCAACACCAAGAGGCATACGTCCGAAAATTTTCATGTCAGGGTCTTTATCTTTCCAGAGCTTTAGCAATATTGGGCGTAAATAACCATGCAAACTACCGGCATAGAAAGCTAGAATATGCCTTTGTGAAGGTGGTTTACCTCCAAGATCTCTGAGAGGATTTCTTGCAGATCGAACGTATGTTTCTGGCAGAGATACATCCCTCCCTATTTTGAACCCTGCAGTGACGTCTGCGTTGCATAGGGCTTTAATGCATTGCTCCATATGGTGCCTCGTTTCATATGGGGCCTATGCTAACACATAATGTATCAGTTCGCAAATAACAATCAGTAGATGAACATATGATATAGTACTGGGGGAAGGATAAAGTAAGAAATGCATACCCAATCATGGCAGGCAACAAGAAAATGATCTGCTCCACCAGTTCTATTCCAGTAGGGATATTTTGCTGCAATGTTTTCCGAATATTCTTTCAAGTATTGCCTCAAATTCGTTCTGTTATGAGAGTTGCGTACGTACAAGCTGTGTTCTAGCATCCGAGAGCTAAATGGCATATAAAATAGGTGAGCTCTTCGAGGGTTCTTTACAACAAACTGTTTATTTCCCTCCATCAGTTTCATAAACCACCCTTCTGATGCATATAATCCCTTGAGAACTGGTTGATGAAAAATGGGTTTGCTTCCATCCTTGTACACATATATTTTCAGTATGCGATTCATGAGTTCATAGCTCCTGGAGATCAACAACTGGAATCTTTCAGCTGAAGATTGGCTCAAAAAGGTAATCATCAGACCAATTCAAAGTTTTATCTTCTTAAACATTTAACTAGTCTCTACTACAGGAACCTAAAAAAATGATAAAGTCTGCCATTCAGCAAACAGCAACTACCACCAGGTATACTAAGAGGTATAATGGTCAGTTTCTACTATTCTAAGACATCATATTAATCACATATATGTACAGATGAAATAACTGTATATTAAGTATAGCTTGACCATATAGATGAGAATTACAGCAGTTTATTTGTATATATAGCAAAATACTCTCTTTCTGATTGTAGTGATGTCCCTATTCACTCATTTCAAAAGTATAGATCCTTGAGTTTATTCAAATATCTTCAACTACATAGGATGATCTCCATGAGCCTTTCCTGGATACTTTGAACTCCCTCTTTACCTGGGTTTATACTTCACCAACTAAACATGTTCCAACACAAATTACTAGTCTTGGAATGCACCGTTCAGTCTCCTCTTTGACAATACAAGAGCTAAACCTCTCAGATAGGTCCTAGCTTAATCTCCCCTTTCACTCATTGATATGAAAAAGTAATATTAAGAGACAAACATTATATCCTTTTAAGAAATAGCACCTTTTGAATTTAAAAAACACTTCAAACCAATGGATATACCAAGTATACCACACCAGCTTATAGCATCTTCTTCCACAACCAAGTCATATCAACTAAATACCGTAAGGAAAGTTAATCCAATCATGGCAGCTCATGTTGTTTAGTGCTTTGAAAAAGAACTATGGTCTCTATTTTCATGATTTTACTTTACATTCTTAATTCTTTACTGAACTGAAACAAACTAATTTTAAAAATAAATAAATAAATAAATAAGGCAAATGAAACAAAATCTTATAGCTATCGGCGAATCATGGACACATTGATCCAATATAGTAAATTATGATCCAATATAGTTTACCTTCTAAACATGGACACATTTCGGAAGAGGGGAGCATAGAGTTCAGGGTCATTCCTTACAACTGGAGCCTTTTCAATCTCCATCCTCGCATTCAAAATTTCCCGGTCATGTGCAGAGGCCCATCTTGGTCTCTGCAAGTAAATATAAAAAGTGTTTGAATCTCCTTCACAACCAAATGATTAACGAATTACTTGCTGTACATACATAAAACATGATACCATTGCACGTGAGGACCGACGATGTCGCAATAATATGCTGTTCATCTCATTGATTAATGTTATTGATTTTGGAGGCATTTCACTCCTCATCTTTTTCTTCACATGGGAGCCAATTTGGGCTGATGCATTTTCTGAACTAAAAGCATTAGTCGGTAGAACAGATGAATTAACAAAAGTGTTTGTCTTGGACCATTCAGTTCTCAAATTGGAGATATTTGCAAGTTGAGGTACTGTGGAAGAAGCCACTTCTACGTCTCCAAAGCTATTAGGCAACTTGCCAGTATGCTGTTGTGTAATGTTTTCAGTTGGAAGTTCCTCCTTTCGCTTTCGCTCTTCCACCCGCTCAAGCGGAATATCAAGCCTAGCTTCATTGGCTAATTCCAAAATTGAACCGTTTTCCCCATTTTGACCACTATTGACAACACTTTCTTGATAATCTTTAACATTGTCAAGACTAAAATCATCACCTACATCTCTATCAGTGACAAGTTCAACAACATAGTCCTGATCTTCTTCGTCAATGGAGGTATCGTTCTTTATGTCCATGTCCACAACTCTAACACCATTACCAACCTCAATATCTACACCAGCTTCAGAATCATCACCAGATTTTACAAACCTATCAGATATATCATGACCACTAAAATCCGAATCATTAACGGTAAGCGTGTTGCGAACCATCACAAAACGGCTACTATCATCCAGATTCAAAACTTCCTTATCAGGTAAGAGTGACTGAAGAGCTTGTCCATAAGGAAGCAAAAGGAACTGAAACAACAGATGAGTAACAGCCACCAAACCTAAAACCAAAAGCCATCTCCCAGCTTTGCTGTTAAATAGTTTCTTAAACTTAGAAACCCAATCCATTAATTGATGATTCAACAAATAAGCAAGTCACTCAGCATTAAAACAAACTTCAATTAACCAGTATAGGAAATACTAGTCGACAATGTATGAAGCTGTTGCTATCTGAAATATCGATTCAAACAAATGAAAAACTAAAAAAAGTAAAATGAAAGCGACTGTGGAAGTTTAGGACTGAGAGAAACCCTAACCTGAGTAAGCTGTCGGTTGAGAAGCGGAAGTCCAGTGAAGTGAGTGAATTGCAGGATGGTAATAAATTGGGAAAACAGAGAAATGTAAAGCAACTTGCAATTAAACAAACGTAGTAGTGAGAGTCTTGAGAGAAAGCCAACGGCATTCAGACATTTGTTGGATTACTCAAAAGTTCTTTTTACCTCTATTATAGTTATGGTGCCAATAAAAGTGACATGTTGCATTATTGCACATTGAAGCTTTAGACAGATGCGTCTTGTGTCGTAATGTACGTCAGCAGCAGAACTACACAATTTAATTGAGGTTTGAGAAAATATCTATCAGTACCACTCCTCAATAGAAAATCAAACGGAAAATCCACCGAATTTAGAATTGAAAATTCTGAGTAAATTGCAACCAAACCCACGGTTTAATAATGATTTACAAATTTATATACTTTTTATTCATATGTGCAATCAGACTAGTTGGTTAAGTAGTTTAATAGAAGAAATTAACTTTAACGAAAAATCATAAAATAATCACTACTTCAATTGTTATAAATAAAAATATATTTTTATTTATATTTATTACAATTTGATTATTTAATTTTATAATATTTAAATAATTAAAAAATATAAGTTAAATAAATATTATTAAAAGAAATTTAAATTAAAAAATAAAATAATATTAGATTTATCAAAAATTAAATAATTAAATTTATTAAATATATTTATTAATTCTAACCTAATAAATTATAAGAATACTTTTTCGAGGTAGAGTGAATTAAAATAATATATTCAATTACAATAAATTAAAATAATATATCCAACTAAGTTTCATGTGCACTCAAATTTATAAATTTATAATTACTTAATTTTAGAAATTTTTTAATATATAAATTTAACTTTTTTTTTTACAATCATTTAAATATTATAAAATTAGAATGTCAAACTATAATAAATATAAAAAATATTTTTATTTATAATAATGTATTAATTGAAGTAGCGATTAAATAGGTATTTTAATTATTTTATGATTTTCCGTTAAATTTGACATTTTCCCATTAAAATTAACTGCTGACCATTTAACCGGGTAGTGTAGTTGCAAATATGATTAAAAAGTGTATAAATTTGCAAATCATTATTAATCAGGTAGCTTGTTTGCAATTTACTCATTGAACTTTGTAAAGAATAAAATTAAGGAAATGAGAGGGTTAGCGTATATTTGGAATAACTTGTACTTCTAAGTTCTAACCGTAGAAAAAGAGAAGTAGAAGCAGAAGAAGATGCTATTTGGATTACATTACATAATCAAAAGTGTTGTTTGATCTAAAAACACTTTCAAAATTATTTAGATAAATAATTAATTCAACTTTTAATTATAAGAAAACTTATATTTTATATTAAGTATTTTGAAATAAGATTTTTTTAAATATTTTAAAATAAAAATAATTATTAATATTATTATAAATATATAAATTTATAAAAATAGTATTTTTCTACCATTACTTTGATACTATTTTAATTAAATAACTTAAGGTAATAGGTTTTCACAAAATCAAAAATAATAATACTTTAGCACAATAGTTTGTCTAAGTACATAATACAATTAAAAATTTTATGATAATGCTAATTCTCTTGCAATTTTATCCCGAACTACATCCATCTCACTTTCATCTACAATAATACTAACATTTAATTCTTCATCTTCCGTCACATAATTTTGTTGTGTATTATTATCATCTACAGTAACATTAACATTTAAAAAATTACCTGAGTTGAACTTCAACAAAGAAAGCAAATGAAGAACACATGTGAGGAAAGAGCAGAGCCGTGCCGACAACATATAGAAGAAGTGAAAATAAAAACAGTGACAAAAACAAAAAGAGTAAAGTTAGGGATATATATGTTATTTTATTTTATTTAATCTTATTCTGAAGGGCAACATTGGAAATTTAAAAAATTCATTAAACCTAAATATGCTTCCTGGTCAATCACTTAGAAAGCATTTTTTTAAATAAGCATCATGAGTTCTACTTCTCCTAAAAGTACTTAAAAAAGCTGAATTTGATTTGATGGGAACATCCAAACACCTCGAAGAACAGCTTTAACAACTAATAAACAGAAATACTGTTTATAAAAGCCATACCAAATAGCACCTTAAACCATTTTCAATTTATACTTCGTACTTTTAGAACATAATTATCCGAACAAGTCCAGAAACTTCTAAACAGTTATTACAACTCTGTTTTATATATTGATTAAATAAATTAATTATATTATATATAAGAAAAGTAGTCATCAGCTAACGAGTAAATGATAAAATTCATTTTCGCGGCCAACTTAATAATATTTTGATTGATTAAATAAATTAATTATATTATATATAAGAAAAGTAGTCATCAGCTAATGAGTAAATGATAAAATTTATTTTCGTAGCCAACTTTTTTTAATTTATTCCACATTATCATATTAACAATAAAACGATAGGGTACCATTTCATAAAAATAAAAATAAAAATTGATCACCCATAAAGCGTAAGAAGGTGCGTTTTATTCACAAACAAACATGGAGGAAACCCCTAATGAGCATGAAAACCATTATGAGGTGCACCCGAATATTAAAGAACATGAAACTCCTGATTGTGAAACAAAAAACAATAACAAAGATCTTTGGTCATTGAAATGTTTCGTACAGTAAATTGTCTCGATAGTTATTGGGTATGCAACATGTTGTGCTTTGTACTATTGTTGATTTGGAGGTGAAATCAACTTATGATCCTAACGACACTATTTGTGATCAGGTAAAATATTTTGGCAAAGTTTTTTTTGGATGTTTCCTGCTTGTGTCCATGCATTTCCATTTTGTAAACCAATTGTCTAGGTCGAGGGTACACATTTATTTGGAAGATATAAAGGAACTCTTTTGCTTGTTGTGACAACAATAATATTTTACTAATTACTTTCGCTAGTGTCGAGTTGAAAAATTATAGTTCTTAGAGGTTTTTCTTGAAGAATGTACACTAGCATGTTTGTATGCAGGACAAGTTATGCATAATATTATATCGTCATGATTCCATACGGAAAGCACTAAGAGACATAGGATGGGTTCCTGGACAAGTTATGCATAGATATTGCATTCGACACTCTTTTAACTTTCACAAAGCATTTAAGGATATTGAGGCACAGAAAGCTGTAACCAATGCCAATATGATAAATATACAAGTGTGACTTGACTCATTTTACAACAATGGCTTCTTATTATTTGATGTAATATCTTTATAGGATACTATGCTACTCAGAACGAATTCCTTCAATGGTACGAAATTGCAGCAGGAGATCTGGCCCATCAACAATGGATTCAACGTGTTCTGTTTTAAAAGTGTACTCAACTCTATGATGGTTGTCGTCGTTACGGGCAAAAGATAACAAATCCCATTGAGTGCATAAACAATGAACTAAAGGGAACTGACATCTCCCAGTCACATCCCTTGTAATGTCTACTTATTATTGGCTAACTGAGTTATTCGATTGGAGAGGTGTAAATGTTGAAACTCCGGCTAATGCTTGATTATGAACCTAGACAAATACAAGACTTTTGTGCTTCGAAGGTTATAGAGACTAGTACGGTTGATTATGAACCAAAGTTGTGTATAAGAATATGTACGTTGGATGATTCCTCATTGAAATGCAACAATTAGGGAAGTTCAGTTCATTTATCAGTGAAGTTCATCGATCAATGTAATGGATTTCATTGATGAATGAAATTTATATCATTGATTAATGATCTGCACTTTATCATTATATAACATGTATGGTGTGTCATCTCTTGTGCAATGAGTCCCCACTCTATTATTTATTTTTTCCCATTCTGTAATATTATCATTGAAACTCAGGAAAATATCATTTACAATATAAATAACACTTGAAGTCACGTTAAATGGTAACCTTTTATCTATTAACATAACCAAACAAGTACTTATATGAAAAGAAAAAAAAAACAAAATCCATAGACAAATTCAAACACTTGTAACAACCCTTTCATTTTACTATTTCACATTTCCCTAACTGATTATTAATTAAACTGTTCATTGAAATAATGTAGGCAAACAAAATAGAAAAGATTAACTTCAAAATCAATACATGAGCAAACATTTTCAGCCAGTCATACTAAAGAGAGAGATTGCGACAATACATGAGCAAACAATACATGAGCAAACATTTTCAGCCAGTCATACTAAAGAGAGAGATTGCGAGAACAGATTGATAGCGAGCTCAGTAGTCTTGATTTCTTCTTTACTTGATTGATGAGTATTTACTACTTTTAGGAAGGAGTTGAGAGGTAGCACTAACCATCCAATTATGTAAGAAGATCAATTGATAACAAAATTCTAACCTATTGACGTTTAACCAACAAACCTCTATTGATGGGAATAAGGATATTTAAGTACAATCGTACCAATTAGTGTCATATGAAACTCAATAAATACTAATTTTGCAAAACCCGTTTTGAAAGGTGCTATTTCTTATCATTTCCTCTATACATCATGTACATTTAACTTATCACCTCTTCATTTGGAATTTAATTGAAATAGTCTGTTGTACCAAATTGAGTGAAGGGTAATATGAAATAAATCATACTTCATGGGGTTTTTGTGCCAAAGAAAATGCTTCTGCACCATCTTAACTCTGGACTGCATCAACAGGTACTTCTCTTGGGGGATCGACAGCAGAATGGTTCTTAAATTTGGTATATCTTTCTCTTGAATAAAAACCGAGAATGATTCCCAATTCAATACCTCAAAAAAGGGAGGTACATAGTTATCTGCTATGATGACAGGCACACACTCATAGAAAATGGCCTCAACCACACGCGGGGTGTGAACTTCATATCCCCTCGCACATATGCAATACTTGCTGCTCTTCATGTACTCCCTGTACAATCTTTTACCTTCAATATCACGGGACAGTGGGCCAAAGAATTTCATGTCAGGTTCTTTGTTCCCCCAGTACTTCAGTAGAGTTGGTCGTAGATAACCGTGCATACTTCCAGCAAAGAAAGCAAGAGTCGATCTTTCTAAAGGAGGCCTACCTCCTAGCTCTTCTAGAGGAGCTTCTGAAGAACGTATATATGTAACTGGTAGAGTAGTATCCATCCCAATCTTGAAGCCTCTAGCCACATTTGCATTGCAAAGAGCTCTGATACAATTCTTCATGTACTGTCTTGTGAGTTGTGGAGCCTGAAATTCCATTTGTCAGCTATTGACTTGTGCTCAAACTAATATGAAAATAGACTAATTAGATAGGCACTCATGTCTTCAGAAAGTATAACCAAATTACTCATGACTTAGAAAATTTATCACAAAAAGTATAAGCATTGAAGTAAAATAGATACAGAACTTGTAAACTTAATGATTAAGGTCGGCAAATGAGAGCTTTGCTCAGTTACACTTATGAGGTTCTTACGACTAGAAAGTTTTCATCCACTAAAGAAAATAAAACAAGACATCCCTGAAACTAGAATCCAACATATTTATATTAAATAATGCAAATAAAATAACTACTATAATGGAGTATGAAAGATGTACCCAGTCGTGGCAACCGACAAGGAAATGATCTGCTCCTCCGGTTCTGTTCCAGAATCGATATTTGCTGGCGATCAACACCACATAGTTCTTCAAGTCATGCTCCAGGTTCCTTTGGTACAGATTTTGTCTATAATGTTCCCTAAGCATCTTAACGCTGAAGGGCAAGTAGAATAGGTGGGCTTTTCTGGGGTCCCTCACAATAAAATTCTTGTTTCTCTCAATCAGCTTCATGAACCATCCCTCTGATGCATAAATCCCCCTCATATATGGCTGATGAAACACTGGCTTTTCACCTTCCTTGTATATATAAATTTTGAGTGTTCGTTCCATCAATTTGTAACTCCTGCAATACAGATAAAATTTGAAGGTTCAAGACACCAAGTACAGATTCAGCTCTACAACCAAAATGGTGCTCTTCGACAGAAATTTGACCCTGCTTATTTGATTTCCATTCTCAAAAAAAAAAAAAAAAAAAAAAAAAAAAAAAAAACTAAATCACTTGATCATACAAACCAGCACAGCGATTTATACTATAGAATAATATGCAGAGAAGTTTCTTTCTCGACTTTCTAACCACAGAACTAATATTACTATGCATAAGATAAAGAAAATAAATAGACCATTAGAGAAAATGATTAAAATTTGAGACATACTTTAAGAATGTAGAAGCATTTCGAAAAATGGACGCTTCAAGCCCAGGTGTGTTCCTTAAGAAAGGAGCACTTTTAATCTGTAGTTTTGCTGATATAAGCTCTCGATCACGTTTAGAAGATCGCCATGGCCTCTACTAGAAAATAAACTCATTAAAACCATTAAAACAAAAACCCATCCAATGACTATAGTTACACTTCAAAATAAGAAGTCCCACCAGAATATATGAAGACTCTTGACTCTGAAGCAATAATGAGTTCATCTGAGATATTGATATCTTCTTCCTATCCCACCTCCCGAACTTAGAAATATCAGCCACTGTTAGATTATCCTTCGACATGTCAGAAAGTCGGATATTCGAAGGTTGAATTTGGTTGACATTATCAATAGATGATAAGTTAGCAGATAATAAAGACTTGGAAGGTCCTGACTTTGATTTGAATGATTCGTAAGAAGCATTATCACTATCAGGTCTGTTCTGTCCTCCTCCCAACTCTAAGCCATTAAAGTTTCCATCACCAGTTTCAATTACTCCAACCTTCTCTATGTGTTGTTCCTGCTCACTTCTTGTAGCCTTTAATTGAGTAGAACTACTTACTGAGCTTGTAGCTGAACCTTTGCCATAGCTTTCATCCTTCCTAAAAGTAAAATCATTCCGCAACTCTCCATCCTCTAGTTTTTCAAATGTACCATTCAAGTTTCCTTCAAAATCCAGCAGCAAGTCATTCGCAGCGGATGACTTAGAATGATTTATGACAGTGACATTTCCAACCATAGAACCCCCACTAGCCAGCCAGCCAGATAAAGTCTTGCCATAAGGAAGCACACAAGGCTGCAAAACTAAAACAATAGCTACAACCATGCCAATAACAAACACCAATCTCCTAATCTCAAAACGAAACCATCTCTGATATTGGCTACTAATGACGTCCATACCATATGAAGTGATTTCAACAATCAGCCAATGACATTAACAACCATCATAACCTAAATTAGGCTGCAACTCTAGCTCCTGCTTGCAAGCAAGAGGGAAATTCCGAATTAACATCTAAAGCCAGCTCACAGTTTACTAATCAAACCAATTATTCTCCTGTAAGATAACTACTGGCAGGAATCCAGATCAAAGTAACCATAAAATTCAGGACAAAGCAACAAACAAACGGGGACAGATCAAAATCCAAGTTTAACCAAACTGGAATTCAGTTGCAGTAGAATAGAAGTCGACTGAAGGTATTTAGGTAAGCAAGATTAAAGCTCGGAATAAAGACCAACCTACCTAAGAATGAAAACCGTATTCCCTAGCAGAGCTTGCAGTTACTGGGGAGAGAGAGTAGAAAGCAGTAAACTATAGAGTCACTTAACTGTTACACCTTTTGGAGTCGTTGACATTTTACGAAATTGCCCGTAGCGCATCCACCGTCCAGGACCCGGTTGGTACCTGCTAAAGACATGGTGCACTGACACCCCTGCTTTACTGTAATGAATCCCATGTGTAAGATAGATAAATGACAGTAATTCCACGTCTCTTCTTTTATCCCTCCTTTTTAACTCTCTTTTATTTACTTTTACTATAATAGAAACTCATTTACCCTATTATATATTAAACCCGTCCCAAATATTACCAAACAAGATATAATTATAAATTTATCTAACCTCATCTCATTTGATCTCATCTCATTTGATCCCATCCCAACTAATCCAATCACATCTCATGTAATCCCATCCTATGTACCAAACGAGCTCTGAAATATTCCGATTCAAAAAATTTCTCATAAAAAAATATTATTTTTTATCGAAATAAGTAATAATTATATACTACCTCCGTTCTAAAATAAGTGAAACATTAGCATAGTATTTACTATTTATCAATCAAATTGTTTCACATATTGTTTCCTATCTATAAGGACTAATATAGTCGAAGTGGATTTTCTTTTATTTGTCTTAATGTCTATTTTTCAAATATTAAATTATTATAATTTTTTATTCTATATAATTAAAGATATTTACGGTTAAAAATAAATATTGGATAGCGTGTCCGCGGAGAATGTTTCACCTGTTAAAGAACGGAGGAAGTATATTTTTTCTCTTCCAAGTCCCTAAAAGTCAGAACCAAGAACAATTCTTTTCGATTCAAAAAATTTCTAAGTAATAATTATATATATTTTTTCTCTTCTGAGTCCCTCCAAATCAACCCGAAGAACAATTCCTACCCACCAACCAACTATTTATATTTTTGTTTCTTTTTTTACACGTAATTTTATTAATATTTTAATATTATTTAATAATCAAAATATATTTTATTATATTTGGTATAATCCACGTTGATTTTTATGCTAGATTTTTTTCCTTCTTATTATTATTTATGCTAAAAATTTTAAAATATTTCTTTAAGCAACATTTAAAATATTTTCTCCAAACTATTTTTATTTATATTATTTTTAAATTATTATTTTCTTTATCAATTTATTTTAAAATAATTATTTTTAATTAATCATTTTAAATTTATTTATAATAAATTAAGTGTTTATTTTTATTTTATAAAAACAGAAGAAAAAAAATTTGATTTTTATAGATTTGTTATTTATTTTTGGTCACTTGTTCAGAAAAAAATTGATTTAATTATAAAATCAAATTTCAAACTTAAAAATAATTATCTTTTTTTATATCATATTCTAATTACGCCATTTCAAATTTATACGATAACTAAAACGCTAGTTTATCCAATAATATTTTTAAAAATATGAATTAAAACGCTAAACGCTAACCACTATTTTAAAAATGTTAACATTTTAAATAACTCTAACCGCTGTAAAAAAAGCTATTGAGGCGAAACATATCCTTCATGGAATATGTCACATGAAGGAAGGAAGGTTGTGTATGTTATAAGTGATAGCTGGAGTATAATTTCTCTATAAATAGAGAAGGAATAAAATGGATCATTTTGCCGCTTCATTCAAATGTAAGCCTTGTTACGTTATTTTGTCTCTGCCTTATATTTATATCTTGGATCTTTCATTTATTCTGCATTTCTAATTCTTTTAATTTTATAACACACTATCAGTACGAGTATGCTCTTTGGTTGTCATCCAGACGGATCCTCCGAATCAAAAAGTGATTAGTAACATTGTTTCGATTATACTGGGATGCTGCCAGATTATGTTGAAAAATTGAGATATTAATCGGGAACCATAGAAAGAGAAAAATGGTGAACGTGCTGAAAAGATGAAATGGAAAAAACTTATATATGGAGAATTGGTAAAAAAAGAAGAAGAAGATGATGAAAAGTAAAAGTTGATGTAAAAGAGAAAATGGAAAATGATAGAAAAGAGGAAAAACAAAAATCAGTAGAAAAGAAAAAAAAAAAGGAGAAGAAGGGGGTAACTGATAAAAGGAGGAATGATTCTTAAGAATATATTTGAAAAAAGAGGAATGATATTATATTTATTGTTTAATTGTAATTATATTCATTGATTAATTGTTCTTATTTTTATATTTAAATTATTTGTAATATTTGTTTTGTTTTGATATATTATTAATAGTGAATATAATATTTTTATATAGATCCAAGAAAAGAAAAATATCAGAATTGAAAAAATTGGAATTCCGTATCCCGGGATCTTTTGGGAAAAATTATATAAACATGGATATCAGATTTGAAGATCCATTTGCAAGTCAGGGATTTACAAGATACTATTTGTGAACAGAATGAAACTTTTATCAAACAAAAATATCAAGCGATGGAGATTACTAGACATCATATAAATGAGAATTTGAAAGCTGAATATATGAATATTGAGGATCTACTAGTTTTGTGGAAAGCCCGGAAAATAGATATGAACGAATGAAAGATATAGATCTTCTAAAGACTCAACATGACTAAAACCATTTAAGATTTCAAGATTTTAAAATAGTTAGTGATTATAGTTTTGAACTCCATCGGATTACTGCAATATTAGAATTTTGTGGAGAAAATTAAAAAACACTAACCTTCCATGCTGATCAAATAATGTTGCAATCAACAATCAAACAAAATAGAGTTGATAGTTTTGGTGATTTGCTTAAATTGATAAGATCAGAAGAACAAAATCAGATATTACTGAGAAACCATAAGTTACAACCTCCAGGTACGATGACACTCCTGAAGTAAATAATAATGAATATCAAGGTCATGGAAATCGGAATCGTGGTAGGGGTCGATGTTTTTGTCATGGTCGTGTTCATGGCCATGATAACAACAATGGGGGCTGTGGACGAGACCGTGGGGGCTGTGGACGAGGTTGAAATCAATGGAGAGGTGGAAATCGATTTCATCCATATAATCGTGGAAATCTGGTATGGACAAGAAATGAATCCCAAACCCGAATGAAAATTTTAGAAATCGAAACAACAATTCTCGAAGCATTTGTTAAAAATGTGGGAGCACTGAACACTTTCGCCGTTAATGTCGTACTCTATCACATTTAGTGAATTTGTACTAGGTTTCCTAGAAAGGGAAAATGAAAGCTGTTGAAACAAATGCTGCTAATGTGGAAAGTGAAGAAGGAACATCTCAGGGAAATATTTTAAGCTTTCATAGTTCTGATTTCTTCAATGGTCTTGTCACGTCCATAAATGGGGCCAAATTAAAACTTATTTTGTTATTTGACTGATTTTTTTAAAAAAATTACTTTTGACATGGGAAATTTTTGAATTAAAAGAACTCTGGTGGGCTTGTTTACAATTTATCAGTGGTTAGGTGAAAACCTAGGTTACTTCACTATCAATCATTCAGCCGCCAGACCCCTTTCTTCTATTTTCTCTGAACTTTGAAAAAACTCAAACAGAAACCCTCTTTCACTATTACATTGGTTTTTGCTATTAATCTGAAAGTTTCCATTGAACCTATTCTTCGAGCGTGAAGGTAAGTTCATATGTTCATGATTGTTTTGGGTATGTTCTTCAATGTCGCTTCTATTCTTAAGTTGTAAACCCTAACCTTCGAATTTTTGGTTTGATTGAGTTTGTTATTGATTTTGGGTTTGCCGTTGTTTAGGCGACGAAGTAGGATAACGTCAACCGGAGTAGTCCTACTATTGGATTAGCATTTTCAGTTAGTAGTCATGTTTAAGCCCTCACTTATGTCTATTAATGTCTGTTCTGTGCTACATTAATATGGGCTAAACTTAATGTATCTAAAAATCTGAATCTGGACTCTGCGATATATTTATTTCTGTGAAACTGTTGTTCAAGTTACTGATAAATGCCTATTATGTGAACTGATGCAATATCTGTTGAATGCTGAAAGCTATACTCTGTTATAAGATGAAAACTAAGCCCTGTCTAAAGTATGATAGTGATAAGATCGGCATGCCGTAGGGATATTTAATGTATACATCGATACGTGAAAACGTACAGGCCTTGAATGCCTTCTGGATGTGACGACATCAGGCCTTATTGCCTTCTGGATGCAACGACATCAACTTTGTCTGGAGCTTTGCTCAACCTTTCTGGGATCCTTGATCCATTTGTCTAGAGCTTTGCTCATAAGTAAGAGGTCTATGACCTATTTTCTGTTCCTGATATTGTTATCAAACTAAAGACAGGCAAACACTTTGTAATCTGATGTCATCTGTGTTTAATAAGAACTTGCTAAGAAATCTCTGAAATCTGATGCATATTGAACGTATAATCTGGCATCATCTGTTAAGTTCTGTAACCTGCATGACAAGCTAATATACTCTAGTATATATATATCTGTCATTCTCTGTAAATCTGATGTCTGATATATAATCTGGTATATGATCTGCAAATTTGAAATCTCAAGTGTACTCTAAACTGAATTTGTTTGGTGTGTTATATTGGTGATTTCTGAATTGCTTACCATCATTGGGTTAAAATGCTGCCTTTAGACTGACTATTTCCTAATTGGTTAATTTGAAGAAGATTTAAAAGTTGAAATAAAAACGAATTAGACTTAGGCGAAATTTTAATTACTCAGCCTAAGTACATCGCCAAAGCTTAGAGTAAGGTAGGCGACTCCTTCTATCCTTCGCCAGTGTCATCGCCTATTTGCAGGCAAAACTTTGAACACTCGTCAAAGCATATCGCTAAGTTAAGTAATAAGTTGGCAACATCCTGTGTCCATCGCCTATCAATCTCGCCAAAACTTAGACGATACCCATTTTTTAAGTTTAAAATCTTGCCAAGTTACTTCGCTAGTAGTCAGGCAAAATCTCCTTACATTTTAACTCTTCGCTAAGTGCCTTTGCCAAGATATAGGCGAAACAATGTTTTAGTCGTTCAATTTTGCTAAATACCTCGCCAAAATTACTAGACGAGACTTTTCCTTTTAAAAATCATTGCCAAATCCTCGCCTGAAAGTGAGGCAAAATGTTTTTATGTTGCCAAATTCCTCGCCTAAAAGTAAGGCAAAATGTTTTTATGTTGCCAAGAACAAGTCGCCCGAAAATCAATTTCAGTTTGAAAAATCATCGCCTAACAACACCTTGCCTAGAAGTGAGGCAACATGTTTCTATATTGCCAAGTAAAAGTCGCCAGGAAGTTCCCATGGAAATAATTGTCGCCAAACACATCGCCAGATTGAGGCAACATGTTTCAATCTCGCCTAAAGTGTTGCCAAGAGTTGAGGCGAAATACTTTTATGCCGCCTGAACATTTCACCATGACCTTTTTCTTCGCCAGTCTTCTTCCAGACTTCCTCCTCTTGATTTTCCCTTTCCGAAAAGTTATTATAAGCCTGATTCAGACTTAAAACGAATAAGTTATGACTGTTTTAAGTTTAGAGCATTTTCAGGGTATAATTAATTTGTTTATTCACTGTTAATGGTAATAGATTTATTTGTTAATCCATAAGGAACTTAGTAAGCTTTACAACCTTTCAGAGTTGATTGAATTCTTCTGTACTCTTTTGTTTTCTTCTGTTTTAAGCCTCTGGTTGGCCAGGTAAGCTGCATATGTTGTGTGTTCATGCTTAATTGTTAATTTAAGAAGCATTGTATGTGTATGGATGTTGGGCATTGGCTTACTAACTAGACATTCGATAGTTTGACCTTGTGTGTTTCTTTATTTTTGTTTTGTCTGTTAATTTTCCTGATCGGGATGGAAAATGCTGAGTTCAAACAGTCAGGTTGAATAGCAAGGCACACATATATCACTCCATGCATCAGTTCTGACATTGGTTTTAAGATTTGCTTCCGCTTATATTATGTATTGAACTTCTAAGCTTTATTAAACTATTTCAGTTGTAACCAGATTTTGAAATATTATATTTTTGAATTCTTATGATTTTGTATTCAGATGATTTTAAGTTAAGTATTTGATTAAGTATCCAGACTATCATTTCATTGTCAGATTTTACTATTCTATTTGGATATTTGATAGTTGTTCAGTATAAGTATAATACGTATATTTTCTGTCGTGACGTCCATCTCCCTGCATCTGTCCGTAAGACGGGGGTTTGAGTGTTACAGGTCTGGTATTGAAAAATTTCTTAATAGTACTGAAAATGTAAATTAGAATCAAAATGATATCTTAAAGTATGTAAATATAGATAGAAATCATGTAGATATTTTGTGACTGTATTTTGAGTTTTGTTGTATATATCTATTTTGTAATTAAAGTATAAAATATTCTAATGTAAATGTTATGTTAATTTGGATAGAATATGAAAATTCAAGAAAATATTTGAGAATATGTTTGATTGATAGTGCTACAACCGATACCATCATTTGAGATAAAAAAATATTTCCCAAACATATGCAAATATAAGGCTCGAGTAAATACTATACCTGGTTCTACTAATTTAGTTGAAGGATATGGAAAAGCTATCATTGTTAGAAAAGGGAACAAAAATATATATCCATAATGCATTATATTCAAGTAATTTGAAACGAAATTTGTTGAGTTTTAAAGATGTCGGAAAAAATGGATACCATATTGAGACAATGAATGAACAAAATATGGAGTATTATATATTATGTCTATTGTTTTTGGAAAAAAAATTATTCTAGAAAAACTCCATACATTATCATCTTGTTTATACTTTACAAATATATCTCTAATTGAAGCCTACATTGTAATGATAAGAAAACAACTAATCCTAAAGTTTTGCAATTATAGCATGATAGACTTGGCTATCCTGGGTCAACGATGATACATAGAATCATTGAGAATTCTGATGGATATACATTGAGTGATTTGAAAATATTTATATTTAAAGATAATTTATGTACTGCTTGTACTCGCGGGAAATTGATAGTTAGACCATCCTCGTTAAAAATTAATATTGAGTGTCCATCGTTTTTGGAAAGAATTCAATGGGATATTTGTGGATCAATTCATCCACCAAGTGAGCTGTTTAAATATTTTATGGTGTTTATTGATGCATCCACGAGATGGTCACATGTATGTTTATTATCAACATGGAATATGTCATTTGCTAAGCTGCTTACCTAGACAATAAGATTGAGAGCATTCCAGATTATCATATTATAAATATTCATTTGGATCATGCTGGTGAATTTACATTAAAGGCTTTTAATGATTATTACATGTCAATTGGTATAAATGTTAAACATTCAGTACCCCATGTTCATACCTATAATGGACTAGTGGAATCTTTTATTAAAAGACTTCAAATGATTTTTGAACGTTGTTGTTACGAACTCAATTACCGATTTTCGCTTGGGGCTATACAATATTACATGCAGCTACATTAATACGCATGAGACCTACTGCATATCATGAATATTCTCCATTAAATTGGTAATTGAAAATAAACCAGATATATCTCATTTGGAAACTCTTGGATGTGTTAGATATGTTCCCATACCACGCCCTTAAAGAACCAAAATAGGACCACAATGTTGTTTGGGAATTTATATTAGGTATAATTCACCATCCATAATTAGATATTTGGAACCCATGACGAGTGATATATTTATTGCAAGATTTGAATATTACCATTTAAATGAATAATTATTCTCATGACTTGGAAAAGATGAAAATTTTAATACTAGAAAAAAAAAAAACTCATTTGGAAAAATGAAAAGCTGTATTATCAGGATTCACGTACTGGTCAAAGTGAAAATGAAGTACATAGGATAATCTATTTTCAAACGGTTGCGAACCGATTACTAGATAATTTTGTTGATACAACTAAAATTCCAAAACCTCATATACCTGCTTGTAATGCATCAGCTCGACTGGATGTGCATACTAAGAAATCAAAATAGATGGTAACTAGTGAGATATCTGAAATCTAGAGAAGATGTGGTAGATTTTTTGGTTTCAAAGATTTTGTAACACAAAAAAAAAAAATTAGAATTGGGAACACTATTAATATAATATCTCCAAAAGATACCAATCAAATTTTACAAATTATGGAAATTGAAAATCCAAATGAAGAAAAGACATCTGAAGAGGTAAATGTATCCAAAAATGAAGAAATATTTATTAATTATACAAAAAGAAATTTAGAACTTTGAAAATTTTGTTGTTGATAGCATGTGTTCATATGCAGTAGTTATCGATGTGATGAATGATGATTATGAACCTCAATCCATAAATGATTGTAGGGAACGAAATGACTAGCCAAAATGGAAAAAGAATTCTAAGCAGAATTAAACTCATTGAATAAACAAAATATTTTTCGATCCATAATTGAAACACCCAAAGGTGTTAATCCAGTTTGTTATAAATGGGTGTTCGTTAGAAAGCAAAATGAGAAAAACAAAATTATAAGATATAAAGTTGATTGGCTACTCAGGATTTCTCAAAAAGGCTTGAGATTGATTTTAATGAAATGTATTCACCTATAATGGATACAATTACTTTTCAATTTTTAATTGGATTGGCCAAAGAAAGGAATCAGGAAATGAGGTTAATGGACGTGGTAACTGCATATTTGTATGGTTCTCTAGATATAATTTTTTTTATGAAAGTTCCAGAAGGATTAAAAATTCCTAATATTAATAAACCTTGCGGGTTATACTCTGTGAAAATACAAAGATCACTATATGGACTAAAACAGTCTGAACGAATGTGGTATAATTGTTTGGGTGAATATTTAATAAAATAAGGGTACACTAATGATGTTATTTGTCCATGCGTATTTATTAGAAAATCGGGATCTGGATTTGTAACAGTAGCATTCAATGTTGATCATATGAACTTAATTGAAACCCAAAATGAAATCTAAGAGACTTTGAATATTCAAAAATAGAATTTGAAATGAAAATCCTAGGGAAAACAAAATATTGTTTGGGATTGGAAATTAAACATAAATCTAATGGAATTTTGATCCATTAAAAAGCTTATACATAGAAGATTTTAAAAAGATTTAGTTTAGAAAAATATCATCTATTAAGCACCCTGATGGTCATTTATTCTCTTGATCTCAAAAAGGATCCATTCATTCAGACCCGAAGATGATGATGAAAATGTTTTAGATTTTGGAACACTATATTTGAGTGCAATTGGTGCCCTTCTATATCTAGTCCAATGTAAGAGACCAGACATTGCTTTTGATATAAATTTATTAGCTAGATACATTTCTGTCCCGACTCGTCGTCATTGGAATGGAATTAAACATATTCTCATATATCTTTGGGGAATTATTGATTTGAGACTATTTTATTCAAATTCAGATAATCTTTCTGGGTTGACTGGTTATGCTGATGTTGGGTATCATTCGGATCCCCAAAAATCTCATTCTCAATATGGATATATTTTTACATATAATGGCCCAACTATCTCTTGGAGATCTATAAAGCAAACTTTAGTTGCCACTTCTTCAAATCATGCTAAAATTTTGGCATTGCATTAAGTTAGTCGAAATGTGTCTGGTTGATATTAATTATATATCATATCCAGAGTTCATATGGTATCCCATAAATATCGAATGAGCTAACAATTATTTACGAAGATAATATTGCCTGTATTGTGAAAGTTAAAGGCGAATACATAAAAGGGGATAGAACGAAGTATATATCGCTCAAATTCTTCTACACCCATGAGCTCCAAGAATCTAGACTAATTAGTGTGAAGCAAATTTGATCTTCAAACAATCTAGTTGATTTACTAACAAAGACATTACCCACATCCACATTTAAAAAAATGCTTCACGGAATTGGAATGTAAAGACTCTCCAACTTAGATGATTAATTTATGGGTGTTTTCATCAGGGAGAGTTTTGTAAAATATCTGGGTTCAACTGTACTCCTTTTCCCTTCTCTTGTTTTTTCCCACTGATTTTTTTGTAAGGTTTTTTAACGAGACAGTTAATGAATAGGTGGAATCCAATGAGGAGTGTTGGATACAACTAGTAGTTAACAGATTCCACCATTACATGCAATGTTATCTATTTTTTACGCTTAATGAAATATGTGTCACATGAAGAAAGATTGTGTATGTTACAAGTGACAACTTAGTAAAATTTCTCCATAAATAGAGAAGGAATGCAATCAATCATTTTGCTGCTTCATTCAGAAGTAAGTCTTGTTTTGTCATTTTGTCTCTATGTTATATTTATATATTGTATCTTCCACTTTTTTTTATAACATTTTATATATAACATTAAACAAGTAACGATGGATGTGAGGAAATAAAAGATATTACGAGATATATATATATATATGCATATCAGTATAATGAATCTATTACAATGATAATGAGTGATAAAATCCTTGCTATCCTACAAGGTACATTTAGTTAGGAAATCTTTATTAAACTAGGTGATAAGTCCTCATAACACAAGAGAACACACAAGTTACATGTATTATTTACAAGGGCAACACAACCAGAAAATAAAGTAGGATGAAATGAATAATTAATAATCTGAATTCTATATAAAAAAAGCTACATCAATATTCCAAGCAAGCTAGGATAATGAAAATTTAGGCATCTCTTCAACATAAAAAAAAATGACACTTAAACTAATAACTTTAGTCATTCAAACAATAAAAGGCATAAAAGAATTCTCTTGATAAACAAATAAAGCAAGTAGATAATCCTTCACTAACACGAGCACTTTGCCTCGTAATCTATAACACATTCCATATCATTGTACCATCGAGTAGACATTGCACAAGCAGTAGTTGTGGAATAAATAATGGAGAAAGAAATAAGTTGAGTGAAGCTTCTTAGAATTTTGAGTAACCATTTTCTCAAAAAAATTTTCATTTGGATTAATCTAGAGTAGCATGTAAGACATAGCTCCAATTAAAAATATAACAAATATTAAATTATATATAGGGGTGAGCATTCGGTAATTTGGTTAAATTTGAGCAAAATCTTAACCGAATTATAAAATTTGAAAAAAAAAAATTGCTCTACCCGAATTACCCAAATTTTATCTTTACCCAATTAACCAATTAACCAAATTAAATTTGTTTTCGCATTAACCGAATTACCCGATTTATAAAATTGTTGGCCAAATTTTAATACACTATATAACACATTCGACCGAATTGGCCGAAATAATAAGAACCTGTGAAAGCATGTTAAAATATATACTACAACATATGGAATTTAATTTCAACCTAAATAAATAACATAATGTTCTACTTATCTCCCTGCAACCAAATACTAAATAACAATTTTTTCAATCCAAATAAAATAATAACAATACATCAACATTCTACATCACAAAATAAAAATAAAAATTATTACGGGTTCATTATCAAAGACATAATTAAATTATGTTCATAGCATCCATCATAGAATTCATCCCTCCAATGATGTATGGGATCAACATTCAGCAATCCTCCTGTTCATATTATCGCATCATCCTGAAGGGTGAAAATAAATTAGATACTCAGATATAAAAATAGTAAGAACCAACATAGCAGCAATAATGATTTTCATGTTCTTAAACAAGCACAACAATGTTAATTTTGTTGCTGTGAAATAAATGGCAGTCTAATGCAATAGTAGAGACAAATAGCATCATATTGGAAGCATAAAAGGTTATGATATATACCTCAAAATGATAAAATTGGTGCTGCAACTACAAATCAACTTCTGGTTCCAATGCTATACTTTGAAATTCTATAAAAATAAGCATAAAAAATTATAAATTAGAATAATGATTTGTATATTTAAATTTTTTAGACCAAATGATAAATTACCTTTTTCCAAATTTAGAAGTTGTTCCAAGTCTTCCTCAACACCAATCTGATCTTTAGAGGATTGAATCCAATCTTCAGAGCAAATAAGTGATTGTACTGTTTTTGGAGTTAAAGAACTCTGAAATGAATCTAATATTCTCCCTCCGGTGCTAAAACATGACTCTGAAGTAACTGTGGATACAGGTACAACAAGCACATCACGGGCAACTTGTGATAATATTAGTAATCGAGCAGTATTATTCTTCCACCAAAGTAAGACATCAAAACCATCATCTTCTTCTTCCACTGCTTCATTCAAATATTTTTCTACTTCACTTTTGCTTGATTTTCCGCCTGCTGCAGTTTGCTTCCACATTTTCATTTTCCTCTGTATTACTGCTTGAGCCCTCATATTTGGATCATTGTTGTCTCTCTCAAACAAGCTTGGTAATGGTGTCCGTGTACTTGGTTCGACCACACATTCAGGTGCTAATTCTTTCTTATATTCATTGAACAAAGAAATCAAGAAACTATGCACATCTTGTTTCATTTCATTTCTTAATTTTTCCTCATACATATCTTTAAATGCAAACTCAATCCAATCCAATTTGTATCGAGGATCAAGAATACCAGCAACATATATATACTTATTCATCTTTTTTGGATCTCCCCAGTACTTGTCATACTTCTCCTTCATATTCAAAGCCATCACTCCTAATTCAGGATCGTCACTTAAAATCCACTCATTTAAAAGCACATTAAGCTTATAAATTTCCTCAAAAAAAGTATTAGAAGTGACATAGCTGCTGCCGGATATTTTCAAAGTAAGATTATAAAAATGCTCTAGAAAGAGAATAATCTTACTAATACTTTTCCAATCCGATATATTAGGACCACCTTCTACCCCAACAACTTCACTTTCAAGAAAATCCAAACAAAAGTGATCATCAAGCTCTTTGAACCTATCAAATGCTTTCTTTAGTTTAAAAGCTGTGCTCAACATAAGGTATGTTGAGTTCCACCTTGTACAAACATCTAAACACAATGATGCTTTACAAGAAATATTTGCATGTTCAACACAATCTTTAAACTTTCTAATTCTAGCAGGAGATTGTCTCACGTAACGCACTGCATTCCTAACCTTTTTAACTGCACCATCAATCTCTTTTAAGCCATCTGTAACAATCAAATTGACAATGTGTGCAATGCATCTCATATGAATGTGCTGACATCCTAAAAGACTCTTTCCCCAATCAGGCATCCTATCCTTCAAATATTCAATTGCAGTGTCATTAGAGCTTGCATTGTCTACAGTGATAGTGGTTATTCTATCTAAACCCCAATCTTTAAGACATCTCTCTATCTCCCTGCCAATATCTTTTCCCTTATGACTAGAAATTGGGGTAAAACTAATGATCTTTTTCATTAATTTCCAATCACTATCAATATAGTAATTGTTACACACATGTAATTGATTCTTTGTATAGATGTCCATGTGTTAGTCGCGAGACAAACTCTTTGATTTGTGCTTTTCAATAAGGATTAAAGACGTATTTTTTCATCAACGTACAGATTAAAGATATCTCTAGACACAGTGAAATGAGAAGGAATCCTAAATCTAGGACAACAAACTGACATAAAGTACTTAAACCCTTCACTCTCCACGAATCTAAATGGTAGTTCATCAACAATTATCATATAAGTCAAAGCTTTCCTCACTGCTTCCTGGTCAAATTTCCAAGTACCAAGTGTATTTCCTTCCCCTAAATTGCTAGGCTTAAATGTAAGTTCAGTTTGTTTTAGGTCCTCACAACTAGGTTTCTTCTTGCATCTTTCTATATGATATCTAAGATGGTTAGTACCATTTTGCCTATCACAACAATACACAGCATCGCAATATTTACATTTACCTTTCATAGTTCCATCAGTATCTTTAAATTTTGTGAAATCTTTCCAAACAGTTGATCTTGAGGCCATGGCTTTTCGTTTCACTTTCCCTTTTACATTAACTTTAGAAGCATTTGCAATATCACTTGGAACTTCATCTCCTTGATTACAATCAACATTCGTAGTAGTTTTCTCTCCAGTTGCCATCTAAAAAATAAGAAAAAAAATTATAAAATTAACGATACCAATAGACACCAAAATTTAAATGATTGAACTACCAAATAGGCGTGGTTTGTAGAAAAATATTAAAATTGAGAGACAGAGCAATGAGAGTTATCGAAAAGAAAAGTACTTAAATTTAAAAAAAAAAAAAGTAGAAAATTCAATCTTACCTTAACAAAGTGAACTCAGTTACTAAATTGAACTTTGAGCTCTTGAAGACATCTTGTTAAAGGTGGATGGTGAGGAAAAACTAAGGGTTATAATGGATAATGATTGGATACTAAGGAACACAGTTGGAGGTTGAGAGAGAACGAAGAACAAATGAGAAGGTAAGAGAAGATATTAGGTTTAGGGTTTTTTTTTATGGGATAAGAAATAAAATAGAAAATTAAAAATATAAAATGACAGTATTTTATAAAATAGCAGTATTTTATATTTTGGGTAATTAGGTTAATTTGGTCAAAATTCGTCTTACCCTAATTTATCTGAATTACCCAAATTTTAAATATTTCTTAACCGAATTATCCGATTAACCTGTCTAACCAAACCGAATTATCTGAAATACCCGAATTACCCGTATTACCCAATTATCCGAATAATTTTGCTCACCCCTAATCATATATAAATTCACAGAACTTATAAAAATGATGGTATAACAAATTATGCAAACTCAAGACAATACAAGTGAAAAATTAGAAAGGTCGAGATATGTTAGTTTTTGCAAATTCCAAGTAAATAGAGATATGATCTTCCGCATCTATGCTATTGTTACCATTTGGATGATACAAGAAATTAACAAATGTAAAGGAACATTAGCATATTGAAATTATACTCCTTTAACAATTATTTGAAAGCATGTATATAACATGTTGAATTGAATTTTCACTTTAACAATTCAAATTCGAAAAGGGAATTACATGGTAGAGATTCATTTCTGAAAAAAAAATAAATAAAGAAAGAGAAGAATTATCCATTGAATAACCTTCAAAGATACGTAAAAGTGAAAAATGTTAACTTATAATGTATGATCATTGTAAATACGTACGTACCTACTAAGTTGGTCTCTTCACCTCAGCCATGTTATATGTTCTAAAAGCAAAACTGTTATGGTTTGTATCATCATTTTACTTGTTGTTTGTTGATTAAACTTTGGGCTGTTTTGTTTGGTTAAGAGCTTACAGACCCAAGGATATTTAGTAGAGTCCAACCCCATTCGCATCTGACCTAGCCCACTTAATTAACCCTAAGTATAAATTCTCTCTTTCTCATATTTGATGGGTACTATAGCTTTCTTCTTCTTTTTTCTGTCTCTGGCAATTTTCAGGGTTTGCCCTTTTGAATCTGGAAAAGGTTCGTCTCTGTACTTCTTTGTAACATCACTAACACCATAGTGCAATCGGGCCTCTGAGCCTAACCCTGTGGAGTACACTCTTTTAGGTGGCGTTTGTCGTTGCCGGGGTGGAACCGCGTACATTTTTGCGTTCTTTCTGATTTTAGTTACAAATTGTTGAATGTTGAACGATTATTTGTTGTATAGATTACAACAAGTGGTATTAGAGCTTAATTGCTCGACTTTCTAAACCCTAAACTCTCTAGTTTGTTGATTTCTATATTTTATTTTCTTATTTCTTCACTTACTGACTTAGTTGTCTTGTTGTTCGTAGGTGGCCGGTGCAACCCCTTCAACGACAACGAAAGCCTCGATCAAAATGACTTGTCGACATAACAAACCAGATCTGACGATCTTTCAGAAATCCTAAACCTAGATCGAACAACATCTCTCTGGAACCCTAAATCTTGAGTAATTTTTATTTATTTGTATTTTTTATAGTATTGATTTTGTGGTTGTTACAGACTGTGACTAATTGGAGAAGAAGAATTCAATTTGGGGAAGCAACGAGAAAACTGCAGAGAAATACATAAGAGGCCAAGCTGGACAATAGCAGCTGAAGGCAATCCCAAGAGAAATCAGGATTGTGGAGGAAAGCAGGCCCTATTAAACTAGGATTCTATTGCGGAGCAACTTAGGAAGCATGGGAATTCTCTAAACCCTAACTCTGTTTGTTTGTTTGTTTTTTTTTATTTAAAATTTATGTTATTATTAATATCTACCTCTATTTGTTAATTGTATGTCTTTGTGGCGACTTTGGGCCTTGGCTGTGAGACACATGCTTTGTTCATGTTAACGTCTCAAAATGAATGCTGGGTGTTAGTCTGGCTTGTTTGATTTGGTTGTAGGGATACAGGCTCTGTTCCTGTGAACGTTCCAAAACTTCTGTTCAATACGTTAATTCAACTTGTTTGAGGCCTTTAGTCTCGTGTTGCTGTATTTGTTTCTTGATCTTGTGTGTACTCTATATTTGTTGTCTGATTTCTGTATCTCTATGTTGATATTTATGGTTTATTGAATTAATTATCTCTGTATTGCTTCATTCCTACATTTTCTATTTGATTCTTGATTGGTCAAAAATTTGATTCTCTACTCTTTGTGGTATTTTTATCTATGTTGATTGTCTATTGGAAAGACTATGTTGTTATTGAATCATTGATTATCTTTGATTACTTCTGTATCTAGATAATTGTTATTTGATCTTGACTTGATATATTGCATAATGTTTGTCTGTGTTTGCTGTGATTTTATTGAACAATACATCAATTTGTTGTCACTAAAGTAGTATTTGATAGTTGTCGCTTAGGGCTGCTACTGAAATTTGGTGTTTGGTCTGTCTTCAATACTATGTGTTTTGGATTCTTTTCTCAGAGGTTTCTATTATTTCTGTGTGATAATGTTGTGTTGTTTCTTAGTAATGTTTCTCTGAAATTATATAAGGTTGTTGCATTGTTGCTGCTTTGTGATTACCTGCAACCTTGATATGTTATAACTTTGTGATTATTGACAATTCTTTGTTTTGATGTCTTTGTGACTATCTGTAGCTATATGTATTTGTGATCACTGCAGTTTTAGACATAAATTTAACAATATTTAGTCTATTATTTTAAATTGATTTCTGCAACCTTGATACGTTGTTTTCTCTTTAAATAAAATAGTTAGTCTATTATTTTAAATTGAAACATACACATGTTAAATTTAGATATATGTTACCTGTCAATTTTTATATTCTGTCTTAATTAACACATACCTGGTTATTCATTCCTGAAATTTGCAAAATGAATGTCTTAATCCCTTGGTATGAATTGATATGTTTCAGTTTTTGAATTTTCAAAGGATTAACTTTCTACTAAAGTCTTTAGAATGGATTTTTAAGAGGTTTGATGTCATCGGTTTACAAAGGTTTTGCAAGATTAGTACTCATTTTAACTATATGAGTGTTTGGTGGTTAAAATTAATTTATTTTCTTTAAATCAAATCAAGTTTTTTGGTTTGTACTTCTCCACTATTATTAAATCTGAAATTGAAAAGATTGTGAAGTTTTCAGGTTTTCTTGATGACATAAAAATCAAAATTTATTTACTATACTCTAAACATTTTTAAACGTTTTTAGCATCTAATTTTAAAAAAATAAATATTATATTGGCTGCTTTGTGATCGCTTTATGTTTTAGCCTTTTGAAACAAATTAGTTTGTTCAAATATGAACACTGTGAGTTGCTAGAATTTATAAATTTTGTCAACGAGTTAGTGTTTCAGGATTGTTTTGCTTTGTGCTTATTTTTTGGCAGTGTTAATAAGACAATTTAATTGTAAAGTACTTTGGTTTTAAAACCTTTACTTAAATCAAATGATTATTAAATTATTTTTTGGGAGTTTGGATCATTTGGTTAGATTCAAGTTTTTGTGTCTTTAAATAAGCAGGAAAAATATTTGTTTTGGTTCATTAAAAGGTATAGTGGTATTGAAGATTCTAAACTATCCCTATATTGCCTTTATGCCAATTTTGTAGTTGCCTTGTAGTATCAAAGGATATATTTCAAATTAATGATTCAAATTACGTGACAATATTTGTCTTTTATTGTGATGCTTGGCTTGTCATTGGTTGATTGTCTGGTGCTATTTTGGATGCTGGTTTTCATTGTGATACTTGACTGTCTTTGTCTCCTTATATGGTGCTTTATTGGCTTATCGACATCTTAGTGATGGATGTGTATATATCTAGGTTGTTCTCAATTTGTGATCTAGTTTCTGGTGTTTTCTCTCAGGTTGAAATTAACCAAAAATTTTTTTTAAAAAATTTGAGTCCTTGTATACTTGTTAAGTGTATAAAATAGTTGAAAATCTTTATTTGGATAAAAATTCAATCCACTTTGTAAAGATTTTTATTTTATTTTTTATTTTTATAAAATGTTTACTTTGTGCTTGATACTAAATTTTGTTTTTCTCTCAATTTTAGCTCAAATGAAATTTTAAATTGATTTAAAAAGTATCAGATTTTTTTGGAATTTTAGTTTGACCATAAAAATTGAGAATAGATTCATAGTTTTTAAGTGAATTGAATTTTTTAATTGGAAGTTATAACACTCTGCAATAGTATTATCTGGAACTTGATTTTTGCAAGAGTCATTTTATAGTGTTTGGTTGTAATTTTTTTCTATGTTAGCCTAGAATATGTTGAAGTTATTCAACATGTACTCATGTAACTAAGCCTCAACAAGAGCCCATATAGTGATCAAAATCTGCTTATTTGTGTGTGTTTTTTCAGAATGTTGTTGTTTTAATTGTTTTAAATGGGAATAAGGTAAAAATGGATGATGAAATTACAGTCTGCTTGATTATTTTTCATATGTGAACTTTTCACTTAACTTGTTTTGAAATGAAGTTTTTGTTTACATATCTTTGCTCACTTTGTTTAAAATAGTCATTTAGAATATGGGATGATAATCATTTTGACATCTGTTATGTTTTGATATTATAATTGTGATTGTTTGATGGTTGCTCGAGTTGCAAGTTTTCTATTATAACTCCTATACTGCTGATGGTTGATTATTGATAATAACTTGTTTTTTAGAATCCTAAATTGCTTAATCATGAAATGAAATCAATGATTTGTATTGTGTTCACTTGTGAAATTGTTCTCATTTAGTTTATGATATATATTTTTAAATAATTCTTGATTCAAAACTTTTTAAATCTTTAGATGAGTGCACGCATCTATTTATTGGTTTTGCATGAGATGTATGATTTAGGCCAAAATCATGTTTCTCATAAAAATTGTTTTTAGTCAAGATTTATGGTAAAACAAAAAGCTAGATATCGCAAAGCTTTTGTGTTTTTAGAAACTTGGAAGGAATTTTTTTAATATTGATATTCTGAATGATTACGATTGTTATTTTTTGTTACACGGGATCATGTTTGGTATTGGTTTGGATTCTGATTTTGTTTCTGCTTATTTCATTTAGAGTTTCCACTTTGTGCGGACTGATATCATCATTATTTACATTCCTCTACAATAGCTGCAATATCAGAATTTTTCTGGTTTTGGTAAGAGCATAAACTTAAGCTCATCATTTGAATTCTAGTTTTATTGCAGAAAGCTAATTTGGTGCTATTTCAGACTTGATACTTTGTGTTTATCGTAACAGGATCTTACAACTCATAACATCCAGATAAAGCTTGCTTAGTGCACAAGCCTTTCTGCATCAGGATAAGACTATTGTTTGTTAAAGAATTCCTCTTGTTGTGCAGGGATTCTCTTTGGTTTGAGCTATTTATAGGCTCAAGGTTGGTCACTGGGCAATGAAGATACAAGGTCATGGATGGCACTGGTGGATTTTTTGTTGGTGATATGAAATTATTTTATCAATTTGCTTTTGTAAAATGTATGATTCAAAGGGGAAGTTTGTTGTGGTTTGTATCATCATTTTACTTGTTGTTTATTGATTAAGCTTTGGGCTGTTTTGTTTGGTTAAGAGCTTACGGGCTCAAGGACATTTAGTAGAGTCCAAGCCCATTCGCATCTGACCCAGCCCACTTAATTAATCCTAAGTATAATTTCTTTCTTTCTCATATCTGATGGGTACGGTAGCTTTCTTTTTCTTATTCCTCTCTGTCTCTGGCGATTTCCAGGGTTTGCCCTTTTGAATCTAGAAAGAGTTCGGCTCTGTACTTCTTTGTAACATCACCAATATCATAGTGCAACCAGGCCTGAGAGCCCAACCTCGTGGAGTACACCCTTTTAGATGGCGTTTGTCGCCGCCGGGGTGGAGCTACATACATTGTTGTGTTCTTTCTGATTTTGGTTACAAATTGTTGAATGTTGAACGATTATTTGTTGTATAGATTACAACAAAAACAAATGCCAGTATGAAAGTATATATATAGTAAAATTATATGGTTGTCAATCTTATTAAAGTTCTCAAATCATACAAATAAACGTGAAAAAAAACCAAAAAAGATAACATTCTCATTATCAGAACTATTCAATTCTCATTCAATTCTGAACAAATCCAATTAAGCAGAATGAACTAAATCTAAATTTTTTTATTTCTTTAAACTCATGTTTAAGTTAAGTATTCTTAACAACCAAATACATTCCAAAATCATCAATCACAACAAAAAAACTCGATATCACCATAAAAAACAAACATCACGATACTAGTCAACTTTTAGTTAACCATACCAACCAAATTAAACAAAAAAATATCATGGCTTGTATTTGCACTACCACATATGTTCCTATTAAATTCCGATTAACAATACTCACATGTACACGGTAATCAAACAAAACAAAAGGAATCAAAATCATGCCTTTTGATAATCCAATCAATCACAAACACAAACAAAATATATAGTACTTTTGAAGACCTAATTCTTTTTTTTTTCTTTTTCACTATACTTATCTAATCCCATGAGCACTATCACTATTCTTTCTTATTTATTCTCATATTAACTAACATAGATCCAAATACTGAATCTTATCTTACATTGATCTGTAAGAGTAATGAGAATTAAAAAGAGAGCAAATAAAATATTTTGATCTTCGTGTCTCACAATCTAAATCAATAATACAACAATAAATTAGATCTTAAGTAGAATAAATTCGAAAAAAAAAAATGAAAAACAAAACTTGCAAGCAATGATTGCAGCGATGTGATCTTGAATGGAGAAAATATTGCAATAGCACCAAAAGAACGCCGAGAGCGGTGAGAGTCTTCATAAGAACTATGGTGGAGAGAGTTGGTGATTTTGACTCTCTTAAAAGGTTGTAGATGAGGTACAAAGACAAGAAAGGAGAGGAGAGGGTGGAATCTGGGGATGATTTTGTTTCTTTGTGGTGGGGTATTAGAACATTTTATTTCGATATAAAAAGTAACAAAGAGAGATGATGTAGAAGAGGAAATGAAGATTCAGCTAACTCATTGCAGTGGAAATAATGTGGTGGAATAGAGGAGAATCAATTAGATGTGACAAGTAATATTTTTACTTGCAAAATACAAATAAACTAGAAAACAACCAGTTTTGCTACTTTCCAACCCTACGATGAACTACTAGTGTGCCATGTTAGCTTCATGGGCCCACTAAACATTTCTAATGTATATATAAAAGTTAGTTACTTCATGGATCTCAATGAAAATGTTTCATGTTAGTTACTTCATGGGTCTCAATGAAAATGTTTCATGTGTTGTTTATATAAGAATAATGAATGAATTAATTTAATATAAATACATGATTGATTTTCTTTCAATACTTATAGTTAATAATTATATGACTATTGAAATTGTATAACTTCTTTACGTAATTGCAAGGATAATATTGAAAAAAATCAGTAATACTTAATAATTATATGACTATTGAAATTGTATAACTTCTTTACGTAATCGCAAGGATAATATTGAAAAAAATCAGTAATACTGCTTGAATTTTTGAAACATGACATTTTTCGTGGAACAACTCATTTTTTAAATGTGGCACTTTAAGCAAGATGGAAGGAGTATCGATGAGATCTTTTTAGCTATGATATTGGTGCTTGATTTTTTGAGAATCATTTTAATTTTTTAATTGTGTGGACATTATTGTTGGAACTCATAACTTATTTGTTATAGTAACTTCAATGTAGTTATTATTAATGTACAAATGTTGATCATTCAAAGAATCTTGTTCGGTGTATGTCTCATCAATGAATTTAAAAGTGCTCAAATATTTACACATTTGAAACATATAGTAATATGTAAAACATTTACGAAAAAAACTTGTATCTCATTAAGTTATTTCCATGATATGCTCTCATACCAACTGCAAGTTGCTTGACTAGTAGAGATCCACTAATTTTACATTTTTCCTATTCAAATAATGCTAGATATATCATACTATTTTAATCAAAACTAGATGTTTCAAGCTTACAGAAATAAATTATACAAAAATAATAAATTTAAATTATGAAATACAAAAAGTAAAAAAAAGATCTACAACTTTTTACATGGTTTTATAGAACCAAAAGCACACATCATCGACCAACAACCAAATTAGTTGTAAAGTGTATTTGTTGGAAAAAAAGTTGAAAAGTCGAGATTCTAACCATGTCTTTAAGTTAATTTAAAAAATTTCTCATTTTGACATATGATGAAAAATCGTATATTCATCCTAAAATTTTTTGCTTGAGTTGATTTTTGAAACATCCGCAAAAGTATGCATAAATTAATGTATTGAGATAATCTTTGTATAACCATCTTAAGGAGATGAATAATCATTATAATTATAACTATTATTTGTACGTCCTATATGCTTGATAATTAATAGAGGTGGCGCTTGAGTTAGTCTAGTTGTTATATTAGTGTGGTAGGGATCATGGACAACATTTAACAAAATTAACTAGAAAAGGACTTCAAATATAATGAGACAATAAAAAATAATATAATTCAGTAGATGTATAATCACTTCGATAAGGTAACATGGATTAGTAATGTGGAAGTAAATCAAGAGGATTATGTCAAATTTTAGTGTGCCAATATAAAATAATTAAAGAATAAATAATAACTCGTAATTAGAAAAATTAGAGGATTAATGGATTGGTTATAGTAATTACATTTTTGTGCTTGAATGTGAGAATATTATAAAGGAATTACATATATAACTTATTCGAAAGTGGATGATAATGATATGCATTGGATTTAAGTTGAGACTCAAATAATATATGGGTGATATCACTCATTGTTTTATTATATATTTAATGTTTTTCAAGGAAATGATTAAAGATTTTGATGGAAAATTCAATGTCAAAATTAAAAAATAATGAGATTTAAATATCTCATTTATGCTTTTCTTTAAGTTTTAGTATTTGGATGTATTTATGGTAGAGTTTTAAATGAGATGTGTTATAAAACCCTAGAAGATAACATCGCATCATAATCATACAAACACATATAAGAGTATAATAACACCAAGCACACAGAAGCAAGAACACTAAGTTACGTGGTTCACCCTGTAACCAGGCTACAACCACGGGACAGACTCAGAATTGAGCCCAGTAATCCACTATCAAGATCAGAAGTACATGTACATTGTTAATCACAAAGATTACACAAGAAATCACCAAGACCATAGAGGAGATCACAAAGGTACAAGAGATAGAAAACCCTAGCAGAGAACAATCACAAAGAGAAAGCATCTGAGAGACGACCAAATGTGAACAGTGAAAATAAGGTGTCTTATATAGCTAGGTCAAGGACGGGTCGGATCTGAAGACGGGTCAAGGCGCGGATCTCTTATGCAGATGAGCTTCAGTAAGTGCAGCAGCAATTGAAAGCAGATCAAGCCCAAAGCAAATATCAGCCCAAAGCAATTATCTGTTACAAGATAGAATAATAGAAAACATACAACAAACTTTCCCTATTTTCTTATATTCTCTATTACATATAGCAGACTCAAAGATTACAAAAATGGTGATGTACATAAATTTCCTCATTTCCTGATAGTGACTTCCATGAAAGCTCATTCGTCATAGCCTGTCCAACCCTAGCTGACTAAGTCCGGTTGATGTGGAGGAAGCTCCTATAAAAGAGCAGCTTCCTAACCACTACAGCCTTGGTACCCATGTCAGCTGGGTTCTTATCTATAGAGATTTGTTCAACCTGCACATTTCCATTCAAAATATGTAAGCGGATAAAATGATATTTAACACCAATGTGTTTAGTTCTATCATGAAATACAGGATTGCGACTTATATTATAAGCCCCTTGACTATCAGTGTAAATAACACCCTTACTGTCCAACAATTTCAATTCAATTAGTAATCCTTGTATCCACAGAACTTCTTTTATACATTCAGTAAGAGCAATATATTCTGATTCTGTGGTTGATAGAGCAATGTCAAATTGCAACCTGGATTTCCAGGATACACAACATCCGCAAACAGTAACAATATAAGATGATATAGATCTCCTGAATTCAGGATCTTTGGCAAAGTCAGCATCAGAATATCCTTCAATATTAACACGGTTTGAAAACCTTCCAAATTCTAGACCAATATCCAAAGTTCCCTTCAGATATCTCATTAAACCTTTCATAGCTTTCCAATGTTTCAGAGTGGGTTTCATCATAAACTTGCTAAGAACACTTATAGCATATACTATATCTGGTCTAGTACAGACCATAGCATACATAAGACTCCCTATAGCTTCTGCATATGGAATAGAAGTTAGAATCTCATCATCATTATCTTTCTTAGCATCCAGGTTATGACCAGCATTAATAGGCAAGAAATTAGGCTTGGCATCCATCATGTCAAAAGTGTTTAAAACCTTCATTATATAGTTTTTCTGACTGACAGTAAGCAAATTATTTTCTCTATTCCTACAGATTGATATGCCAAGTATTTTTGATGCATTTCCAAGATCCTTCATATCAAACTCTTTACCAAGTTGAATTTTAACCATTTTCAGCACATTTAAATCAATAGATATCAACAATATATCATCTACATATAGTAATAAGAATACAGGTGTAGATTTATCAGATTTAAAGTACAGACAAGCATCAAACAAACTGCGTTTAAAACCAATATTGATCACAAAGTTATGGAACCTCTCATTCCACTGTCCGGGAGACTGCTTCAAGCCGTATAGAGACCTTTTGAGGAGGCATACAAGATCAGGATTGGACACAAAGCCTTCAGGATGAGACATATAGATATCACGATCTAGGAAACCATGTAAGAATGCAGTTTTGACATCCATCTGCTCCAGTTCCCAATCAAAGTATGCAGATAGAGCTAACATTATTCTGATGGTTCCATACCTAATGACAGGAGAGAAGATTTCAGAATAATTGATGTCAGGCTTCTGTGTGAAACCTTTAGCGACTAACCTGGCTTTATACCTATTTGGATCACTCTTTAGAAGACTCTCTTTCACCCTATAAACCCACTTAAAGGAGACAAGCTTCTTATTTTCAGGTTTAGACACAAGAATCCAAGTTTAGTTTCTGCTTAAAGACTCCATTTCTTCATTCATGGCGTTAAGCCATTTAGAAGAATCATGACAGGAAATAGCATCTTGATAGGTTTCAGGAATAAAATTCTAAGTAACAGAGGCGTTCAGAGCAATGATAACTAGGTTGGCATCTAAGTATCTAGAGGGTCTTCTTATGTTTTCTCTTCTTGTTCTGTCCCTACTTAATAGATAGTTATCTAGGCTAGACTCTCTATAGGCTTCTAGAGGATCCTGATAGACATTATTTGGATCAGAAGACTCAATTTGAGACTCAGGGATACCAGGTTCATGCTCAGAGGAGTCACTAAGACTGTCAGCCGATGGAGAATCATTATTACTAGAGGAAACCCCTACACTTCTCTCAGTCTCGGTATCATTGGTAGGTTCTATGCTAAAATCATCCACACAAATAGGAATAAATTCAGTTCTAGTACTAGGACATTCAGAACCTAAGAAACAAGGAAGTTCATCTTCCTTAAAGACCACATTCTTACTAGTTATGAACTTATAAGTGTTTCCTTCCTTATAAACTAGCCTGAATCCCTTGGTGCCTTCAGGGTAGCCCATAAATAGAGAAACACGAGATCTAGGTTCAAGTTTTCCTAGATTTTGGTGAGCATAAGCTTGACAACCAAAAATTCTAAGGTGAGACAGGTTGGGAATTTTACTATTCCATAGCTCATAAGGGGTTTTCAAACCTAAGGCAGAGGAAGGAGATCTATTTCTAATATAGTTTGCAGTATTAATAGCCTCTCCCCAGAATATCTTAGGTAGTCTAGCTTCATATAACATTAATCTGACTTTATCAAGAAGAGTCCTATTCAATCTTTCAGCTATGCCATTCTGTTGTGGAGTGTAGGTTACAGTTCTATGTCTACTAATTCCATTTTCAGAACAGTATTTGTCAAATTGATTATTACAAAATTCCAGACCATTGTCTGTTCTTAAGATCTTTATTTTACAATCCTTTTGATTTTCAATCAAAGTTTTCCAGGATTTAAAAGTATCAAAAGCTTCAGATTTTCTTTTTAGTAAAAATAACCAATTGTACCTAGAGAAATCATCAGTGAAAGTAACAAAATACAGTTTTTCACTAAAAGTTGGTGTTTGAGTAGGGCCCCATAAATCAGAATGAATCAAGCTTTAAATCTGATTTGATTTAAAATCTGAATTTTCAAAAGATTGTTTAGTTTGTTTACCCATTACACAACTTTCACAGAATGGTATATCAAGATCAACCTCAGGGTTAATAATACCTCTCCTCTTAAGTTCTCTCATTCCATTAAACCCTATATGACCTAACCTACTATGCCAAATAATAGCATTTACACTACTATTACTGATTGTAGTGCTAACAAGGGCCTCTATGGTTTTTCCCTCTAAGACATAAAGGTTTTCTACCCTTTTCCCTTTCATAACAATCCTACCATCAGGCGTGACAATCTTTACAGAATTATTTTTGAACAAATAGTGTAAATTTGACTCCTCTAAAGCACTCACTGAAAGAAGATTCCTCCTAAGTTCAGGGACAAATCTCATATTTTCTATTCTAGAGACATTACCATCAAACTGTTTAAGTTTGACAGTCCCTATACCCTCTATCTTACACTTGTGATTGGTACCCATTAAAACAAAACCCTCACAATGGTTTTTAAAATCACTAAGCCAGGTTTTATGGGGGGACATGTGATGAGTACAACCAAAATCAATAACCCAGACATCACAATCAACATTTGCAGAAAACAGATTGTGAGATAAATTCACAATAGCAGTTAGACCCTCACAGTTAAGAACATCAAGCTTGGCAGAGGAGCTTGATGCTTCATTTTTAAGTTTTCCATTAGCCTCATACTTTTTCTTTTGAAAACAATCATTTATTAAGTGATTTTCTTTCTTACAGTAATAACATTTCCTTTCATTGCCATTTTTACCATTACCCTTATTACCATTCCTGTTATTACAATTGTTACCAGATTTATTACTCTGATTATTCCATTTATTCTGATTCCGATTATGAGAGTAAATGTTCTTTTTACCCTTTCCCTTTACCTGATTATTGTTATGAGAAGTGTAGGTCTTACTCAAGAACAGACCTTCACTCTCGTTCTTAGTGATTTCTTCCCCTACAGATTTAAATTTAAGTGCATCCATTATCAGCTTAGTTGTAAGGGATTCCTTATTAAATGAAACAAATTCTTTAACTACTGAATGAGTTTCAGGTAAAGAGTGAAGGAGAATCATTGCAAGATACTCATCACTCAATCTCTGATCCTCACTAGTTCTACTGATTTGATCCTGAACAAGCCTCTTAAAGGTAGCCAAATTTTCAGTTACGGATTTATCAGTTTTAAACCTAAATCCAAAAATTTATGCAAGCTTAGAAGTCTATTAGATACATCTTTTACCAAGTAAAGATTTTCTAAACCCTTCCATAAGTCAGAGGTATTATTATATTCAGACACAATAGTTAAAACATCATCACTAAGGTGTAGCAGGATAGTGTGGTAAGCTCTCTTTTTAACCTTGCCTTTTTCTAAAAGAGCTATGCCAGTAGGCCAATCATCCTCTACAGCAGCATCAAGACCATTATAACCAATACGGAAAGCATTTTCTTTTTCCAAATTACAAAGTCTTGTGAACTATCAAAAACTTTAATGTTCATGACATTGTGTGAAACAGATTTGGAAGCCATTTTCTAATGGAATTTTGAAAAACCAGAAAGGAATTTTAGTTCACAATTTCAAATCAGTAGTTGAAAACAGAAGACAATGTTTTAAAAGTAACTAGATATCAAAATAGGTAGTGATGCTGTGGATCACTTGGCACTACAGGTTTATTTCAAGATTTATTTAATAGGCACACTCACACTCAAAACAAACAACAGGTCAGAGGCACAGAGATACACAATCAAACAGAATACAAGAATATAAGAACAATATTAATCAGAGCAATTAAAGAATCAAAGAATTCACAGTAACACAATGTCACAGAATACAACAAGACAAACAATCCAAGAGTTCTTTAAATAGGCATTAATAAGATCAACAGACCTTATACCCTTGGGTGTTCACAAGAACTAAGCTTGTACCCTTTGGCAGCCAGACAAACAAGCCAGTTTTTCAAACCGGCGTAACTGTTCTAAGGCATTAACAAGAAATTAGTTCTTGTACCCTACTCAGCCATACACAATAACCCAATCACAAAGTTCAAAAGGACAGTAAATGAGAGTTTTAGGGTTTAGAGAAGGTGTCACCCTTGTAGAACCCCGCAAGTCTTCAAGAACAAACCCCTTTCGACTCTCTCCTTTGCTCCTTGCTTATTATAGGTACCTGTGACTTCAACAAACGTCATATTTTCAGAATAAAAGAAACCCTAAAAGTGCTACAGAGACTAAAGTGACACAGATCTTTCAAAAAACGACTTAGGGTTTTCAAAATCCGGCCGAATCTCAGAAATTTTCAAGATAAAAACTCATTTAGACTCGAAATGACTATGAGACTGCTCTGATACCACATGTTATAAAACCCTAGAAGATAACATCGCATCATAATCATACAAACACATATAAGAGTCTAATAACACTAAGCACACAGAAGCAAGAAAACCAAGTTACGTGGTTCACCCTGTAACCAGGTACATCCACGGAACATGCTCAGAATTGAGCCCAGTAATCCACTATCAATATTAGAAGTACATTTACATTGTTAATAAAAAAGATTACACAAGAAATCACCAAGACCATAAAGGAGATCACAAAGTTACAAGAGATACAAAACCCTAGCAGAGAACAATCACAAAGAGAAAGCATCTGAGAGACGACCAAATGTGAACAGTGGACATAAGGTGTCTTATATAGCTAGGTCAAGGACGGGTCAAGGCGCGGATCTCTTGTGCAGATGGGCTTCAGTAAGTGCAGTAACAATTGAAAACAGATCAAGCCCAAAGCAAATATCAGCCAAAGCAATTATCTGTTACAAGACAGAGAATAATAGAAAACATACAACAAGATGATTATTTGTAAATATGAGTGTTAGAAAATATGACATATCTCATGTCGGCTACAATTTACACGTTTGATGAAAATGAAATAATTACATAATATTTAATTGGCTTGAAAAATTGTCTAACATGGCAAGATAACAACTTCAAATATCATGAAGGTCGAGAATTCAAAAACATTGTCTTCCTACATGGTTTTGCTCTCCCTCTCTCAATCAATCATATTCAATTAATATGGTCTATCAATTCTAAAAAAAAGAGATAGATTAATAATAGTCTAACTCACATGATTATACTAATAGATATAGTAACCACTTCATATAACTCAAATACAGAGACGTAACAAAATCCTTTTCAAGCTACAATTTATACTATTTATGTTATACTTAAACAAAGTGTAGCAGTACCAAATCAAATACTCACATCCAGTGAGACTATAGTTAAATATAAAAATAAAGTCTAACCATATAAATAAACCATAATAAACACCACCCCGGTATGATTTTACTCGAATGATAACCACTTCTAAGGATGTTATATTTTATTCTTAATACAACAACATTATATTTAGTGTTCCTTCAATTAGATTTTTCTAAATTTTTTTTTTCGTTTCTTACTAAGGAATACCAATAAACTAATTGGCCTACTTTGATACCAATTGTGGAATAAGCAAGTGATCCATTGCAGTGGAGACAAATATTGACGTCCACAAAGTAAAAAAATATACACATGACAAGAAAATAAAGAGAGAAAATAACTTACAAGGTTTTACTTGGAAATGCAAAATAGAAAAAAAAAATACATCATTTAGGATGACGAGAGTTCAATTCACTATGTAACAATCAAGTCATAGTACAACTAAAATACACTACTATTTCACACCTCAATCCAATTATGTTGGTCATATTCTCATGCACAAGCTCTCCTCACACGGTAATCATATGATAATAAGGCTCGATCCTATAACTTAAGATCTCTATGGTCTCCATTGTTGGCACCTCCTAACCTAACCAGCTAGAACTATAATGCTCTTTTAAACTACCTAATAACATATATAAGCATAATATTTATAGCATTAGGTTACTGAATTACAAAGTAAACTTAAGCAATTAATAAAATCCTTTTCTATTTAAGATTCTCGAGTATCTCTTTCCTAATTAGAATTCACTTAAGAAAATACCATTCTTATTCAACCATGATGCTTCCAAAGTATTTTTCAAGTCTTCTAAAAATTACCGAACCAGTTGGATTCCTAATCTACCTAAACTCACTCATAATGTAGATTTTAGCTCATTATTATCCACGAATTTTTTAGAAGAGGGTGTTAGCACATCTAGCCTCTACTCTTAATAAAATATATACCATTAGATTTGTCTCGGAATAAGCTTTTAAATTATATAACATTTTCATAAATCGAATTTTATTTACTCCTTCCAAAGACAAATAGTTTTAGATACTCGAGTATATCCAGGTTTCTCATCGTATTCCAACATAAACTAAATTAGGATAATCAAATCATTCCCAAACAAGGAAGTATTCAAATAGAAAATAAACATTTACTTAAAATGGATATTATGAGAAATAAAAACTATGTCATAAATTCATTTTATAAACCATGTTTGGTTCAAATGAGTAAAATATTTACCATCCAAATGCTTCCACAAGAATATTTATATTTTTAATTTTATATATGTTGTATATGAATGGATATTTAAAGTTAAACATTTAAGAAAAATGAAAATTTTCTAATTTGAATTTTAGCACTGCAATATTTATTTCTCTAAGTTGAGTTAAATGTATCATCTAGTGTTATTTTAAAAAAAAAAATCAAATAAGAAATGAAGGAAGTGAAATTAATAGTTTGATTTTTAATTATAATCCAAGATTCCCAAAAAGTTTAACTTTCACATGAGACCATCCTTACCACGTTCTATGGGGTGGAGTAACACGATTTTTAAAGATTTCAAAGAGATCGAGAACTATAATTATAAAATATGTAATAATATTATTTAGACTCCATTCAAACGTATGATAAATAAATAATATAAATTCTAATCCGCGCATTGTTAAACTAACATGAAACGATTTTATTTAAATTAGTTCTTATTTCTTTTAAAAACTCAAACCAAAATTTAAGTTAAGTAGATAAATAAATAAAAAAATTCATATTAATTGAAGATATAAAAAGTATTAGAATGCTAAAATGTGATAAGCAATTAATATCTCTTTATGGATTTTTTTTTAAGTGCATTACTCTAATATTAATAGCTTTATGAATAAAAAAATATTAGGGTGGAATGATGAAATTCTTAACTTTCTCCATTACTCATTCAAATACACATAAATAGTTTACATATATTTGAAATGAAAAATGATCTCTACACTTCTACCTTTCTAGATTTCTCATTAAAGCTATCTTCTTGATTTCCTACTACATTCTTCCCGTACCAGTGATTTTGCCACAATAGATAAACTTCCTCGATTGGAACTTGCTTGGTTTCTGGAAGGAGAAAGAAGATGAAGCAACTCATGGTGACGATTAAAGCACCAAATAGTAAAAAAATTCCATATTTTAGATGACACAGAGAGACCAAGAAACACTGAGCGATCAAAGCCGTGAATAGAAGATTGACACACACCACCATACTTTGGCCAGCCGATCTTGTCTCTAGAGGAAATAGCTCACTTGGGACTAGCCATCCTAGAGGGCCCCAAGACCTACCATAAGCTATCACGAATAAGCAAATGACGACCACCAGTAACATTCCGGTCCCTTTAGACATGGCTTTCCCTTCTCCAAACTCTCTAGCCAAAGATATTGCCACAATAAGCTATTCAATGCGAAAGAAAAATGTGCATTAGTTAGTTCTATACAAAAAAAAAAGAAAAAAAAATGAATATTTCGAAGTTTTTTTTACCAAATAGATGATCATTTCAGCTCCAGCTTCTAAGAAGAAAGCTCTTCTACCAAATTTATCAACAAGTGTCATTGAAATGAGAGCACCAACAACAAGGGCAACACCTGTTATTAATGATGACAACAAAGCTGCATCTGAAGTAAACCCTATACTCTGAAATATGACCGGAGCATAGAAAAGAATAGAGTTCATCCCTGTCAACTGTTGGAATGCCGGTATTCCTAAAGCTCCGATAATAAGTTGAGGACGATTCTTTTGTTCTAATAGATTCCTGAAAGGATGTTTAACTGCTTGTGCTGCTCTACTTGCATCGATAAGATCTTCAAATTCCGCATCTACTCTTGTTGTACCTCTTATTTTTTCCAACACCTTTCTTCCTTCATCTAGTTTACCTTGTTCGACAAGACTGTTTGGAGTTTCGGGGAGAAAAACACCACCAAGAAACATCAACGTTGCTGGTACAGTAGCTAGACCCAATGATAATCTCCATCCCCATGGATGAATTTTCTCTGTGGCATAATTAATTAGGTTTGCAACTAAGATACCTAAGCAAGTCGTCAATTGAAACAATTGGTTAACCGCTCCTCTAATCTTTGCTGGTGATATTTCTGAAAGATACAATGGAACTGCCTGTAATATAAAATGTAATTAATACATTGCATACATAGAAATATTTCTATATTACTCAAATTGATATACTCACTTGGTTTCCAAATCCAATACCGACACCTAACAAGATTCTTCCAATGATTAACATCGCTACGTTGACAGCAGCTGCATTGAAGATTGCTCCAAGAAAAAAGCTGAGAGATCCAACAATGATGCTACCTTTCCTACCGTAATTTCTAGTGACATGAGAGGCTCCGAATGTCGATACAAGACCGGCAAAATACAACGAAGATGTAAACAATGTAAGAATTTGATCGTCATATTTACAATAATCAGTCTCGTGTAGATGTGCTTGCTTTCTTTTGTAAACTTTTGGGAAAAACTTTATTAAGAAATCATCCATAGAAGTCACTCCTCCTACAATAACAGATAAAATTCATTAATTCACCATAGGTCACATAAAATATAATCACACAATCATAACGCAACACACCTGAAACACCCAAGGCTAAGAAGTATACTTTTTAAAAGTAATTGAACTATGTCATATTTAATAATAAATTACAATTATCAACTAGTATTTTTCAGTTAAACTTTTGTATCAAATTTAATGTTTAGCTATATGATTAATTCTTACTTAAATTCACCTAAATATTAAAACAAATGAATAAAATAACAATAACTTGCTAATTAGTAGTTTCATTTTATAACCTAAATGGTAAACTAAAAGACATACACTTTTAAATGTTAAATATGCATATCAAACCTTTGTATCTATAATATTACTTGATGGTTTGCAAATAAGGAAGTAAAGATCATGCAATAGTGACCTAGCTTTAGATGTTAAGACATAGCTTTAGATGGAAGAGTTAGTGACCTAGTCATGAAGATCAAGGCGTCTATTAGCCGATGATAATAACCCATTGGTTAATCATTTATGGCCAGGCTACATAGGTGTGCCATGAGTAAGCACTACTAGAAAAAAAACGGTTTGGTAATATATTTGAGACCTCATCATAAAGACCGAGGCATAAACTAGGCTACAAAAATATTTGACGGGAGTTCATTAGACACAAATATCTTGAGAATTAAGTGCGCTCATCTTAAATTTGATCCCAATCTTTCATACCATATATTCAATACAAGTCTTCACGGTTATGCCTTAGTGATGTGTCAATTTGGCCTTACAATAATCAACACAAAACCTCGCAACAGATGAACATGTAGCAACCTTAAGAAACTATTTAAAATCCAACAAGATGCTTCAAAATTCATATATTTGTGATCAAATCACTATCACAACAATGATATGCAATCGTTCCCCAAATTACTTACCCTATCATGCTCTAAAAATAGCTAAAAATTACTTAACAGCAACCCTAAAAATAGTCACAAAACTATCTAAAAAAATAATAAGTAGTTGTACAAAATCCTAGCGTAAGTTATTAATAACCAGTACATGAAAGCCAACAAGACCCAATGAAATCTTATTAGAAAATAATGACTCGAAATTCGGAAGCAAAACTAAAAGCACAGCCTGAAAATCCATAAAGAGATAATCAATCTTAAACACTTAATTCCTTAAATAATTAAAACTCATGAAGAAGAGGAATCCTTAACTTGAGATTCTTGAGCACTTAGAATCATGAACTAAACACAATTCTCCATGCTTAATAACCAAATTGAGATCTTGAAAATCCAATCAACTCAATTAATCATCTCACATTATTAAGAATGAATATTAAGAGGGCAATGATAGTTCTTACTTCAAGATGTGAATTTGTAAAGAATGAAGAATGAAACTCAAACTCTAATACTCCTCTTCCGTGCTACCTAGAGAGAAAATGTGAGAAAGAGAAAGTATTTCAATATATTTCTTTCTTTTCTCAAGGGAACATACAATTAAACATAGAGTGGTAACCTTTAACTCTAAACCATCATTTACATATATTTTCAAGAGTGCCTTATTTTTATCAAATAATTACCAAAATTTATTATAATTGAGAAAAACTTACCTATAGGGGACATTGCATCATAGTGTTAGAATAGGGACCTCTTGAGATGTTTTCACAAAGAACATACAAGTAAGCATTGAATTGTAACTTATATAATAGTTGTTGGATTGTAATGTAAATGTATATAAATTTGGTGTTTCCAGATTACTTATCCGACTCGAGTTACTGGACCAATTTATTTTTTATGATCTATCCTAAGCCCAACTGAGGAACTTACACTCGGTTAATTTTTGCACCTCAATCCTATTACAAAATAGGTCCTTTAGAATTGTAAGTATAAAAGTTAAAATTTTCTCATTTTGCTCCATTTGATAATCTCTCTCTCATTTTCTAATTTGTAGTTTTTGTTATTGTTTTGTGATTTTTGTTGTAATCTATTTGCGGTGTCTTGTAATGTTATTTTGTAATGTTTTGTATTTCTTAAATTATTAATACTCTAGTTAAAAATCTTAGTTCTACAGGGAACTCCTCTAACTAGTTTAATGTGGATTAGACCATATGGCTGAACTAGGCTAAAAGATTGTGTCTTACTTATTTATACTTTGTATATGTGCATATTATGAACTCTATTTATTTACTTGAAAATGAAAAAATAGATATCATAGCTTGACAGTTTTTAAACTCTAAATCGGATTTTTTTTTTCAAAATCTTTTAGAAACCCTTGATAAAAGTCAGTATGAAATTTACTCCTTATTTGTTCTACTCTTAATTTTGTGTTCGATTATAATATTCTTTTGTTTAATGGTAGGTACATGGTTCAAGCCTAACTTAAGGCAAGAAGAATAACTTAGTGCCAAGATTTGCAAACTCAATATAAAATTTTTGAGCCAAGATTTTTACTCTCTTAATAAAAGTATGTAATCTTAGTGATCTCATCTAGTTTTGTGATAATTTTTAAATAGAGACAAAGTTTCACTTATTTGTTTATTCATTAATTATTGTGAGTAAAACTAGTATTTGTGTATATCTTGATCTTTAGACTAATAAATTGATACTAGTGTTGTTAGTTTCTTGCATTATGTATGTTAAAGACTAAGTCTCTCTTACTTGTGCTTTAAAATAGGATTATTCTACATTTGAGACTACAAATGAACACATTTTATAGGATTATTCTACATTTGAGACTACAAATGAACACATTCTTTTTCACAATACTAAATTGGGCTAGAAAATTCTTGATTTCAAAACAAAATCTTGTTTTTGAAAGAATTTGAACAGTTAAGTTCTTCAAATTTTTTCTTTTAAAAGCTAATTAAATCCAAGAATATTTTAAAGAAATTATAATCTTTCGACACAAACTTACGTTTAAGACAAAAAAAATAGCTTCAAATACTAAAAAAGATATCGATAATGTATATTATATAATACCCAGGATTTTGTATTATGATAAAAGAACATGTTGTAAGTATGAGTACATCATAGCATAAAATCTAATATAGATAATGATTGACTTGAACAAACTAGTGTTAGTGATGAAAGTCAGACTACAAAAAGAGCATATAATACTATACTCTTGCACTTATATGATTATGTGATGATTGTTGTGGCTCATATAGATACTACATCTAACTTATAAACAATTAAAAAATAATTACTTGGTTAAAGATGTTTCCAGTAGATTTCTTAGCCCGAATAAGCTATTTAGTTTAAAATTTGCAGAAATAAATTAGTGAATAATAACTTATCGACCTATAAGAAATTGAAAATGCAAGTTGATTAATGTCTTTAATAGATTGATTGTTGATAATGACAATTGTATTAATTGGATGATTAACTTTGGATGTACTCAATATATGATACTTAATAATAACTGGTTCACTAACCTACTAACTATATTAAAATGTCTGTTTTGATGGATTCAAATGAAATATATAGTATTGTAGAGATATAATTTATTAAGATAAAACAATTCAATGGCAAAGTGGAAACTCTTCAAGATGTAAGGGCTAGTTTCTAAATTCAGGAGAAACCTGATCTCTTTAAGTGTTTTAGCTTAATTTGGTATAAACTATTTATTTAAAAACCATACAGCAGAGATAACCAAGTCTTATGAAATGAAAGAAAATAGGAAACTTTTACACATTAAAAGGAAAAACCTTAGAGATCTCAATTGTTGTTGTAGCATCAACAATTTTGGTCTAGAAGTTAAGCCCAGTATAACATAGTTCTTCAGGGAAAAATAGAAATTTGGACCTTTGTACTTAAAATTTCATGAACATTTATGCAAATGATTGAAATGAGACTAAACCGACCAATTCGGTAATTTTTCATATTTATTGTATTTTTCGAGTTTTAGACCAATTTCAGTATGATTTTTAAAAACCACTTGTTTACTTAAGGTTTAATGATTTGAAAATGATGTTTGACCCATAAAATGATAATATTTCACCACAGACCTTTATTTTGACAAAAAAGATAATTCTGATAAAAAACGTCATTTTGGCCGATCATATTGACTAAATGTTGGCTTTTTGACTAACTATAACCATTTTGATCACATTAGAAGTTTTTATTTAAAATATTGAATGTCGACAAATCAAGTATTTGAACAATTTTTGGTATTTCAAGGTGTTGATGTAATTAAAGATTAAGTAACAGGCTTTCCGGAGGGGTAGTACGATACATTGCCATCGAACCCTAAAATGCCTACAATAAAAGCTCATTTTTATTTCTCACTCATCCATTCATCAATTTTTATTTGCTCATTACCTCTCAAATTCTCCCAAGTTACATCTCCCTCTCCACCAAACTCTAACCCATGTTCACTCAATTCCTTATTCCATTTTCAATTTTAATACATTTAGAGTGATTTTAGTTGCTTGGAATTATGAATCAATCCTCTATCCACTTCTATCATTCTCCAGACCCAAAACTAGTTGAAAGAGGTGCATTTTTGGCGAAATTCGAGTAGCTTGACAATTCTGGCGGCAACTTCTAGCATCATTTTCAACTAGTAATAACTCCGTAGTCTGGTGTTTTATTAACCTTAATATAATTGTTTTTTTTTGTGCTTTAAAACTTTTATGCATACCACTTTTCCAGACTTGACCATCTTCTAGGCCGTTTTTGATCAAAAGTGTGAAGACGACGGCTTTGATCGTTGCAAATAGTATTCTGATTTGCAGACCATACCTCCATCGTCCAATCTCAGATTAATGTCCAACGAGAGGGGTTTTATTCCTATTCCTATACTTTACAACTTTTATGAAGACATCATCCCTCAATCCAACTATTTCTAGACCAAAGTGGGTAAACCCTGAAATTGGATAGAAATTGATTTTCTTTCAATTGCTTTATATTAGTCAATTGTGTATGAAATTGATGGTTTTGATGGTATTTTGTGATGGTTTAATGTTTGAAAGTTTTCTTAGTTATTAGTCACTTACTAAGGCATTTACATTTGAACTTTTGGAATTTTGGTTAGACCAAATGTGTTCAAGTGATGATTTTTTATAGAAATGATATAAATTTCCAAATTTCCTTAGAATGTGTTATTGCCCTAAAGAATATATGTGAAAGTCTTCATAAGAAGTATGGATATTAATAGAATATCATTGTATTAATAGATGCATGTATGAGTATTTCTATTGTGGATTCATGTGTTGGAATCAGACCATGAAGCTCGATTTGGTTTGAGCAAAATATTGTTTGTTTTCTCATACCTTCCTTCATAATGGGAATTTGTGTAAAGTTTGTTAATCAAGCGGCATATGCATAAAAATTTCAATTACATGCATATTGCAATGATTGAGCATTAGAACATGACAAGGCATTAGGAGCATGTTAGGTGCTGGAATTTGGGTATTGAAATTTTGGATGGACTAAGTCCACATTGTTTGCGGATATTGAAAGGCATAGGTAGAGATTTAATTTTTTGCTTAGCATTCTTGTGTTATGAATGTGTATTGGATGAATGTTTAGGTTGCTAGACAACAACTTGAATAAACTGTGAATGATCTAAAAATATGAAAATACTCTATAATGTATGTGTTATGTGATGAATATTTGGTGCCACATTAACTGCTATAATAGAATTCTAAGAACCGGAAAATAATATTTATAATCTAGATATAAAATAATTTGTATAATCTGGATATAACGATTGCCCTTACGATAGCGATGTTAGTAAGATCTATGGTATGCTTAGGGATAGATGTACCTCACATAGAAATGTGTAAACTATGGTTTGAAGTGCCAACTATTACGCAGAAAGACTGCAACTCTGGGTGTTGGCCAAATTCTGGATATCGTCCAAACTTGAGACATCGGCCAATTTTATTCTGAAACAGTGGTGTGATCTGGGTTTTACTAATAGTTACTTTGGAAAATAGTGTGGTTCATAATAATCTAAATTAAAGTGCTTGTGTGTTGTATGAATTGTTTTATAGAAATTTGGAAAATGTTTACAAATCAGTTGTATAAACTATTTGGTTGGTTGAATTGGTGAAACACAGTGATCACATAAATATTGGTTTATGTGTGATGTTGTATAAGCTATTTGGACTAAGAAATGACTAAAATTGGAAATTTGATAAGTTAAAACTAGAATAAATTTGTAAATCACGTAAAACTGAAAAAATAAAAATAAAAATAATATGATATGACACAACTATAACTACAAGTTGACGAGCAAATGGCACAACCCAACCCTAATTTGTTACTTTGAACAAGAAAATCTTTCATTTTTGTTCTCATTCGTTTGGACTTCGATTTAGACGCCTTATGCAGCTACGTGTTTTTTTAAAGTCTATTATTGAATTTTGACTTTTCAAAAATTAACTGTACTGGTCTTCACTTCTGAATTTTGAAAAACCTCGCGGTAATGTAAATTTCATATTTGAATAAGAAATTTCTTTACCTTCATTCTCTTTCATTTTAACTCTGATTTGAGTGGCGTATATGGCTAAACATTTGTATGAAAGTCTACTACTTATTTAAAACATTTAAATAAATTATTGACTCCGATCTTCTGCCCAATTCTTAAAATGATTTTGGTATATGAAAATTTTCAAATTTTGGATCAAATTTTGGAAGTACATTTAAAACTATCGTTTTATTCATTTTAGATCTGAATTAATCACCGTCTGCGACTATGGATTTGTACTAAAGTTAATTTGTTATCTATAATTTTAATGATTGATTGAATGGTCTGATCATATAAATACAATTATTTTTTATATATTTAATTTATCACAATATTTGATTTGGTTATGATAGATACAATATAAATAATATTATAATAATAAAATTTAGAGAAAAAAAAAACTTAAATGAGTTAGCGGGTTGACCCAAACCCGTATAGCTCCACTTGAAATCGACTCATTTATTTAACAGGTTATATAGGTTGATCTATTTATAATCCAACTCATTTAAGCTCAACCTGAACTCACGATAAACATGTACGTGTCAATCTATTGTGTCATAATTCAAATTGACATTCCTAAGTAATTTCAATATTTTTCTTAATGAGTTTTGGCTTAAAAAAGTTATCCAATTATTATAGTTTTTTATTCACTCGCCAAATTTAATATAATTATATTAATAAATGTAATTAAAGACACCATAATAATAATAAAATGGATTATATTATAAAATTAAATATTATTTTGTATGAAAATATACTAAGTGTAACCCAACTAACTACTTAATTTATATAAGCTTTATTAGAATGTATAAAGAAAAATTTGAGCATTCAAGGTTGTCGTAAGAATTAAAATTGCTTGAAGAGAGGCCATTGTCCTCACAGACATTGAAGAGGGTTTCTACATCCATAAAAATCATGTTTAGTTTAATAGAACCAAACATATTTTTGTAAAGTATCAATATATTAGACTGGATGTATTAAATGATAATATGCAAGTCAAGAAGGTTAAAATTAATATGAACCCAGCCGATATGGGAACTAAAGTAGAACATTTGCGGAAGTTTGCTTATTGAAAAACCTTCCTTCATATCATTGAAGTTTAAATAAAGGGATATTCTTATTTTACCACTGCAGGTTTCACATATTAGCCAAAAAAACCTCCCATGTTTTAACTTTTGCCAAAAAAAATCACTTTTTAACTGAATCTGTCAACTTTACTGTTCATTCAACAGTGGATGAATAGTAACTAGGGGTATTTTTGTAATTTTAATTTTAAAAAAATGGTTTAAAATTATTTGGTAAAAAATATTTTTACAATTACCAAAATACTCCTGGTTACATTTCATCCGTTAACGGATGAATAGTAAATTGATGGAATATTCTAAAAAGTGTTTTTTTTTTACTAAAAATGAAACAACTGAGATTTTTTTTTTTTTTTTTACTAATATTGCAAACTTGCGAAGGTAAAATAGAAATATCCCTTAAATAAAAGTAGGAGAATAATAACTTAGATGTTTTTGCTTGGTAGCACAATTATAAAATATGACAAAATTTAAAGTGTTAAATTTCCATATTGAGTATGTAATAATATGAAGTTATGTTGAAGTTTATTTCATATCGCAAGTTGGTGGATTATTATTGTGGACCTATATAATTTAGGTGCTTGTGGATTTTCTATCAAGCTTAATTTGGTTGGTTAAATATATTGTGATATTCCCCGAGCCGAACACCCAGTTAGGGTTTGCGTCTCAACCTCCTTACAAAATAGATCCTCTGAAATCCTAAGTATAAAAGCTAAACTTTTCTGACTTTGCTTCATTTAGAAGTTTTTCTACTTTTTTTTTTATTTCTCTCTCTCTTGAAGCGAGCTCTGAATCGATTGTTCAGGGGTTTAGTTTTTGTTGTTTCTTTGTGATCTTGCTTTAATTCTTGTTGTTATCTCTAACGTTGCTTTATAATATTTTTGTTTCTCAAATTGTAATTTGTAAGCACTTTTTTTTTTAATTCTTAGTGCTGCCATGAAATCCTCTGTCAAGTTCAATATGGATTAGCTCATTTGGGTGCAACATGGTAAAATATTATATCTTTACAGATTTTTATTTTTTTTGTATGTGCATATTATGAACTATTTTGATTGATTTGTAAGTACAAAAGTGATAATAAAGCATTCCAAAATTGTAGTTATATATGGGCTAGATATACGTATTATACTTGGGTCATATTTGGTGGCAACTCAATCATAATGAATGGTCATTTTGGTGTTAATCCCTCTATGAAGGAGGGTTGTAATAATATTATTAGAAAAGATACTAAGCATATGATTTAATATGATATATATAAATAATAGAGCTAATCATTTAAATAGGTACAAAAAATAAAAACATAAACACATGGTTGATCATAATAATTTATATCTACATAGTGCTCGTTTAATATTTTACTCCTTCAATCCCCAGAATACTATTTTCTTTATTTTTTTTAAATCTTTCACAAACAATCATAATATAAATTATAACATATTTTAAAGTTATTATGGTTACAAAAGTATTTATCTATTGATTATAATACAACTAGATATTTCTGCATCTACCTATTGCATAACCTCAAAATATCTTTATCAGCACAAAGATATTACTTATTCTTTATTTGCAAAATTAATGATATGATTTATTTTGCCGGATATAAGGTAGTGGATATTTCTCTATAATTAGTTGGTATATTTTTATTAAAGAACATACTTCAACGATATTTTATTCATATGAACTATACAATTTGTTCTCTACATATTTCTACATTATTATTTTATTTACTTTCTTTTTGACATTATTTATATTAAATAATGAAAAATATAACTATATCGAACTACATCAGAAGGATTTTTCAAAGTAGATGATTATTTGTAAATATGGGTTTATGAGATTAAATTATGACTATTTTAAAATTGATTTTTTATAAAGATTATTCTGTTAGAATGGATTAAACATTTACCGTCCAAAAATTTTCATTAGAATGTTTATAGTTCAATTTTTTTGTATTTGTATTAATGCATGAATTTTAGGGGTTTAACATTTAAGAAAGAAATTTTACTTAAATTTTAGTAACATTACTTTTCAAATTGGGTAGAGATGATGAAAGCACTAATGAGTTAAGTTTATTGTTTCATATTGATTTTTGTGTATTTTTTAAAACAAAATCAAGATAGTGAAACAATGAATTCCATTTCAAATTCTATACAATAATTAACTTGAAATCAAAACTTGAATATAAAATTAGGGTTTCAATATTTTGTTTCAAGTGGATAGATTATACCAAACTTTTAAATTTTCAATAACTAAAAACACTCTAATTACAAACTCTATAATATTTTGCATAATCTCTACGAAAGGAATGATGTACACAAAGAAAATAATATTTATAAGCTATTGAATTATTAGATCAACATAAAAGCCCATCAATTAAATTTGAATCTTATTCCATATCTTCTTAACATATAAATCGAAAAGCTCATATCAACTGTAGATAAAAAATGTTTAAAGTGATCATGTGTGATAAGCTATAAAGTTCTTATTATGACTTTTTAAGTAAGTTAATAATAAGATTAATAGCTTTATGAAAAAGTAATAAAATTTAAGCATGGAAGTTAACTTTCTCATTACTCATTCAAATACACATAAATAGTTTACATATATTTGAAATGAAAAATGATCTCTACACTTCTACCTTTCTAGATTTCTCATTAAAGCTATCTTCTTGATTTCCTACTACATTCTTCCAGTACCAGTGATTTTGCCACAATAGATAAACTTCCTCGATTGGAACTTGCTTGGTTTCAGGAAGGAGAAAGAAGATGAAGCAACTCATGGTGACGATTAAAGCACCAAATAGTAAAAAAATTCCATATTTTAGATGACACAGCGAGACCAAGAAACACTGAGCGATCAAAGCCGTGAATAGAAGATTGACACACACCACCATACTTTGGCCAGCCGATCTTGTCTCTAGAGGAAATAGCTCACTTGGGACTAGCCATCCTAGAGGGCCCCAAGACCGACCATAAGCTATCACGAATAAGCAAATGACAACCACCAGTAAAATTCCGGTCCCTTTAGACATGGCTTTCCCTTCTCCAAACTCTCTAGCCAAAGATATTGCCACAATAAGCTATTCAATGCGAAAGAAAAATGTGCATTAGTTAGTTCTATACCAAAAAAAAAAAAAAGGAAAAAAAATGAATATTTCGAAGTTTTTTTTACCAAATAGATGATCATTTCAGCTCCAGCTTCTAAGAAGAAAGCTCTTCTACCAAATTTATCAACAAGTGTCATTGAAATGAGAGCACCAACAACAAGGGCAACACCTGTTATTAATGATGACAACAAAGCTGCATCTGAAGTAAACCCTATACTCTGAAATATGACTGGAGCATAGAAAAGAATAGAGTTCATCCCTGTCAACTGTTGGAATGCCGGTATTCCTAAAGCTCCGATAATAAGTTGAGGACGATTCTTTTGTTCTAATAGATTCCTGAAAGGATGTTTAACTGCTTGTGCTGCTCTACTTGCATCGATAAGATCTTCAAATTCCGCATCTACTCTTGTTGTACCTCTTATTTTTTCCAACACCTTTCTTCCTTCATCTAGTTTACCTTGTTCGACAAGACTGTTTGGAGTTTCGGGGAGAAAAACACCACCAAGAAACATCAACGTTGCTGGTATAGTAGCTAGACCCAATGATAATCTCCATCCCCATGGATGAATTTTCTCTGTGGCATAATTAATTAGGTTTGCAACTAAGATACCTAAGCAAGTCGTCAATTGAAACAATTGGTTAACCGCTCCTCTAATCTTTGCTGGTGATATTTCTGAAAGATACAATGGAACTGCCTGTAATATAAAATGTAATTAATACATTGCATATATAGAAATATTTCTATATTACTCAAATTGATATACTCACTTGGTTTCCAAATCCAATACCGACACCTAACAAGATTCTTCCAATGATTAACATCGCTACGTTGACAGCAGCTGCATTGAAGATTGCTCCAAGAAAAAAGCTGAGAGATCCAACAATGATGCTACCTTTCCTACCGTAATTTCTAGTGACATGAGAGGCTCCGAATGTCGATACAAGACCGGCAAAATACAACGAAGATGTAAACAATGTAAGAATTTGATCGTCATATTTACAATAATCAGTCTCGTGTAGATGTGCTTGCTTTCTTTTGTAAACTTTTGGGAAAAACTTTATTAAGAAATCATCCATAGAAGTCACTCCTCCTACAATAACAGATAAAATTCATTAATTCACCATAGGTCACATAAAATATAATCACACAATCATAACGCAACACACCTGAAACACCCAGATCATAACCGAAAAGCGCTCCTCCGCTTGCAGCAACAATGCAAGCGAATATGAAATAACTAGTTATTTTATACTCATAAAGATGTGCCCTCTTCAAATTCCCGGCATTTGCGAATCCTCCTCCTACCATGTATTTTTGTTGTCAAATTGATCTCTTTCTTTTTGTATAATTCAATTTTGTCTAGTGTATAACTAAAGTCAATGTCACACACAAGAATTTTATTAATTTGAACAAAAAGTCACTGATTCTTACAAAGACCCAAATATTTAGCTTTATTTATAGTGTTTCAAATAAAACTGTATGTCGCAAGTCTTAAGAGGTATTGAGTTGTACAAATTTTTTTCCAATTTTATAGGCGTTATTATTTATCAACAATAAAATTGTATCCATGTATGTTAGATGGGTATAATGGTAATATAGAATTCAGTTTAAACAATAGCCTTGTTGTAAAGACTAGGCTCTGACATATTTAGTTTTTCAATATTATCTTAATTTGATTAACTGAAACTCAATCTTAGCGATAGAATTGACAAAGGAAAACATCACAAGTTTCTGTCCATTAATTTATAATTAAACATATATTTTTTATAGTATCTTTTAATTAAATAAGGGTGCATATCCAATGGCATATGATTGGAAATCTAAACAACGATAAAACTTCGATCTCTTGTTTCTCTAGTAGTCTTTCAACCTCATTCCTTCTGATGCATTCTTCATATGGTATTCCCATTATTTCACGATCCATTATTGATGTATAATAGATCATCCTCACCAAGTTTTGTTTCCATTGACAAACCAAGTAATTGTAGATCAGTAAGCAACATCATATTCTTATATTTAGAGTTACCTTATGACATTGCGGTTGTTAGGTTACCTCTTTTCCTTTTACTAAGTTTGTTGCACTTTCTCTTTTAAATGATCCTACAATATATAAAATAAAATAAGTATATTTGACTAAAAAATTATCATAGATATCAATTACCATAAAGATATATTAAAATACAAACTGCATTGTCTAGAACTATTAAATAAATTAGGCACCCCAAAAATGTGAAAGTGTATTTTCATCAAGGACAATCAAGTCGGCTGGTGTCTTTAGCACCTTTTCCAATGCGGCTATTTGATATCTAGGCTCAGCCAAAGCTGGCTTGCACTTAGAAATTCCCTACAATAATCCATCATGATATTGTAAATGAATATACTATTAATTTATCATTTAAATTGAATTAAAAAACTTGAAAATGAAACATATCACCTCAAGTAAGATAGTGCAACTTTCTTTGTCACTTAAAATTACTTCTACTTTAACTTGTGTTTCTTGAATAGCTATTTTGATCTTATTTATTTCCTTGGATAAACTTGCGACTTGTGCTTGATGTTGCTCCCCCACTATCAACACTGCCTTCATCTCCTCAGCACTCTTTCATTGTCATTTTGATCTTCTAAAGTATTGAGTTTGAGACATTCCAAAACCAACACCCTTAACTCGACCACGGTCTTTTTTTTCAAGAAACCTTGTGCAATTATGTCACTATAACCAATATTGTCAAACTCTCATTAACTTGCACGTTTTGAAAAGTTATTCTATTTAGCAACAAAGAAAGAACTATTATAATAAAAGTTGTAACGCTCGAACCCCTGCCCAACATATAGATGCAGGGGGACAGACGCCACAACAGATAGATAGCAGAACTTTAAGGCAGAATAAACAGAACATATATACATATAGTCAAGTCAAAAATATCAACTTCAATATTGAAATCAAACACTCTGAAAAATAATTCATCTGAATACAAAACAAAGTGTGCAGCATTACATTAACCAAATATTATTTTAAATAAACTGAATATATAATCTATAAGTATGAGTTTAACTCTGGTTAATATTAAAAGTAAAGCAAAGATCCAATGCAAAAATCTTAAAATGACAAATCTGAAATTCAATGCCAGAATGTAAAAATTAAATGCCAAAGCTATGTATGCGAATGATATATGTGTCCTTGCTACACCACCTGGCTATCTGAACGCAACATTTTCCATCCTAATCAGGAAAATTAAAATACAAAATAAAAAGGTAATAACAATAGGTCAGACTATAGAATGTCTAGTTAATAAGTCAATGCCCAACAATCACATACACTATGCATTTTAACTTGACATAAGTAATATGAGTTCACATCAAATGCAAAGTAGCCTAACATGGAAATTACCTGAAGTTAAAGCAAATAGAGAAGTTCCCAAATCCAATAGCTCAGAATTAATCTAAAATTATATGAATTTGTTATTTTAGCAGTATTCAAGTACACTACAGGGTCGATTACCCTAAAAGGCTCTAAAACTTAAAATCGCTCTAACTTACATGTTTTAAGAATATTATACCTTTATGAAAAGGGAATCACAAGACATACAACTTAAAAATGTGTGACTAGGACCGTAGGTCGGAGGCACAAACGAAATATGTCAAAATCTTACGTTTAGGGGGTCAAATTAGCTACATACTATTTTAACTAGCCTAGTCCAATTTATTTTGGCCGTTTAACTTCTAAACCACTTATTAGACATAACTGGACCATATAATAAGTTCTTACATTTTTTCCTATGCTAAAAATTATGTTAGAGTCTAAAAGCATCAAAACAATGAAAAACAGGCTAACAATTCCGTGGGCTATTTGTTAGGTTTATCTTTTCTCAAATTCAAGGTAATCTCGTAGGTTTAAGGTCTACGAATGATAGAATTGTTTGGACAAAACTAATGAGATGAAAACATTAGCTATGGTTTATTCTCTGAAATTTGGAAGAAAAGAAAACAAAGGTTTTTATTGTGGTTTAAGGGTTCTAGACGGGAAACCTAGTTTTGACCCTATTTAGTGTAAAGTTTCCAAAAACCCCACCTGAATTCCTTTAATAAAAAATTGACCCGTTTTGAAAAATAATTACATAGTCTGTGAGAAATACCCTTTTATTTCAAAATTATCCTTGGAATAAAAGTTAGTCAAATAATTAAATAAATTAGCCCCAACTTGCGGACGTGAATATAGTCATATATAAATATTAACTAATTATACTTACAATGGCGGTTGATATTTGTTTATTATGTGTGTTATCCTCTAATTCATTTTTCTATGTCCTCACAATTATACAAACTTTGAAATGACAAATGTGTGTGATTTCATATCCAGTATTTCTTATCAAATTTAATGTTTAGCTATATAATTAATTCTTACTTAAAATTCACCTAAATATTAAAACAAATGAATAAAATAACAATAACTTGCTAATTAGTAGTTTCATTTTATAACCTAAATAGTAAACTAAAAGACATACACTTTTAAATGTTAAATATACATATCAAACCTATGTGTCTATAATATTACTTGATAGTTTGCAAATAAGGAAGTAAAGATCATGCAATAGTGACCTAGCTTTAGATGTTAAGACATAGCTTTAGATGGAAGAGTTAGTGACCTAGTCATGAAGATCAAGGCGTCTATCAGCCGATGATAATAACCCATTGGTTAATCATTTATGGCCAGGCACATAGGTGTGCAATGAGTAAGCATGTTAAGTTTCCTACTAGAAAAAAAAAACGGTTTGGTAATATATTTGAGACCTTATCATAAAGACCGGGGCATAAACTAGGCTACAAAAATATTTGACTGGAGTTCATTAGACACAAATATCTTGAGAATTAAGTGCGCTCATCTTAAATTTGATCCCAATATTTCATACCATATATTCAATACAAGTCTTCACGGTTATGCCTTAGTGATGTGTCAATTTGGCCTTACAATAATCAACACAAAACCTCGCAACAGATGAACATGTAGCAACCTTAAGAAACTATTTAAAATCCAACAAGATGCTTAAAAATTCATATATTTGTGATCAAATCACTATCACAAACAATGATATGCAATTGTTCCCCAAATTACTTTCCCTATCATGCTCCAAAAATAGCTAAAAATTACTTAACAGCAACCCTCAAAATAGTTATAAAACTATCTAAAAAAACAAGAAGTAGTTGTACAAAATCCTAGCGTAAGTTATTAATAACCAGTACATGAAAGCCAACAAGACCCAATGAAATCTTATTAGAAAATAATGACTCGAAATTCGGAAGAAAAACTAAAAGCACAGCCTGAAAATCCATAAAGAGATAATCAATCTTAAACACTTAATTCCTTAAATAATTAAAACTCCTGAAGAAGAGGAATCCTTAACTTGAGATTCTTGAGCACTTATAATCATGAACTAAACACAATTCTCCATGCTTAATAACCAAATTGAGATCTTGAAAATCCAATCAACTCAATTAATCATCTCACATTATTAAGAATGAATATTAAGAGGGAAATGATAGTTCTTACTTCAAAATGTGAATTTGTAAAGAATGAAGAATGAAACTCAAACTTTAATATTCCTCTTCCGTGCTACCTAGAGAGAAAATGTGAGAAAGAGAAAGTATTTCAATATATTTCTTTCTTTTCTCACAGGGAACATACAATTAAACATAGAGTGGTAACCTTTAAATCTAAACCATCATTTACATATATTTTCAAGAGTGCCTTATTTTCATCAAATAATTACCAAAATTTATTATAATTGAGAAAAACTTACCTGTAGGGGACATTGCATCATAGTGTTAGAATAGGGACCTCTTGAGATGTTTTCACAAAGAACATACAAGTAAGCGTTGAATTGTAACTTATATAATAGTTGTTGGATTGTAATGTAAATGTACATAAATTTGGTGTTTCCAGATTACTTATCCGACTTGAGTTACTGGGCCAATTTAATTTTTATGATCTATCCTAGGCCCAGCCGAGGAACTTACACTCGGTTAAGGTCTACACCTCAATCCTATTACAAAATAGGTCCTTTAGAATTGTAAGTATAAAAGCTAAAATTTTCTCATTTTGCTTCATTTGATAATCTCTCTCTCTCTATCTCATTTTCTAATTTGTAGTTTTTGTTATTGTTTTGTGATTTTTGTTGTAATCTATTTGCGGTGTCTTGTATTTTTACTTTGTAATGTTTTGTGTTTCTTAAATTATTAATACTCTCGTTAAATATCTTAGTTCCACAGGAAACTCATCTAACTAGTTTAATGTGGATTAGACCATATGGCTTAACTAGGCTAAAAGATTGTGTCTTACTTATTTATACTTTGTATATGTGCATATTATGAACTCTATTTATTTACTTGAAAATGAAAAAATAGATATCATAGCTTGACAGTTTTTAAACTCTAAATCGGATTTTTTTTTTCAAAATCTTTTAGAAACCCTTAAATAAAGTCAGTATGAAATTTACTCCTTATTTATTCTACTCTTAATTTTGTGGTCGATTATAATATTCTTTTGTTTAATGGTACGTACATGGTTCAAGTCTAACTTAAGGCAAGAAGAATAACTTAGTGCCAAGTTTTGCAAGCTCAATATAAAATTTTGTGAGCCAAGATTTTTACTCTCTTAATAAAAGTATGTAATCTTAGTGATCTCATCTAGTTTGGTGATAATTTTTAAATAGAGACAAAGTTTCACTTATTTGTTTATTCATTAATTATCGTGTGAGTAAAACTAGTATTTGTGTATATCTTGATCTTTAGACTAATAAATTGATACTAGTGTTGTTAGTTTCTTGCATTATGTATGTTAAAGACTAAGTCTCTCTTACTTGTGCTTTAAAATAGGATTATTCTACATTTGAGACTACAAATGAACACATTTTATAGGATTATTCTACATTTGAGACTACAAATGAACACATTCTTTTTCATAATACTAAATTGGGCTAGAAAATTCTTGATTTCAAAACAAAATCTTGTTTTTGAAAGAATTTGAACAGTTAAGTTCTTCAAATTTTTTCTTTTAAAAGCTAATTAAATCCAAGAATATTTTAAAGAAATTATAATCTTTCGACACAAACTTACGTTTAAGACAAAAAAAATAGCTTCAAATACTAAAAAAGATATCGATAATGTATATTATATAATACCCAGGATTTTGTATTATGATAAAAGAACATGTTGTAAGTATGAGTACATCATAGCATAAAATCTAATATAGATAATGATTGACTTGAACAAACTAGTGTTAGTGATGAAAGTCAGACTACAAAAAGAGCATATAATACTATACTCTTGCACTTATATGATTATGTGATGATTGTTGTGGCTCATATAGATACTACATCTAACTTATAGAAACAATTAAAAAATAATTACTTGGTTAAAGATGTTTCCAGTAGATTTCTTAGCCCGAATAAGCTATTTAGTTTAAAATTTGCAGAAATAAATTAGTGAATAATAACTTATCGACCTATAAGAAATTGAAAATGCAAGTTGATTAATGTCTTTAATAGATTGATTGTTGATAATGACAATTGTATTAATTGGATGATTAACTTTGGATGTACTCAATGTATGATACTTAATAATAACTGGTTCACTAACCTACTAACTATATTAAAATGTCTGTTTTGATGGATTCAAATGAAATATATAGTATTGTAGAGATATAATTTATTAAGATAAAACAATTCAATGGCAAAGTGGAAACTCTTCAAGATGTAAGGGCTAGTTTCTAAATTCAGGAGAAACCTGATCTCTTTAAGTGTTTTAGCTTAATTTGGTATAAACTATTTATTCAAAAACCATACAGCAGAGATAACCAAGTCTTATGAAATGAAAGAAAATAGGAAACTTTTACACATTAAAAAGAAAAACCTTAGAGATCTCAATTGTTGTTGTAGCATCAACAATTTTGGTCTAGAAGTTAAGCCCAGTATAACATAGTTCTTCAGGGAAAAATAGAAATTTGGACCTTTGTACTTAAAATTTCGTGAACATTTATGCAAATGATTGAAATGAGACTAAACCGACCAATTCGGTAATTTTTCATATTTATTGTATTTTTCGAGTTTTAGACCAATTTCAGTATGATTTTTAAAAACCACTTGTTTACTTAAGGTTTAATGATTTGAAAATGATGTTTGACCCATAAAATTATAATATTTCACCACAGACCTTTATTTTGACAAAAAAGATAATTCTGATAAAAAACGTCATTTTGGCCGATCATATTGACTAAATGTTGGCTTTTTGACTAACTATAACCATTTTGATCACATTAGAAGTTTTTATTTAAAATATTGAATGTCGACAAATCAAGTATTTGAACAATTTTTGGTATTTCAAGGTGTTGATGTAATTAAAGATTAAGTAACAGGCTTTCCGGAGGGGTAGTACGATACATTGCCATCGAACCCTAAAATGCCTACAATAAAAGCTCATTTTTATTTCTCACTCATCCATTCATCAATTTTTATTTGCTCATTACCTCTCAAATTCTCCCAAGTTACATCTCCTCTCCACCAAACTCTAACCCATGTTCACTCAATTCCTTATTCCATTTTCAATTTTAATACATTTAGAGTGATTTTAGTTGCTTGGAATTATGAATCAATCCTCTATCCATTTCTATCATTCTCCAGACCCAAAACTAGTTGAAAGAGGTGCATTTTTGGCGAAATTCGAGTAGCTTGACAATTCTGGCGGCAACTTCTAGCATCATTTTCAACTAGTAATAACTCCGTAGTCTGGTGTTTTATTAACCTTAATATAATTGGTTTTTTTTTGTGCTTTAAAACTTTTATGCATACCACTTTTCCAGACTTGACCATCTTCTAGGCCGTTTTTGATCAAAAGTGTGAAGACGTCAGGCTTTGATCGTTGCAAATAGTATTCTGATTTGCAGACCGTACCTCCATCGTCCAATCTCAGATTAATGTCCAACGAGAGGGGTTTTATTCCTATTCCTATACTTTACAACTTTTATGAAGACATCATCCCTCAATCCAACTATTTCTAGACCAAAGTGGGTAAACCCTGAAATTGGATAGAAATTGATTTTCTTTCAATTGCTTTATATTAGTCAATTGTGTATGAAATTGATGGTTTTGATGGTATTTTGTGATGGTTTAATGTTTGAAAGTTTTCTTAGTTATTAGTCACTTACTAAGGCATTTACATTTGAACTTTTGGAATTTAATTGGTTAGACCAAATGTGTTCAAGTGATGATTTTTTATAGAAATGATATAAATTTCCAAATTTCCTTAGAATGTGTTATTGCCCTAAAGAAATATATGTGAAAGTCTTCATAAGAAGTATGGATATTAATAGAATATCATTGTATTAATAGATGCATGTATGAGTATTTCTATTGTGGATTCATGTGTTGGAATCAGACCATGAAGCTCGATTTGGTTTGAGCAAAATATTGTTTGTTTTCTCATACCTTCCTTCATAATGGGAATTTGTGTAAAGTTTGTTAATCAAGCGGGCATATGCATAAAAATTTCAATTACATGCATATTGCAATGATTGAGCATTAGAACATGACAAGGCATTAGGAGCATGTTAGGTGCTGGAATTTGGGTATTGAAATTTTGGATGGACTAAGTCCACATTGTTTGCGGATATTGAAAGGCATAGGTAGAGACTTAATTTTTTGCTTGGCATTCTTGTGTTATGAATGTGTATTGGATGAATGTTTAGGTTGCTAGACAACAACTTGAATAAACTGTGAATGATCTAAAAATATGAAAATACTCTATAATGTATGTGTTATGTGATGAATATTTGGTGCCACATTAACTGCTATAATAGAATTCTAAGAACCGGAAAATAATATGTATAATCTAGATATAAAATAATCTGTATAATCAAGATATAACGATTGCTCTTACGATAGCGATGTTAGTAAGATCTATGGAATGCTTAGGGATAGATGTACCTCACATAGAAATGTGTAAACTATGGTTTGAAGTGCCAACTATTACGTAGAATGACTGCAACTCTGGTTGTTGGCCAAATTCAGGACATCGTCCAAACTTGAGACATCGGCCAATTTTATTCTGAAACAGTGGTGTTATCTGGGTTTTACTAATAGTTACTTTGGAAAATAATGTGGTTCATAATAATCTAAATTAAAGTGCTTGTGTGTTGCATGAATTGTTCTATAGAAATTAGGAAAATGTTTTAAAATCAGTTGTATAAACTATTTGGTTAGTTGAATTGGTGAGACACAGTGATCACATAAATATTGGTTTATGTGTGATGTTGTATAATCTATTTGGACTAAGAAATGACTAAAATTGGAAATTTGATAAGTTAAAACTGGAATAAATTTGTAAATCACGTAAAACTGAAAAAATAAAAATAAAAATAAAATGATATGACACCACTATAACTTCCAGTTGACACGCAAATGGCACAACCCAACCCTAATTTGTTACTTTGAACAAGAAAATCTTTCATTTTTGTTCTCATTCGTTTGGACTCCGATTTAGACGCCTTGTGCAGCTACGTATTTTTTTAAAGTCTATTATTGAATTTTGGCTTTTCAAAAAAATACGCTGTATAAATAATATTATAATAATAAAATTTAGAGAAAAAAAAAACTTAAATGAGTTAGCGGGTTGACCCGAACCCGTATAGCTCCACTTGAAATCGACTCATTAATTTAACAGGTTATATAGGTTGATCTATTTATAATCCAACTCATTTAAGCTCAACCTGAACTCACGATAAACATGTACGTGTCAATCTATTGTATCATAATTCAAATTGACATTCCTAAGTAATTTCAATATTTTTCTTAATGAGTTTTGGCTTAAAAAAATTATCTCATTATTATAGTTTTTTATTCACTCGCCAAATTTAATATAATTATATTAATAAATGTAATTAAAGACACCATAATAATAATAAAATGGATTATATTATAAAATTAAATATTATTTTGTATGAGAATATACTAAGTGTAACCCAACTAACTACTTAATTTATATAAGCTTTATTAGAATGTATAAAGAAAAATTTGGGCATTCAAGGTTGTCGTAAGAATTAAAATTGCTTGAAGAGAGGCCACTGTCCTCATAGACATCGAAGACGGTTTCTACATCCATAAAAATCATGTATAGTTTAATAGAACCAAATATATTTTTGTAAAGTATCAATTGTTATAAAAGCAAATAACATTGATACCAAACAAAATCACACAGATTCATCACAAAGCCAACAATACACAAAGAATCGAAACACGAAGTTTTACGTGGTTCACCGTAAAGGCTACTCCACGGGACGGATTCCTGAGGAACCCAGATACTTCACTAAGAGGAGGATCAGTTTCATGTACATTCTCTACACAAAGTAGCATCACACAGATTTACACAAAGATTTACAAGATCACTAAGATCAAAACAGAAAAGAGAAGAAAACCCTAGCAAGAAGCCATCAGAGAAAACAAAGGAATTACAAAAGACTCGGCCGCCTGCTACAGTACCAGAACTTGACTTTTATAGTTAGGTTTAAAAGGCGGGTCGGATCATCCAAGAGGCTAGCGTGGATCATAGGCTGGATCTGAACATGGACCCTGCAGTAACCAGACCCAACAACAAGCACATTCCAGCAGATTATAGCCCAAAAAATAAACTCAGCTTACAACTTACAAAGTATAGATGAAATACACTAACAAACTTCCCCTATTTCAACTATACATAACATAAGACTTCTACAACAAATTGTACATGTTCATCTTCATTTCCTCAGTGAACAATATCTAGAGCTCCCAACAGTCATCATTCGCCACTCCCCAGCTTATCAGGTCTGGTTGATGTGGAGGAAACTCCTACAAAAGGGGAGCTTCTTGGCCACTACAGCATTGGTACCCATATCAGCTGGGTTCTTGTCTGTAGATATCTGTTCTACCTGCACATCTCTATTCAAAACATTTAAACGAATAAAATGATACTTAACTCCAATATGTTTTGTACGATCATATTATACAGGATTTCGAATAATATGATATGCACCCTAAGAATCAGTAAATATCACAACTTTCTTATTTAACAAGTTAACTTCATTCAGCAAACCTTGAATCCACAGAGACTCTTTAATACATTCAGTGATAGCTATATATTCCGATTCAGTTATTAACAAAGCAATATCGAATTGAAGTTTTGACTTCCAGGACACACAACAGCCACAAATAGTTAATATAAAGGAAGATGTTGATATTCTGAATTCAGGATCCTTAGCAAAATCCGAATCAGAATACCCAACAATATCAATACAATCAGAAAATCTACCAAATTCTAAACCAACGTCTACTGTACCTTTCAAATACCTTAACAAACCTTTCATTGCATTCCAGTGCTTTGCTTTTGGTTTCATCATGTGGCGACTAAGGATACTCACAGTGTATGCTATATCTGGTCTGGTACAGACCATAGCATACATTACACTGCCCACAGCCTCAGCAAAAGGAATATTAGCCAATATATCATCAGAATCATCCAGTTTACTATCCAGATTATGATCAGCATTCAAAGGTAGAGAATTAGGCTTGCAAGTAGACATTTCAAAAGTTTGCAAAACTTTCAGCGGATAATTTTTCTGATTAATAGCCAAGTAATTATCTTTCCTTTTTCGTATTATAGACATACCTAGAATTTTGGAAGCACATCCTAGATCTTTCATGTCAAACTCCTTGCTTAAATCACTTTTAACATATTTCAATATATCCAAAACAGGGTTTATAAGTAAAATATCATCAACATATAGTAATAGAAACACAGGAACAGATTCAACCCATTTAAAATACAGACAAGCATCAAATAAACTTCTATTAAAACCAATGGACAGAACAAATTTATGGAATCTTTCATTCCAATGCCTGGGTGATTGTTTCATGCCGTACAAGGACCTTTTGAGAAGATAAACTTTATCAGGTTTTTCCACAAATCCTTTAGGTTGAGACATGTAAATATCTCTGTCCAAATAACCATGGAGGAAGGCAGTCTTCACATCCATCTGCTCAAGTTCCCAATCATAGTAAGCAGTGAGAGCAAGCATTATTCTAATAGTTCCATACCTGATAACAGGTGAAAATATTTCAGAATAATCTATACCCTGCTTCTGTGTAAATCCTTTTGCCACAAGTCTAGCCTTAAAATGATTTGGATCACCTATAGGCAGACTATCCTTTATTCTATACACCCATTTACAAGAAACCAGTTTCTTGTTTTCAGGCTTGGTAACTAAGGTCCAGGTATTATTCTTCTTTAAAGACTCTAATTCATCTTCCATGGTAGATTGCCATTTAGATGAATCAGGGCAAGAAACAGCTTCTTGATAAGTCCCTGGCACATAGCTATCAGCAACAGAAACATTAAGTGCATAGATAATCAAATTGGCATCAAGATATCTAGAGGGTACTCTAATCTCCCTTCTAACCCTATCCCTACTTAACAAATAATTGTCCAGACCAGAATCTTCTAGGATTTCTTCCTATAGAGGTTCTGCTGGATCAATAGATTGGTCACTATCAGCTTGGACATCCTCAGGAATTTCTAGTTTAGGCTCAGAACCATTATTGTTGCCCCTACTAAAAGTTTCAAGATTATCAACCGAAGAACTGGAATTAGGCTGTTCATCACTGGATCCTACAGCTTGAGATATTTCAAAATCATTCATATCTAAAGGTACTGAAACCCCTTTAGATTCAGATTCCTTAGGAGCTAAGAAACCTGGAATTTGATCTTCAAAAAATATCACATTCCTGCTCAGAACAAACTTGTAGGAATTCTCATCCTTTTGGACCAGCCTAAAACCTTTAGTTCCCTCTGGATAACCTATAAAAATGGACTTAACAGATCTAGGCTCTAGCTTCCCCTTATTTTGGTGAGAAAAGGCCCTACACCCAAATACCCTAAGATGGTTCAAGTTAGGAGGTTTGTCATTCCAAAGCTCATAAGGGGTCTTAAATTCTATGGTAGATGAAGGGGACCTATTTCTAAGATATACTGCTGTGGTTATAGCTTCCCCCCAGAATTGTTTAGGTAGCCTAGCATCATAAAGCATGGTTCTCACTCTATCTAGCAGTGTTCAGTTCAGTCTCTCAGCAACCTCATTTTGCTGAGGGGTGTAAGCAGCAGTTCTGTGCCTAACTATGCCCTGTTCAGTACAGTATTTGGAGAAGCTTTGATTACAAAATTCCATCCCATTGTCAGTTCTCAAATATTTAAATTTCAAACTCTTTTCATTTTCAACCAAAGTTTTCCAATTCCTAAATATTTCAAAAACATCATATTTATTTTTGAGTAAGAAAATCCAACAACACCTTGAGAAATCATCGATAAAAGAAACAAAATAAATCCTTTTACTAAAAGTTTCAGTTTGGGCAGGGCCCCACAGATCAGAGTGTATGTATTTCAAAATATGTTCGGCTCTGGTTTTAGTCAAATTAAAAGATCGTTTTGTTTGCTTCCCCAATATACAACGTTCACACAGAGGCATATTAGTATCTATCTCCTCATCAATCAAACCCATTTTTCTAAGTTCTCTCAGCCTATTTAACCCTATATGGCCTAACCTGCAGTGCCAAAGTCTTGCCATTTCCGTCTCTTTACTAATGGAAGTAGAACTAAGGGCTTCTAAGGTTTTTCCCTCTAGAATATACAAATTATCTACCCTTTTTCCTCTCATTTCTACCCTCCCATTAGGTTTAGCTATCTCAACAGTCTGGTTTCCAAATAGGCAATGCAACCCAGATTCACTAAGAGCACTAACAGATAGTAAATTCCTCTTGAGTTTGGGAACAAACCTAACATTGTCAAGTTGGATAACCTTCTCATCAAACTGTTGAAGTCTGACAGATCATATACCCATGATACTGCATTTATGGTCACTACCTATAAGTACAGACCCCTTTTGTTTCTCAATGAGACCACTAAGCCAAGATTTATGGGGTGTCATGTGGTGAGTGCATCCTGAATCTATCACCCAGTTACTACAGCAATCATTAGAGACAATCAAAATATCAGACAATTCAAGCACAACAGTTAGTCCCTCACAAGTTATTGCATCAATTTCAGCCATTGAAGTTGATGCCACTATTTTCTGTTTTCCATTAGATTCATCCTTTTTCTTTTGAAAACAGTCCTTTATTAGATGATTTGTCTTACCACAGTAATAACAACTTCTTTGCTTACCCTTAGCCTTAGATTGATTCTGATTATTACCATTATCCTGGTTCTGATTGTTACCTTTACCTTTATTGCCAGAATGGTAAGATTTCTTACCTTTTCCTTTGTTGTGATTATTATTATGAGAGGTGGAGGCCTTATTCACAATCAGACCTTCACCTTCACTCTTATCAATTTCTTCCCCAATAGACCTAAATTTTAGTGCGTCCATTATCAATTTAGTTGTCAGGCCTTCTTTATTAAAGGAGATAAATTCTTTAACTACAGCATGAGTTTCAGGCAGACTGTGTAATAGGATCATTGCTAGGTATTCATAACTAAGTCTTTCCTCTTCTTTAGTCCTATTATTATGATCTTGTACAAGTCTTTTAAAGGTATTCAAATTATCAGAGACAGATTTATTGGTTGCAAACTTAAACCCAAACAATTTATGAAGGCTAAGAAGTCTATTAGAAACATCTTTAACTAAGTATAAGTTCTCAAGACCTCTCCACAGATCAGAAGCATTAGTAAATTCTAAAACAGCTGTCAGAACATCATCTGACAAGTGTAACAGAATAGTATGATAAGCCCTCTTTTTAACCTTCCCCTTTTCTAATAAAGTGATGCCTGTAGGCCAGTCATCCTCTACTACTGCATCTAACCCATTATAAACCAGTACTGATAACATCTTCTTTTTCCAAATTATGAAATCTTGTGATCCGTCAAAAATCTCAATATTCATCACATTGTGGTTGGTTTTAGATGCCATTTGAAAAAGATTTAATTGAAAAAGATTTCACAATGTGAGTTTTCAAAACAATTTTAAAAACTATATACAAGTACTGGTAGAGTTAGATATTTAGTAAAAGAACAAGCAAGGTCTACAGGTTTGTTGAGTAACCAATTATTTCAATTACTCTCCCTCACAGAGACAGCAGGTTAGTCAACAGCAGACAGATAACAAATATCAACAGAAAACAGCAACCAAACAATGAAACACAATCAAACACAGTATTCAACCACAAGAAAACTTTCAACAGAAAGCTTTCAGGGACATTAACAAGATCAGTGTCTTGTATCCCACAGCCAGGATAAAAGCAAGCAGTAATCCACAGACAATTTTACATAGAACAATCACAAAGAAGTAAAGTTTTTCCAATTTTAGGGTTTATTACCTAGTTTCTTACAATATTATTAGAGTCAATTTATTAAGTAACAAAGAAACAGGATATCAGCAAACTAGCAAGGAGAGCAAAAAGAATCAAGAGTTAAGTCAATGTTACCCTTAAAGAACCCCGCAGTCTTCAAGTTTAAACCCCTGTCGTCTCTATCCAATGCAGCTCCAGGTACCTGTTACTTCAAGAATTGCCATTAACTTGAAAAATAGAAAGAAACCCTAAAAAATTAAACCAAAATAAGACAATAGATGAAGATACAGAAAATGATTTTAGAATTTGAAAGAGTGAACCGAGTCTTAGGTTTTCTCAAACAGATTTAGGGTTTAAAACTTCAAAAGCAGTTTGATATCGCTCTGATACCAGTTGTTATAAAAGCAAATAACATTGATACCAAACAAAATCACACAGATTCATCACAAAGCCAATAATACACAAAGAATCGAAACACGAAGTTTTACGTGGTTCACCGTAAAGGCTACTCCACGAGACGGATTCCTGAGGAACCCAGATACTTCACTAAGAGGAGGATCAGTTTCATGTACATTCTCTACACAAAGTATCATCACACAGATTTACACAAAGATTTACAAGATAACTAAGATCAAAAAAGAGAAGAGAAGAAAACCCTAGCAAAAAGCCACCGGAGAAAACAAAAGAATTACAAAAGACTCGGCCGCATGCTACAGTACCAGAACTTGACTTTTATAGTTAGGTTTAAAAGGCGGGTCGGATCATCCAAGAGGCTAGCGCGGATCATAGGCTGGATCTGAACATGGACCCTGCAGTAACCAGGCCCAACAACAAGCACATTCAAGCAGATTACAGCCCAAAAAATAAACTCAGCTTACAACTTACAAAGTATAGATGAAATACACTAACATCAATATATTTGACTGAATGTATTAAATGATAATATGCAAGTCAAGAAGGCTAAAATTAATATGAACCCAGCCGATATGGGAACCAAAGTAGAGCATTTGCGGAAGTTTGCTTATTGAAAAATCTTCCTTCATATCATTGAAGTTTAAATAAAAGGATATTCTTATTTTACCACCGCAGGTTTCACATATTAGCCAAAAAAACCTCCCATGTTTTAATTTTTGCCAAAAAAAAATCACTTTTTAACTGAATCTGTCAACTTTACTGTTCATTCAGCAGTGGATGAATAGTAACTAAGGGTATTTTTGTAATTTTAATTTTTAAAAAAATGGTTTAAAATATTTAGGTAAAAATATTTTTTACAATTACCAAAATACCCCTGGTTACTATTCATCCGTTAACGGATGAATAGTAAATTGATGGAATATTCTAAAAAGTGGTTTTTTTTTTTTTTTACTAAAAATGAAACAATTGAGGTTTTTTTTGACTAATATTGCAAAATTGCGAAGGTAAAATAGAAATATCCCTTAAATAAAAGTAGGAGAATAATAACTTAGATGTTTTTGCGTGGTAGCACAATTATAAAATATGACAAAATTTAAAGTGTTAAATTTCCATATTCAGTATGTAATAATATGAAGTAATGTTGAAGTTTATTTCATATCGTAAGTTGGTGGATTATTATTGTGGACGTATATAGTTTAGGTGCTTGTGGATTTTTTATCAAGCTTAATTTGGTTCGTTAAATATATTGTGATATTCCCCGAGCCGAACGCCCAGTTAGGGTTTGCATCTTAACCTCCTTACAAAATGGATCCTCTGAAATTCTAAGTATAAAAGATAAACCTTTCTTACTTTGCTTTATTTAGAAGTTTTTCTAATTTTTTTTATTTCTCTCTCTCTTGAAGCGAGCTCTGAATCGATTGTTCATGGGTTTAGTTTTTGTTGTTCCTTTGTGATCTTGCTTTAATTCTTTGTTGTTATCTCTAACGTTGCTTTGTAATATTTTTGTTTCTCAAATTGTAATTTGTTAGCACTTTTTTTTTTATAATTCTTAGTGCTGCCATGAAATCTTCTGTCAAGTTCAATATGGATTAGCTCATATGGGTGCAACATGGTAAAATATTATACCTTTACAGATTTTTATTTTTTGTATGTGCATATTATGAACTATTTTGATTGATTTGTAAATACAAAAGTGAGAATAAAGCATTCAAAAATTGTAAAAATTGTAGTTATATATGGATTAGATATACGTGTTATACTTGAGTCATATTTGGTGGCAACTCATTCATAATGAATGGTCATTTTGGTGTTGATCCCTCTATGAAGGAGGGTTGTAATAATATTATTAGAAAAGATACTAAGCATATGATTTAATATGATATATATAAATAATAGAGCTAATCATTTAAATATGTACAAAAAATAAAAACATAAACACATGGTTTGATCATAATAATTTATATCTACAGAGTGCTCGTTTAATATTTTACTCCTTCAATCCCCAGAATACTATTTTCTTTATTTTTTTTAAATCTTTCACAAACAACCATAATATAAATTATAACATATTTTTAAGTTATTATGGTTACAAAAGTATTTATCTATTGATTATAATACAACTAGATATTTCTGCATCTACCTATTGCATAACCTCAAAATATCTTTATCAGCACAAAGATATGACTTATTCTTTATTTGCAAAATTAATGATATGATTTATTTTGCCGGATATAAGGTAGTGGATATTTCTCTATAATTAGTTGGTATATTTTTAGTAAAGAACATACTTCAACGATATTTTATTCATATGAACTATACAATTTGTTCTCTACATATTTCTACATTATTATTTTATTTACTTTCTTTTTGACATTATTTATATTAAATAATGAAAAATATAACTATATCGAACTACATCAGAAGGATTTTTCAAAGTAGATGATTATTTGTAAATATGGGTTTATGAGATTAAATTATAACTATTTTAAAATTGATTTTTTATAAAGATTATTCTGTTAGAATGGATTAAACATTTACCGTCCAAAAATTTTCATTAGAATGTTTATAGTTCAATTTTTTTGTATTTGTATTAATGCATGAATTTTAAGGGTTTAACATTTAAGAAAGAAATTTTACTTAAATTTTAGGACATTACTTTTCAAATTGGGTCGAGACAATGAAAGCACTAATAAGTTAAGTTTATTGTTTCATATTGATTTTTGTGTTTTTTTAAAACAAAATCAAGATAGTGAAACAATAAATTCCATTTCCAATTCTATACAATAATTAACTTGAAATCAAAACTTGAATATAAATTATCATTTCAATATTTTGTTTCAAGTTGATAAATTATACCAAACTTTTAAATTTTCAATAACTAAAAACACTCTAATTACAAATTCTATAATAATATTTTGCATAATCTCTACGAAATGAATGATGTACATAAAGAAAATAATATTTATAAGCTATTGAATTATTAGATCAACATAAAAGCCCACCAATTAAATTTGAATCTTATTCCATATCTTCTTAACATAAAAATCGAAAAGCTCATATCAACTGTAGATAAAAAATGTTTAAAGTGATCATGTGTGATAAGCTATAAAGTTCTTGTTATGACTTTTTAAGTAAGTTAATAATAAGATTAATAACTTTATGAAAAATTAATAAAATTTAAGCATGGAAGTTAACTTTCTCATTACTCATTCAAATACACATAAATAGTTTACATATATTTGAAATGAAAAATGATCTCTACACTTCTACCTTTCTAGATTTCTCATTAAAGCTATCTTCTTGATTTCCTACTATATTCTTCCAATACCAATGATTTTGCCACAATAGATAAACTTCCTCGATTGGAACTTGCTTGGTTTCTGGAAGGAGAAAGAAGATGAAGCAACTCATGGTGACGATTAAAGCACCAAATAGTAAAAAAATTCCATATTTTAGATGACACAGCGAGACCAAGAAACACTGAGCGATCAAAGCCGTGAATAGAAGATTGACACACACCACCATACTTTGGCCAGCCGATCTTGTCTCTAGAGGAAATAGCTCACTTGGGACTAGCCATCCTAGAGGGCCCCAAGACCGACCATAAGCTATCACGAATAAGCAAATGACAACCACCAGTAAAATTCCGGTCCCTTTAGACATGGCTTTCCCTTCTCCAAACTCTCTAGCCAAAGATATTGCCACAATAAGCTATTCAATGCGAAAGAAAAATGTGCATTAGTTAGTTCTATACCAAAAAAAAAAAAAGAAAAAAAATGAATATTTCGAAGTTTTTTTACCAAATAGATGATCATTTCAGCTCCAGCTTCTAAGAAGAAAGCTCTTCTACCAAATTTATCAACAAGTGTCATTGAAATGAGCACCAACAACAAGGGCAACACCTGTTATTAATGATGACAACAAAGCTGCATCTGAAGTAAACCCTATACTCTGAAATATGACCGGAGCATAGAAAAGAATAGAGTCATCCCTGTCAACTGTTGGAATGCCGGTATTCCTAAAGCTCCGATAATAAGTTGAGGACGATTCTTTTGTTCTAATAGATTCCTGAAAGGATGTTTAACTGCTTGTGCTGCTCTACTTGCATCGATAAGATCTTCAAATTCCGCATCTACTCTTGTTGTACCTCTTATTTTTTCCAACACCTTTCTTCCTTCATCTAGTTTACCTTGTTCGACAAGACTGTTTGGAGTTTCGGGGAGAAAAACACCACCAAGAAACATCAACGTTGCTGGTACAGTAGCTAGACCCAATGATAATCTCCATCCCCATGGATGAATTTTCTCTGTGGCATAATTAATTAGGTTTGCAACTAAGATACCTAAGCAAGTCGTCAATTGAAACAATTGGTTAACCGCTCCTCTAATCTTTGCTGGTGATATTTCTGAAAGATACAATGGAACTGCCTGTAATATAAAAAATGTAATTAATACATTGCATACATAGAAATATTTCTATATTACTCAAATTGATATACTCACTTGGTTTCCAAATCCAATACCGACACCTAACAAGATTCTTCCAATGATTAACATCGCTACGTTGACAGCAGCTGCATTGAAGATTGCTCCAAGAAAAAAGCTGAGAGATCCAACAATGATGCTACCTTTCCTACCGTAATTTCTAGTGACATGAGAGGCTCCGAATGTCGATACAAGACCGGCAAAATACAACGAAGATGTAAACAATGTAAGAATTTGATCGTCATATTTACAATAATCAGTCTCGTGTAGATGTGCTTGCTTTCTTTTGTAAACTTTTGGGAAAAACTTTATTAAGAAATCATCCATAGAAGTCACTCCTCCTACAATAACAGATAAAATTCATTAATTCACCATAGGTCACATAAAATATAATCACACAATCATAACGCAACACACCTGAAACACCCAGATCATAACCGAAAAGCGCTCCTCCGCTTGCAGCAACAATGCAAGCGAATATGAAATAACTAGTTATTTTATACTCATAAAGATGTGCCCTCTTCAAATTCCCGGCATTTGCGAATCCTCCTCCTGCCATGTATTTTTGTTGTCAAATTGATCTCTTTCTTTTTGTATAATTCAATTTTGTCTAGTGTATAACTAAAGTCAATGTCACACACAAGAATTTTATTAATTTGAACAAAAAGTCACTGATTCTTACAAAGACCCAAATATTTAGCTTTATTTATAGTGTTTCAAATAAAACTGTATGTCGCAAGTCTTAAGAGGTATTGAGTTGTACAATTTTTTTTCCAATTTTATAGGCGTTATTGTTTATCAACAATAAAATTGTATCCATGTATGTTAGATGGGTATAATGGTAATATAGAATTCAGTTTAAACAATAGCCTTGTTGTAAAGACTAGGCTCTGACATATTTAGTTTTTCAATATTATCTTAATTTGATTAACTGAAACTCAATCTTAGCGATAGAATTGACAAAGGAAAACATCACAAGTTTAACACTTACTGTCCATTAATTTATAATTAAACATATATTTTTTATAGTATCTTTTAATTAAATAAGGGTGCATATCCAATGGCATATGATTGGAAATCTAAACAACGATAAAACTTCGATCTCTTGTTTCTCTAGTAGTCTTTCAACCTCATTCCTTCTTATGCATTCTTCATATGGTATTCCCATTATTTCACGATCCATTATTGATGTATAATAGATCATCCTCACCAAGTTTTGTTTCCATTGACAAACCAAGTAATTGTAGATCAGTAGGCAACATCATATTCTTATATTTAGAGTTACCTTATGACATTGCGGTTGTTAGGTTACCTCTTTTCCTTTTACTAAGTTTGTTGCACTTTCTCTTTTTGATTTGTCAGAATTGATAAGATCCTACAATATATAAAATAAAATAAGTATATTTGACTAAAAAATTATCATAGATATCAATTACCGTAAAGATATATTAAAATACAAACTGCATTGTCTAGAACTATTAAATAAATTAGGCACCCCAAAAATGTGAAAGTGTATTTTCATCAAGGACAATCAAGTCGGCTGGTGTCTTTAGCACCTTTTCCAATGCGGCTATTTGATATCTAGGCTCAGCCAAAGCTGGCTTGCACTTAGAAATTCCCTACAATAATCCATCATGATATTGTAAATGAATATACTATTAATTTATCATTTAAATTGAATTAAAAAACTTGAAAATGAAACATATCACCTCAAGTAAGATAGTGCAACTTTCTTTGTCACTTAAAATTACTTCTACTTTAATTTGTGTTTCTTGAATAGCTATTTTGATCTTATTTATTTCCTTGGATAAACTTGCGACTTGTGCTTGATGTTGCTCCCCCACTATCAACACTGCCTTCATCTCCTCAGCACTCTTTCATTGTCATTTTGATCTTCTAAAGTATTGAGTTTGAGACATTCCAAAACCAACACCCTTAACTCGACCACGGTCTTTTTTTTCAAGAAACCTTGTGCAATTATGTCACTATAACCAATATTGTCAAACTCTCATTAACTTGCGCGTTTTGAAAGGTTATTCTATTTAGCAACAAAGAAAGAACTATTATAATAAAAGTTGTAACGCTCGAACCCCTGCCCAAAATCTAGATGCAGGGGGACAGACGCCACAACAGATAGCCAACAGAACTTAAAGGCAGAATAAACAGAACATATACACATATAGTCAAGTCTAAAATATCAACTTCAATATTTAAATCAAACACTCTGAAAAATAATTCATCAGAATATAAAACAAAGTGTGCAGCATTACATTAACCAAATATTATTTAAATAAACTGAACATATAATCTATAAGTATGAGTTTAACTCTGATTAATATTGAAAGTAAACAAAGATCCAATGCAAAAATCTTAAAATGACAAATCTGAAATTCAATGCCAGAACGTAAAAATTAAATGCCAAAGCTATGTATGCGAATGATATATGTGTCCTTGCTACACCACCTGGCTATCTGAACGCAACATTTTCCATCATAATCAGGAAAATTAAGATACAAAATAAAAAGGTAATAACAATAGGGTCAGACTATAAAATGTCTAGTTAATAAGCCAATGCCCAACAATCACATACACTATGCATTTAAACTTAACATAAGTAATATGATTTCACATCAAATGCAAAGTAGCCTAACATGAAAGTAACCTGAAGTTAAAGCAAATAGAGAAGTTTCCAAATCCAATAGCTCAGAATTAATCTAAAGTTATATGAATTTATTATTTAGCAGTATTCAAGTACACTACAGGATCGATTACCCTAAAAGGCTCTAAAACTTAAAATCGCTCTAACTTACATGTTTTAAGTCTATTATACTGGATATGTCTTCTTTTTAGCTTTGATTTTTTATTATTGGTAGATCTGTTTTGAGGATTGTTTAGCTGTTTGAGATTGTAAACTGAATTGGGGTTTGGTTTGTTTTTGGTTTGGTTGAATGAAATTAGAGATTGGAGACTTGAGACTTCACCCTTCAGTTTTATTATACCACTGGATGTAGGTGCAAAAGGAAGCTGCCAAATCGGTGGAAATGTTTCAACTAATGCTGGTGGTTTGCGACTTCTCCGTTATGGTTCATTGCATGGAAATTTTCTTGGTGAGTGTGGTTTCATTTAAAGTTTTAAACCATGGTGTTCTAGTATGGTGGAATTGTTCTGCAGTTTGATGTGTATTTCTGTTTCTTCACACATTTCTCATTAAGCTTTGAATCATTCTATTGTCTTGTCTTTCTTCCTTAACTGTTATGTTGGCTCATCTTATAGGTATTGAAGTTGTTTTAGCGAATGGTGAAGTTTTTAATATGCTTGGAACTTTACAGAAAGATAATACTGGGTATGACTTGAAGCATTTATTTATAGGCATGTGACTAAGTATGAGCATTTGTGTCTTTAATTCTCAATAGTGGATTTATGTATCTAGCTAATGGGAGCAGGATCTTTGGCAATTATAACTAAAGTTTCTATTCTCACTCCTCCAAAGCTATCCCCAGTAAATTTAGCTTTTCTTGCATGCAAAGATTACCTCAGCTGCCAGGTGTGATCTATTTCCTCCTCTCAATTCCTCTTTTCCCTCTAAGCATGTGTTGCAGTAAATTAATTTTGCTTGCGGTGACTTTTAGTTGGAGAAGTAGGCTTGTACGTATAATGTCGGCATGTTTTGTATTTGCTTGGAATACTATGATCAATCCAGTATATGATTTGAGCGGATTCGACATCTTTCAAGACAGCTAACATCTCCTAAACTTTTGATTTCGTCATCTGGATTAGCGGAATGGATTTGAGTTCTTCAATGACTAAGCAAAGGCATTCAAGGTAGCAAGCATGCATTCAGACTGATTTAAGCTTGCAATTTGCTGCTGTGTCGCCGTAGGTTGATGATTGATTGAAGAGTTGAGGAGATTCGCGCTTTGACATGGTATTTTCCAACGGTACACAGGAATCGAAAATGACAGATTCGACTTCCTCATTGTCGCTCTCTTCTGGAGGATGGTCGACACTTGAGAAACTGAATTTCATGTAAGCAACTTGACTAGCGTTCACTTTTAACGCATCTTGGTCATTAGTATCATCTTGTTCCACGTCATGGTACTTTCTTCTTCCTGCCGAAGCTCCAAGCGCCTGCACGGAAAGTGCTCAATTATGAACATCAAGCATCAAAATAAAAAAGTTGCTTGTTTATGAACTTTTTCAAAACATTTGGTTATTAAATCTTTATGTTAACATTTGATACTGTAATTGGTTTATGAACTTTTTCTACTATTAAGTGGGAGGACTCTGATATTATGTATAAGTAGTACCAAACGAGGACAGTTACTAAATCTTTAGTAGAAGTTTTTCAAAAGGATATTTTTTCATGAAATGTTACTCTGATGTATAATACAAAATCTCTGTGATGCATTAATCAAATGATAATATTTCTACAACACATTTTTTCTACTATTAAGTAGGAGGACTCTTTTGGCTTGTGAACTAATATAATTCGGTTTATGCATTAATCAAATGATAACAGTTCTCTTAAAGTTCTCACAACAAAGATTCAATTAACTGTATCATTCTCAAATCATGATAACAGTTTTATTTTGTTTATGGTTCCACTGCTCGCTTTTTGTGCAGGCTCGTGGTGGCGAATTCTTAATGACTTGAATATGTGGTTGTGGTTTTCTGGTGTTGTGTAATATGCAGGTTTGGTTAATTAGGTAAGTAATAATGGTTAAAAGTTATAGTAAAAATTCATGACACCATCAATTTTGGTTTCTAACTAGAAGTAGGCTTCACAAGGTGAAGTGTGAGAGAGGATAAAGACAACATGTGATATTTTGAAATATATGCACTAAGTCTACGAGAAAAATCTATGAAAATTAAATAATTTAACAAAACTATTAAAAATCTAGTTGTGTAGATATAAATATTTCATTTCCATAAAAGACAATTAAAATTAACAAACATGATAAAAGAAAATTAAACCAAGCAAACATGATAATGTGGGATAGTAGTTTTTCAAAATATAAGAAAATGAAATGAGCCAATTTCTATAATCCTAATTCATTATATCGGCTGGATCAGACAATGACTTTGTTTCACTAGAGGACTTGGTTGCTGATGAAGTTTCTTCCGCTTTTGATTTGGCCTTTGATGAGTTCTACAAAGAAGAATCAAATGATATCACAACAACATTATATGGAGTTACCATTTTACCTCTTTTTCTCCCTCGTACAGTCCCATTATGTTCAACAACATTATTAATGCTCAAAGGATGTTCTTCTTCAAAAATACAGTTAATAGATGTTAATGGATATTCTTGAAGTAAAATTTCGCGTACATAAGATGCACCCTTATCAGCCACTAGTCTCCTCATACATTCTTTCAACTCACTCATATTTTCTTTCAGATTCCTATTAGCAGTTATGAATAAGGTCTCCAAAGTTGTAGGTGAAGTTGGAAGTTTAGATGCAGATTTGACAGATTTTTTGCTTTCTAGTGTGCGATCAGCCTTTTTTTTTAGTAATGAGTTCAAGCTGATATGGTAATTTTTTAGAAAATTGCATTGATATTTATAGGGAAAGAAAATGGTATTGGTAAACGAAAAGTTAACCATTGATTCTCCCAAAAATATATCGATAAATCAAAAGTCATAAGTAACGAAAGATAGGGGAGAAGAATGGGAAGACAAAAGAGAAAAATCTACGCGTTCCATTATCATTCCAATTTAAAAATTAAATCTAATAAATAGTTAAATTTTCTAAATGAATTACATAATATGTAAATATAATTTAAAAAATAAATATTTTGAATTAGGATAATGTCATTTTCTTTTTATTGAAAGACGAATGAACTTATTTTGGTAATTTTTTATGTAAAAATCTTTAATAAATTATAACTAAAAAAAGAATTAAAAAATTATTATATATTCAAAAATATTAATTTCAAATTAGTAAATTACAAATATTATATCAATATATTTATTCAATTTGTAAAAAAAAATATTATAATTAAAAAATATCGGATCGGATCTGATCCGAACCGAAATTTTGAATCAAGAAAAACTATGTTCCGTATCCGATTAAAAAATTGGATGTCCGGTTAATCGAATATCCGATTTTTTGAATAGGATAATCGAATATTTGGTATCCGAATTTATTTTACTTAATTTTTTAAATGTTTGAAAAAGAAAAATTATTTTAAAAAATTAATAAATTTAGTTTTAACATAAGCATTATTAACTAGATAAAATAATAGTATGCCTTTACCTTTACTAAGAATAGCAAAGATTTCCACGGCCTATACGATCCGACAATCCATCTGATCATCCCTGGGAATAGGATATATCCAAATTATTATGTGTATATAAAATCATGAAATATATTGTCTATAGAGAAAATTAAAAGGAAATTTGGTGTATCATTTTCTTTTTCGGATATTCGGATAATCTAAAACTAAAAAAATTCTGATCCATATCCGATCCGATTATTCAGTTTTAAAATTGAATCTCTAATCTAAAAACCCAAAATTATAAAAACCGGAGTGGATATCATCATCATCATTCCTATCACCATTCTCATTGCCACCACCACCATCATCATCGCCATGTACATCATCACCATCACCTCTATCATCCTCACCATCATTCATCATCCATTGTCACTGTCATCATCATCATCACCAATTCCATTAATTCCATCGTCACCATTACCATCAATGCCATCATCGTCATCTCATCATAATCATCATCGCCATTGCGGTCAACACCATTATTATCATCATCATCGCCATCATAATCTTCGCCACTATCATTGTCATCATCATGATTATCATCATCTCATCATAATCATCATCCTCGCCTCATCATCATCATCATTGCAGTCAACGCCATCATTACCATCATCATCATCGCCGTCATCGTCATCGTCATCGTCATCATCATGATCATCATTGTCTCATCACAATCATCATCCTCGCCTCATCATCACCATTGCAATCAACAACATCATTATGGTCATCATTGCCATCATCATCCACGCCGCCACCATCATCATCAACCCCATGATTGTCACCATGTCCATTATCATCGTCATCATCGCCACCATCACCGTCACAATCATCATCATTATCTTCGTCTTATCATCACCACCATTGTCATCAATGCCATTATTAGCCCCATCCGTATCAACATCATCCTCACATCATCATCATTGCAATCAACACCGTCATCTTTGTGATCATCATCCTCATTGTCGCAGTCATCCTCGCCATCACTGATGCCGAAAACGTGTGTTAAATTGGCTGAAACAGTATTACGGATTGAATAAGAGGAACAATTCGTTATTGATGGCGGAAACGTGTGTTAAATTGACTGAAAGAGTATTGCGAATTGAATAAGAGAACAATTTTTTCGCTCAATTGATTTACTGAAAATATAACATCAAGCCTGTTCTTTAGAAACCCTAAACACCCCTTTATAAGGTGTTACTCTTAACCCTAACAAGAAAAGAAAAACAATTCCAAAATTACAAAAAAAAAAAAAAAAAAAAAACTTAAAATAATAAAAGTCCGAAAACCCTCTCTCATAACGCCGATTCGCTTCAACCAGTCAAATTTGGGCTCCAACTTCCATACCCAAAATCAATGCTGAAAACCTGGTGCATCAGTCACTGTCGTCATCTTCTTGCTATCGCCGTCGCCATCTCCTTGCCATCGTCGTCACCGTCATCCTCGCCGTAGCTATAAATAATAATTTTTTATATTTTAAACTAAATTGATATCTTTAATAAGTTTATCTTGAATTTTTATTTTAAAATTTACTTCTTTATGACCGTGGGTCAAAAAAAAATTGTATTATATTTTTTTATTATAAATTTTTGCTTCTATTTTTATATTTGATTCATGTTAAATTTATTTTTTTAATCAAATTTTTGAAGTATTGTTTCAAGAAATAAAAATAAATAAATTTAATCCGTACATTTTATGTATATTGTTTAAAGATGTGAGATTGATAATTATGAATATTAATGATTCTTGAAAATATAAATGGATTGAGATTAATTAGTTTTAAGAAATAAAAATATATAAATTTAATCCGTACATTTTAAGTATATTGTTTAAAGATATGAGATTGATAATTATGAATATTAATGATTCTTGAAAATATAAATGGATTGAGATTAATTAAAAGAAAGTCAAATATCTTCTCTCGAATAGCAAAGGGTAATTCGGAGATTTTGAAAGAAAAAAGATAAATTCTGTACATTATTTTCTGTACACCAATCATTTTCCTAATAACATATACAGGGCCGGCTCCGAGGGGCTGCCGGAGGTGCGACCGCCGGGAGCCCGGCGTGGAGGGGGCCCTCAGAGCCGAAGTGGGCATAATTTTTAAAAAAAAATTGTGTTTTAATTTATGGTTTAAAATTGAAGAATTAAATTTATTTTATTGTTATTTATTTGATGTTTGTGGAGAATTAGAATTAGGAAAGTTCAGAGATAGTTGAGAATGTGGAGAGTTTATAGATTGAATCTTTTATAAATTCTATTATCTTATTCGAAAATATGTGAATTATATAGCAAAAAGGTTTTCTTCTTCTCCATTCATATATACTAAAAGAAATAGAGTCATTCACCAGTAACGTAGACAAAGTTCTAGTTCAGGCTTCTAGTCTTTCAACAATTGCCGCCTGTCGTTGCCATCTTTTCCGGTAATCTCTTATTTCCTCCTGTTCCACTCATCTTTACTCTTTATTCCTCCTGCTCCACTACTTTTTTCTCTTTAGGCATCATTTTCTTTTTCTTTTTCTTTTCTTTTTTTTTCAAATTTTGTTGTATTAAATTAGGTTTAAATAATTAAAATTTTAATTTGTGATTATATGATATAATAAAATTATAAATTATAGATTTGTTGTTTATATGTGTTGTATTTGTATAATATTTTTTAAAAATAAATTAAGAATTAAAATTTTATTTATTCATTAGGAGTTATTTGTATTTGTATTATTTATTTATTAATCTAATTATTTTTAAATTTGAGTGTTTCAAACTTATACTAATTTGAATTTAAATTTAAAATATAGTTATTTGTATTGTTTTTTATATTATTAATTTGATTGTTATTTTAATATTAAGTATTTATTATATTTGATTTAGTATTATTAATTTTAATTTTTATTTAATTCTTAATTGATGTGTGTTAATATGTATTTATAATTTGTATTGAATGTGCATGTCATAATTTAGGTGTCGTAATGCCGCCTAAACATTTGTCGGGTGCCCAAAAAAGGAAAAGAAAAAGACAAGAGGAACAATTTATTGAATCACAAAGGGGTGCTTTAGATAAGTTTTTTTCATCTTCTAGCAATACTAATGTCAATGAAGATCAAGATGAACAACCTTCTCAAGAGCATGAAACTAATTTAAATGTAGAAGTTGAGGTCAATGAAGAGGTTGAAAATCCAAATGGTGATGAACAAGAAGATTTTCTTTTATCTATCTTTGATCCTAGAACATGGGATAATCTTGACAATAAGAAAAGGGACATGTTAATTGAAAAAGGTCCAGTGAGAGAATGGAATCTGGAGTTTCCTAAGGATGGTATTGGTAGACATTTTTCATATGCCTTTTATTCCCGAAAGTTAACTAATGGTGAGGTTGTTGATAGAAGGTAGTTGGTTTACTCTAAACATGTGGACAAAGTATATTGTTTTTGTTGCAAGTTGTTCAAATCAAATCAAAATAAGTCTTTGTTGGCATCTGATGGAGTGAGGGATTGGAGGCATCTCAGTAACAGACTCAAAGAACATGAGAGCAGTGTTGAGCAGTTAACAAACATGAATACATGGAATGAACTTAGGTTGAGGTTGAGCAAAAATAAAATAATTGATGATGCTATGCAGCGAGAGATTGCAAAGGAAAAAGAGCGATGGAGACAGGTTTTGGTAAGAATAGTTGTTGCCGTGAAGTTTCTAGCAAAACATAATTTGGCCTTTCGAGGATCAAACGAGAAGTTATATCAAGTTAGCAATGGTAATTTTCTTGGCATAATTGAAATGATTGTGTCCATAGATGCTACTCTCAAGCAAATTAAAGGGGTCATCTCCTATTTTCAGAAGTACAGAAATGAGAACTTTGATTCTAGCATTGAGATTGCAAAATCCATTGCTTTTGATATGGGTATAGAGCCAAAATTTGCAACAAAATGTCAAGGTAAAAGGAAGAAGCATTTTGATGAAATCAATGATCAAGATGAAGATATAGAACTATCAGCTATGGAATCCTTCAAAGTTAATTACTTTCGTGATCGGACACAGCAATTGCTTCATTATTTTGAACAGTTTGAATGTTTTTGTTTTTTCAACTCAAAAAAATTGAATTGATAATAATGATCTACGCAAATGTTGCATTACATTTAATTTTGCAGATGCTTTTTCTCATGATAATGCATGTGAAGTTGATCTGGATGATTTTTCTCTGAATTAAAGGTGTTGCAAGCAACCTTGCCGAATGATTTGATGACACCGCTCGAGATTCTTCAGTTTGTTACAACCATTAATTGCTATCCAAATGTCTCTATTGCCTATCGGATCCTCGTAACTGTACCTGTGACTGTAGTCTCAGCTGAAAGAAGTTTCTCAAAATTGAAACTACTGAAGAACTGTTTGAGGTCAACAATGTTGCAGGATAGATTGAATGGCTTGGCTATGTGCTGCATTGAGAAAGATGTCTTGGACAATATTGATCTTGAGATTGTTCTTAATGATTTTGCATCAAGAAATGCCCGAAGAAACTTTTTTGTGAAGCACTAAAACTGGATTAATTTGATGTAACTGGACTAGTTTTATATTATTGCTCTTTTGATTTGTAGTATCGAATTTGTTTATTTCATGGATCGTCATGTTAATTTATAGTATTGAATACTAGTACTCATATCTACTCTATTGATCGTCATATTAAAAATAAAAAAAAAAATTAATTTAAAGGGGCCCACTATGACACATTTGCCAAGGGCCTTCAAAACTATAGAGACGGTACTGAACATATATGTAATAATATGTATTTAATGACATGTATTTATTACATGTGTATTTATTATGTTATAAATGCATGTATTGTATTTAATAACATTTATTATATGTAAGAGGTTAATTGTGGATATTGGAACCATAAGGTAACATGGTAGTGTTAATTATTACGTGAATGCTAGTATGGTTTTTAATACCTTTAATAGGTTATTGAATTGATAAATAATGAAGAGAATGGAAATGTGTATTTAATTACTTAATAATTGATTGTCCTTGGTCATAGATTGGTACAGAGATAGAGTGGCATGCCATTAGGGAAAAATTAGAGATCTCGGCCTATTGAAATGAAGGTAATTTGTGGTTTAGCTAGCCATTATTGGAAACCGAAGTGATGATTTCTATTGGGTGTGACGGCACCACAGCCTACGGGCTATTGATATTGTTGATCTTCGGATCTATTATTGGAATCCATAAGTAGATGACCGTCCCGAGGGGGATTAAACGGCACGATGGATTTCTATCTTCGGACCTATTGTCAGGCTTCGGCCTTATTGTTCCCGTTTCGATATAACGTCTAGATTAGGGGCAGTCAAAAATCTGTAAATGTTATATTGTTATAGTTTAGTATATTGATTATTGATTAATAAGAATTGGTGTGTTGAAGTTTGAATAACATGTTTTGTTTGTTTATTTTCAATGTTACTTCATTTAAGATTTAACATTTATTAGCCTTAAATGTTAAGAAATATGTTTGTTTGGTGTAATAATGACATGGGGAAATGTTATAGACTAGGGAACATAAAGACACTAGTCATAAATGGATGGGTGGGATAACCAAGTGGAATAATTATCTAAACCTTATGAAACAGCCTTGAACACGGTCTGCCCGTGTGCTTTTACACGGACTGGCCATGTTACGCCACACGGTCCGTGTTTGTCCTTGTCCAAGACCAACTTCACCAGCATTTTACACGGACTGTCCGTGTTAAATCACATGGACAATGTAAACTCTCTCACACGGACACAGTTTCCCAGAGAGTCTAACACGGTCTGACCGTGTGAAATCACACAGACCGTGTTCTAATTGTCATTAATTATTAGATGTTCTTTTTCATTAAATGTGTGATATATTAAATGTACAATAAATTTCCGATGATTAAATGTACATTAAATGTGTGATGTATTAAATGACATTAATTAATGTATCGATTTAGGTGCATTATGTGGGATATGTTGAATGTTTAATGATTGTGATGGTTAAAGTGCATTTGTATGCAAATATCATGATTGCTTGCTAATAAAGACGCATATGCTTGTGTTTGTTTGAGCATTGAATTATTAATCAGGCATCCTATTTTCCTTGTTGTCTCTTTTATGTGAAAACTAGCGGGTTGATCGAGTTAGTACGAGTCGTTTGCATCCGCGTTGGTTATCATAGCAGTTTATATTTCAGCATTTGTTCATTTTTTAATTCTTATTCGAACCATTTTGGAACTTCAGTTGTAAACATTGGATATTTATTTCTTTCATTGGATTTGTATTGCATTTAAAGCAGTTCTGAAATTTTTCATTTGAATTGAACTATTGATTTATTAAACTCCATTTATTGAAATATCTTTATTTATTTATTTTTATTTATTGCATAGGATAATTTATTGGAATGTAATTGAATGCATATTGTATGGTGTAACATTCCGACCATCTCTCCGCGGCTTCGCCGTGGGCGAAGATTGGGCGTTACAATAGGTACGAGACTTGTCTAGTTTTTATGCATGAGGCACAATAGGGCTAGGTAAAATTGATGATTGTATGAGATTGAGATACATGCTCAAGATAATTTGAGGTATCTTTTTATTAAGATTTATATTGAGCTGTTAAATTGACTTAGAGAATCTAGTTTTTGATTACTTTTTTAATTTAATTGAGTTAATAAATTTTTATTATTAGCTTATTTAGGAGAATATGTAATTTCTATATAAAGTTTGTATGTGTAGAGTTGTGAGTATATTTGTCTTTTAGATTGTGTTTTAAGCTCATGCAGGATTAAGATCTTTAATTATTCTATAATGAGCTCAGCTCAATTTATATCTACTACATATTTCCTCTATCTTTTTCCTAGTGGCTACATTTGTATAGTAATCACTATTCATTCATCAATTTAGTTTTACTCGTCATTATTTATATAAAGAAAAGAGTAATGCTACATAGCCTACTCTTTATACATACTTTAGTTGCCTACTCTTACGTGGCAATATGTAATTGGATATGAATTTTATAATAATTAATGCATTTATTTCTTCACCCAATCAATTTTTAACATGTAAGAGTAGGCACAAGAAGTTGGCAAAAAGAGTAGGCTATCAATCATTACTCTAAAGAAAAATATAGTCAATGAGATTTTGTTTTATTCACCTTAACGTTTATTTTCTAAATATAAAATTATTATACTTTTTAATTGTATATATTAAAAATATTTTCCGTCAAAATTAAGTATTGAATAACGTGTAAATAAAAAGTATAGTGAGTAAAAAAATAGAAGAAATATTAGTTAGACAGTTGAGTGTTACGTGCTTTGCTCTAGCATATTTGATTTCATTTATTGTTATTGAATGTCATAAAGATGCTTTACTCTAGCTTAAGTTACCATGTTTATTTATATTGATGTTTGCATTAATTTGTATGAGATGAGTTTTTCTTTAAAAAAAATCCTATGAATAAGTATAAATAAAACAAGTTGCCACAACTACACCTATTAATCACTCTATAAGAGCATCCACAGTGGTAATATCTCTTATTAGATGTTCAACTATGAACCCCATATTAATAATGTTATTTCAACATCTCTTATAATATCTATGTTTTTCCATGCTAACATCTTATTTAGATGCCCAAACTAATATATATCATATTGTTATTGGACCAATCTTATTTAGATGCCCAAACTAATACATATCATATTGTTATTGGACCAAGAAAAGAAAAGAATAAAATATACACTACTTTCGATTTGAAGCATCGATGTCCAGTCCAGCATCTCTAGTTCTCTCTCTTCAATGAGCATTTGCTCTGGGTGTTCATCTATATCAGTGGCATCCCAGTGCATTTTATTCTCTCTCCTCTGGGCATCTGTCATGGGTATCCCATTGGAGATAATCTAAGCAAACTTGCTAGGTGTAAGAGGAATGACCTCCAAGTGTTAGACTTAATGCTTAAGATACAGTGAGGATCTTAAGTCTAAGGTACTTATACAAAATATCGTTAGACAATAGTACAACATCCGTATACTTACTTTAAGTATCTCATATATTTATAGATTAAGCAAAACTATTATTTATGTAGTTAAGAAGTATAACGCATACTAGTTTATCCACATTAACGATATGATGCCTTAATAATATTTTAACTAGGAAAATCTCATTATCATGAACCTTCTATGATTTCCTTCCTATTATAATTAACATTTGAAATTTTACTATATAGAAGTGTGTAATTGTATTTGATTGAAATATTATAATCATGAATCTTCCATGTGTATGAGATATGCATGCGTGCATGCGAAGCGCGGGATGTGTGCGAGGCGCACACGTGGGTGTGCGTGGGATGCGAGCACGGATGAGAGTGGTTCACTTTATTATTTCTTTTAAAAAAAATAATTAAAAAAATTCAAATCCTTTTTCATTATATGTTCACTACACATCCAGGTCCAGATCATACACATCATCATCATTTTCTCCTCCTTCTTCAATCTATTTCGCTACAAGTTCAAACCCTATTTCGAAATCATCTGTCTCCAGTCCCACGTCTCAGTGAATCCTTACCGGAAAGCCCTCAATTTACCCTTTCTCCAAAACTCTAGCCATAGTCATCTTCCGGCGGAAGCTCCACCGTACACTTGACAACCAATTTTGTTAAAGGCTCTCTATTATCGGCCATAGTCATTATAGATGCATAATCATGCTTCTTGGTGTCTATTTCTGCTGATTATATATACCTTGTTCGTGAATATATTTATGGTGATAATTTAGTTGATTGTCTTAGGAATAAAAAAACTCTAGCTTTACTATCTTGTCCACTTGGTTATCTAGAATGCAAGTGGCCACAAATCTTACACATGGATTGGATTATATTCACCATTTTTCAAGTTTTAATTTGATTTCACTACATAACAATATGGATGAGGACATATTGGATTGGTGTCTAATTATGTAAGAACTTTTATTTTTAATTTTAATTTTATTTAAAATATTAATAAAATGAAATTACTCGAATTGAGCATGAATAGAAAACCAAGAGAAATGGATGGTAAAATGATAAACTAAGAGCAATTTATAAATCAAAAAGCCCGTATAAATTTTGATAAGAAAAAAGATATAAAATACTCATGGGTCGTGACCTATAAACTTCTCCATATGAAATTTAAAGTTATTAAAAAAATTAATAAATTAATAAAAAAGGGAAAGGATAAGCGTAAAATGACAAATATGTTAACTTTCTCATTGCTCATTCAACTACATATAAATAGTTTACATATATTTGAAATGAAAAATGATCTCTACACTTCTACCTTTCTAGATTTCTCATTAAAGCTATCTTCTTGATTTCCTACTACATTCTTCCAATACCAGTGATTTTGCCACAATAGATAAACTTCCTCGATTGGAACTTGCTTGGTTTCTGGAAGGAGAAAGAAGATGAAGCAACTCATGGTGACGATTAAAGCACCAAATAGTAAAAATATTCCATATTTTAGATGACACAACGAGATCAAGAAACACTGAGCGATCAAAGCCGTGAATAGAAGATTGACACACACCACCATACTTTGGCCAGCCGATCTTGTCTCTAGAGGAAATAGCTCACTTGGGACTAGCCATCCTAGAGGGCCCCAAGACCTACCATAAGCTACCACGAATAAGCAAATGACAACCACCAATAACATTCCGGTCCCTTTAGACATGGTTTTCCCTTCTCCAAACTCTCTAGCCAAAGATATTGCCACTATAAGCTATTCAATGCGAAAGAAAAACGTGCATTAGTTAGTTCTATACCAAAAAAAAAAAAATGTTTCGAAGTTTTTTTTACCAAATAGATGATCATTTCAGCTCCAGCTTCTAAGAAGAAAGCTCTTCTACCAAATTTATCAACAAGTGTCATTGAAATGAGAGCACCAACAACAAGGGCAACACCCGTTATAAGTGACGACAATAAAGCTGCATCTGAAGTAAACCCTATACTCTGAAATATTACTGGAGCATAAAAAAGAATGGAGTTCATCCCTGTCAATTGTTGGAATGCTGGTATTCCTAAAGCTCCAATAATTAGTTGAGGACGATTCTTTTGTTCTAATAGATTCCTGAAAGGGTGTTTAACAGCTTGTGCAGCTCTACTAGCATCGATAAGATCTTCAAATTCTGCATCTACTTTTGGAGTACCTCTTATTTTCTCTAATACCTTTCTTCCTTCATCTAGTTTACCTTGTTCTACAAGACTGTTTGGGGTTTCAGGGAGAAAAACACCACCAAGAAACATAAGTGTTGCTGGTACGGTAGCTAGACCCAACGATAATCTCCATCCCCATGGATGAATTTTCTCTGTGGCATAATTAATTAGGTTTGCAACCAAGATGCCTAAGCAAGTCGTCAATTGAAACAATTGGTTAACTGCTCCTCTAATCTTTGCCGGTGATATTTCTGAAAGATACAATGGAACTGCCTGTAATATGAAATGTGATTAATACATTGCATACATTGAAATATTTCTATATATTACTCAAAATTAATAGACTCACTTGGTTTCCAAATCCAATACCAACACCCAGCAAGATTCTTCCTATGATCAACATCGCTACGTTGACAGCAGCTGCATTAAAGATTGCTCCAAGAAAGAAGCTGAGAGATCCAACAATAATACTACCTCTCCTACCGTAGTTTCTAGTGACGTAAGAGGCTCCGAAGGTAGATACAAGACCAGCAAAATACAACGAAGATGTAAACAATGTAAGAATTTGATCGTCATATTTACAATAATCAGTCTCGTGTAGATGTGCTTGCTTTCTTTTGTAAACTTTTGGGAAAAATTTTATTAAGAAATCATCCATAGAAGTCACTCCTCCTACAATAACAGATAAAATTCATTAATTCACCATAGGTCACATAAAATATAATCACACAATCATAACACAACACACCTGAAACGCCCAGATCATAACCAAAAAGTGCTCCTCCGCTTGCAGCTACAATGCAAGCAAATATGAAATAACTAGTTATTTTATACTCATAAAGATGTGCTCTCTTCAAATTCCCAGCATCTGTGAATCCTCCTCCTGCCATGTATTTTTGTTGCTACTTGATTTCTTTCTTTTTGTATAATTCAATTCTGTCTAGTATATATCTAAAAGTCAATGTCACAAACACAAGAATTTTATTAATTTGAACAAAAAGTCACTGATTCTGACAAAGACCCCAATATTTAGTTTTATTTATAGCGTTTTAAATGAAACGATATGTGGCAAGTCTGAAGTGGTATTGAGTTGTACAAGAATTTTTCCACTTTTTTAGGCTTTATTGTTTATCAACAATCAAATTGTATCCATGTATGTTAGATGGGTATAATGGTAATATGAGATTTAGTTTAAACAATAACCTAGTTGTCAAGATTTAGCAAAATTAGTTCACCAATATTATCTTAATTTAATTAACTAACGATTGAATCGACCAGTAAAAATATCATAAATTTACTTGTTGTACATAAATTTACGATTATATTTGTATTAATTTTTATAGTATTTTTTAATTGAATAAGAATGCACAACTGGTGAATTATGATTGAAAATTTGATCAAATAAAACTTAGAATCTAAAGTAAAACCTAGAATTTGGATATGTCTCCCACTCTATTTTAGAATCACAATTTATAGGAACTTAAATGTTGTCATCTTAATAAAACAAAAGTGATAAATACCGCAAGCAAATTGATTAATACCGCATTTATTTTTCAATTATATCCTCAACATAATTAAAAATAAAAAAAAAAAATAGTTTTTTATTTTAATTGAAACTCTTTATTTCGTTCTCTCATCTCAACTGATTATTTTCTTTTCATGATTTAAACTCGTTCAATTTTTTTTATCGTCTCAGCTCAAATAATTTTTTTTTCATTATCTCAACCCGTTTATTTTTTTTTTTCAATTACATAATCATAAAAGACATGGATGGAAGTAACTATACCTTCGTATCATTATGTTTTATTCGAAGGGATTGTTAAATACCGCAGCAAATTTATTAATACCTATCTGTCAACTCTATGGACATGCCAATGTTTCTCAAAACCCTAGAGGACAACTCTATGGACATGCCAATGTTTCTCAAAACCCTAGAGGAGGAGAGGGAAAATAAGGTGAGTGGACTCTTTTAAGAGGGAAAACTATTTTTGTTTTTGGAATTCTTGAAGAATATTGGAGATAAGTTGTGGAGAAGAAATCAAATAAAAGGGTAAAAGTGGAATAATAGATGCGGTATTAATAAGTTTGCTGCGGTATTTAACAATCCCCTAATAAAATATAGATGAGTGATTTTTGTTGGGATATTTGCCAATGTAGTCACACATTTTCATAATAAAATATTATATAAATATATTAGCCACTTCCAAAGCTAGATTAATAAAAATGAAAAATAATTAATTCATATGGATAACCTTTTATAAGCATAAGAAAAAAAAAGTCCACTGCGTTATTGTTTATTTATTTTTTAAATTGACTAGAGTGAAGAGATAATAAATTACACTTCTATATTCAACTTCTTTTTTCTTTATGTGTTTATAAATCCTAAAAAATAATTGGTTAATTTATAATCAATTAGAAAATTTTTGATATACTCTAAAGACGGAGTTTTAATATACATTTTTGGGTGTTACAACTTGTAAAGGTACGTAGAAAATAGAGTCCAGTAATAATCAAACTAAAAAGTTCATGATGGGTAGCACTGTCAATATTGGGCCCGTACCCGCGGGGCAGCCCGTACCCGTCCGCCCGTTACGGGCACGGGCCTATATTTTATATCCGTGAACAACGGGCTTTTTTTAAATCCGTATTCATTAAAACCCGTAACCGTACGGGTACGGTGCGGGTGACCCGCGGGTAAGCCCATAATTTTTAATTATTTTTTGAATATTAATATTTATAACTAAAAATAAAATAATAGAATACTCACCGAAAGTTAAAATTAGATTTTCAAACCCACTACCCCACATCAAATTAAAACCCTAACTTTTGTCTTTGCGCTCGGTTCGCGATCGTTGCTCTCTCTCGTACTCCAACACTCACGGTGATAATTGGTCTCAACTCTCAACTCGCACGGTTCGCCTTTGTTCCATAGTTTGGTATGTAGTTATTTCCTGATTTTGATTATACGAGTTGATTATGTGGTGAATTCTGGTTGGGTTTGGATATGAAATTTTGGATTTATTTTTATGTTTTTGTGATGTTTTGTTATATGGTGAATTATGGTGGGATCTTGATATGAAAATTTGGAATTTTTATAATTTTTATGTTTCTATGATATTTTGTTCTATTAATGAGTTTATAGGTAATGATATGAAAATTTGGAATTTTATAATTTTATGTTTCTATTATGTTTTGTTTTTTTGGGTAATGAGTTTATGGGGTAATGATATGAAAATTTGGAATTTTTATAATTTTTATGTTTCTATAATGTAATATTGATTTTGTTGATGAAGTAATGCGATGTTAAGATAATTATTATAAATTTGAATTATTGTTTGATGAATGATTTTGCAATGTCTGATGAAGAAATTTATAAATTATTATACCTGTGTTGGATTAGCGACATGTGAAACAGGTTTACAAAGGAACTACGGACGTCGGAGTTGATTTTCTTTTCATGGCTTTAATATAGTGGTATTTGTTTTGTTTTGTGTTTCCCAACCACAAAGAGAGTGGTTTAATTTTGTTTTGTCTGTTCTACAACCACACAAATGGATTAATTTTCTTTTATTAATTTTTAGATTAGAAATTATTTTAACTAAATCCAGAATATTACATCTATATCTATGTATATCGACAACACGGGCTTTAACCGTGTCCGCCCGCGAACCGCACGGGCGGACACGGACCTCAATTATTAATCCATCTGAATGCGGGCTTTTTCAATCCCGTAACCGTATAAACCCGTACCCGTGCGGGTACGAGCGGACGGGCCACGGGCTGGCCCGTCTGACAGTGCTAATGATGGGGTATTATTATTTTTTTAACTAGGTCTCTTGTCAAATTAAACTAGTGTCATTATCAACCAAAATTTTCAACACCATCTTGATAATAATTTCCTTAATGCATTTGTCCCACCACAATTTGATTATTTGGGAATATCAGCATTTAACTTAAAAAAAAAAAAAAAAAAAAAAAAAAAAAACATGCTGATATTTTATTAAAAATAACGACTTGAATAACTATTTGTTTTTCTATAACCACATTCATCAAAGGCTATATCATTTTAGTCTTTCTTAATATCAAATAAATGTACATTTAAAAACTCTATGCTCTATCTAATCTTATTTTATTCGAGAATGTACAAACCAACTAAAAATTCATGATGTACCATATTTCGTTGGTTCATTGGACTAAAGTTCTTTGGAAGTTGTAAGTCTTAGAGTGATTTATGTGCCTCTATTATTAAAATAAGCTACAGTTAGCAAAACTTTCACACAAAACAGTTTAGGAAGATTTACACCCAACAACATACAAATCTCTTTCTAAAATACTAAAATAGTATGGAAACTCTTAGTAAGCCCATTTTACTTTAATGTCTTATTGACTATTTCCTATGCAGTAAAATCTTCTTCTCACAAAACTCATGAAAAAAAATAAAATAAAATTGTAATGAGTCATGAGTTCTCAACTTTTTATTTTTCCTCATATTTGGTTTTTGGTAAGGACTTCCCAATTTTTAAATAGACCCAAAATTTAATTCGTATTTTTAAAAATAAAAAGTTTGAATTTTCTTAAAATAGTTATCTACCATTAGTAAAAACAATTCTCACCTTTTGAAGGACCTTTAAATCAAAGTGAATATAATCCCTTATTTTGTGTTTACAAATACTGAATTTGACTATGTGTGATATGTCATACACATAAATTTCACGAACTCAAGATTCAATATTTTTTCCGTCTAGTAGTCTTTACTTTTAAAGTTCAATAAATTCTTTTCATTCACACCACCCACGTCTTTTTTAAAAATACGATTTTCCCCAAGTACATACATTCGCAAAATTAATAACTAGAGTGTATTGTAATGAATATTATCCATTTTTTCTTCTCATTTATACTCAAGAACATTTCATTACTTTCAATTTTCCAGTTTCAACCTCAAAATAACCATTTTCTATATCTAAAATCCGAAGAGAATTAAGATTTTTTTAATTTAAAAAATATATCTAATCGAACCAAAAACTCTTTCCTTTTTGAATTTTACATGATTTAATATCCGCCTTACATTCATAATAGATCACCTTCAGATGTACAATATTGAAAGGTAATTTGTTAGTGCTACTTGTACTTTTGTAGATTTGGATTATAATGCTTCTAGTAATTATTAAAGCGGACTAAAGATGAGTTTTTTTTCAAGCCAATCACTTATCCGACCCAAAATAAGTGACTCGTGCCTTAATTAACCTAAGTATAAAGCTATATTTTCTCTTGATAGCCTCAGATTTGCAACTTTTGACTTTATGTCCTTTCTCTTATTTTCCAAAGATTTCTTTTTCTTATTTTTCTTTATATTAGTGTTTTCCTTTCTTTCTGAAATTCGATATTAGTAAATTATTTTAAACTCTAAAATCATTTTTTACTAAGTTGCGAATTTCATTTAAGGCTGTAGATTCACAACTTCTAAAACACTTTCTGATTTCATATCTTGATTTTCTGTTAGTATTTCATCACTGACAAAGTTTTAAGTTGGAAGTACCCTATTTAAAACTCATGGGAAATAAGAACAATCTGGAGTTAATCTTAAGACTCCTGGAGTAACTTCAAGACTTTGTGTAGATAAATTATAAAGGTAACATGCTATATCCAACTAACTCTTTAAGAAGACTCAAACTGATGCTTTAAACTTTTGGATATGACACAATCATGCAAAACTTCTATTTTTCCTGGCTCTGATACATAGTATTATTGAGGAAATTTCCATTTTATCTCAAGAAATTTCTAATTTATGTAATTTAATTGGATATTATTTTTTTATTGTAATTATTATAATTAAAAATAATTATAGTACTTATATAGAGGTACAATCATTTTTTAAATAATCAATCTGCTATCCTATCCCATTATTCAAAACTTCTATTTTTCACCATGCTCATCTCCCAACCATCTCCCATTTAAAATACACTCAGAGATATATAGTTCTACTTTAAGGTACCGTGTTTATATGATAAATGGTAAGAAAAATATATTTGGTCATGTTAAAGGAATTTTTTTTTAGAATCAAAGTGAATAATGAATATAAAAGAATGTGTTTTTTTAGTATGAAAATATTATATTTTAAATCTAATATATGTTTAGGGCTACTTGTGATTATGAAATAATCACTAATATATGTTTAGGGCTACTTGTGATTATGAAATAATCACTTAGGGGTAGTAAAATCTCATACATACCCTTCTTTCATTCTAAATTTAGATATAAAAGAATCATGAATGAATATAAATTTAGAATGAAGGAAGAACAAATTTGGAATTTCACATGATTATTTTATAATAACAAGGAGGACATATACTTAATTCTATATTATTTAAAAATAATTTAGGGTTGATAAACTGTCCATGGAAGGAAAAAAAGAAAGAGTAGTGCTATGCAACCTACTCTTTGTGTCTACTTTCGTTACCTACTCTTACATGGCAATATATTATTGGATATAAATTTTTTAACAATTAATGCATTAATTTATTTACCCAATCAATTCTTGCTATGTAAGAGAAGATACAAAAAGTTGTCACAAAGAATATACTATCAATCATTACTCAAAAAAAAAATGTAATGACTAGGGAGTGGGCATAATACCCGGACCGGACCAGGACCGATCCGGACCAAACCGAAAATTGTGATCCTTGATCCAAATGGTTCCGGTCCGATCCAAAAAATTTTGATCGACTATGTTTGTCGGTCCGGTCTCATTCCTCTACAGACCGGACTGGACCAAAAAATAATTAGAAAAATAATACTAATTAAATAAATAAATAAAAACATATACTCCATAAATATATTACTTAAACATATACTCCATAAACATATACTCCATAAATAATACTAATTAAACATATACTAATTAAATAATACTAATTAAATAAATAAATAAAAACATATACTCCATAAATATATTACTTAAACATATACTCCATAAACATATACTCCATAAATAATACTAATTAAACATATACTAATTAAATAATAATAATTAAATAAATAAATAAATAAAATATACAAATAAAATATTTAAAATAAAAATAATTATTTATATTTAGGTTATCAATTATATATAGATGAAATTTAATTGTATAGTTAAATTTTTAATTTTATTTTAATATTTAATTAATTTAATTGTATTAATTTAAATATATTAACTATAAAATTAATTTTAATGGTAATTATATTATTATAAATTAACACCATAAATATATTTAATTTATATTATATATATTTTAAAATTAATATTTATTTTTAAAAAAATTAAAAATCCACTAAAATCCAACTTGATTTGACTGATTAGACCAGTACAACATTTTAGTCGGACCGGACCGATCCAAAACTTTTCCGATATATTATTCCGGTTTGGATCTGACCAGACCGTGTCCACCTAGTAATTGTTATGGTCGGCTCCAGAACTCACCTAAAGTATTAAATATATATATAATAATAATAATAATAATAATAATAATAATATTAATTAAAAATTATAAGAAAAGGTCTGATTCAACGAATGGATAACGAATTCTCAAGGACAAAGAGGAAGACGAAAGCGAAGGTAATCCCTTGAAGGTCAGATTCAATGAATACATTGGCCGAAAGTGATGACTATAAGTGTGTTCCGCCAATTACAGCTAACTTTTGTCTAATTTGCTTCACAATTCTCGAATAATCATAACACTAAACCATTGTTATTAACTGAATGTTAGGGAAGCATTTGAAGATTGCCTAATCACAATGTTAGAACCTGAAACTTCTTCAATGTAATTTGATGTTCTGATCAATCACTAACAGTTCATGAAACTGAATTAATAGTTAGCATTACCATTAATAACTAGATGCGCATACAAATAAAGAAAAAGAACAGATACATTTGAACTCTCTATACTCCTCCCTTGCTTACTTCTAAGTCATCATTCTCAGGGCTTCCCACTATTGTCTTCCAGTACCAGTGGTTTTGCCACAAAAGATAAACTTCCTCAATCGGAACTTGCTTGGTTTCAGGTAAGAGGAAGTAGATGAAGCAACTCATGGTGACAATCAATGCACCAAATAGAATGAAAATTCCATATTTCAGATGACAAAGAGAGACCAAGAAACATTGAGCTATCAAAGCTGTGAAGAGAAGGTTGACACAGACCACCATACTTTGTCCAGCTGATCTTGTCTCTAGAGGAAAAAGCTCACTTGGCACCAACCATCCCAGAGGACCCCAAGATCTACCATAAGCAACCACGAACATGCAAATAACAAACACCAGTACTATTCCAGTAGCTTTAGGCATTGTTTTCCCATCACCAAAAAACAAAGCCAAGCAGACTGACACAATAATCTGCAGCAGCAAACATAAGTATAATTAATATGTAATAACTAGAAACCAAACAAATAAAAGCCCTCAAAAGTGCCATACCATGTAAACTATCATTTCAGCTCCAGCTTCTAAAAAGAATTTCCTTCTACCAAATTTATCAACTAATGCCATCGAAATGAGAGCACCAACAACAAGAGCAACACCGCTGATAAGTGAAGACAACAAAGCTGCATCTGAACCAAATCCCAAGCTTTGAAATATGACAGGAGCATAGAAGAGAATAGAGTTCATCCCAGTCAGCTGTTGGAAAGCTGGAATTCCTAAAGCTCCAATTATCAACTGGGGACGATTCTTTCTCAGTAAAAGATTCCTGAAAGGGTGTTTAATGGCTTGTGCAGCTCTGCTCGCATCAATAAGATCTTCAAATTCGGCATCGACTTTTGTAGTACCTCTGATTTTCTCCAATACTTTTCTTCCTTCATCGAGTTTCCCTTGCTCCACAAGACTGTTGGGAGTCTCAGGAAGAAATAGGCCACCCACGAACATTAGTGTTGCTGGTACTGTTGCCAGACCCAGTGACAATCTCCATCCCCATGGATGAATCTTTTCTGTGCGGTAATTTATCAAATATGCAACCAAAATACCTAAACAAGTCGTCAATTGAAACAATTGGTTCACTGCTCCTCTGATTTTCGCCGGAGAAATTTCAGATAGATACAGTGGAACTGCCTGTAATATAATACAATCAATTCAATCAGTAAACTATGAAAATCATTATTTATCAGAATATATAGACAATAGAGACTCACTTGATTTCCAAATCCAATGCCGACGCCCAATAAAATTCTTCCGATGAGTAACATCGCAACGTTGACGGCAGATGCGTTGAAAACTGCTCCGAGGAAGAAGCTTACAGATCCGACAAGAATACTAGCTCTCCGACCGTAATTTCTCGTTGTATACGATGCTCCAAACGTCGATATAAGACCAGCAAAATACAGAGAAGATGTAAATAGTGTCAGAATCTGATCATCGTATTTACAATAATCAGTCTCGTGTAAATGTGCCTGCTTTCTCCTGTACACTTTCGGGAAGAAATCCTTCAAGAAATCATCCATCGAAGTCACTCCTCCTGTAACCAAAACAATCCATCAATTAAAATAAAATATTTAAATTTAAAAAAAATAAATAAATAAATAAATTCACAGACCTGAAACACCAAGATCATAGCCAAACAGAGCACCACCACTAGCGGCAACAATACAAGCGACTATAAAATAGCCAGTGATCTTATACTCATAAAGATGAGCTCTCTTCAGATTCCCACCGTCAACGAAACCTCCACCCGCCATGTCTCTGAGACCACACTCTGTTCTCCGAGAACTGGATAGTTATAGTTCTCTCTGTTCTCTCTCTAGTACAGAGATTTATTTATTATTATAATAAAAGTATACAATTTTCAAATGTCAACGTATTCACGAAGAACTGTTTATCAAATTGAAGAAGCCGAAGTTGTAATTGTGTGACAATGACATCATTTGGGTGTATTATTTATATCGTTTAATAAACAACCGTATATAGCAAACTCTGAATAGGTATTGAGCTGTACAGCTTTTCTCCTACTTTGAAGGCGCTATTGTTTATCGAAGAAGATCAAATTTCATACCTGTAAGTGAGTTACAGGGGTATAAAGGTAAATTCGACAAGTGGTTTAGAGAAAATCCTAGTGGTTGAAACTATGATCCGTTTGAAGTGGTTCCAACTGGGTACTCTGACCTGTTCTCGAACAAATGTTTCATTTTTCAAATCTTTTCAGCCTTATCTTCTATGGTTTGTTTATGTCGCAATTTTGTATTATTTCGTCTTCCCTGATTTCCGTGTGTTTTATGTTTTCTTATTTGTCAACACATGTTGGTTCTTGACTTTTGAACTCTGTTTTCAAATTTTATCTTCGTTAATTAATTGTCTCATCTGCATCCTTATCTCAATGGCTAATTTTATTAATATATCTTTTGCTTTCCTTATTAGATGGATTTTGGATAAGTTTAGAGTTGTATTTCCTTTTTTTATCCTTTTACAATTGTAAATAATTACGTTTATGAAAGTAAAGGGAATCCTAATGTGATATTGCTTGATGTTAATGGAAATTATTTTTTTTCCTTTAAAAAAATTAATAAATATGAGAAATATTTAATAAATACATGGACCCACAAAAGCTAGTTGACTAGGGCACTGGGAGACCCACAATCACCAACCAGAGAGAGAAAAAATATAACATAAACAATCAATTAGTCGATGAGTTTGAAGTTTGGGTCAAGTGTACTACCAGCAGCCATACATAGTACGTAGATGATGTCAGGTCATCATCAGGGATATACATTGGAATAAATTGCAACTACACTATTTATAAATAGAGATTGTAGGCCCATATTTGCCTCTAGTGGGCAGAACAAACGGTTAATTTTCTTGAGATCTACAGTGAAGGTATTTTAATATTCATAGAACTAACGGTTAATTTGGTAGGATTTGGAAATATAGAATGTTTGAATGAGTAATTTGGATAATTTGGCAGTATTTTTCAAAGTGCCGGATGAACAGCTGCAGTGGCATCTTTCAAATTTTCTGGTGTTATATTCATGTTAATAATGTATATTTTATAATATATATATTTATTAAAAATTTCAAAATTTAAGAAAAAGTTATGAGATCAAATAATAAGATGGTATCCTCACTTATTTTTCAAAGTACATAAATAAAACTCCTTTCCCTTTTTGAAATAGTATTTAGTGTATATTTGATATCGGTTTTTTAATTAGTATTTATTGATTTGAATAGGTGAACAGTGATTTGTGAAATGATATCAATTTAAGATTATTATAAAATCATATCATTATTAGGTCAATTATTGGATTATGATGATTTAATTGACTTTATTATTTGTTCATTTTTTTATTTCATAATTATTGGATTATAATGATTTAATTGACTTTATTATTTGTTTATTTTTTTTATTTCATAATATTGGATTATGATGGTTTAATTGACTTTATTATTTGTTAATTTCTTATTTTGTCATTTATTTTTGTTGATGTACTTATTCCCTCGATTTCATTCAAGTTATTCTTTGCATTCATGATTGCTTTACTTATGCATAGGTGAGTATTTGTTCAAAATGGTTCTGTCTTGTGGTGGTGACCCCTAAATTAATTATGGAAGAATAAAAATAAGAATGATTTATTACGTATGATGAGAAAATCTTAAAATAGGCAATTACAAATAAATCAAATATTATTTCTAATAACAATAATAAAAATTGAAGATAATAACAAACAGTGTTTATCAACAACTAAGAAGATAATGACTGGAAAATTAAGTGTGTTCTCTATTACCTTTCCTCAAGTTGGTGGTGGTGTCAACTATTACCGACTTGTGAAAACAATTATTAAATACTGGACATGAGAGTGGCTTTGTGAGTAGATCAGCAACTTGATCTGCGGAATGTAAATGTTGAACAACGACACGCTTGCGCTGAACTTGGTCACAAACAAAATGAAAATCAATTTCAATGTGTTTCATGCGATTATGGAACACTGGATTCTGACATAAGTACGTTGCACTAACATTATCACATAATATAGTAGGCACACCTGAAAGAGGAACATGTAGTTCAGATAAGAGATTAGTGAGGTAATTGGTTTTTGTTAGTGCACTCGCAACAGCACGATATTCAGCTTCAGGTAAAGAACGAGAAATTGCTCATTATTTTTTAGATGACCAGCCGATAGGTGTGGAACCAAAATGAGTAATATAACCGGTAGTGGAAGAGCGATCAGTAGGATTTCTTGCCCAATCCGAATTAGAGTACACAGGAAGCCGTGAGTCTTGCTGAGAAGAAATGTGGAGAGCATGAGTGCGAGTCTGTTCGAGGTAGCGAAGGAGTTGTTTCACCACTTTCCAGTGATATCAAGGGGTCGATGCATGAATTGAGATAATTTGTTTACTAAAAATGCGATGTCAGGTCGAGTAAATGACAAATATTCTAACTTACCAACAAAGGTCGGTAATCTGTTGGATTACATAGAGGTCCTGTATCATCATAAATATTAACATAAGAGCTCGAAGGTGTTGATATTCCTTTAGAACCAACCATTCCAGCATATTTCAAAATGTCAAAAATATTTTTGGATTGTGAAAGATACAAATCATTATTGCGATGAATAACCTCAACTCGTAGGAAATAATTGAGCACACCTAAATCCTTCAACGAAAACCGATTTTCCAGACTCTAAATTATCTTTTGGAACCCTACAAAGTTGTTTCCATGTAAATAAGAACAAAAACAGTGAGATCAAATCGGTGAAGAATGAATAAAGAAGTATCCGAACAAGACACCGGAAACCCAACTTGTATTAGAAAGTTGCGAAACTCTGTGTACCATGCCCGAAGTGCCTGTTTAAGACCATAGATTGCTTTCCTGAGCATAAATACATGGTAGGGATATCAACTATCTTCAAAACCAGGTGGTTGACACATGAAAATAACTTCATCCAGACGACCTTGTAAAAATGCATTATTAATGTTCAGTTGTCAAATGGTCCAACATTTTTTAACAACAATACTGAGAACTAGTCGAATAGTAGCTGGGCGAACAACTGGACTGAATGTTGAGTTATAATCAATACCAAATCTTTGAGTGTAGCCTTTTACCACAAAGCGTGCTTTGTACCGATCAATATTGTCATTTGGGAGATATTTGATTCAAAACAACCACCTACAATCAACAACATTTTTTTACAGATCTATAGAAAATAGGTCCCAAGTTCGATCTCACATTAAAGCATCAAATTCACTCTGCATAGCTTGAAGCCAAAGTGGGTTGGAACAGGCTTACTTATATGTGTTTGGCAGGAAGGGTGTGGTGGTAGTGGTTGTAAGAAGGTTGAAGGGTATTTTTGGAGTGAAAATTCCATCTTTTGCTCGAGTGACCATGGGGTGAGTATTTGTGGGATTGGAATATGTAGTTAAGAGTAGAGAACGTGAAGGATTGGAATGTGTAATTGAGAGTGGGAATTGTGAAGTAAGAGATGAATGGGGTGATGAACTATTAATAGAAACATAATCAAGTGAAGAAGAACAATTATTATGATTCAAATGTGAATAGGAAAGTGAATTACTTGAAGAATGAGGCCCGTTATTGGGAGAAACAGTAGATGTATGGACAGACAGATTGACCGCTTCTAGTAAGTCACAAGACATGCTAGTGCGGGAAGAGTCATGAGGAGAAACATCAGTATTGGATGAAATAAGATCCCAACTAATAGAATAAGTTGATATTTTATATCTGAAAAACATATCAGTAAAGGGAAATATATTTTCAAAAAAATAAAACATCTATTGACAAATATATTTTTGAAGTAGCATGATTAAAACATTGATAACAATGATGTTTTTTCGAGAATCCCAAATAAACACAAGGCTGAGATTTTGGCTCGAATTTGTGAGTGGTGTTAGGATGCAACTAAGGATAACATAGACACCCAAACACACGAAGAGATCTGGAGTTGGGAAATTGACCAAAAAGAAGTTTATGTGGACTTTTGTTCTATAATATTAGAGTTGGAAGTCTATAAATAATAGATCGCATGAGAACAAGCAAAAATCCAAAAATGAGAAGGAAGAGAGGCTTGATGTAATAGAGTCCTAGCAGTTTCAATAACATGTCGATGGCGTCTTTAAACTGTAGCTACCTGTTGTGGTGTATATGGAGGAGTGACAAGGTGTTCGATTCCATTAATTTTTAAATATTCACTTAACCTAATATAATATTCGTCGACCCCATCAGTGTACAATGAGACAATCTTCTGATTAAAATGATGCTCAAGTAATGAATGTAATGATTTAAAAATCGATTGCACTTCAGATTTGAATAGAAAAGTATGTAACCACATGTATTTCGAGTAGTGATCCACAAAGAGTGCATAGTAGGATTTATTATCAATGGACTTAACTGGAGATGGTCCCCATAAGTCACTAACTCCCATAAGTCACTAAAGATAACATGTAAGGAATGTTAACTCAATATTGATTTATCAAAAAAAGGCAACTGATGCATTTTATTGGAACGACAAGAATTACAAACTTGAAAGGAGTTTGAATTAGACATTGATAAAGATAATTGATAAGATAAAGTTTGTAAAATACAATGATGAGGGTGACCCAACCGGCGATGCCATAAGGACAACGGAGAATAAACAGAAGCCACATTCACATGAGGAGCGATCTCACTAAAAGGCCATTCATACAAGCCATGTCTATTCTATCCTCGCACCAGCATCATCCCCAAACTCTGATCCTTCACATAAAAAAGAAGTTGGAAAAAATGCAATGGAGGCACAATTATCATGATAGAATTGTGACATGGAAACTAAATTAGTTTTAATATTAGGTGCACACAGAACATTTGTCAATTTAGAGGAACGTGAGGAAGTGTTCATACGTGCAGTACCAGTATGTGAAATTAGAATTGTATTACCATTGCATATTGAAATGTCATCAGTGCCATGGTATTCATGCATAGTAGACATGTTCGAAGTATCACTCGTGATATGGTGGGAGGCACCAAAATCAACCGCCTACGGCGAGGCTGAAGATGCAAAACTGCTCATATAATTAACTTTTGCTTGGAAGTGATTATGAGAGCGTGAACAACAAAACGCTAGCAACATGACCCAGTTTATCACATAATTGATAACATATAGATTGTTTTCCTGTGAAATGTTGTTATTGTTGCTGTCCAATGAAATTCTATGGTTTGGCTGGTAGTCGCCAAGTGGTTATAGAAGTGGCAGATTGTTGTTGAGATCAAAACAGTTGTGGTCGCCCATTGTGCTGGCCTTGTGAACGACGTTGAAAGTATTGCTGAGAGCCATTAGATTTTTGCGCAACAGCTGCAGTGGCCGTTGGAATTTTCTTCATGTCCTCATGTTTTAAAAATAATTCATGATCAAGTATTTTTTTCATACAATTCTTCATACGAAATTGGAGAGTCCTTTGAGCGGATAGCTGCTGATAGTTCTCTAAACTCAGAGTTAGGACCACTTAGGATTTCGACTATGAAATCTTCATTTGTAATTGGAGAACCGGTTATAGCAAGTTCATCCAATAGTGATCAAATTTGATGCAAGTATTCCGCAACTGATCGTGAATAATGGGAACACCTAGAGAGTTGTTCACGAAGGCTAAATATGCGAGTTTAAAATTTATTAGCAAATGATAGATGTAAAGAATCCCATGCTTGTTTTGAATTCAAGGCAACTGCAATAGTAGAAGCAATTGTAGGATCAATTGATGCTATTAAAGCATTTTGAATTAATTAGTCTTGACGGAACCAAAGAGCATATTCAAGATTAGGCTTGGGTTGTTCACTTCAACAATGGTTGAAACAGGTGCAACAACCAAACCATCGAGATGACCATAAATATTATGACCATGCATTAACATGGAGAATTGAGCTTTCCATATGAGGAAGTTAGAACTTCTAATAAGTTTAATAGGAAGTTGAGATGTGGGATTGAATTGGATTACTATTTGTGTTTTTCTGGTGGATGTACTGCAGCATTTGTGACTATAACAAAAGCGATAGAAACTCTTTAGAATAGAGATGACTCTGATACCATAAAGTGATTATGGAAGAATAAGAATGAGAATGATTTATTACGTAAGATGAGAAAGCCTTTAAATAGGCAATTACAAGATAAATCAAATATTATCTCTAGTAACCATAATAAAAACTGAAGATAATAACAAATTGTGTTTACCAACAACTGAGAAGATAATGATGAAGAAGTTAAAAAGATAATGACTGAAAAATTAAGTGTGTTCTCAGTTAACTCCTATCAACTATAACAGCAGTCTAAAGTGATATTTTTTGCATTTTTAACAAAGCTCACTGCTTTCAAGCATTATTAAGTGTAGAAAGACTCTTTCAACCGCTACCAAGTGTGAGAAGATGGCTTTGAGTGCTACCAAGTAAAGAAAAGGGATTTCGGGCGCTCGTGGTGTAAGCTTCCACTATGTTATGACTTTTATCTACTTTCAGGGATAACTATGTCTTTTGCTTGTAGATTATTTATGTTGCTTCACTGATTTTGACATAGGTCCTATCTACTAGGCTGGATTGTTGGTTAGACCCAGTACTAGCCTTTTGCTCCATGGGCTAACATAGATATTTATTTAGTAAAATATTTATTTGATCCACTACAATAATTCCTAATGCTATTTTTAAACGTGTTTAAGGATAAAATTGTTTGAAGATTTCTACTATGTTTTTCTTAATTTTCATGCATTTTTCATCACTAGCTAGCTTCATGCGTTTTCCTTTGATATTGCTTGATGAATTGAGCATGTTATTTCCTTTTAGAAGTTTTGATTTTTTCAAGATGTAAAGTGTGATGTCGGTGTCGAATCATGAGCGTTAAATGCTTGAATTACCTTAACTAATGCATCGTAAACGGTAGTTATTTATCTATCATGTCATTAGTCATTACAAGGTTCTCAAGTCTTCTAAATAATTATTCATCTATTTCTTTAGAAAAAAGCTGCAAGACCTCTCTCTCTCTCTCTGCCTTCGTTATGCATCTTTCCCCTTCCAAATCTTCAAACTCAGAAGATCTCTTGCACTCTCCCCACTGATTTATTTAATTTTTGAACTTTTACTTTTAATTTTTCTTTTTTCCCTCGTCCTGGACTATTCTTCATTAATTCTAACCTTTTCATTTTTTTGTTTATTAGAAATGCTCCTTATGGATTTGCATTTTTAAGTTTTATGCATATGGTGTGATTCTTACCTTTTGCTTTCTTGTTCATTTTGAGTCTGTTTTAGTTTATTGCTAGTTCATTCGCTGAGTCTAAGAATGAGCAATGGTGGTGATATTAGTATGCTCATAAATCTAAGAATGAGCAATGGTACCAATACTAGTGGACAAGCGCACACTAGTGATACTATGTGTATGTACAAGGCCACTTATTCCACAAGATATACTCCCTGCACAGTCAAACCGAGTTAATAAAATTACTCTCACTCACATGGAAAAGGTGGGAGCAAAATTAGAGATCTCAGACATTATTGTAACTAGACTCCCATCACTTGAGGATACCGTTGCCAAAATTTATTTGTGGCTCGTGGGCAACCCGTGATAGCCCATCTTTTTGCAGGCTTAGACAAGAAAAATATAGACCGTGGGCTTTTAAAATTTTATCTACACAAGCTCAATAAATTTGCGCGCCAGTCACGGGCAACTGATAAGTTTAGAATTTACCTATATTTTAGCATCTTTTATGAGTATAAATGTAATGAAATTGAAACTAAAAGATGAGATATTGAATGCATTTCCAGCAATTCTAGACTATTATTGCTGAGATAGGGACTTGGATGAAAAGTTGTGAAAAAAGAGCTAAAACGTGCAAATTCGGAAGAAAGAAGGACCAAATCAGAAATTCATCCAAAGCCAGCGATTGGCAAAATGATGTTGCTAAAGAAGGAAATTCGCCTGAAGATCTCGCCATAATTTGGAGTGAAAGGTGACGTAGCAGGCGACATAAAGACATCTTCGCCTCAAAGAGTAAAGTAAGGGAGGCGACTCAGAGATCCTTCGCCTTTGCATATCGCCTTTCTCGACAGTGAAGTATGCGATGAAGATGAAGTCTCGCCTACCTTGAGGCGATGTTGTAGGCGAAATAAATGGGATGTATTAAGACAACATTTGATGAGATATCGCCTAAGGAGATGTTAACTAAAAAGTTGTTTTGGGCGAAATATGTCCACTCGCCTGAGCATCGGGCGATGTATTAAGACAACATTTAGGATATTTCGCCTGAAAAGAGTTGAAGTTTGGCGATTAAGACAAGCAAAATAGGAAAAATTCGTTTGGTTCAGGCGAAGGAACAGGCAACATAAATGAAGAAAAATGTTACTTCGCCTATTTGTGTTTCTTTGTTGATTTTATTTCGAAATTACCACTAAGCCAAACTCTATAAATAGGAGCTCAGATGAAGCAATTGGTGTGAAGTTTTTTATAGAAAAACAGTTTTAGACGTTTGATTTCTACTCTTGACATTCTGTTATACTTTAAGAGAAATTCTAGATTCTTCTATACGCTTTATTCTTCATCTTCAGAGAAGATTCTTGAAGAAGTTTTGTGCTATGTTTTTCTTGATCATTGAGATTTAACTTGAAGATTGTGAAGCAAAAACTGTGACAGAGTCTAGCTTCAATCTTCCTTGATAAGATTTAGATCTTGAGCATGTCGATGATGATTTCCTGTGTTTGATTGAATATGCTAAAATAGATGTGCTAGCTAAGAGCTCTGTTGATCTGTTGAATCTTGATGTCGATTATCATTTCAATTGCAAAGTTTCTTGTTCAATTATAGCCAGATCTACTGGATTTCATGAGCTAATTGAATTACAAGGATGAGAGTTACGTAATATTGTTAATTTGAGATTTGATTTAGACCAGAGATGGCGATTAGGTTTCAGATATGAGAACAGAGGATCGTAGTACTAGAGATAGACTACAGATCCATTTTTCTACAGATTGTGCTTATCAGTTGTATAGCTTGTAGTATAGAGATATATGCAGCTATATAATTGAGATCTATTAAATTGAATCGAGAGATCTTTTAATAGATCACTGATGATGATCTAGAAGGTAAATCTGTGATTTAAGATGAAACTTGCATGAGAAGTTAGTTGAAATCAGATCTAGCAAATCAGTTTATTCTTTGTTAAGATCAATTGCAGAATAGAGTACTGACTTGAGTTTTCATTAAATGAATGTTATGAGATATTTTTACTTCGCCTCAACTTTATAATTCCATGATTCTCTTATTCTATGATTCATTTTGTATATAAATTCTTTCAGCAATTCAGATTAAATCTTAGTCTCAATTATGCTTCTTAGCTTACAATCCCTGTGGAAAGATATCTTAAATACTACATTAGACGTTGATAGGAATTTTGATTGAGTGCTGTGAATATAAATATCAGTTGAGTTTCGTCCCATCAATTTCTTGGCGCCGTTGCCGTGGATTGTTTTTCTTTGAAGATTAAGATTTATTTGAACTGCGCTAACATGATTTATTAAATTCTTTTTCAGTTTTAAATTTGTTGTTCAAGTGTGTACTGTATGCAGACAAGATCTAAAGGTACTCAAGACTTGCAGTTTGATCCTGAATCTGAGAGAATTGTTAGTTAATCAAGAACAAGATCAAGGTCAACAGCGAGAACTGAGTCAAGAAACATAATGTCTGGAGATCGCTACAACAGAAATAATAATGATACTGAAGGACGAGTGGATCCTGTGAGGATGACACTTCGTCAATATTCCATCCCACCTGTTGATGGCATGCCGCAGGCCATCAATTTACCAGCTGTAACAACTGAGAATTTTGAGTTGAGATCTGGACTCATCCAAATGGTTCAAAAGAACAAGTTTGGAGGAGGAGCCACTGAAGATCCTAATCAGCACCTGAACACATTCCTGCATCTGTGTAGTACATTTCGACACAATGGAGTCTCGAAAGATGCAGTGAAACTCTTGCTATTCCTATTTTCACTAAGTAACAAGGCTCACTCCTGGTTATATTCATTACCACCAGGATGTATCAATAGCTGGGAATATCTAGTTAAGAAGTTCTTAGCTCGCTACTTTCCTCCCATGAAGATGGTGAAACTGAGAAATATGATTTCTTCTTTCCAGTATGTGGATGGAGAGTCATTATATGAAAGCCGGGAGAAGTTTAAGGAGCTGATTAGAAGATGTCCACACCATGGCATAGCATTCTGGAGTATCGTGATGACATTTTATAGTGCCATGCCTCCTCAGATCAAAATGCACATTGATTCCTCAGCTGGAGGATCAATAATGGATAAAGAACTAGATGATGCTCATGATTTCATAGAATTGCTGACAAATAATGATTTTGGATGGAATGAAAGGGAAAAGGCTGCAAACAAGAAGCAGTCTGGAGTTTATGAGCTGGAGTCTTTCAATGCTTTATCTGCCCAGATAGCATTGTTGAATAAGAAGATGGACAATATGGCAGTTAATAAAGGCCATCCAAAGAAGACTTCAGTTAATTCTGTTGAGAAACAGAAGACTACTCTGACAGAATATGCTCAGGAAGCAGCACTAGCTGATGATGAAGATGAGCCAGAGGAGTCAGAACAAGTAAATTATTTGCATAATAATTATGGGAACCAGCAGAGGCCATACTATCAATAGAGGAATCAACCCTATCAAAATTAGGGTTATTACTAAAGAAATCCTCAGCCTGGTTACCAATAACAAGGACAGTCTCAGTATCAGAAGAAGCCTAGTATGGAGGACCTTCTAATCAAGTACATGGAGAAGACTGATACTGTTCTTACCAACCATACCACCTCAATTTAGAATTTGGAAACTCAGATGGGGCAGCTTATGCAAGTTCTGAACCAAAGACCCCAATGAGCACTTCCAAGTGACACTGTGCCCAATCCAAAGGTTAAAGATAAATCCAAAGAGGAACCACAAGTGCATGCTATTACATTGGGAAGTGGGAAACAACTGGAAAACTCTAAGGAAAAGAAAAGTTATGAACCTCCTGCACAGAATAAGGAAAATGAAGAAATTAGCAAACCTTTTGCTAAAGAACAGGAGGCCGTGAAGATTACCTTACCTTTTCCTCAAAGAGATAATAGAAAGAAGCTGAATAAGCAGCTTGAGAAGTTCTTAGACATGATGAAGCAAATCCATGTCAACATCCCATTTATTGAGGCATTAAAACAAATGCCTGTTTATGCTAAATTCATGAAGGAGTTATTGTCAAACAGAAGGAATTTAGCTGATGTGGGATGCATTAATGTGAATGAAAGTGTGAGCCAACTTGTTAAGTACCAGATTCCTAGGAAAGAGAAGGATCCTGGCAAGTTCACCATACCTTTGACCATAGGCGAAAGATTCAAAGGAAGAGCTCTCTGTGACTTGGGAGCTAGCATAAACTTGATGCCTTTGGCCATCTATGAAAGGTTAGGAATAGGGCATTTCAGACCTGATAATGTCTTATTGCAACTTGCTGATAGATCTTTCACTCATGCAAAAGGAGTTGTGGAAGATGTGATAGTCATAATAAACAAATTCATATTTACAGTGGATTTTATAGTGCTTGACATGGAGGTAGATGAAGATGTACCTTTGCTACTAGGTCGACCATTTTTGAGAACTGGAAGAGCATTGATAGACGTGGCAAATGGTGAACTCACACTCAGAGTTAATGGAGAGGAAGCAAAATTTAATCTCTTGGAGTCATTAAAATTTCCATACGATTTTGATGAAGTCAAGAGTATACAATTGGCAGCTGATACAGAGTTGATGGATAATATTCTTTCATTGAGAAGTTCAGATCCACTGAACAATGTATTGATCAATGATGTGGATATGGACATTCCTGAGGAAAGTGCTTATAGTGGTGAGCTGGAATGCATGACTTCTCATTTTGTCCTCAACATTAGTGATATACAACAATCTGCCGAGCCAATGCTTCCCTCAACTGAAAAACCACCACAGTTGGAACTGAAGGCACTCCTAAGTCATCTTAGGTATGTATTCCTTAACTCTAAGGATTCTAGCTTACCTATTGTTGTTTCCAATGACTTAACATATGAACAAGAGGAAAGCCTCCTCCAAGTGGTGAGGAAACACAAGAAAGCCATTGAATGGAAGATAGCAGATATCAAAAGAATCAACCCCACTTTCTGTACACACAAGATCATCTTGGAGGAGAAACATACACCCAAGATCCAACATCAGAGAAGATTGAATCCAACCATGAAGGAGGTTGTGAAGAAGGAGGTACTGAAACTCCTTGATGCAGGTATTATCTTTCCAATTTCAGATAGTGAATGAGTTAGTCCAGTGCAGTGTGTACCAAAGAAGGGAGGGATTACTGTGATAAAAAATGAAAAGAATGAGTTGATCCCTACTAGAACTGTTACAGGCTGGCGTATGTGCATAGATTATAGAATTCTGAATGATGCCACTAGAAAGGATCATTTCCCCATTCCCTTCATTGATGAGATGTTAGATAGACTAGCAGGACACCCTTATTTTTGCTTTTTGGATGGTTATTCTGGATATAACCAAATTCCCATAGCACCTGGTGATCAACATAAAACAACTTTTACCTGTCCATTTGGAACCTTTGCTTATAATAGGATGCCTTTTGGACTGTGTAATGCACCAGGAACATTTCAGAGGTGTATGTTAGCTATCTTTACTGATTTCATAGGCAAGTTTTTAGAAGTGTTCATGGATGATTTTTCCATTATAGGAGACAGTTTCAATGATTGCTTGAATAATCTTGAGAAAGTGCTTAAAAGATGTGAGGAAACTAACCTAGTCCTTAATTGGGAAAAATGCCATTTTATGGTAATAGAGGGTATTGTTTTAGGCCATAAGGTGTCTGCTAAAGGATTAGAAGTAGACATAGAAAAAATCGATGTGATAAGCAATTTACCCCCTCCTGTCAATGTTAAAGGCATCAGAAGTTTCTTAGGACATGCTGGGTTCTATAGGCGTTTTATCAAAGATTTTTCAAAGATAGCTAGACCCCTGTGTGTTCTATTAGAAAAGAAAAAGAAATTTGATTTTACTAATCAGTGTTTGAAATCTTTTGTGCAGCTTAAGGAAAAGCTTGTCTCAGCACTAGTCATAATTCATGTGTGATGCATCTGATTTTGCTGTAGGTGTAGTGCTGGGACAGAGAAGGGAGAGGCTATTCAGAATCATTTATTATGCTAGTAAATTATTGGTGGAAGCTCAGAGAAATTACACCACCACTGAGAAAGAATTACTAGCAGTAGTCTTTGCATTGGATAAGTTTAGATCATACATTTTAAGATCTAAAATTATCATTCATACTGATCATGCAGCATTGAGATACTTATTTCCTAAGAAAGAGTCTAAACCTAGGTAGATAAGATGGGTGCTCTTGCTGCAGGAGTTTGACATAGAAATCAAAGACAAAAAGGGCACTGAAAATGTAGTAGCTGATCACCTTTCAAGACTGCACATTAAGGATATGGAAGCTCAAGTTGACATTAATGAACAATTTCCAGATGAGCAACTTTTCCTTTGTGAGGTAACATTTTATCCATGGTATGCTGATTATGCAAACTATTTGTCTTGTAAAGTGTTACCTGAAGATCTAAACAGTCATCAGAAGAAAAAGTTCCTTCATGAGGTCAAGAGGTACATATGGGATGAACCATATCTGTTTAGGAGATGTGTTGATCAAGTGTTAAGACGTTGCATCTCATATGAAGAAATATTAGACATCATCAAGCACTGTCATTCTTCAGAATATGCTGGTCATTTTGCTGGAACGAGAACAGCAGCCAGAATTCTAGAATGTGGTTTCTATTGGCCATCAACTTTTAAAGATGCACATGCATTTGTGGCCAGCTGTGATAGATGCCAGAGAATGGGTAATATTTCCAAGAGGCAATAAATGGCCCAAAATTATATCCTAGAAGTGGAGTTATTTGATGTCTGGGGTATTGATTTCATGGGACCATTTCCTCCATCCAACAAGGATGAGTATATACTTGTAGCAGTTGACTACGTATCCAAGTGGGTAGAGGCTGTAGCTTGCGTTACAAATGATGGAAATGTAGTGGAGAAATTTCTTCAGAAGAATATCTCCACTAGATTTGGCATACCCAGGGTATTAATTAGTGATGGAGGGTCTCACTTCTGCAATAAGCTGTTGGAAAAGGTTCTGAAGAAGTATGGAGTAATTCATAAAGTTACCACAGCTTATCATCCACAAGCCAATGGTCAAGTAGAAGTTTCAAACAGGGAATTAAAGAAAATCCTGCAAAAGACTGTGAATGAGTCCAGAAAAGACTGGAGCCTCAAGCTAGATGATGCTCTGTGGGCTTACAGAACAGCTTTTAAAACTCCAATTGGAATGTCACCGTTTCGGATGGTGTATGGCAAGTCATGTCATCTGCCAGTGGAGTTGGAACACAGGTCTTATTAGGCTGTTAAACTGTTGAATATGGACTATGAAAAAGCAGGAGAGCAGAGGCTTCTACAACTAGATGAGATGGATGGATGACGCCTTAAAGCCTATGAAAATCATGAGATGTATAAGCAGAAGGCGAAAAATTACCATGATAAGAAGATTGTCAAGCGAGAGTTTAAACCTGGACAATATGTATTGCTCTACAATACCAAGCTTAGTTTCTTTCCAGGAAAACTGAAATCTAGATGGTCTGGATCATTTAGAATAAAGAGTGTTTCCCAATATGGAGCTATTGAATTGTTTGATAACAAGTCCACTAACTCTTCTGTTGTGAATAGACAGAGACTCGAGCATTATTTAGGGGGAGACATCTACAGGACAAGGGATATCCTTTATATCTCAGATCCTGTAGATATAATGGGAAACCAATAATAAACTTGCCTTGGTCGATGCTAACGACCTAAAACAAAGCATACTCCTTACACAATTATTCTTTGGAAATATTATGCTATGATCAATTAATTATGTAAGTTTTTAACTATCCAAGTTCATGTTTTGCAGAAGAATTGTTGTTTTCAGATGAACTTGGAGTCTTAAGAAGAAGGCGAGATGTCAATTTTATTGCCAAAAGACTCGCCAAAGCTGTTTATCAATTGGCAAAGAACAAAGTCATTTCGCCTATAATGACAATTTGAAGATGGCGAAATAAGGAAAGTCGCCATGAGTGGTTGCCTGGGTTAAGGCGATAAAGAGGAGTCATGCCAAAAACTTCGCCTACTCTGCTCTTATGAAGGCGAGGAAGGATGAATCTCGTCTTGATACATCGCCCAGTGACGATAAGAGTGAGGCGAAAATTCAATACATTGTCATCTTATCTCGCTAACCAGGTATGTTTTCTGACGCTAAAATTTAATTTCGCCAAGATTCTTCGCCTGACAACAAGTTGATTTTGGCGAAGTATCATTAATTCGCCTAGAAACTCGCCTGTTTTTGAAAATATTTTTGGCGAGGTAGCATTCATTTCGCCTCATTTAATTCGCCAGAAACTTTTTTGAAGGCGAAATAATCATTATGTCGCCACTTTATATCGCCGGTTAGGTTGTTTAAGGCGAGCTCATTCTTTCTCGCCTATTTCTGAATTTTATGACACCTGCATTTTAGGCGACATAAATTATTTCGCCACATAAATAGGTGCATTGCAATTGTTACAGTTGGATGACACGGGGCGAGGCTAGAACTTTACGCCTTCTACCTAGTTCTTTCATCATTGCACATATTCTCTGATTATCTCATTAACCCTAATTTGATTTTACTGTTGCCATTACTTTGCTCTCTGAGATTTCAATTATTTGCAAACCCTAAAATCGCGAATCTCTCGTTTCGGTTCTTCTTGTCGAACGATCTAATTCACAGTAAACCAATAAGGTATGTTTAATTTCTTCTCTCTCAGTCTTGTGAAAGCTGATAGTTGTTTTAGGTTTATCTGTGTTGTGATGTTAATCGAACTGTTAGGGTGTTAATAGACCGTTTGTGTTAATGGTAATGTTGTCGAAATTTTGTGAGTTTATTAATGAACATGAACGGTTTTTTAGTTGGGTGTTTCATTTCTGTGATTATAATTGCATTAATGACAGTAGTTGTTAATTTTAAGCTGTAAAACATGGTTTAGAGTTTGATTGCTGAATGTGTTTTGTAAATGCTGAATCCATGTTGCGACATACTGTCAAACTGTTTGATGTTGATAATGCTGTTGTGCTGCTGAACTTTAATTCTGTCAAAGTGATATATGATTATACTGTTGAAATGGGATTTCAAATTGCAGATTATGGCTAAAAGAAATAGCGACAACTCTCCTAACCCAACCAAAAAGAACAAGAAAGCCAAGACTTCGGCCAAGCCGAAGATCTATGACGAGAAAAATTATCAAGTCAGGGTGATTCTTCCATCTTCACCCAAGTCGCCCAAGCAGAAAGGGGTGCAAATTGGTTCTAGTAAGAAGAAGAGTATGGAAAGCACACCAAAAACCCCTTCTACACCAAATGCTGAAAAGAGGGGTGTGTCTGCTGTCAAGTCTACACTGGCTAAAAAGCAGGCAGCAGTTGTGGAGAAGGTGACATCTAGTTCACCAAAAGTTTCTAAAGACAAGTCCAAACTCAAGAGCCTTTCTAAAAAGGACAACTTACAATTCTGGCAAGAGAAGGGATTCCTTTTAGAAGAGTTTGAAGACAAGAGATTTGGGAACTACCTTTGGAGCTGGTTTATGAGGCAGTTGGTGGAACAACCCAAAAAGGTGAATGCCACTCTGGTGGAAGAATTTTATGACAAGGCCCTAGAGGAGTTGGACACTCCATCTGATATTTGAGGCCATCAAGTGGATATTTCTCCAGAGACCATATGCAACTACTATGGTTTGATGGAAGCTAACCATCAAGGAGATAGAGGAGTGGAAGCCTCAGAGCTAACTGAGGATGATTTGAGGAGCTTGAGGAGATTTCAGCATCAAACTCAAGGATCTGAAAGAGATGTGTTGGCAAGTGAATTGGACATTCACACTGTCATTTGCCTAACTTGGCTAAGGGACAACGTAATGCCTAGAAATAAAGGAGTAGGTTCATAGCAGATGAAAAGAGGTTCCTCAGAGACTTCAACCAAGGAAAATTCATTCATCTGGGGCAGTTGATCTTCTCAGAATTGAAAAGGAGAATTTAGAGTCTACGGAAGGAGAGGTCCAGACAGAGAACTTTGTACTTCCCATCCCTCATTACGGGTTTATTGGAAAAATGTGGAGTCCAGAGCAGGAAGAAAGATATATGGTTGATTGATTCTAAACCCCACAATGGTGGGTTAGAATTAAGACTCTAGGAGAGTAGGGGTGGAAAAGAGACTACCTGCATTGAAGCAGTGGAAAAGGTGAAGGAACTAAAGACTTTGAGGGAAACCAAGAAGTCAGGTGTTCAAAGAAATAATCTTTCATCTCCTACTACAGTGGCAGCACCAGTTGAGAAACTATCGTCAGCTCTTACTAATAGCAATAGAGAAGAAAGTGGAAGGGTGGCTGAGCCCTCATCAAGAGAGCAGCTTGATGTTTCAATCTCTTACATGTAAACAAGAAGATTGAAGAAAAGGTGGCTGAGTTCTTCAAATCCATCTCTACTCCACAAGATTTTGTCAGAATATGGGAGATGCATAAGACTAAAGAAAACATCTCTCCAGTAGGTTTTGCTAGATTCTCAACTAGAACTTCAGTTAAGGAACCACCAAGGGTGGAAGAACCTATAGATAATCAAGGGAATCTACAACTTGAGCAAGGAGATTTAGTGGATACTCAACCTGAAGTGCCTGTAGAGACAACTGAAGACATGGTTGTTTGTCAACAGAGTTTAATTGAACAGCTAGACTTAGCATCAGAAGTTGTAGTGCATCAAATTGTTGAAGCTGATGAAAGATCTGTGGACAAAGGAAAATCTGTTATATTGGAGTCCACCACTGGTAATGATAGGGATGTGGATTCTGAAGATTGTGAAGAGATTGATACTGCAACAATCGAAGAGCAAAGCAAATTGTTGGCTTACTATGCTGAAACTACAGGTTTACCAATATCAAGTCATGAGGATGGTGAGGGATCAAGTTCTCAATTTCAAGCTGAGGAACACCAATAAGAAGTAAATCTGTTAGAGCTGAATGAAGAGCAAACAACTCAAGTAATGTGTGTTTCGACTTGTCAGGTTCCTGATAATTTCAGGCTTGTAAGTTGCACAACTGAGAGTCCACCACAGCTCATTAAGGAATATATTCCAAGACTCTACATTCTGTATCCAGAGGTTCAGAGATTGGTGAATTTGTCAAGGATGGGGATTTTCTCTCAGGACCATTCTATGGAATAGTCTGATGACTCTTTGGCCATAGTACCTTTCTATCCTACTGAATCTATTAGCCAGGGCGTTGGAGACAGTGGCAATGATTCTGAAGCTGAATATGAGGATATTTCTGAGTGTGGTTCTTTGGGGAGTGACGACAACCTCATTACTGATGAAGAATATGCTCAGGAGATTGCTGAGAGAAACAGTAGGAAATGGTGGCATTTTCTGGCTCCTGTCTTTGTTGAAGATGACAGTGATGAAGGACTGCCCTATTTTGGAAACTCCATCAACTGCTGTAGCTTTAAATCTTCAGATTACCACAATAGAGATTGGGTCTGTTCTTATTTGGAACTGGAAATCTAACAGATCTCCATGGGACAAGGATTCTGCCTTAGTAATTCCAAATAAATTCATAACTGAATTTTTCCTGCAGATTAGAGAATATATCAGAAGAACTTATATTCTAGTGAATCCTCCTACACTGAGAAGAAAAATGAAGATTCTTGCTTCAGAATCGAAGGAAGTCAGTGATGATGAAGACCGCATTGCAGCTGTTAAAGGAAATCCACCTATTCTTAAGCAATACAAGAGGAAGCAAAAGACAAATCTGGAGGGATCTTCTCAGAGAGTGACTAGAGCAATGGCCACTAGAGCTGCTGCTGACACTGAAGCTGAAGTTCGAGTGTCTGTTGTGGAGCATTTAAATTTGAAGATACCATCTCCTGGTGCTAATACACTTCCAAGTTCATCTCCAGCATCTTCTCGTCCAAGAATACAGAAGTTAATCCCAAAGCCCAAGAAGAGGAGACTGAGCACCAAATCTTCTCAACAGTCCATATCTTCAGATGATTCCTTAGATGAATTTTAGTTCTATTTGACTTTTCTTCTTTTGTAATGTTAAAGATTTGTTTTTATTTTGTCATTTTAAGAGTAATGTGAATATTTTTTATGTTAGTAAAGAGTAATGTGTTTCCTTGAGTCTTTTTTTTCATTCTTCAAAAATCATGTGATTGATAATTTTGTCCTTATTTTTGTCTGTTAAAAGAGTAATATGATTGCTAGTTCATAATTGTTACAGAGAGTTTTAGATTTTAAGTTGGGGGTTCTTTTCCCCAAAGCTAAGTGAGTTAAGTCTATAGGAGGTAATATTAACTGTGAAACCATTTCTCACTTAGATTTTTGAAGTTAACAGGTCACTCCGCAGGGATTTTAATAAAACAGTGTGTTGAGGCGAGATGGAACTCAAATCGCCAGAATGATCGCCTTGTGTCAGGCGAGATCTCTGTTTCTCGCCTGGTTGGTAAATTCTTTCATATGGTACAGGCGAATGGTTAGGGCGATATATCTTTTATTTCGCCTAATTCTGGATTTGTCTTTTTGGCGACATTTCTATCTTGTCTAATATTTCGCCTGCAGGATCTGTATTTCGCCATGACATTATTCCTCTTTGTCACTCTAAATTTGCGACTTCTATATTTCGCCTGGGTATTTCGCCTAAGGTTAGCGATCGATTTTTTATTATTATTTTTTTTGCTTATTGTTATTTCGCCTAACAAATTTTCTGTTTGCACTTTATTTGGGCGACTTATCCTCCGATAATGGCGACATTCAGGTACTTTGCCTAACTCTCTGGTTCATTGTTTTATACATTCCCTCATCTACTTCTATTCATTTTTGTTCTCTTGAGCATTGAGGACAATGCTTTCTCTTAAGTTGGGGGTGGGGTAGCAATCATGCTGATATTATTCTTTGTGTTTAGTTTTATAGAGTGATTTTATTTGTAGATTTTGTTTTAAAATTTTCTTAGGATATTAGGTCTGAGTGCATGATAGAGCTTACATTGCTCATAATTCAAAGTGATTTAGTTTTTCATAAAATGAGTTTTCAAATAGTAAAACAAGTGTTCAAAACAAGCAGTTTTGATGAGCAATTTTTGACAAATTTCTTTTAACACTGATAAAGATTCTGGTTAGTTTTGAATTGTGAATAAGTTGATGAGTTTTGATAAGGAAAGAGTGGAGAAAACCTTGGGTAGAATGTGAGGTTTTGAGCTTAATTCTGTGCCTTTTTCTTCATGAGAGGGGTTATTTTGATTCTCTTCCTTATTAAACACATTTATCTGAAAAATTTTCTTCTATAGAAATCAGAACCTTCATAGGTTTGCTTTGAATTTCTCATACATTCCTCAAGTGTACAGGGCATTGGTCGGGTAAAGTCTGTCTTAAATCTGCCAAGGAAAATGATTTGATTTGAGAGAGTGAGTGAAACTACTAAATAGCCTTTGCCTACTTGATATAACCAGACCTTGATATCTAGTGAGGTAAACCATCTTGTTTCCATTCTCATTAAAACCTTTTCTTTGGTCCCTAATCCAGTCCAAACCATAAAGATAGAGATATAATCTCAATCCTACCCTTTGGACTTACCATTAAATTTGGGATTGAAAAGATGGGAAGTGAGGATTGTCTTAAAGAGTGTTTTTGAAGTTGCTTAAAGCATAATATACGTTTAAAGAAAAAAAAAATGAATAAAGGAAAGAAAAGAACAGACACAATCAAGTGAAATGAGCAGTGTTTATAAATAAAATATTATATGAATAAAGTATCATAGAGTGGGGAAACACTTAAGAGTGAAGAATTAAGGGATTGAGAGGAATTTAGTGGTATGTCCAAACTTTGATTCCTTGAAGAAATTCCTTTCTTTCATAAGCTAACTTGACCCCATTTTCCTTATATTTACAAATCCGAGATTCTAAGGTAGACAAAAAGGCAGTACTGAACTTAGGAACCTCTAAGTGCTGTACAGTGTATGAGTGAAGTTCAATGTTCGTGAGGTTCTTAAAATTTTCTTCATACGTGCTTGTGAAACACTAGAATCACATTTTCCTTGGTACATAACTCTGATTCTTGAAGTGACTAGTGTATTGAGTGAGTAACCTTTAGGATTCTGAGAGATCAAACACTTATGAGAGACTACAGTGAGGAAGTAGTTTCAATACTCAATTACTTGGATCTTCTCAGATACTTTGCCACATGAAGAAAATGACCAGTTTTTGAATTAGTTGTTTGAAAATTTTGAAAGAAGAGCTGGTCACTATTTGGAAAATTTTCAAATTTTTACTTAATGAATTGCTTTGAATTATGATATAAGTTTGCACTGATTGCTGTCTCAGTAGATTTTTAGTCAGTTTGCTTGAGGACAAGCAAAAGGCTAAGTTGGGGGTAATTGATAAGTCTATAATTTACCTATATTTTAGCATCTTTTATGAGTATAAATGTAATGAAATTGAAACTAAAAGATGAGATATTGAATGCATTTCCAGTAATTCTAGAATATTATTGCTGAGACAGGGACTTGGACGAAAAGTTGTGAAAAAAGAGCTAAAATGTGCAAACTCGGAAGAAAGAGGGACCAAATTAGAAATTCATCCAAAGTCAGCGATTGGCAAAATGATACTGCTAAAGAAGGAAATTCGCCTGAAGATCTCGCCATAATTTGGAGTGAAAGGCGACGTAGCAGGCGACATAGAGACATCTTCGCCTCAAAGAGTAAAGTAAGGGAGGCGACTCAGAGATCCTTCGCCTTTGCATATCGCCTTTCTTGACAGTAAAGTAGGCGATGAAGATGAAATCTCGCCTACCTTGAGGCGATGTTGTAGGCGAAATAAGTGGGATATCGCCCAAACTTATAGTTTATCACATGCGACATTTGATGAGATATCGCCTAAGGAGATGTTAACTAAAAAGTTGTTTTGGGCGAAATAGGTCAACTCGCCTGAGCATCGGGCGACGTATTAAGGCAACATTTAGGATATTTCGCCTGAAAAGAGTTGAAGCTTGGCGATCAAGACAAGCAAAATAGGAAGAAGTCGTTTGGTTTAGGCGAAGGAACAGACGACATAAATGGAGAAAAATGTTACTTGGCCTATTTGTGTTTCTTTGTTGATTTTATTTCGAAATTGCCACTGAGCCAAACTCTATAAATAGGAGCTCAGATGAAGCAATTGGTGTGAAGTTTTTTAGAGAAAAATAGTTTTAGACGTTTGATTTCTACTCTTGACATTCTGTTATACTTTAAGAGAAATTCTAGATTCTTCTATACACTTTATTCTTCATCTTCAAAAAAGATTCTTGAAGAAGTTTTGTGCTCTGTTTTTCTTGATCATTGAGATTTAACTTGAAGATTGTGAAGCAACGATTGTGAAGCAACAACTGTGACAGAGTCTAGCTTCAATCTTCCTTGATAAGATTTAGATCTTGAGCATGTCGATGATGATTTCCTGTGTTTGATTGAATATGCTAAAGTAGATGTGCTAGCTAAGAGCTCTGTTGATCTGTTGAATCTTGATGTCGATTATCATTTCAATTGCAAAGTTTCTTGTTCAATTATAGCCAGATCTACTGGATTTCATGAGCTAATTGAATTACAAGGATGAGAGTTACGTAATATTGTTAATTTGAGATTTGATTTAGACCAGAGATGGCGATTAGGTTTCAGACCTGAGAACAGAGGATCGTAGTACTATAGATAGACTACAGATCCATTTTTCTACAGATTGTGCTTATCAGTTGTATAGCTTGTAGTATAGAGATATATGCAGCTATATAATTGAGATCTATTAAATTGAATCGAGAGATCTTTTAACAGATCACTGATGATGATCTAGAAGGTAAATCTGTGATTTAAGATGAAACTTGCATGAGAAGTTAGCTGAAATCAGATCTAATAAATCAGTTTATTCTTTGTTAAGATCAATTGCAGAATAGAGTACTGACTTGAGTTTTCATTGAATGAATGTCATGAGATATTTTTACTTCGCCTCAACTTTATAATTCCATGATTCTCTGATTCTATGATTCATTTTGTATATAAATTCTTTCAGCAATTCAGATTAAATCTTAGTCTCAATTATGCTTCTTAGCTTACAATCCCTGTGGAGACGATATCTTAAATACTACATTAGACGTTGATAGGAATTTCGATTGAGTGCTGTGAATATAAATATCAGTCGAGTTTCGTCCCATCAGCAACCCGTAATAAGTTATGTGCGCTTGCGCGTGTATTTCGAGGGTTACATACGTTGACACCTATTCCACATGTTGTCATTAATTTCGAATGTAAACTTTTGTCATACTTTGTTAGCATGAAAAATGTAAGAAAATTGTTTATTTATGCATAAGTTCTATTTTTCTTTCTTTTGTAATTACGTTTGTTTCTAGTTCATTCATATTTTAAGTACTCATTTTCAATCGAAACCCCAGCATGACTATATATCTCATGTACCCGAGCTTAAGATCGTTTCATACTTTTGGTGCTTGATACATCATTCGAGTTCTCATGATGATTTTGTAAATAAATTTTGATAACTCAAACAACATAATTATGCACAAATAGATATTTCATATAGTTGCTTCTTTCAAATTTTCTTTTTATTGAATCTGGGCCTAGTTAAAATTCCCTATATGGAAAAGAGTGCTTGTAACATCAAGAGACTTCCTAAAACTAATACCTCTTTAGGTGTAGAATTTTCCAGCTATGCTCCACTCCTTTTCCTTTCCTTATCAGCAACTTATAAGCTCCTCGTCAAGATCTAAAATTCATCACATGATTTCAAAGGCTCACTCAAGGAAAGAAGATTTACCACTTTATTTGAAAACCTATTATTAAACTCTATTAGTTGAAAGACTATCATAACATTAAATATGTTGAAATGATCATGATGCTCAATTGTAATATTGTTCTTCTGTTGTCAATAATGTCTTATACCTTCAATGCAACACATACTCTTATAAGGAACATCAATATCATATTTCTCTCATAAAAATTGAACACTTTTAAAAAATCACCCCAATAATCATTCAACTCTTGCAACAACTGTTTGGTACTTGATACTTAAGCTAGTGCATTTATGATATCTTGAGATTTCACCTATAATGCTTGACATAACATATCCGAAATGTATAAAAATTTATGCAATAATAGTAAGATAAAAACAAAATTAAATTTTCATCTCCTTACATGCACCTTTTGCCTTTGCCCAGATGTTGCCATTCAATCTATTTTAATGAGTTCTTCAAAAAGGTTGCAAGCTGAACTAAACATGTCACTCACACTTAGGGCTGGCAACGTATCGAATCGGTGCGGGTCAGGCTCGCCCCATACCCAACCCATATTTATATGGGGTAGCCCCAAATCTGACCCGAAATCCGAACGGGTCCGAACTATTTGCCCCAGACCCGAACCCGATTGGGTCATTCTATATTCGACCCGATCCGTTCGACCCGATTAAAGAATGATGTTTTATTTTTTTTATATACAATATACAAAGTAATTGAAATAACATATTATAAGTACTTAAGAGTTACCACCATTACAAAACATTCAAATATATATAAATATATAAAATTGACCGTGCCAAAAAAAAAATAACACCTAAAAATATGGAATTAAATAGATTTAATCATTGTAATACAGTGTAAACATTGTAATACATAATCAACTCATATCGATAATCAATATATCTAACCTTAAATGTAAAATTAAACTAACACTTAAAAATATAGAATTAAAAACGAGGGAAAGAAATCTATACCAGAGATGAAGAGATGTTACCGATAATGCTGAAGGAAAATTATAGAGAAATTGTTTGCCACACTGTAGAAAACTATTTTTTTTGTTATAAATTATAATACAATATTTATATATATAATATTTATATATCTGTTATAGGTACTGGGCGGGTCGGGTTGAAATTGTTTGACCCGGTCCTGACCCGTTGATCTGGACGGGTCATGCCCTTCGCTCCAAATCCGACCCAAAAGTACCAGATTAAAAAGGGTTTGGATCGGATCGGGTATTTTTACTAGCCCTACTCACACTTTTGATGTATTTAAGTGAGTTGGTCGAGGCCATTTTCAATGTTTGAACTTGATTAGCTTCTACATCAGTCTTAAGCTTCCCTATAGCAATCATTTTCATCTTTCATCATTGTCGACCATTTTCAATCCAGAGCAATGCTTAAGAGAAGTTTGGATAAAGTTTACGATGGAACTTTAATTAGAAAAGAATAGTCACACATCATGTATCTCTTTAAATGATGAAACTAAAGCAAGTTGAAGATGATGACTAAAACAATGAATGTAATAGGCATAAGGAAAATCATGAAGAAATAGTGCTTGTAATTCTTTCCATTCACTTCTCATATTACTAGCTCTATCATAACCTTGACCTCATAAATTTTCATCTAAGAGATTGTATTGACTCAAAACTATACATATCTTTTTTTTTTTTAAGGTTAAAGAATTTGTGTCATCAATATATACAAGTTCAAAAAGTCTTTCTCAAAGGAATTCATCTCCATCAACATATCTCAAAATTATAGTCATTTACTTCTTACTAAATTAATTAGTTGCTTCACCAACAAGAATGCAAAATTTAGCATTAATAATTTTCGCACATATCTTCTCATGCACTGCATCGTTTGAAATCTTCAACAATTCTTGTTGGATACTAGGTGATACATAATTGTCTAAGATGATGTCACCAATGCCTTTGTTCATTCTTGCTTGTAACTTTATCATCTCAATAAAATTTCATTGATTAGCAGAGCTTGAAGATTTATCATTATCTCTAAAAGTACAATCTTGCATAGTAATGTAGATCTGAGGATGGATCCTAAGATGAAAGTATACACCCTAATCAAGTAGTATAAAAATATTGACCCCACAGAGACTGCTTACTAGAACTAAATACCAAAATTACCTAAGCCTAATATAACTAAGCAATCAAAATCGATTGAAGACAAAACTAAAGATAATTAAATAATAATAGCAAAATAATACAAGAGTTGAAATTAATAAGTGAGGAACCTAGAACTATGAATTCACCATCTCCAATCCTAATTATTGAGTTATCCATGTCTTATTACATAATTATCTATCTCAAGTAATGGTAGATAGTTTAGGCTTCCCTCAAATTCTCTAAACCCTAATTGATTACCCTAATATGAGATCTTTCTCTTAATAAACTAACCAACACCATTAAAATTACAAGCATAGATAACATTAATTCAATAAGAGATTTGTCTTGTTATTTTCTGAATGTCTAATTATTTCAGATCTAATTTAATCTAACTCTTTCAAGTCTAAATCAAACCAAAGTAAACATCAATCGATTAGCCAAACTAAAAGACGACATGAAGCACAAAGAATTAGAATTTAAATATGCAATTAGCATTCACGAATAAAATAAGAACTCAAATCATAGTCATGGAGATGCCACATCACACCCTATTTAATAAGTTTACTTCATCATGTTAATATGAAAACAACCCCTAAGCATAGAAGTCATGAATACTATAGTTGGGAATCAATTAGGAAGAAGGAACCCCCTTGGTTGAAACTCTCAATTGACTCATCAAGTCTTTTATTTTTTTTGTAGAACCTCTTGATCTCTTCTCCTGTTAATCCAAGATCAAAGACTCAGCCGCCAAAGATCACAAATCAGGTCTAAAATCATCTATTTATATCTCAGGTGAAAATTTTAGCAGACAAGATGAGAAATTTTATAGACATGAAAAGATAAACTTATGGAGTCTAAAATATGAGGTCTAATAGGATCTTAGGATATGTGGATATCAATTATGTGTATGATACGGAGTCAGAAATTTGGACATCACATTAAACATTAGTACTGTTGACAAACCTAACTGCCACCTAGTGCCCAGAATTCTATATTGTGCCACATCAGTATAAGTCAATATCATGATATTTTAATGTAGAACGAATATGTTAATAGCAATGAAATTCAAAAAATATTTTGTACAACAGTTATAGGCCTTGATTAAAATCAAACTAGAGCAATTACAATTGTTTATGGAAGGTCGTAGCTGCTTCTATCAATGCTTCAAAGTCTAAGAATCAATTATCAGAAAATTTTGGTCTCAAATTGAAGGCAGAAGAAGCGCTATCACCGTCTTTACATTTAAAATAAGTCAATGGAGAGTTAAGATTGTGAAGAGTTTAATGTTTTCAGTTTTATGCTTTTAGCTTTCAAATTATCTACACATTTAAGTCTTGAAGATTTGTCACTTGAAATCTTGTGAGAAATTGTGTCACTAATACCACATACTGATTAATTAGGAATTAGGGTATCTGGTAACAAATGTTAGAACTTTAGTGATGATAGAACAATATGTATGTAAGATTAATATGCTAAGCTTTGTATTGATAGTGTATCAATTGTCCTTATGTGTAAATAGGTTGAAAGGACAGCTAGGAGTAAAAAAATGATGAAAGTGGATCGTCATGTATGCATAAAGGGGAGAGTAAGAGGAAACGTAGAGGTGGTAGTCAGCCTTCCGTGTCACTAAATGATGTCAAGATGAGATTTCTGTAGACATTGAAATCATTAAAGAATAACCAATGGCAATTGAGGAATTAGAGGACATACCTATCCCTATGTAGGTAGAAGAAATAGGTTGACCAAACTTGTGAGCACACCAGTAGAAATCAATTTAAGTATGGTGTATGAATTTTACCACATTATGAATTTAGAGACTTCCATGCCAGAGGGTGTTGAAGTGCGAGGTGTTCGAGTAACATTTTAGGTACCAAGATCTAACATTGTCTTAAAGGACATTAACCTTAGCGATAAGTAGGTTAATTTTGCCTAATACTCTGCTTGATATCAATGCCTTCTGCAAAACTGATGTTTTGGGTTTTAAGTAACTATAATGGTAGTATTATAGGTTTTTGGGATGATGTTTGTTGTTTAAAAACTAGTTATGAAATGTGTATGATACCTATTATGTTAACAATCATGGGTTAGCTATTTTATGTTGTTGAACTTGCTTAACCCTATGGAGATTGAATTGTCCTAACTTAATGCTACAATTAATGTTGTAGATCAAATAAGGAAGAGAATTGTCATTATAGAGAAGACAACAACTTGTAAAAATATTGATTCCTCAAGAACAAGAGCATAGTAACGTGTAACTTCAAAATAAAACTAAAGTGGGGGAACAAATTAAGAAGAAATCTAGACAAGAATAGAAGGGTCTGACAAGTGGAAGGAAACCGACAGAACAAACCATTAGAGGTATCAAAGAACTAACATCAAACTGAAGGACTTGACCATGGTAATAAGAATGTTAATTTTATTGTTATACCATTTATTAGCTCACTATCTGTGTTTTCTTGAAAACTACCATTGTGGTTTTTAAGTAACTCTATAGGCAGTAATGTAGATTTTTGTGGTTGTTGGTTATTGTTTGAATTTTTTTTTATACCAAATTTGTATTAATATTTAATTTATGAACTATCCTGAGTTGGTTGTTTTATATTTCTGAACATACTAAACCCCATGGAAATTGACATGATATTAAATGGTATGATGTATTTAGTTTTATTTTTTTCTTGTCTTCATCTGGTATTAATATTTGAAAATATTTTATATTGATGCATTACTAAGTTAAATATTAGTAACATATAACATTGTGTGTCAGGTAGTGTCTTGAAATTGGATGCCACCAAGAATCCTTAAGGCTTTGCCATGGTTTTATCATGGTTTCTTTTGGATAAAATCAAAATGCTTCTCAGGTGGTGACCAAAAATTGGACACTACTTAAGAAGTATATACTCATTATTAGATATCGTTAAAATAAAATATGACAGTGTCTAAATGCTTCTTAGGTGGTATCCAATTTTGGAACACCACCTGAAAAGCATTTAGAAACTGTTGGTTCTTTTTAAAAAATATATATATTTCAGTGTCTAAATGCTTTTTGAGTGATGTCCAATTTTCGGATACCACTTGAGAAGTCTTTATGCACTATCGTGTTTTTTTTTTAATAAATAAAGTACAGTTATTCTTAGATGGGGTTAGAAAAATGGATACATGAGAAACATTTTGGCATTGTCCATCTATGAAATTATTTACTTCTCATGTGAATTTTACATGTTTAGAGGCATGTTTACAAGCATTTTTTCCATAGGACTAATTACCTGGACATGAACACTTACAAATATTATTTCAAGCTTTACAATCCACTTTCAAATACGATTTTTTACATATTTCTTTCCAACAAAATATCCTATTAGTAGACACCACAGAATATTTCAAAAATCAATAAAAAAAATCCACAAAAGTAAATTTACAAACAAATAATGTAGCGTCAAACCCTCGCCCTGTTGGGATCCGAGACGTGGGTCCGATCGTAACGACAATGAATTTACAATTCAATAACTTTCAATTCTTTGAACAATATTAATAAACCAATCATTATCAATTTACAAGGTCCGATAAATCAATATTCAATATTCAATGCTCAATGGCCCCTTGTTATAAACAATGATCAATTTCAATAAGCATACTCAACTCAAGTATATAGTAGAATTTAAGAGTGCAAGTATTTATTATTACATTCTAGATCCAATGTCTTAGGTTATACATCACTCTCTAATAAACCAAAGAGTTAATGTAGTACAATTATTCAAAATGGTCTAAAACATGACAAGTTTCATCAAGTCCATGAAATAAGTGCATGAAGGAAAAATAATCTTGAAGGGCATTGTCATCCTTCAATGGGTAGCTCGATCACCTGGGGGTTGCCATTCAGACAGAAAATAGAAACACACAGACTAGAAAATAAAGCAACGTTAGGCTATCGATGCCTAGTTTGCAACTAATCGCTCTATAAAGACACACAATGTACATGCCAAGGGATGCAGGAATTTAAGTGTCACACAATGCAATTCATAAGGTTTGTAACAAAACATATAAAACAATCACACAAAATTCAACCATAATCATGATAGGTTAATTGTACCATTCAAAATCATTCAATTTTTCTAGATTTTACCATGTTACTGAGCTATACCGAATTGCATACCGATCTGTATACCGAATTATAACTTGGTATCACATGAAAGTGCAACAACATATTGTTTGTCCAATTCAATATCAAATTGTTTACCGCACTACAGCTCGGTATCATATGAAAATGCAATAACACACTCTTTGTCCGAATTCGATATCGAACTATGTACCAAGCTACAACTCGTTGTCATATGAAAAAGCAATAACATGCTCTTTGTCCGAATTCAATACGGAACCACGTACCGAACTACAGCTCGGTATCATACGAAAATTTTCTCTATTCAGACTATATTCCTGAGCACACAACTTCCAGTTGTCATCTAAGAGATTTACTCAAGTTTAAAACCTAACCAAACGTTAACGAAATTGAACGAAATTTTACAGGTACACTCAATGGATAACCAGCTTTACAAAAAACTAACCATTCGCCAAATGGCCAACCCGTTTAAGCACACGACGTTGCGCAAGTGATTGATTTAGTCAACTTGTTGCGACTATGCATGACAACCCAAATGCAACATAGTAAGGCACCAGCTCATTCCTTTACTTTCCAATTTCCATATGTTAACATAAATCAATGCATTTCAATTTATTTTAAGTCAAGACAACATTCTATCCATTAATCACTAATACTTATACATTATTTATACCGAGTTATAGGCATAACTTTCATATAAATATGGCTAAAATCAACATCTTCATCACCAATTCAATATTTATCCAATTAATTACTATTTACCCAAAACAAACTAGAGAATAGAATTCGGGATTCAATATGGGCCCTTGCACCAATAGTGAACCGAAGTTCCAATATGGATTGATGTCCCAATGTGGCTTTTGCACCAAGTAACACAATATTTTCGTGTTGTAGTACTTATAATCCCTAGGCATGCCTTATCTCCTATCTTCTATAGCAAGCCTAAAGGCTTTTGGTACTTGTACCAAATATTTATTAAGTCAATTTGTCCATATTTCAATACATTCAATGTTTAAGCCAAATACCATAGGCCATAATTCAACATGATATTGTTATTCATCAAACCATAGCAATACAATTTTTAACAATCCTTTCCATATTAGCTAAGCCCATTAGTTAAGCCAAATTCATCATCAATCAACAATTCCAACCCAACAATTAACAATATAAACATACATCTTCCATTAATACCATTTTTGTACCAATATCTATTAAAATTACAATTGGCCTACAACACCCAATATCACCCATTTTACAAAAACTTAACCACATTCATCCAATCTTTCAAGTTGTCATCATGAATATCACAAGCATGTTATTATCAATAATTATCATTAATAACCAAACATAACACCAATTAACATCAATAATAATAATCATGGAGCTCTAATTATCAATCATAATGCTATCTCTTATTCTATAACACGCAACAAACCACAATCAATTAATGAGGAGCTTAAACAAAGTTGCAAACCTTGATTCCAACACCCAAAATGTTAAGTCTACACCACTTGATGTCCACCCTATTGTGCTTCTCCTTGTTGTTGGTTTCCTAAGGAACCAAACCAAGGACACACATTTAACACCAAAGGACTAAACACACAATATCATGACAATAACACTTATTAAATGAAATCAATACTCATTGGCAATTTGTCTAGGTTATTAGAGACATCAACAACCACCCTAAACTTTAATGTAAGCTATAACATTAATTAAACTCAAAACCCACCCAAAAACACTTTTGAAAACACCACAACACAATCCTTATTACCCAATTTTGGTTGAGTTAAGAAAGAAGAAGAAAAGATTTTTACCTCCCTAGAAAGCTTCCAATCCACACTATAATGCTTAAGAATAGTTAATGAAGTGTTTGGGGGTTGTTTGGAGTAAAAATGATGAGTCTTTGGTGGTTGATAGTGGTAGTAGTAGAATACGTAAAATGTGCTGTTGTTGAGAGAGGGAGTGAAATGTGGTGTGAGAAGTTGGAAGGTTGAAGAGAGTGAATATGGTTTTAGTTTGGATTGGGCGTGGTGGGTGTAATATAATTTTGGTGGGCTTGGTTTGAATTGGGCCAAAATGGATCCAATCCAATTCTGAGTCCGGTCTTTCCACCAACACTCTGCTTCGGCTATTCTATTCGTCTATAAAATTATTTTTTCCTTTTTAATTCAAAGACCACCACCAGTTTAAAAATCGGTATTTTCTGTTATATAGGGGTAACATAGTAATTTTGCCAAAAAATACATTTTGACTACAAATCATTATTTTTCCCAGTTTTCAATTTAGGTAGACTAAAAGCTTCCAATTAATCCAAGGTCATTAGTCCCTACTTGCCCAAGTTTAAAAACTCTCTTATTTATTCCTACTTGGAATGCAATAAGAGTTTAAATTAAAAGTTTAAATAAGTAAATCTAAAAAAAAAAAGTCAATAAATAAAAGAAAATTTTGACCCCAATTTTTGGACGTTACAAATAAGCCCATATAATAGTTAATCAACTATAATAAATTATTAACTTTAAAATTCTACATGTTATGATGGTACATCTATATCCTCATGACTCTCTCCATTGATATGTGAATACATCTCCCCATTGATATGTGAGCCTTTATTATCCTCGTCAACTAGTTGTGTAGTGGAGATAGATATCTCTTCAAATCCTACAAGTATACCACGAGTAATATCATAAATAAAACTTTTATATGAGAACCACCAACATAAACCTATTCAATAATTTCAATATTGAGAGCTAAAGCATATTAACAAAAGACAACAATTATAGATTCCATTTATTCTACCCTTCAAACCCAACAAATATATCATAATGAAAATCACAAATAAAATGCTTTTATGAGATCCATTAAAAAAATAATTCAACAATTTCAATATTAACAACTAAACTAAATAGCCCTAATATCAACAAAACACTTCAAACATTCACTTTCACCACTAATACACCATTAGATAACTATATGAAAGCTTAATTAATGCTTCTATACAAAAGAACAACAAACCCCAAAAACGAATTCCAATATTGGAAACTAATCTCTAAAACCTTAAATCCAACATAACGCTACAAATCTATTCTTTCCACATATGCATTCATTCATCAAATATTCAAAAACACCACTATATCATATTAACTAACTAAAAAAAAATATTAATTACATATTCTTTAACAACCAACAACAAACCTCAATCACCATTTACAAAATTAGAAAATAATCTCTAAAAATCCAATTCCATATAAACCCTAGAACTTAATTTACAACTCAAACTAGTGCTAGACAAGACTAAAAGAATGAATAATGATGTGGTTATGAATTATACTAACCTCAAAATGTTACTTCTCAAGCTTTAAAGAAATATTCAATGGAAGGAAAGAGAAGTGATTAAGAAAATGGGTGGAATGAGGGTAATCGATTTTGGGATTTGTGGGCTGGTGTTTTAGTTTTTAAAATGAATATTATTTATATGGGCATTTTGGTAACTAGTATTTTGAAAGAGGGGCATTCTGGTATTTGCATATTTATTTCATTTTCTTAATTTTTAAATTTTTTTATTTATAAGACTATAATGGTAAAAAAGACTCGTAGAATAAAAATCAAACTTTCAAATGATCATAAATTTAACTCAATCTTTTGTGACCATTAACTTAATTAAAACTTTCAGAATTCCATTTCTAAAACTATTTCTAAATAAAATATATAATAAGAAAAAATTATATAAAATAGACCAAACTTAAATCTTCAAAACTAATCTTAGAATTTCATTTATATTTTTTATCCATCAAAACTTTGATTCTAAAAAATAGTCCTTCACAGTTTCACAGATTCTCTTAGTAAACCATCTTCACACATTCACATATTAGTGGTCTTCATCTAAGGGTAAAATGATCCTTTTGCACTATTTTTGAAAAGTGAAAATTTAAAAAAGTTATTCTTATGAAGTGTTTTAAAAGTGTGCTATATAGTATAAATAAAAATTACAAAAGGACACAAGTGAAATTCTCCCAATATAGTTTACCATGTCCACTTGATTTACTTAGAGATTAAAGGCCTGTTTGGCAATTAGCTATTAGCGGTTGGCAAATTTAATAGCGATTAGCAGTTAGCGGATTACATTAGCGATTTGACCAACTATTATCTGGTAGCGAATTGATGATACAATATTTGTAATTAATTGTTTAATAATAGAAGTATTAACGGATTCAATTATAAAATGGCGTAAAAAAACATTTTAAAAGGATTATTCTTTTATTTTTCATAAGGTATATTTTGCACCGTTACCTTCAAATAGATAATTGGATGTGTTGAATATTTTATTATTGATTAATAATACTAGTAAGTAATAATTTTAATAATATTTACTATTTCTATATCAATTATTAATTAAGTTAATATACAAAAGAAACTAATATGCTTACTACAGTACTAAAAAGAATATTATAAAATTTTTTAATGATAAAATATTATAATAAAAAAGTATAATGAAAATATTAAATATTATTATATTATGTTTCAATTATTTTATTAATACTTAATTAATGTAGTTCTAATTAAAAGTATGGAAATTTAGTCTTTTTAACAAATATCTAATTTTAAAACGTTTTAAACGCCAATTTCGATCACCTCATATGTTTTCTAATGCGTCTTCTAATACTCCAATAAAAAAAAAACAGACACGTGGACATTAAAAATAGAAAAAATAAAATGAAAAACATCAGCTAGCAGACTTGAGTTAAATTTAGCGGCCCTAATTCCCAACTTTTCTCAATTTTCGGAACGAGAGAGAGAGGAGCTCTGTTTCTTCATTAAGAATCGATGTCGTTATGAAATCTCTACTCTATTGAATGATTTGTTCACTAATAATCTAGGTTTTACCCGTAAAATTAAGGTTTTGTCATGTGTCTGCTTTGGAATTACGGATTCTTTAGGATTTCTGCGAATTAGGTTGGTAATCTTCTCTTTACTGCGAATTGATTTTGAGTTTGTTTGTGGATTTATGCGATATTTTACTGTCTTCTTTTCTGCTTCTATAGGCTTCCTGTAAGTCTGCTCCTACCACTGGGAGTAATGAAGCCTCACATATACCGCCCAGGAACTGTCACACTTCGGTTAACTTACTTGGCTTATATTTAGTTTTTAGGTAATTATTACCATCAATAAGTGAAATAAGTTGGTCTCTAATAATGGGTTCTATGGTGTTTCTTCTAGTGAAATTCGCAAGTACTAGAAGAGTACTGAGCTACTTATCAGGAAGTTGCATTTTCCAGGACTTTAAGGTATACTTGATGGTGTTCTCTCATTTTCTTGGTTGAATGCTGCTATGTGGTGGTGTGATTGGCATGGGTGATTTGTTTTTGTGTGTAGACTGATCTGTGTGTTCTAGAGCCATGTTGTCCTTGCACTCCAAGAGGCTGCTGAGACATACTTGGTCGGTTTATGTAAGGACACCAATTTGTGTGCCATTCATGTAAAATGTGTGACAATCATGTCCAAAGATATTCAGCTGGGCAGGAGGATCAGTGGCGAGTATGCCTAAGGCTGCTGTTGTGGAGTGCTTGGGGTGGGAGAGGTCTTCATGTGTTTATTCTTGTTACTTCTTCTATGAAATTGGGTAGGGTAGAATATGTGTTCTGTTAGGTATTATATTAGCAATATCATTTGATTTGGTTTAAAGTATTGGTATCTTCTGTGTATTTGTTAACTGGGGGTTTGGATTTGGTATATTGACTGTATAGTGATTTTTGCTTTTTGAATTCTTTTGCTGCATAAGGACAGTTTTCTGTAACTGAGGATTTCTTAATACTTTTGGTATATTGGCTGTATAGTCATTTAATAAAGATTCACAGTATCAGCCATGCATATAAGTGAATTTCAATCAAGCCTGGTCCTCATTTAACATTTGCATTTCTTTTTTAGCTCAGTTACCAGGACAATGTAGACAGGTCTTCAGTTTTAGTTACTGGATACTAAATTATCCAGGCTTTCTGGAAGAAATATTTTAATGACTCAGAAGATGGTCAAGTGCTTTTACCATCACCCATAGCACAACGCAAAACCCATGTCAGAACATAATAAATATAAACAATTCTCTTTTAAGTTACAAAAGAATGCATGTTAAGAGAGAACCATTTAATCACTGCATACCAATCTAAAGTTCAGAAAACTACAGACCAACCTAAACAAGTCTGGCTAATTCCATATAGCTAACATATCAAAACATCACAGTCTGCTCACTAGCCTGCTTACTTTCCACTATCTTCTTTGAATCAAAGACGAAGGAGAATAGATCTGACTGATTTCGCAAAAACTCTATAAAGACGAATGCTTATGATCTTTTCATGATGTAACCCAAGAGAATACCAATCAAGCCAACCAAGAGGACAAACAATAATGATACACCACCTTGGTTTCTGCTGGTTTCACGCTTCAACACTTCCTATATATTGTAATTTCATAGCATCACTTAACTCATATAGTTGGTGACAACAAATAATTAAAAATATATATGACTTTGGCTAAGGCAAAAACCTTCATTACTTTTGGATTTCATAGAGTGAACAAGGAGTTTGCTCATCTGCTTTAGAATTAGCATTAATTCACAATATATCAGATTTGCTAATTGCAAGAGAAGTGCAGTTCATAACACAAATATAGCAAAAGTCAAAAGGCATATGCCTAACCGTGTCATCTAGTGTAGTAACAGAAAAGATGAAAAGAAACAATCAACCACAAGAAATAAGAAATGAAGAGATTCGCTAACATATAATACTGACAGGAAAATGCTAAGGAAAGAGATTCAATAACATATCTCAATAATCCAATCAAACCATTATATCACACATTTGGAAGTGGAAATGCAGGTTCTTTTAAATAAATATAACCTTAAACATCATTCTAGAGATCACTAACTAATAATACTAACATCACCATATTACTAACAATCATTTCAAATGCTATAGAAATAATAAAAATGGCAGATAAAAAATAGCTAATAGGGATCAAAAGCAACATCACAGTTAAAAAACACTTATAACAAAAATAAAATAAAATCATAATATGGTAGAAAGACCAAAATTTACACAATTTACCAATATTATGATGTACTTGGAGGATCAAAAGCAGTGTACGTCAAGTTCCACTACTCATCATTAGTGGGTGTAGTCCTTGAAGACTACTGCGTGGAAGAAGCATGTTCCAAACTATACTTTATTGCCTTAGGTTTTTGTTTTCTATGAATAGCATACTCTAAAGCATTCTTTGGTCTCTTACATGTTTGGTATGGAACCCGTCCTTTAGGTTTCAAGCCTTTAATTTGACTTTCATTGACCTTACCATCAATTGCATCATCTCCAAACTTCTTTGGCTCAACTATCACATTATTTACCTTATCTGTCACATTATTCGCATTCATTACCATTCCTACGATGTCGTTATCCATTTTCAAAAGACAATCATTAACATAAGTATAAGTATCTTCCCTCTCGGTTGCTTTTACAGCCAACTGCATGAATGAGTTACATAACTCTTTATATCGCAACTTTTTCCTTACTTTTTCATCAACAATCATAACTCATTCATTGCGAACTCTTGTCATTCAATTCTTAATATGTTTTGTCCACCGCTTTAAGATATATTCATCGAGTATTCGCTTAACATTCATAAATGTTAAGATACTTAAACTATGCGAGCATAACATACTTGAGAATTCAAACTTCCTACAGGTGCAAGAAATTGAACCTTGAATAGAATCATATGTGACTATATGTTCTTTAGCCCAATCAAATGGTCTGACCTCATATATTCTTGAACTTCCAAGTTAACTTTTACACTCGATCTTGCTTTTAAATGTCTTCTTCAATTCCTCATTAAACAATGCAAACATCTTATGTGTATATACAGCAGCTGCATGCTTCAATATTTTTAATGGAAATGTCATAACGGGAGAACTTTGAGCATTTTTTAAATCTTCTATCGATTCCTTCTCTCGGCGATCATCTATCAACCTTTGAAAATGATGGAACACCTCAACAATGTTATTTTTGTAACTTACATAACGCTTTACAACAGCATTCATGCACTCACTTCGTTGAGTTGTAATGATATCCGCACAAAATGTGTTTTTTCCATAAACCAATGCCCATTTTTCTCATGGAGAAAACATTCTTGCCAAATATTCATTATGTTTCAAGTTATATTTCTCTAACATTTCATTTCGTGCATCAAGAAATTCAAATTCTTCTTCAAATTCGTACACACAACGACTAAAATCAGCTGCAAATGTGTTCTTGAAACTCGAAAAAACACTAGAAAGATGGAGCGCTGCATTCTGAAAAATGTGCCAAACACATAAGCGATGGTATGTTGATGGTCACTTGGAAGTTAAAGCAGCACTCATTGCTTGATCTTGATATGTTAAGATGGTTTTCGGTCTCTTTCCCTTCATGGCATCTTCAAATGCATCAAATAACCATTCAAAGGTTGCAATTGTTTCGTCATACAATAATGTTGCACCAAAAACCATTATTTGTTTATGGTGATTTACACCGACGAACAGCGCTATTGGTCTACCATCTCAATGTTTTCTATATGTAGTATCGAAGCAAACAACATCACCAAAATGATCAAAATCTTGTATCATTCTACCATCGGTCCAAAATATATGGGTAATTAAATCTTCCACATCCAGCTGTATTGCATAGTAAAAGTGTGGATCTTCACTCATCATCCTTTGTAAATATTGTAAAATACATCCACTATCACTTTTTTTCATCTTCAGTGTTCTCTTAGTTCTTAAATAATTCTTCAAATCAACATGAGTGAAACCAAGATGTTGAATTCCGCCGACTTCCTCTGCCATTACATCCATAATTTTCTTTGGAGGCAACCTATAACTCTGAGCAGTATCAACTTGAGTTTGTTGAACATTAGACATTTTTTCTAAAGCATCTTAACATGTAAGATTTTTCCGGATCGCACGGATCATGATTGTGTTCTTCAACAAACTTTGCAATACGAAACTTTCCACCATATCTACAATTGATTTTCATCATAGCCTTACATCCGGACCTAATTTCAGGACGAGGATTCTTGACTATAACACATCGATTGTCTGACACTCTAAAACATTCTCTACAAAACATAAACTAATGTCCAAGATGTTGCCTGTAATTTTATCTTTATGAGCAGCTAATTTTCGGGTTCCAAAACCTATTGCCTTAACATATTTCATGTAGAAATTATATGCCTCAACTTCTGTTTCGAACTTCATTCCTATTTTAGGAATAAGTTCTTCTGATATAGGGTCATTCATTCCTGCAAATAATAAATTATAATGTAACCATGATTTTGTAGACGCGACAGTGCTCTAATTCATAAATTAAATTTCAGAACTTTTTCTTAAGGTTAGGATAAAATAAGTAAAGAGAACTTATGAATCTCAAACCTAAACACCTAACAAAACATAAATAAGAACCCTAACTACCAAATCTCAAAGTCAAAGACATACCTCTGAAACAGTTCAAGTCTTAGCTCCACTCTCACTCGACCTCTAAAACAATTCAAATCTTAACTTCACTCTCGCTCGTTCCGAAAGTTGAGAATTAAGCCGTTAAAGCTAACTCACGTCTGTTAGGCGATGTTTAACTTACATCTATTAGGTGATGTTTTTTATTTTATTTTTTATTTTTTTTTTAATGTCCACGTGTCTATTTTTTATTGGAGTATTAGGAGATGTAGTAGAAAACGTATTAGGTGATCGAAATCGCTTAAACGCTCCTACTATCAACATTTTAGTAAATAGCGTTTTGGATTAAATCAACTGATTAAATTGCTATTAACCAAATTAACTATTTTAAAAAATTAGAGTTTTAATTTTAATCAAATCTCTACAACTTCTGAAAATACTATCATATAATTGAAAATGTTATTTAACAAGCAAGCTCTAAACATTTTCTTTAAATAAAAAAATAAAAATAAAAAAAAAAAAAAAAAACAACCTAGCAATTCCTCGACTCAGAAGGGTATTAATGTTACAAAAATGAAACCTATCACTCATTTGCAAAACTTGAGATTTTAGGGTATTTGTGGTATTTGCTCAAATTTTTAATCCAAATAAAATAAATACACGTGCGGAACTGAAAGCATTCGACACTAAAAATAATTTACATACCGTTCACATGCTCAAATATATTAAAATATAAAATAACATTTTCGATTTTAATGTTTGAACAATTCTCCCCCTAACCTGTACCCAAACAAAAATCTACCTCTGTTACTGTTTGCTTGGAGAGACGACCTCGATTCTCAGCTATTCAGGTTTCTACTTCTTTCTTGCTTTTCTTCTAATTCATCTGATTCATTTATCTGGGCTTTTCGATTCTGTTATTAGCTCTCTATCGTTTCGATAGTACTGATTGATAAGATTTCTTTAGGTGATGGCAGATCTAGGGTTGTAATTCATGCCTGATAAATTATGAATGGAATTAGGGTTAAGCTGTTTGGAAATCCTAGTAGGTGAAGCCGAATAGTTTGTTGAGGATTTAAAAAAAAAAAAAAAAATTAAATAGAAGCGAAAAAAATGCTGTTTAGTTGGAGACTGTGAAGGTTCAAGCTTTCATTATAGGAGTTCACCGTCGAAGTCTTAGAACTTCTTGATCTCAGATCTTACAGGTCTCTTTTAATGGGTGCTTTTATTTTATGGGTCTTCCAGAGAGTGAATGTTGAATACCTACTGTTTTTTTAATCTAAATTTTCATTTATTATGTATAGTTACTATGTTGGAAATCAAGGTTTATTTCTTCGTATTTATAGAATACTAAGTCAAATCTCTTGCAGGCTGTAATTTAGAATGGTTTGCTCAGTCTGGTGATAAGATCATTAAGATATAGTCTGAAGGTTATGCTTGATGGTCACTGAAATAATTTGTTTAACAGTATGGAGGATGATAATGGACTTGAGCTGAGCTTGGGTCTGTCTTGTGGTGGATCTGCTGCCAAATCCAAAGGCAAAAATGGTAGTTCTTCAGATACTAAACCGGAGGAAGGTGACAGAGGCAACAAAATAGTTGATGATTTTAGAAACTTTCTTCATGGAGGCACTCCGAAGCCTGACTCAAGTACTGGGTCAAAGAGAATTGACCCAGTTAAACCTCAAGAGAACTTCTTTAATGACCTTTCTAAGACTGCAGGTGATAAAGATGCTTCTGTAAACTTGACCACTAGAGGACTATGGGTAACAAACAATAGCAGGTCTGGTGATATAGAGGAAGATAATCGCATGGAAATAAACAATAAACGTAAATTGTCATTTGATGAGATTAACAATAAGAAAAAGCATGAGAAGGAATCCAATCCTATTGATTTACATGACAAGGCAAAGACATCACACATTTCCATCACAACAGAGGAAGGTTCAACTGCTGATAATGAAGATGTGGCAGAGTCTGAAGTTGAGGGTTCAACCTCAAGGTTGGCTTCTCATCATGATGATGGTTCCAAAAGATACATTGGAGTCGGTGGTTCTTCTGAGGCAGCAAAGGAGGTTCGAGGGTTTTCTGATAATGTTGTTGACTTTCAAGGACAGAAGAGGTTTAATGGTTCATCTGAAACTGAATATAAGGTTGGAAATGTGTCATATGGTGTTCCGTTCTCAGTCCAACCTGTTAACCTGAGGAACATACCATACACAATATCTATGAAAGAAGCTAATTCTTCCAGTGTTCCCAGCACATCCAGCCATCCTCTACCTGGAATTGCACAAAAGATGCCAACTGCAAGTAATGAAAGGTCGACAATACAGCCTGCGACTCCTGGGAACTTGCCTGTTATGTTTGGCTACTCTCCTATTCAACTTCCAACATTTGACAAAGATAATTCCTGGGGTTTGGTTTCTCAGCCTCAGTCTTACCACCAATACCCTGGCAGAATGCCACCAAACTCTGGTAAGCAATAACAATGGGTTATAGGTTTTTGTACACTGTTATTTTGTTATATTAAGAAGAAACAGGTAGCTCAAATAGCAGATGGGAACGTGCCAGTGATCTATGAGCTAAGCTACAACATATATTGGCTTACCACTTAAACCATAATTTAGAATCATCAGTTTCAGCTTTATGAATTCTGTCTCCCATCTATTTATCTGTTTCCTATATCATGTCCCTGCTATCTTGATGTTCTTAGTTACTATTTGAGGCATTGTATTTGTTAGTATCCAGCTGTAATGGGAAATGATATTTTCTGTCTTGCTTTTGATGGATTCAGCTGCCATGCAAGTGATTACACTTAATCCATCAGAGGCTACACAATTTGATGGGAGAACACTGGATTGGGCTAAAGGTGATGGGAAACAGCATGCTACTGAAGAAGGCTCATCTACCCAGGCAGCGGAAGATGGCAAAATAAGTGGCATGAACAACCATGGGATAAAAGATACTTCTGACCGGTCAGGGGCAGATGGTCTGACTCTTGATTTATCAGCTATAAAGCCAGGTATAGCTGCAGACATAAAATTTGGAGGATGCGGTTCTAACCCGCCCAATTTGCCATGGGTATCAACAACAGGTTCTGGGCCAAATGGTAGGACAATTTCAGGGGTAACCTATAAATACAACTCGAACCAAATCAGGATTGTTTGTGCCTGCCATGGTTTGCACATGTCCCCTGAGGAGTTTCTGCGGCATGCCAGTGATGAAAATGTTAATCCAGATGGTGGCAGTGGTGTGGTGACATTTCCAAGCTCTAATCCTGCTGCTTCTGCTCAGAGCTGAGATTTAACTTCATTGATCCTGGAGTAGTTGGCTTCAGCTCTGAAGGGCATACTAAGGTTCCTCCATAAGCTCTTCATATATCTATTTTCTTTTTTTCTCTTTTCCGTAATTTAACCTTTGCAATTTAATAGAGATGTCTTTGTAAGAATCTTCAGTTTTAGTTATTTAATGTGTAATATAAGCACTTCAATTCCACAATGATGGCTAGGGGTGTAAACGAGTCGAGTCGAGCCCAAGTATACCCAAGCTCGACTTGACTCGTGAAAGATTATAGTAAGCTCAAACTTGAGCTCGAACTCGTCGAGCTATCAAAAATCAAGCTCGAACTCGAGCTCAAATGATAAACGAGTTACTCGAACTCAATTCGTTAAAGCTCGGTTATGTTTTCATTACTGATTTTTTAATTTTATGTTATTATTCTTGACTCGAATTTGGTGTACTCATGTTCGACTCGACTCGTTTACCCTTTTTATAGTAAAACTCGATAAGGCTCGCGACCTTTACGAGTCAAGTAATATAAAGTTCGAGCTCGACTCGTTACAGAAAAAGCTCGACTCAAACTCTACTCGAGCTCGTGAACGAGTCGATTTCGAGCATTTCTCGAACTGATTTCGAGCATTTTTCGAACCGATTTCGAGCATTTTTCGAGTCAATCTCGAATAGCTCGCGAGTAGCTCAACTCCTTTATACTAGCTCAATTCATTTACACCCCTAATGATGGCATCCTATGAAAAAATAAACCCCTAATGATGGCATCCTATGAAAAAATAGAAATAGGGAGTATTGAGTATTTGGACCCTTCAAGTTGGTTATATTCTTCATTTAAACTTTTAAAGTTTGTGAAATGTTATTTAGACCCTCTAACCTTTTGTCCAAAAACAACCACTAATTTGGGCTTTTCGTCAAGATCGAACAAACAAACATGGTCCGGCATGTGTCATTTGGTCCATGTTAACACTGAGTATCAAGTGTTCCGGCAAGTTGGATTCAAAAGGGGTGTATATAATACGGGATGTGGTAAATATGGGATCGATTTCGAAAACTTGGTATGGTATGTATCGAACTCGTGTAATTCGATTCGGTATTTGATACGATAAAATTGAAAATTTAGATATTTGGTGCGGTATAGGATGGTATACAAATTAATTCCAAACAATAATTTATTTATAAATACAATTAATAATAAATAAAATTTATAACTAATTCAAATATAAAACTAATCAACAAGGTTTAAATAATAATAAGTTAAAAAAATAAAATTATTTTTTAATTTTAATTTTTTCTAGTAATTCGGTATGTTTTATACCGAATCGAAATATTATGGCACGTTTGAACCAAATTTTTAATTATAAGTACAGTATTCGGTACTCAAAATTTCTTTACTGAATACCTAATGGGACGTTCCGAATGGACACCCCCACAAATAATCATTATTTTTCTTTATTTTATTCATTTTATTTATTTGGTAATATTTTTATTGACATAATTTATTTGGTAAGTTTACCATGAGTTATAATTGGTTATTATTTTTTATTCCATTTATAATTAACCTAGAGTGTGTTTGGTAAGCAGATTTTTAATTAGCGATTAGATTTTAGGTTAGCGATTTGGAAATTTAGGTATTTGGGTGTAGCTTTTTGATTAGCGATTAGATGTTCAATTAGCAATTTCCTGACAGCTACTTGATGTAGCTGTCCACAAATCGCTAATCAAAAAGCTCCCATTCTACCCTTATTCAATTTTGGTTATTACAAAAATGTCCTAATAAAAATTATTCTTTTGAACTAGATTTTTTTTTATACACTTTAACTATATTCTAATTTTTTTAATGATAATAATTTATATATTATTTTAATTTATTAAATGTGATTGCAAGTTTTTATGATTTTTTAAAATGTTTTAATAAATATTATATTATATATTTTTAATTAATTGATGAATACAATATTAAAGAATTTTAATTAAAAATCTTTTAAAAATCATTTAATAGATGAATATCAGTACTAAAAATAAAAAACTATATTATAAATTAAAAATTATAAAAATAATATATTATCCTTTTACGTTATTTTATATCTAACAGCTACTTCAACATCTGATTGTTCTTACCAAACACTCATCTCAAACAGTTACTTCAATCGCTAGTTTAACAGTTAACAGCTAATCGCTAGTTTAACAGCTAACTCAATCGCTAATGTAACATCTAGTGCCAAACATACTCCTAGTTATCATTATAATCTATTTTTTTTCCGGTCTTAAGAATCTAATATTATATATCAGTATTTTAAAATCATATTTACTTTTAGGAATTTGATAGCATGCAATAAATTAGTAATAGAGTTATATTATTGTTAGAGAGATGATGACTTAGCGTATGTTTGGTAGGTAGAATTTTTAAATAGCAATTAGATTTTTCATTAGCGATTTGGCAATTTAACTGTTTGGGAAAAGTTTTTCGATTAACGATAGATTTTTAATTAGCGATTTCCAGAACGCTACTTCAAGTAGCTTTTCACGAATCGCTAATCAAAAAACTCCTATTTTACCCTTATCAATTTATAAGTATTACTAAACTACCCTTAATAATATTAAAAGCTTCTATTTGTACTAAATTAGTTAATTTTAATAATATTTTTATTTAGTGAAAATTCGCAAAATTAGACCTTATCAACTTTTTTATTTGAGTTTTAGACCAACTCTCAATTTTTTTCACTTTTAAATTTTTCTATAAAAAAATTACAAAAATAAACTTTTTATTAAAAAAAAATTGCAAAAAATGAGCTTCCCGGTATGTACTACCGGGAAGCAGGCAAAATTTTGTCAGCTTCCCGGTGTGTAATTCCAGGAAATGATTTTTTACTTCCCGGTATTTCACACCGGGAAACGAAACTTCAAGTTTGCCTATTTCCCGGTATGCAATACCGGGAAACTGCTGTTTATATTTTTTTAATATTGAAGGGTAAGATGATCATTTTGGTCTATTTTTGCCCAAAAAAAAATTGAAAGTTTAGTTTTGTAAAAATTTTAATGTTGGTCTAAAAATATAATTTTTTTAATAAAAAACTCAAAAGTGCAAATGACCCTTTTATTTATTAAATATGATTAAAAAATTTTAAATAACTTTTTTTTAGTTAATTTATATTTTATTTATTTTTAATTAGTTGATAACTTAAGGATGATTGATTTTAAATTAAAAATCTTAAAAGAAAAAATTGTTTAAAAAGTAATACTAATGCTAATAAATTATATTGCAAGGTGAAAATAATATATTGTATTGTTTCCGTAATTTTACATCTAACAGCTACTTTAACATCTAATTGTAATTACCAAACATTCATGCCAAATCGCTACTTCAACATTTAATTTAACAGCTAATCGCTACTTTAACAGCTAACTCAACATCTAATATAACATCTAGTGCCAAACATACATTTAATTATTGGGATGAGATCGAATTATTGTGATGGTGTTAAATAAAATAACGGAAATTGAGTTGATAAGTTTTTCAATACGCCAAATTATTTTGATATATCATAGAATACACACGCTCTTATTCATGTGTATTTATTCATTATCAATTATCTAAATGAAAGAGTTTTCTAAATTTGAAGGTAGAGCTGGTAAAACGGGTTCGGGGGTTGTGTTGACCCTGACATGAACACAAACTCGTTTAACTAGACAAGACACGAACGCGAAACGATTATTAAACGGATTATGAACTTCCAACACGAACACGACACGATAGTAATGAGTTGACACGGAAACGACACGATGACACGATTAATAAATGAGTTATTATCCGATCCGACACGTCAACACGAAATTGACACATTAACCCGATTATGAAATGGGTTGACACGAATTTATTTAATAAAAAGCATAAATAAAATGGATAGACCTTCAAACTTAACAAAACTTTCCATCTGAACTCTCGAACTTAGCATGACTTTTCATTCAGATCCTCGAACTTGTCATACTTTTCATTTGACTCTGGAACATGGTAAGGTTTCATTTGAACTCTTTAGGTTTAGAAAAACCTTTCATTTAGACAATTGGCCATGAAAATTACACACACATTTTGGTCCATTGCAAGGGTTTCATGTAATTGGTCTAGCTTTGAAACTTGGTGACCCAAAAGCGGTTAGACAGGCTAAAACATTACATATTGAGTTGACTCATTTTAAAATCTTGGTCCAAATCAAATAGAACTTCGTTCAACCAGCATTTTAAAAAGTACCATAAACAACAAAATTACCATTGAAGAGAGTAGTTCAACAATGTATAAAAATGCACGTAATATTATGAACTATTAAATAAAAGAAAAAAAAAAACATCCAAATGAATGCATAAATGCTCTAATAAAAATATAAATTGACTATTGCAGAACAAATACATCACAATTACTATAAACGTAGAACAAAATACCACTAAAATCCTCACTTATGAAATCGCTAAGGCTCGTTTAAACTCATTCGGGTTTATGAGCTTTTTACTATAAGATCATGTTTGATAGGTGGGAGTAGGTGTTTGGTGCATCGAGGATGGGATACTCCCATCACAATTTATCCTACCTAATACCACCATTTTTCATCCCATCTCAAAAGTGGGATTATTTTTTATCCCATCACTTTTCATCTAATCATCTTTATTTATTTATTTATTTATTATTATTACTATTATATTATTATTTATTTATTATTTTTAAATTATTTATTCATTAAATTTATTTATTATTTATTTATTTATTATATTAGTATTATTTATTTATTTATTATTATTTTATTTTTAAAATTATTAATTCATTTATTATATTTTACTATAAATGTTATGTATTCATTTATTAAATTAATTAATTAATTGATTATTATTTTTTTAATAATTTATAATTTAATATTATTTATTCATTTATTATTATTATTCATTATTTTATTTATTATTATATTATTATTACTATTATTTTATTTATTATTATATTAGTATTATTTAATTATTATTTACATTTATTATTACTATTTTACTAATTAATATTATTTATTCATTTACTATTATTTTTTAATTAATTAATTAATTAATTTTTATATTAGTATTATATTTTTTTTATTCATTTATTATTATTATTTTATTGATTAATATATTTGTATTATTTATATTTATTATTATTGATTCATATATTATTATTATTACTATAATTATTATTTATTTATTTATTACTATTATTATTATTTATTATTATTATCCTATCCCGTCCTAGGAGATCCCAAACATAGGATGACATTCAAATTTATCCCATCTTATATTATCCTATCTCATGTCATCCTATGTCATCCCATCCTATCCGATCCTGCGTACCAAACGAGCACTAAAGAATGATGCTTTTACTACCTTCTACCTATCCGAAAGTTGTCTAGCAAATATAACACCGTTGTTGGTACAATGGGTGGCTTGGAGAAGACATTCTATCTTTGGTAGTTTAAGGCATTTTGTTAGGTTAGGTTGTACCGAACCATGGATGACTTGTAGAAGACGTTCTATCTTTGGCAGTTTAAGGCATTTCGTTAGATTAGGTTGTACCGAACAATAGATGACTTGTAGAAGATGTTCTATCTCAGGCAGTTTAAGACATTTTGTTAGGTTTTGTTATTCATTTCAGTACAATTGGTTAATTAGACCGATAGATTAGATAGAGTGCATGATATCAATGGAAAGACAATATTGTCTGAAGACTTGTAATCCTTATTTCTTTAGTTGTTATCTTTGACTGGATCAGTCACATTATCAAACCATGTTAAATCTACTTAACTACTTTATCATATGTTTCAATTTTAATTACTACTATTTTGTTCCAACTATGATAAACTAATGTTAGAGTCTATAAGTTGGGATTAATCAAGGCATTACCATCATCGGCAAAGTTTGTTTATCTTCCTATTGTTTTTGATAATTGAACTTGTGGCATATATTAAAAGATGAATAAAAAAAAAATCAATAAATACAATATAAAAATATATATATATATATATATATGAACAATTTAATTTTCAATCTAAATAAAATATTAATAATTTAAATATGATACGTATGGATGCTCCCTCTGATGATCTAATTTACTATCATTTTGTTTGTATGATGTTCGCTAATACAAAGTAAAGCCATCACAGACCAAGCCGGTGCATTTTGATACACAAGACAAAAAGACATCACCTTCATTTTCTATTATCATAGAAATAGCGATGCTGGTCAATTAAATACATTTCCTGTCTTTTTTAGTTTTATTTCTCACCACCACCTACCCAGACTTTTCAATCATGTTCACAAAAACAATAATAAATACTCAATATGGCAAATAATCAAATTATATTAATTAGTTTTAGGTGCTTATTCAACATCACATAAAACAAACACTGTATCTGTATCGTAGAGGCCACGCATGCATGTCTACCTGTGCTGATGCTTGCATCATTCACTCATTTATAATTTTATCAAAATCCACCAAACATTTTCCATGTGATTTACCCGGAATACACTCTTTATCATCATTAAATCAGACCTTAATTGCTTTCTTTTCATGTTTTTCCTCTTATTTTACACATATATTATCTGTTTCCATGTGATCAAATTCTCTCACACCACAATTTCCATCAATAATTTTTCTTCTTTTGTTCAACTGCTTGTAAAGTGCCCAGAAAAGCTGAACCGTTATATTATTTAAGTTATTTTATATTATAAAATATTTAATTTTTTAACCATAAGTTAGAATTTAATTATAATAGATTTATAATGAAAATAGGAAGATTTATTAATTATATAATAATAAATATATATGGTAGGAGTCTTAAACATAAGCTATGCACATATGTCACAACATTTGTTGCTATCTGCAATTATAACTAAGATACCTACTCTATTGCATAAAATAGGTGAATATAACTCTAACAGTCAACTATTTATTTGGTTCATTAAGCATAAAGAAATTAAATTACAGTTGGTCAAACTTAATCAGCATATCATTGAACCCATTAATCGTGTCAAATTTTACATTACATAAACATATACATATAGATATACACAAGCCGTTGATCTGACGAAAGTATGGACAAGAGAAGATTTAATTTTAAAACAACGATAGTGATATCACAATATGGGTACCAAGTCAGCAGCCAAATATTAATAACTTGTATAAAGGTTAAATATTAATTCGACCTTCTATTTGGTAAAATGTATGACGTGATCCTTTACATTAATATTTATTTCAAATAGTTCTTGTTTTTCCTGTTTTGTTTCAGATAACCTCCTGCCCATAAAATTTATGGGCAGTACGGTGACAGTATATACATGTATAACAATTGTTGTCTCTTACTACATCATCCAAAAAAGACGCATTGAGACAAATTTTATGGTGCAAAGAATTAGGGCAGAAGAGCCGAATATTCAGTTAACTGAAAACGAAACCGAATCGAATTTTTGAATTTTTTTTAATCAAATCTCAAATTTTGCTAATTAAAAATCGAACCGAATTTTAATCGGCTAACTAAAAACTGAAATCAAAATTTTTCACTTAAATAAAAACCGAATAAATTGATTAAAAATAAATAAATTTTTTCTTCTCTGGACTTCCATAAATTCAATTGTAATGCTCACATCATTGCAGAAAAGATTAAAAAAATAAAGGGATATTAGGATAAGAAAAGAAAAAAAAATTATTGATTAAATAGTGAAAAATAGAGAAAATAAATTTAAAAATTAATGTTTTTATTATTTATTCGGTTTTTCAGTTACCAAAAAATTTTGAATACTAAAAATCGAACTAAATTTTTTAATTAATCAAATCGAATTAATAAAAATAAAAAATAACCATATTTTCAGTTAACCGAACCGTATTTTTTTTTTCTTTATTGGTTCGGTTTTGGTTTAATTGAATTCTGTTCATCCCACAGAAAACTATTAAATAGATAAGTTATCTGATACATATATTATAAAGGGTCGCGGGATACATAAATTTATGAAGTAGAGGGCCATTTTGTATTTAACCCATTTTATAACGCCACTTTGTCATCACAACACAAAAATAAAATAAAACAAAGAGAGAAAAGCAGTGCCTGAGAAGAAACCAAGAAAACTGACAAATCAGAAAGATACTCTTGTGAAGAATGACATATTAATAACAGATAGATACATACATATCTCTATCTGCATCTAACATTAACAACAACAACTCAATTATACATGTACAAAAAGTCTTCAATTTCGAAAAATCAAAACTTTGTTCCGATGAATCTGTTCTGGGTTTTTATTTTCGTTTTGTTAAAAGCAGCAGAATCACAACATGTGTTCAATCCAGACGAACCAGGGACAGAAGATGCAGTGACAAGTTTCAAGCCGAGTTTAGCCGTTGTTGTCGGAATTCTATGTGTTATGTTCTCACTCACGTGTATTCTTCTTCTATACGCGAAATTCTGTCACAGAGGAGCGAGTATCAGTTACCGGAGGTCACAGCTACACAACCCTGCATTAATCAGATCGACTACAACCAATTCTCGCTTCTCGGGAATTGATAAGACTGTGATCGAGTCGCTACCTTTCTTCCGATTCTCATCTCTCAAAGGCTCGAAACAAGGCCTCGAATGCGCTGTCTGCTTGTCCAAATTCGAAGACATTGAGATCTTAAGACTTTTGCCGAAATGCAAACACGCGTTTCACATCAATTGTATTGATCAGTGGCTTGAAAAGCACTCGAGTTGTCCACTCTGTCGAAACAAAGTGGACATACACGATCCGAGTATCTTCACTTATTCGAACAGTATGCGTTTGATGTTCAGTCAATCGGAGATGAGGCAGGACTCAAACGTTGAGATTTTTGTGGAAAGAGAGGAGGATGTACAGGGCTCTTCAAGGCTGAACAGTTTCAGGAAAAATGTTGATGTTGATGAGGGAGATGGAGAGGTGTTGATTGGAGAAGAAGAAGAAGGAAGAGTGTTGCATAGATTGAATCATAAGATAGTTGTGTCTGATGTTATGTTGAAGAATCGCTGGAGCAGTGCTAGCTCTTCTGATTTGATTTTTCTCAAGTCTGAGATGCTTAATGATGTGTCAAGCAATAGGTTCAGTGTGTCTAAACGGGACAAAAGTGGGGAAGAGAGGAGATCGGTGTCTGAAATCACAGCTGTTTCGAGATTTAAGGAAGGTGGAGATGAGAGTAAGAGAAGGATGTGGTTGCCAATTGCGAGGAAGACAGTTGAGTGGTTTGCAGATAAGGAGAAAAGGGGTCAATCAAGTAATGGTGATACAGGGGGGTCAGCATTAGATGTATAGTTTTAGAGCAGAGAAGATAATGTGTTCTTCATTGTTTTATTTTGTGTTTGGTTTGTAGGATAGGATCATGTAGTTGATGTGTTTGGTTGTGTGTAGATTTGGGTTACATATTTATACAGTGGTGTAGGAATTGAGTTATATTTAGACAGTGTATATTTGTTACTGTTCATCTGGGTTTTTTCAAGGTTTCCAGAAAAAAACAGCTCTAACTATGAATTATATATAATTCACAGTATATTAATCTCTCACCAAACATCTAAAACTGGGTATCAAAATTAGTGGTTTCAATCCATATAAGAAGCAATTATGTTCTTGACACATGATGCAATTTTTAAAATAAAAAAAAAAAAAAAAAAAAAATCACTAAAATGGTAATCAAGATTTTACCATTTGTGAGAAGATTGTTTTCCCTCAAATTCCAAATACCTTTTTAAGACTAATTTAAAAAATTATATATATTAAGAAATAATAATAAATAATTCTTATTATAATTATAGTTGTGATATACCAAATTAGTAAATAGTTTTAATCATTTTTTAAAAAAAAAATTAATTTTAGCTAATTAAATATTATAATAATATTAGTAATTAATATTGTATCATACCTAAATAAATTAATTACCATAAAATTAAAATATATTTATAATTAACTAATATTATAATAAATATTAAAATATCACTCATATTATATTATAATAAATTATATTTAGCGAATGTTTGGTACTAAATGTTACATTAGATGTTGAGTTAGCTGTTGAAGTAGCGTTTAACTGTTAAATTAGATGTTGAAGTAGCTGTCAGATGTAAAATTACGTAAACAATACAATATATTATTTTTACCTTACAATATAATTATTAGCGTTAGTATTTTTTTAAAAATAATTTTTTCTTTCAAGATTTTTTATTTAAAATCAACCATCCTTTAGTTATCAACTAATAAATAAATAAATAAAATATAGAGTAACTAAAAAATATATTTAAATATTTTTAATTATATTTAATAAATAAAATTATTATTAAAATTAACATAATTTAGTACAAATAGAAGCTTTTAATATTATTAAGGGTAGTTTAGTAATACTCATAAATTGATAAGGGTAAAATGGGAGTTTTTTTATTAGCGATTCGTGGAAAGCTACTTGAAGTAGCATTCTGGAAATCGCTAATTAAAAATCTAATCACTAATCAAAAAGCTTCTCTCAAACGGTTAAATTTGCAAATCGCTAATGAAAAATTTAATCGCTACTTAAAAATCTAACAACCAAATACATGCTTAGTTGATAATTTAAAAAATAAAATGTGTAGTGTAGGACAAGAGTGTGTTTGGAAACCTTTTCAATTAGCGTTTAGATTATATATTAGCTTTTTAAAAATGCATGTTTAGTAACAACGTTTAAAATAACATTTAGCGTTTTAATTAGCGTTTAAAGAAGTTATCAAAGATAGCTTTCAACCCAAACGTCAATAGTGTTTATTTTATTAACCTTTACTTTATAATTAATTACATAATTGTCTTCTGAATTATATTATATTTATAATAAATTTTAGTAATTTTATATCTAATAGCTAATTAAAAAATTAAAATTAATATCAAACGTTCAATTACGCGGCTAATTTTACAATTAATTTAAAATCTAAACTAGCAACTAATTGTTAACGTTATTTGAGCGCTTATCTAACAACTAATTGAAAATATAATGTCAAACATTCTCTAAACTAGACTAGAGGTAGGCATTTGATTGTTTCGTTCACTTCAGCTGTACCCAAACATGAATAGGAAGACGGGTGTTTTCGAAAATACAAAATCCAATATTCCAAATTTTTAAGACTGAATATCCTACATCCTACAATATGTTTGGTTTGGTTTTTAAGAATGTTTGAACCATTCCTTCAATCCATGCTTTCTAGGAATTCGTAAATTTTTTTATTAATCGTGCTTTTGAAGATATACAGTACCGGTTGGAGATGGTCTTGTACAATAATATTGATTTGAATCTGACCAGTTTAATGTTAACCTTGAAACCATTTTTGTTTTGATGATGAATTGATATTGCACTTTCTACCTTAGATCTTTACTTTTTGATATAGATGCACTATCTTATTGAATTGATCTTGAAACCTATTCTTTTTAATACAAATGATATATAAATTGAAACGCATACGATCTTACTTTTTGATATTGAACTAATTTTTTTCTTCGTTTAGTGTGTTGTTCAAATGTTAGATAGATGAACTGAAATCTCCTGACTATTTGTTGTAATGTGTTGTATTTTGCATATATACTCACAAATTTGTGAGCAGGTATTACAAATATGTCTAAAAGACCTATTGTAAAATTGTTTTCTTTTGAATATGTTGGGTTGGTGATAGATGTAAAAGTTCAGATTATGGTTTTATTATTAAAAATATAGGAATCATTGAAATGGTGAATAACTATCCATGTGATGTGAATTATTACATAATATAGTTGTTTTTATTATAGGTTGTTATGACCGCATACTTTATATTCATCCTAATAGTATTTCACTAATTTTTTATTGCATATAACAGCCATGTGAATTACATTAAAATATCCTTCATTCGATATCACTATTTTGTGATCTATAGTCACATGTATATTCTTGTGACATTTTTATCAATCAATGTTCCAAAGATTATGGTGACCTAAAATTCGCACAAACTTGTGAGAATCCCTCATAAATCTATGTCTAAAAGTCAAAGAAGAACTTATGCGCAATAAGCGAGAGATTAGAGCACCAGGATATTGTTAAGAGTTTTGATACCTCAGGTCATAACATAGCCGCTGATAGAAGTAGCCGAAAAGTAAATTTAGAAGTGGAAAACAAATAAAATAATTAATGCAGTAAACTGTGATTTGTAATCACATACAAATGAATGTAAACGAAATTGAAAATGAGATATTCATATACACAAAATATCTAGTTTCCACCAAGCATAAGTAATCTTCAACACCTTTGTCATTGATTATGTCCAGTCACTTTGGATCCACTTGGATACTCATAAGGCCATTATCTATTTTTAGTGCCTCTATGGATTGGTAGATCAAGTGAGAGTAAAAAGAATGAACTAAGAACAATGACTTTTGTATTCTTCACTGCTACATACATCTTACTAATACTATGCAAAAATATATTGATTACTTCCTTATATTACCTATTTCTCGTTGATAACTTTTACAAATATACGGTTGCGGCATAATGGTGGTCAACATAACTCTATAAGTTAAAAAACTATAAATTATTATAAGATATTGTTGTGTGAAAGAGAATCACACATTTGTGATTGGTGATCAATCATTAATGAATATGCATCATAAATGTAAGATCTCGCATGTCATATTTCTGATTTGAGATAATGAGGGAAAATGCTTACATCAATCATCTTTTTGCATAGAGCCATGCATCTAGATACATTACTTGAAAGTTCAGTCAGGTATAATCCAATATCAATTATAGGAATGGAGTTTAATGATTCATCCATTTGAACTAGGGTCTCGTCTTCTGTCCATTCGAGTAGAAAATAAGGTTGAGCATATCCCTTTTTGGTCATTGAAACCTATAAAGGCATTTCTTCAGCAAATAAAATATCACCATATTCTGCATCAGGTTCATTCATGGTCTCCTTCCTATATTCTCAATTCACCTTCTTATACTAGCCCTGAGAGATCAAATGCAATTACTACACCACTTCCATCAATAATATCCATTTTTTTTCTTCACAAGCAAACCTTTTTATTCTTCTCTAGCCATTCTCCAAATCATAACTCCTTTGCTTTCTTTAGTATGGGAACCCACCACTCTTTTCTTCTCCTTATATAAGTAAGCTCTTATTGCCTTCATTTCTTTAAATGGTGAATCCAAACTCTTTCCTTCATCCTGAGATATAAAGTACCCTAAGGAGGAAGTCCTCACTTCATTTGTTTCCTCTGATAGTGATGTAGAAATCGAAATTTTAGCCAAAGCTTTATTATCATTAGATGTAGAACTCATTTGTCCATTGATTTCATTTCTTTGAGAACAAATAATCTTCCCTTCGACCTCAGTAGCTTTCTTTTTTTCCCCATATATTCTTTTTCTTTTTTTTTCATCCCGAGCAACCTTCTGTAATTCAGCTTGCACCATGGAGCGTGTCTTTATCCTTGTCCTATGTAGCTTAGCAAGTACATATCCGCCATTGTGAACTTTTCTTTTCTTCTTATTACTTGAAAAAGATCCTTGTCTCATTGTTAGGTTTTTTTAGTGCTAATAGGTCTAACAAAAATCTTTTTCACATTTTCTATTACACTCACTTCATGTTCTTTTTCTTTCTCTTCCATTTTACTACACCATTACTTCCTATATATTTGGTAAAATTCATTAGAAAAGTAAAACTTGTACAACTATGATGACAGATAAAAAATTTGTTATCATTACTAGAAATATGTGGATTAACATCATTTGAATGTGAACATATTTGACAATATAAAAATTCTACTTACCCTCAATATCAGGTCGAACCTCTTAGACCTCAAAATTCCACTTTACATACATGGGGTATAGATTTTCATCTTCTCATCCCATACAATCATACAGACTCTAGAAGCTACTCGTATATTGGAAAAAATCTCAACCATCCTCCATTACATATACGCTTGGAACGGCTTATGATTAGGAATGTAAAATTTCATGTATATCTTTCCTCCATCTTAAATTTACATTTAGAAGAATAATTTATAAATATAAATTTAGAATAGAGAGGGGGTATGCTTGGACATCGCTACCCTAGAAGTGATTATTTCATATTCACAAGCAATCACACATATTATATAAACGGACTATGGATTAGAAAATAAACCGTAAAATTACGGAAAGATATTAATAACAAAGAAGTTAAATAAATAAATCCAAACTTACAAAGAATACTAAACTAAATTACTTTAAGTGAGCTCCACATATGGGATTATTAAAAAATGTCTCCCAACCTCCTCCTTAAATCTTTCATTGTTTCGGCAAACAAAAATGAACTCCAAGAAAAGACTTTAAGCATATATAGTGTGTGTTTGGGGCTGCTTGTGATTATGAAATAATCACTTATAAAGTACTGAAATCCCAAATATACACTTCCTTCATCCTAAATTTACATGTCGAAGAATATGTTTGGAATTTAGAATGAATTCCAAACATATAAAGGAAGGATATGTTTGGAATTTCACCACCCCATAAGTGATTATTTCATAATCACAAGCAGCCCCAAATATATACATAATCCTATACCAAATGCCATAGCAACCTACTCATAGCTTCGCTCATTCAGTTGCCTAAATATAAGTTATAGACCGTTTGAACGTACATAAACTCCTCAACTGACTACGTAATACCCGTCTACCTCTTCACCACCTCTCTTCATATTCCTCCCATTATAAAACAACCAACTCACTATGTTGGCCTTCCTCATGGCTCATTTTTCAATTTTGTTTCAATCGGTGACAAATACAAATTCCTACTTTCCAAATCGTCAATTTCCTACTTTCAAAATCGGTGTGGAATTCTACCCGCTAGAAACCACATCTCATTGTAAATTCATTCGTAAAGTCATTTTTACAACAATCTGCAACAGGACATTTATCTAAAATTTTATTTAAACGAGAACCTCCTCAACCAGGACTAGGGATGGCAATGGGCGAAAACCCGCGAACCCGAACCCGAATCCATATATAGAACCCGAACCCAAATCCATATATAGAACCCGAATCCAAATCCGAATCCGAATCCATCAATCCGGAATGAAATTGAATTCGGGTTGAACCCGCAAACCCGAACCCGCGAATATTCATTAAAAAAATGAAAAATAGTAAATACCTATAATAGTTTCCATGATTTATATTTAAATAAAATTGCATATTGAAGTATAACATAGTCAACAACTCAAATAAAATGTAATGAAGCACAAAATAGTATAGTTTTAATTTACCATAAAATTATATAGTTATTTTTTAAAATTTTTTTAAAGATATTAAAAAATAGAAATAGAATATTTTATGTTTAAAATTATTTTTTAACACGAAAATCTGAATATTTGAAGTAAAAAAATATTGAAATAGAAATTAAAATATATTTTATTTAAAATATTAAATTTAAAAATGAATGATTATAATATAATTAGTTCCATCAATCTTAAAAATAATATTAATATATAATAATAATTAATTTGAAGTTACATTTAAAAAATTATAATAAGATGATTTATTTTATTGTTGCATAATTTAAAAAAATAATTAAAATAAAAAATTTGGTGAGTTCATAGATTCCAGTTAGGGTACCCAAAACCAAACTCAAATCCATTATAAGAATGGGATTGAAAACAATATCCAAATCCACGAATCCGAATCCATCTTGGATGGATGTCCATAGATTCACGGGTTTTTTTTGGATTTCGTGAATGGGTATCCACAAGTGCGCGGATTTTTTTTCCATCCCTAACCAGGACTCTCATTTCTAGAAAATTTATAATTTCAAAACTATCTAAATGCCAGTATTATGTAAATCTTCAAAGTTATCAATTTATTCTTTATTATTATTTAAAAAATTATTTTCTGTAAAATTACCATTTGATTTTTTATTTTTAGATCTTTTTTTTAAATAGTCTTGATGTATCACTACACAATATTCTCCAATTAAATTTTTTTAAAAAACTCCAATAATTGTAAATAAAATTATTTTTAAAATGGAACCAACAAAATTTGGGATAATAGGAAAATTCTTTTCTATAAGAATAAAGATAGTAGAAAACAATAATGATAATGAGCATTGAGCAGAAACCGACAAAAAGCTGCATCTAGGAATATTACATTATTCTTTTGGTATTCTATGGCAAAAGCAAGCAAACAAGTTACAGGCTTCTTTTCATTTAATAGAATCGAATCGAAAAGACAACTAAGCAGATACACATTACTAAATTATCCCTACACGCTACTGGTAAGGATGTTTTATTGCAGTGGTCATCACTCTATCAACAAAATGGGACTTGGTTCACTTTTCTTAAGCTCTGTACAAGTACAATCAAAGCCCCTCATATTCACTCCAATTCTATCAGAAAATCAACATTATCCACAAAAACCTGTAAAGTCATTCACCAGAACAAGTAAATAAAAGCTGCTTCATAGTTCTAACCAGAACAATCAACATTATGTGCAATAATTTAAAGTCATTTTTAGTGTAATCAATCCAGTATATAACATTGTTCCTCCTTGACACCAACTGTATCTAATTATATTTTCCATAAATCCAAGACTGAAGAACCTATAACATGTTATTGTGTTTGGTGCAAGGAATTTGTTTGGCAGCACTTGACTAAATTATTACTTGCAAATGAACTTAACAGTCAGATTATGATTTACATTTTCAGTCGTGTTATATATACACTATATTTAAGTTCTCCCAGGCATTTGAAAAGCAAGAACTTAAAAAGCACAGTGATAAGCTTGAGTGATACCGATTTCCAGCCGTCAGGATCCAAGCAAGCAGTGATCTTGGTGTTGATACCAGGTAAGGGGCCGGGTTCCCGGGTAATTTTTCCTCCAAATAGTTTGATTGCCTCTGCAGTTTTATAGACATCATCTGTGCCAATTGCAATCTGCCAGGATACAGGAATGGGACCTTAATTTAATGGAAAATAAACATATTGCCAAAGCCCAACTAAGTAATAATAAAAACAAAGTAGGAACCAAAAGAATCAATATAAGATGATTATGGTGCAACTAAGAGGTACCTGAGCATATGCATTTCCTTTATCGTAGTCAGTGACCCCATAATTGTACGTCAATTCAAGAACAGCACTCTTGTCTTCAGGACCATAGCCCATCATAGCTATGGTATACTGTTAAAAATAAAAATAAAAATGAAAGCTTTTTGTCAGCCACAAAGAGAAGTATATATGGAAATCTTATAGGTTCTTTTTGAATATATATGATATGCATTTATCACATACATTTTCACATCAATGCAGGTTTGCTTCTTACTCGGAAGAAACAAACTAATATAGATGAAACAGGTCGAGTACGAGCTCAGTTGGCATGGGAAGAGGTACTAGAAGTTTTAGGGGTTGTTGGGTGCATGTGTATTTTCTTTTATTTATAATAAGCCCAATTGGACCCAGTTTTTTAAAAAATTATAGATGAACAGAAAAACAAAGATAGGCGCCTCATGCTAGCAAAACACATCATGTTTGGATGCAGTAAATTACCCAACATTCCAAAGAAAACATTTCTAATTAGGTATGCAACCCTTCTGAATTGCTCGACAATACTACTTGAAGAAAAGAATATTGGACTAGACTTGAGGAACCATACACAGATCTCCCATAAACAAGATCCTATAAACATACAGGTTATCCAGTACAAAAAAGCTGACTCATCGCCAGATATAACAACACATGACCCAATCAATGGAAGCTGACAAGGGGATAAATTTACCTTGTATTCTGGATTATCTCTTTTGCGAAGAAGCTCCATGCCAAAGGCCTAGATGACATATAACCAAGAAATTGAGAACCACACTTAACACGGGGTAATGATTATGAAGAACTAAGTTACCATTATCTCAAATCCTAAAAAAAAATACTCACTTTCTCGTAAAACTGAATGGAACGATCAAGATCACCAACACGAAGCATTACTTGGCACAACGGCTCAGGTGTAGGCCCCCTTTCCAACAGCTCAAACTTGTAACCATCAGGATCTTCGATAAAGGCAATTACTGTCTTGCCACCTTTGACAGGGCCAGGTTCACGCGTAACTTTGCCCCCTTTGGCTTTTATGAGTTCAACAGTCTTAGCAACCTAGTTAAGAGATCAGAAAAGCAGGGGTCTGCTTAGAGTCAATCAAACCACAAACACTAGAAGAAGCAAAAGAACATTTGCCAAGATTATAAGGAAAATAGACAACAAACATGCATAAAAATCTAAACTAGAAACATACATAGATCAAAATGCCAAACACTTAAAACTTACATCGTCAACAGCAATACCAAAATGGCCAAATCCAGCTCCTATATCATACTTGTCAACTCCATAATCTGGCAGCAATCAGTTTATCAAAATCAACAACGACATCACAAGTTTTGACAAACATATGAAGCAGCCAGATAGTTTAGTTTACTGTAAGTGAGTTCAATAACAAAGTGGGAATCCTCCGGGCCATATCCAAGGAAGGCATTGGTATATTTCTCTTCAGGTATATCCCGTTTTCGCAACAATTTCATACCAAGACATTCAGTATAGAATCTGCAATAACCCCACAAAATCCAATTTTATCATAAATTTGGTCCAAAACACTTACAGAGACTAACAATACAAGAAAAAACATACTTGACAGTCCTGTCCAGATCTCCTACACGATAAACAACATGAAGCAGCCGTCTGTTATCTTTCTTAACCCATTCCAAAGCCTTTTCTTGAGTCAAACTAGTGCTTGCCTGTGCTGAGACCACTCTCACACCATTACTACTCCTATCTCTTTTCAAGAGCTTAGACGCTTTCAAACCAAACAACTGCGACTGTGGAAAAGCTGTACAATCACCCTTGAAAAAACTCATCAAATTCTATTAATTACATCAAACAAGCTTGCAACAAAATTAATATAGAATTAATCTCGACAACAACATTGAAAACCTAATAATTCAATTAAGGAGGAGAAAAGTGAAGATTACGAACCAGGAAAAGAGAAAGAACGGGAGGGAGTGAAAAGAAAGGCGGAGGCGGATGAAGAGGACCTGAGAGACGAAAGAGAAGGCCTGATTGAGGACGTCATATACATTATCCTGACCATCTCTCTCAGTCACACACAGACACACACTCTGATGAGCTCATTCAATTCAAATCCAACACTTCGGTTCGGTTCGGTTCTTGTCTTCTTCCGATGTGGAGCTCTTTGTTAGATGCTTGCTTTGCTTACGGTTCAGATAAGAATTCCTTATATCCTATCCGACCACACTAGCTTCACATTTGCTTTTTATCTATGAACCGTAACAAATTTTATTTTCCATCTTTTATTCCTAACCTTAAAGATTAAGGTCACATTTTTTATCTCGAACATATTTTTGTATTTTATTTAATTATAATATTTTTTTTTATAGGGTTATTTCCAAAAACCACCCAATTTTTCAAACATTTTACTTCTGGCACCTGATTTTACAAACTTATACCAAACCACCCAAAATTAAAACCACTAGTGGTTTTCGTGAGGTGTGAGTGGTTTTTGTGTGATTGAGTGGTTTTTGTATTTTTGAGTGGTTTTGCTAATTATTTAATTTTAATAATTATTAAATTTTTGTTTGATAATTTAATTAAAATTTAAATATTTTATTAAATAATTTAAATATATTTTATTTATTTTTTAAATTTTTTTACTAAACTAAAATAAATTATTATATAGTTTAATACTTTTAAATATTTGTTTAATGTTTTTTTTTTAATAATTTTAGTTTTAATTTTATTTTTAAAATTTACTAAATTAAAAAAATTATTATGCAGATTTAATCATTTAAAAAAATATTTGGTTAAATTATCTTTAATAATTTTTTATTTAAATTTTTATTTTTTAATTTACTAAAACCTGCTGTAAGAGATTATTTAATTATAAGTATGTTTGAAAATTTATTTAAAAAATTTATATTATTATTATACTATAATTTTATAGGTTCTTAAAAATAAATATCAAAAAGAAAAAATATTTAAAATTGAAAAATAATTAAAAAATATTGATATATTTAATAGTTATTTTATTTTTGAAAAATAAATATAAAAATAAAACTCAATTTTTCATTAAAAACTATTTGAATTAGATAGTTTTTGGTTGTATGTATAGAATTAAAAATTAAAGGTTGAATATAAAAATTATTAAAATTATTCAGCTAATTAAATAAAAGAATTAAAAATTTTACAAATTATTGATACTATTTGTAGTTTAGTAAAAATAAAAGTAAGAAATTAAAACTATAAATTACTAAAGTTAATGAATTAAAAATTAAAATTTCTAAAACTATAAAAAAAAATATTTAAATTATTTGATAAAATATTTAAAAATTTACTAAAATTATTAAATCAAAAATTTAAAAATTATTAAAACTAAATAATTAGTAAAACCACACAAAAATCACTTAAAAACACAAAAACCACCTATATCTCACCAAAACCACATACACCTCACCAAAACCACTAGTGGTTTTAATTTTGGGTGGTTTGGGAGTGGTTTAGTATAAGTTTGCAAAACCGGGTGCCAGAAGTAAAATGTTTGAAAAATTGGATGGTTTTTTGAAATAACCCTTTTTTTATATATATTAAAGAAGAAACAGGGTTAAACAAAATTAAATTAATGTTTAATATACTTTTTATCCTAGTATGCTTTTTTTTTTTTGAAGCCAATTAAGACATTCTCCCACGCCTTCTCTATATCTTCAAATATACACCTCTTGGAATATACACAGAACTAGGTAATAGAATCGCGCGTTGCATCGCATATCATTTTTATAATAAATTTTATTTAAAATATTTTTATATATTCAGCATAAATATATATTAAATTTTAGGGTTATTTTTAAAAACACCCCATTTTTTCAAACGTTTCACTTTGAGCACCCGGTTTTGAAAGTTATGGAAAACCACCCCCAAAATTAAAACCACTAGTGGTTTTTGGTATTTTTGTGAGTGGTTTTGGTGTTGTATGAGTAATTTTGATTTTAAAAAATTTCCGAATCTCTAAATTAAACATATAGAATTTCAAAACCACTCATACAACACCAAAACCACTCACAAAAATACCAAAAACCACTAGTGGTTTTGATTTTGGGAGTGGTTTTCCAAAACTTTCAAAACCGGGTGCTCAAAGTGAAACGTTTGAAAAAATGGGGTGTTTTTGGAAATAACCCTTAAATTTTATGTATAACTGTAATTAGAATAATGTATTTTATAAATAATATTTAATTTTATAATAAATAATTAGTCGAATTTAGGATGAGGTGTATGATTTGATTTTAGTTTAGTATCACAAAAATATAAAATTTTAATTTTATTAACCTATAAAGAAATATGAAGTCATTGAGCGTATCAAATATTTTTAAAGATAATTTTAAATTCATTATAATTTATCAGTGACTTTATTTTAAATACATTTTTATATAGTTTTTTCAATATTTTAAATATTCATTACTCTCGAACTAATTGAATATAAAAATATCATTAATATCAATATATAATTTTATTTTAAAAATATATAGCAAATTACACACATATATATATATATGTATATAACATTAACTCATAATATTCAAAATTAATTTTTTTATTTATTTAAAAAATCTTTTATGTATCTTTATGACTAAACATATATTACCACTATTATTTGATTGATTTGGAATGATAGGATAATAAAATATAAAAATTTATTATCCAATATTAGTTATAGAATATACAAGAGTCAGTGTAAGTTTTATTTCTCGAACTATACAATTTTGTTGATTTTGTCGTTGAAAAAAGTTTTATATATTTAACCTCGATCTTTTTAAATTTACTCATTCCATCCTTATTGTTAAGCTAATATATATTTTGTTCCTAAACTATATTAACTTTTTCCTTAAATTAGATTAATATTTGATTATTTTTTGTGCTTTAACTCGAATAATTTTGTCATTTTTTATCATTACATTAATAAATTCATCAAGATTTTAAAAGGCGCTAGGCGGAGTTAGGCAGTCACCCGATGCCTAGCGCCTAGGTGGCAAGACGGAAGTCTAGGTGGTTTTAGGCGTTTTACTCCAGGTGGTGAAAAATTATACATGTTATTTGTATTTATGAAAAATTATTATATGATTATATATCATGTCTATATAAAATGAATGAAAAATAAACCTACATCAACAATATATAGCCTTATTTTATTATAATTAAATATTTTATTAATAAAAATTCAAAAAAATTATTTTTTAAATATTGACCGCCTAGGCGCCGCCTTTTTGACCGCCTAAGCGCCGTCTAGGCTGTTGAACATCTAGAACTGTCGCCTAACCCATTTTTTAGGCGTTTAGACACCACCTAGCGCCTAGGCACGTTTTTTAAAACACTGAAATTCATTTAGAAAACTTAGTTTAAAAAAATGAAAAACAAAAATGATTATGGAGTATAATTTAAATATTGAATAAACGAAATTTAAAATGAGATTAACAGCAAGCAATACTTGTGAAAGATGTAAACGAAAAAGTGAATGTAAAGGTTAAAGTTAAATATTTTTTTCGTCAAATATAATGGATTGTTGTTGATATTAATTTTTTAAATTTTTTTAATCCTGAACATGTGAAATAAACTAATTTTTTTGAAGACTACTCGAAAAACCTTAATTTAACAATTCATAGGACAATCTCAACTCCATTTATTTTATATGAACGGTGAGAAATATATTCATTTTTAAGAAAATTTCATTTTCCTGTTGATGTGATGCTTCATATATTTTTTTCAAGTTATTCTTTGTAAATATATTTGTGTTAATAGAGTTAGGGAAATTTAATAATTTAATTGGTTCAATACATATTTGGTAGGACATAGATTTTTTGTTGGGTGAGTCTTGCTTTTATATTTGTGTTTATATTTAGCAATATGGGTTGCATAGTATGTGTTTAAAAATGAAGATAGAAGGCAATACTCAATGTTTTTTCAATTTAATTATTTGATATTTGAGTAATTTACTATTTTTAGATGATCTTAATAGAATAATACACAATTATATAAGTTAATGATTTAATTTTCTGATTTGTTGTTATAGCTGAAAGACTCTTACATGTAATTTAAGGTGCCAAATCAAATAATTTAAATAAATTATTCATTTAAGTATAAAACATATAGTCTTTTCATTATATTAATTTTGTTTACATAGTTATTATTAAAAAAATTTGGGATGTTATAACCAATTAATTTGACATTTTAATTGTTGCATATTTAATGTCTTATTAAAGTAGTATTTTTTATATTTTTATTTATTCAAGTCAATTAAATATACAATTAAATTAATTTATTCTTTTAATATCAATTAAATAAAAAATTAATTAAAGTCTTTTCAAATTTCGCAACTTTTCATTTCTTTTAAATTTTATTTATTATCATTTAATATAAATAAATTAAAGTCAATACTTCATATTCTCTTATCCATCATTCATTTCTTATTATATTATGTAGTTAATTATTATTATTATTATTATTATTATAAATTCAAGAGTTGTAATTTTGATTATGAAAACTAAATGGTGATAAATAAAATTAAAAGAAAATATAAATTTCTAATGTGTAGGTTTCCATATATAAAAATAATGAGGTATAGAAAAAATAACTATTAAATATACTTTGAAATAAGTAAATCACTCCAACCAACATTCAATTTGAGAAATTAAGTGATTAAAAAATATACAAATTATAATAATCACAAATTCAAATTTATAAAATTAAAAAGGAATATTCTAATTTATAAATTTCCAATATATATAAATAAATAAACGAAATAAAGATAGATAAATCTAGTTTAATATGGATAAATATTTTTACAGTTTTCAAACCACTCAAATTTAATTTTGAGGGTAAATTTCCGAGCTCAATAAATTAAATTAAATTATAGATTTTCTAATTCTAAACATTATTACATAAAAATTACCCAGAGAAAGACTTGTGAAAAAAATACATAATTAGATATAAGAATATAATTTATATTCAAATTATTATAAAATGATCTAATTTTGATTTTCATTGACTATTAATAAATAAAAATAATAATTTTATTATGAAATAAAAATGAAAGCAACTAATTACAATAACTTACGATATAAAACAAAATCATTTAAAAAAATTAACTGTTGTCTTCATTATTCATTTCTATTATCCATCTCTTCATTCCCATTGTCTTGAGAGTGACACAAATGTAATCTAGTAAAAGAGAAGAAAAATGTTACGTGTCTTGAGAGTAACACAAATATGATCTAGTAAAAGAGAAGAAAAATATTACGTAACACAAAACATAAGAAAACTCAATAAAATATATTGAATTTAATGAAATTAGAATCTTACATTTTTCAAAGTTGGAAATACAGAAGAAAAATACCTGAAAAGAAAAATATCAAATCAAATTTTAAAGTTTTAAAATAAATAATCTATTGATATCGGAAAAAAAATAAACAAACTAGTAGAATAAGAAAATGATTAAGAGAAAACGTTTAATTTGATTTAATGGAGGAATTGAAGAAGAAGATTGAGAAATGAACAGACAACATGAAAAAATAGTTTTTTTTTTTTATAGTAATGAATTGTTTTTTTTTTTTTTTTTTTTGTTTTTTTATTATGTAAGAGAGATTTAACAAAATAAAAACTTTAAATGATCGTGCATTGATGCATATAATTTAATGCATAGCATACTGATATTTTTTAGCATATTCTTTATGTTTTGATTAAGATTCCAAGAGTGATAATTACTAAAAAGATAAAAATAAAAATAGAAAGAGAGAGTGAATAGAGAATAACATTATGTCATATCACGTGTAAATAAATTAACGTCAAATAAATTCACACGAAACAGAACAAAAACAAAACTTGTCATTTTATATATATAGAGAGAGATTGTTTTCAAGTATCAAATCTATTGCACATGAATAAACTTATAAAATCCATGTCCTCAAGACAGAAGAATCAAAGTTGTGAAAATTGATTTACGCAAGAAAATTTTTAGCAGTGTCATTTATTTATTACTCTTCGTATAATTATACAAAACATAGTAAGATATGAAAACAAAAATAAAATAGCAAAAACTCAATAGAAACAATAATACAAAAGAAACAACATGAATAAAAAAGAGAGAAACTCACGCTAGTTGGATGTCCACGGGTATACACAACTGTCAAAGCTATAAAATAAAATGTTAGAATAAAATGAAGTAGGAGAGATCTAAAAATCATAAAAGAAACATATATGAGAAAAATACAATTGGTAAAAAAATAGAACAATCACCTTTTGATTTGAGAGAGAATTTGAAATCTATGAAATCGAAATTAGAATGAAGAGAGTGTGTGAAAAATTATTTTTATAGTGTGGAAATTGATACGAAAAGACAAACGTTTTACGGAATATAAAAGAATACATTGTTTTTAATGTATAAAGATGGAGATTTAAGAAATTGAAAGGTTATTGGAACATGGAGTGTCACGTATCAAAAATTGATTGCTAAGTAAATATTTAAGTTAAAAAAATATAATTATTTTAAAAGAAAAACCATCAACTTCAAGAGATGTTGCAAATGTGTCCGTGACATACTTTGATTGGAACATGAAGTGTCACATGTCGTATTTTCAAATTATGTAATCACACAAAATCTAAACATAACAAATCAAATCAATAAAAGAAGAGATGTAAACACTTACAACAGCAGATCAAACTCGGTATCTCAAGCCAAGAGATCATTTTTTCCTCCCAGTTTGAAGATTCAATGTCTTATTTGCAATTGGAGAGGCTTTTGTTGGTAACATTAGAAGGAAAAATTACATCTATGACTAACTTTATCAATCGGCTTATATATGAGAGAAGAGAAAAATATACTTTAGAGTATAGAAAAAGACATTTAGAGTAGACGAAGAGAGAGTATGAAGTAATTAATAAGGAGTAGATGAAGAGAAAGAGTAAGAAGTGATTAATGAGAGAGAGAAAGTGGAGGCAATAAGTGATCTATTATGTGGGAATTTAGTGCCACATGACACATTATAATTGGACAAACAGTTGTCACGTGTGTGCCATGTGTCGTATTTTCAAGGTAAGTAAACTACCACATTTTGTTATATATATATATATATATATATATATTCTAGAGAGTTTATGAATGGAGGTCTCTATAATTAAATTGAAGTGAGGACGGTTCAACCTTTATTTATTTTTATTTTATTATTTTTATATATTTTTATGAATTTTTTAAAGAATTAAATGATATTCTTTTTAATGTTTTTTTGGTCATTTTAATTTTTATATATTAAAATTAATTTATTATTTTATTTATAAATCAATAAATCTTTATGAAGCAATGGGGTTGGAGAATGACAAGTGAGACATTGTTGAAATCTGAAAATTAGAATAAAGTTAAAGAGTAGACATCGGAGATGGACTAAATTCACTAAAAGTAATTTAGCCACTTTTTAAAGCTAGTTTCTCGTTTCATTGATATGAATATATTTCACGTATCTGACATATAGCCTGTATACGGTGGATTCAAGTTCATATTGTATGTAAATGCTATCAAGTAGCCGTGTTAAAAGAAAAAGAAAAAGAAATGACACGATATTGAAGAATAGAAGTGATTTTACTTTATTGCAATTGAATTTTTAAGTAATTTACTTTGGATTGGTGAAGATAATTCTTCTATTTTTCCTACGCCTTTTTCTTTCTAGTGAGTTTGTTTTTGGGAGAGTCTTGGTTTTCGAGAGAGATAATCTGGACTACAAAATTTAAATTATGTTATTATTATTATTATTAGGGATAATATAATTGTGGGTACCTGTAGTTGTGTAAAATTTTCACTTAGAGACTTCAACTTTGCGAAGTTTTATATAGGTACTCCAACTTGCAAATTAGATCCTTATATAGGTACTCCAACTTTGCGAGATTTCATATAGATACTCCAACTTGAAAATTAGATCTTATATAGGTACTCCAACTTTACGATATTTCATATAAGTACTACTCACAGATTGCGCCACGTCAACCGAAGGATCTAAATGACCTGTAATTTGCAAGTTGAAGTATCTATATGAAACCCCGCAAAGTTGAAGTATCTAAGTGAAAATTTTGCACAACTTTAGGTACCCACAATTACATTATCCCTTATTATTATTATAATTATAAAGGTATGTGAATAAAAATTTTTTGTTAGGGTTTTTAATTTTGTGACAACGATTTATGGGTTCATTTCATATGTGGTAGAATTCAAACTGTTGGAATTCTACAATTGGTGATTTAATGTTATAACTAAATCCTCCAAACGTTAGTTTTTTTTAAAAAAAAATTTTGACATTGTTGTTTACGCTAGTTGTTAATAGCAAGGTTTTCTGTGTTTATCTATTAAATCCAAGTGTATATATATATATATGTTATTGTTTGGTTATCAATTAATCTACACGAAAACTAATATATTAAAGTAATATATTGAGGTTGAAGTACATGAATGGGCTATAAAAAAAAATTGTTGTAGGTGATGGCGTTTTGCACAAATGTTGCTGACTTAGGTTACCTGCGTACAAAAAGCGTTAGAGTTATAGTTCCAACACGTCTTGATTTCTCTAATGTAACTAGGAATAAGAAATTGTTAAGTTATATTAAACCAATGAAACATGAGATACAGGAATTTTCATAGAACATGTTATAAGTGAAGTTGTGGTGTCTATTCCTGTGATTGAATACAATTTTGTTGATGTTTGCATTAGTAAATTGGGTATAGCTGATGGAAGTTTAGAGAAAGAAAAATAAGGTTTGGAGAAAAAAAATTATTCATTGAACACAAATATAGTAGGTATTGGGAGTTTTAGTGAGGGATATGATTTGTCTAGAGCTATTCAAACTAAGGGCATATACAATGCAGTTTATTTGTAGGGAGATATTTACTGACAACTACGATTTTACTTACTTTTTTAACAAATTGAAAATCAGTCTACTTAGAGCGCGTGCACTGCAATTCAGTTATGGAGACTGTGTTTGTATCACACGTGATCACTGTCTCTTTCAATTATTTTACAAATACCCGGTATCAAGGTGTTTATCCCGTTCTTTTCTCTTTCTTATTGTTTTTACTTTTCTTTTTCCTACTGGGTATACACCTCATCATTATACCAATAAAAACCTTGGCATTGCACATGCTCTAATGATGGAGTTATTACAATCTAATTTATAAGAATATAATAACGGTGATCTTAATATTGATACTGAGGTAGAAGAAGATGATGGTATTAGTGTGGATGTTGAGCTTGAAATAGTTGGTCTTGAAGAAGAGGTAAGTGACATTGATTAGTGCTGTCAAAATGGGCTACCCGGGCCCGTCTGTCACTACCCGTAGATTTTTACGGGCTCGAACCCGTAAAATTCCGTAAATTTACGATCACATTACTTATGTTTGTACCTGTTGAAAAGCTCTTTTTTTTTTTTTTAATTTTAATTTTATATTTTTCATAAATTATATATTATACCGTATATATATATATTATTTATATTTATTTTATATAAAAAAATATTATAATATATATATATTATATGTATATTAATAAATTATGTATTATATAATATATTTTTTATTTTTTTTTAATTTTGCAGGTACCTACAGGTACCTGCGGGCTGCTTGCAGTTATGCCCGTAAAATCACGGGCCGGGCTTTAAAAATCCATGGTCTTCATTTTCATTGCCCAAGCTCGCAAAAAAATGAGTGGTCATGAGCTACCCACGAGTAGGGGTGTGCATTCGGTACACCCCGTACCGTACCGAATTTTCGGTATTTTGGTCTTCGGTACACAAAAAGTGAGGACTGAATACCGAACCGAATTAGAAATTTCGGTTCGATTCGGTACGGTAAAGGATATTTCGGTACGGTTCCGTAAATTTACCGAATACCAAAATAAGTATTCTTAGGTTACTGTTGTGCTGTGTTGTGTTGTTGTTCATGTTTATGTTGTTGATCTTTATGTTGGTCAACGTACTAGTCTATATGTTGGGTGCTTTACGTGACACGTGTTGGTCTTTATGTTTGTTTCTTCTGCTAGGTGGGAATATAAAAAGCATAAAAAAAATTGTAAAACATCTAAACATTTCGGTATTTCGAGACGGTACCGAAAATTTCGGGTTTATCCCGTACCATCCAGAATACCGAATTGTCTTTATTTGAAGGACCGAATACCGACCCTAATTATAAAATTCCGGTTCGGGCCGTACCAAAATTTTGGTATTCGGTTCGGTCTTCGGTACGACCCAAACCGTGCACACCCCACTCACGAGTAACGGACGAATTTTAACAGTGCTAATACTGATGATTAACTAAAAGGTTTAAAAAAGTTCTTAGGGCTGAAAGAAGAGAGAAGAAGTCGTAAGAATAAATTTGTAGAAGTTCCTTTAGGTGAGGCAGGTTCTAATAAAGGTTATGGAGACTTAGAATGTATAAGATCTGACAAAATTGTGATAGATTAGCTAGAGATAGTAATGTTAACATAGACTCGAGAGGTGTAGAGGGCATTGATCTTCCTGCTAGGAGAAGAACTAAGCAAATTAAATATGATCCATCTTGTAGATTTTCAGTTTTTCAACTTGGAATGGTTTTTGAGAGCTTAAAGTAATGCAAGCAAGCAATATAGAATTACGCAATAAAAAGAGTTGTTCAGTTAAAAATTAGAACGAATGAAACATGCAAACTTAGAACAAAGTGTAAGGAAAAAGGTTATAAATAGATTTTTTTTTTTTTTTTTTTAGCTTGTATAGAGACAGTGGAGATTTTATGGAGAAGACTTATAACCCCAAGCATCAATGTATTAAGAAAAACATAAATAAGTTATGTACATCAAAATTTATTGCTAGGACATTTAAGGATCAAATAGTTTATCAATCGGACATTAAGAGGTGGAAAATACAATAGTTAGTTAAAGAGAATTTTTTATTGTACATGTCTAAATCATTGTGTGGTAGGGCAAGAAGGCATATGACAAAGAAATTCACTAGGTGTTGGAATGAAGATTTCTCAAGACTGGCCAACTATGTTGAGGTTATTAAACTAACAAATCTAAACAATTCAGTATGGATAAGGGTTGATAAGAAATCATTGCTTGGAAAAAATTTATTTGGATATTTATACATTTTTCTTGATGCTCTAAATTAAGTTTTATAGATTTCTAGGTACCATATCTTCATCCAAACTGATCGGACTTTAATGTTTATCTCAAACTTGTCTTCACTTTACCCTCAATTTAAAGTTAGTTGACCTTGAATCCTATTATTGATGAGTACAAGTTGGCACACTAAATACATCAGTTTGATTTTTTGCTAGTTATTTTTTGATTATTACTTTCTTCTCTGTTGTTGCTCACAATTTAAGGTAGTTGGCCCATAATCCTACTATCATTGAGTGCAGTAAATGCGAACTATGTATTTTAGAGCACCATGTTATATTGAACATCTTTGGTTTCTTTCTTTGTGTCCTTAATTTGAGGCAGTAAATTTTGTATCCTACTATTGCTAGGCCTAAGAGAATAGACAAAGTTCATTCACTATGTTCGTCCTCCAAGTACTCCGCCTAATGAGGTCCTCCTGTTTACCATTCTAAATTTAAGGTAATCAACCCTGTAATGTCCAATTTTTGGCCTAAAAGTTATATTTGTTGTTCAATCAATTTTTACTTTTGGTCAAAGTTCGAATTTTTGTAGGAATAAATCAAAAAATAGCTCTAGAAGCAAAATGGTAATTAGAGACTAAAACGATGTAGGGAGTCAAAATCAATTCAATTAAAGTAAATTTGAAATTATTTTCGTAAAAAAGTGATTTTACTTGAAAATCAAAATTTTTAGGCAAAATTAAAATTTTGTGAATTAATAAATGAATTTTCAGTCTGCGTAAATCATTTACAAATCCAAATGATGTTTTTGAAAACTGGGAGCAAGCAAAAATGAGAACCGAGAGGTCAAATGGGCTTACTGGTAGGATAGATAAGAAATGGGCCCAAAGACCCACTCAAGGCCACGATCATCTCTACTCACCCCAAAACCCTACTTTAAATCCCAAAAACCTCTATCATTCATTCACACACCTCATTCACTTTCTCACCATTCTCAAATTCGTGAAGCACCATCAAACTATAATTCCCCTCATTCAATCATCATGCCCACGTAAAACCCACCACAACACCACTACTCCAACTTCTTTGATAAGGATTCTTAATAGAGTGAAAGCTTTATTTTTCACTTATTTCTTTGGGTAAGGGTTTCAAATTCTCTTTTGTGGTAACTTCTAGCTTTCATTGTATTACTTCAATTAAAAATGGTCATTAGGGTTGTAGATACGTGGTTATGCTTCCGGATAATGATTATAGCCTTTAATTAGTAATTATGGATAAACCTTAGAGTAAAAAGGGTTGGTTTTATTGTTTTGGGTTGTGTGAGTAATAGGTATTGATTGGTTATGTTGGTATTATGTTTAGGTAATTTGGAGGTTGACAGAAACCAACCTGAGGTTGCCTAGCTAGCTTTTTTGGCCGAGGGAAGGTTAACACTTTCATTTTGTGCTCTACATTTTGATTATTTTTTATGTGTGTTTGCATTGAAATAGACTAGAATCCCTAATTCACATAAAATGGCTATTTGATGAAATATGGGTGATTGGTGAGCATTCTTGATAAAATCATATTATATTGCAAATTATTGTTATTTTAAAGTGAATATGATATATGATGAATTTGTGATGAGTAATCTCGATATCTTGATATTTTAGTGAACATGGTGGAAAATTGGTAAAGTGTGTAGTTAAGCCTTGTTTGTGACATATTGGGGAAAGTATATCGGATGAATGTTAATTGTTGATTTGAGCATGGACATGCTTTTTTTTTTACTTATTTATGATGTGAACATGGATATAGTGCCTCGGGGCTGTTGGTTTGGTTATATGTTATATGGTATGGTTGGCCTATAAGAGGTTTATGGTAATTGATACGCTTAAAATATATATTCAAAACATCATTCTATTCAAGTTTTAAGCAATATATATCTTACTGTAACACGGTGGCAATGGATATTGTACCTAAAGAATTGTATTCAATTCATGCTCAATGATTTAATAAAGTTTAATGTACTTACAAGCAAAGGTAATCATCAATTTAAATGAATGAACAAGTAATTAAATTAAACTAGAAAATTAAATGCACACTTAGAATATGGCAAGAATATGATGAGAAAATCATGGTTAAATACTCATTTCACTAGATAGATACTTGATCCCTTTCCTTAGGAATTTCATCGACCATCTAGCACACTAAAATATAGCTTGGATAACTTAAGCATTAACATTAGGCTTTGTTAAACACTAACATTAATTCATCATCTACAACAATTATATGTCTATATATTGAAGTAGATAGATCAATACATCACAAATTTAATGCAAAGAGGATAAAAATTTACTACGTCTAGTTTCCTTTTAATCATTCAAAATCCCTATATCTAACCATGAATTTGCTAAATCTAGCTTCCTTCAAGTTTAAATCCATGTATCACTTGAATTTCATCAAATAAATTAAGCAATTAATACACAAATCATGTTATATTTAGATCCATTAAGTGTTCAACCATTAAGTGTTCAACCATTATAAGATTAGCCTACCATAGCTAGGCAAATATAAGCACAATTCAACAAGAATTTCATGTCAAAACTTCAGAATTGAAAGTAAAAAGTGAAGGTTTAGATGGAACTTATGAAGATGATGATGATGGATTTAGAGTTTGAATGCTCGGGTCTGGATGAATTGAACATCAAATCCACACTTCTCCTACTGGAATCAACTTGAATTCGAGAGAAAATTAAGAGTAAAATGATATCTATTTCTTGCCAAATCAACCAAGTGTGTACAAATGAAAAATAATTGCTAAAAGACTAATTTCTTGAAGTTTAAGATGAGTATTTATAGTACAATTCAAATATCTCCTGAAATGGCTCCGAAAATTTTTATTTATTTATTTAAAAAAAATCTAATTATACTGATTGTAATTTGATAGCTAATTCGGTACTAATTTCGGCCAGAGACTCTGATTCTCCTTGTAATATCATACTTGTAATATCATACTGAACTTCAATTCGGTAGACAATGTGATGTAAAGCTCAGGCAGAGAGTCTGGTTTCTTTCTTTCTTTTAGACCGAACTACAGCTCATTATTGAGCTCGGGCAAAAAGTCTGGTCTCCTTGCACTATTGGACCAAAGTACAACTTCGTATTCAATTTGACATTCAGTTCTGGCAGAGAGTCTAATTCTCCTTCATCCTTCAATACCGAACTGTAATTCCATAGCAAGCTCGGTACTTAGTTCGGGGAGAGGCTTCTATTTGAAGAATTCCTTTGTACTGAATTGGGAATTCACTAACTAGCTCGGTATGCAGTTTGGTAACTCTTCCTTTCATGCTAATTTTTACCTCTTTTTGATCCCTTTTTACTCAAAAACCTTCAGTCATCTTCTTTCATGTCTTCTAGAACCAAAATATACTTTAATACCTGAAAAAACAAGTGAAAGTGTCTAAAATATATGCAATTCTATATAGGAATTATACCAAAATCATCCTAAAATATTATAACTTCCCAAGCTTATCGGTAATTAGAAAAGTTGGCATAATATTTGATTGGTGTTTGGACATTAAAAATGATAAGTGCCCTTAACCTAACTTATTAGGGAATGAAATATTATGTTGTACAGAATAGAGATACCTCACATATGATTCATATGCAAAACTAGGTTAAGTGGTCTTAAAATAAGAAATCTAAGGCGACACCTCTCATCGGATGCGGCTTCATGGCCTTTTTATATATCATTGTAGAATCCAAAATGTTATGATTGTCCTAAATGGGGTAAAACAAATTATTATAGATTCGCATTCGAATTCACATTGAGTTTTAGCTCTTATCATTGGCTTCGATCTGATCGTCCCATTTTCTCTAATTGAGTTAGAATTAAGGGCTTTTAATTTAAAAACTGGAATCTTGAGTTATATGTATTATTTTCTTGATATTGAATTTATTGATGCATATTATGGTATTGAGTGCGTAAAACTTGTAACATGCTGAATTTTCAATGTTATTGTGTTATCTTCAACAAGCTGGCCAAATAGACTACTTGTGCAGTGTTGGGAGCCCAACCAGCTGGGCCAATGGTCAATTGATTGATATATTTGTATTGTTTGAAATCTCCATTTAGTATGTAAATGCATTATATAGACAATTGGGTTGATTTTGTTGCCTATATTTTCAACTTGCAACTTTTTAATACCAGACGATTAGTTTCGTGGCTAGCCTATCACCAAGCTAGTCGCCTGAAACTCTGAATTCAAAATTTTAAAAACCAGACGACTAATTAGTCGTCAAGCTAGTCACCTGCCCAATTATTCAAAGAACAAGCATGTCACCTATGATCCAAAATACCAAATTTGACCAAGTTGGATTTCAAAAAGTTAGGTATGTTTGAGTTTAATTGGTCATGTAATATATCATTATTGATGTTTTATGTGTTTAATCTTTATTTATGAATGACTAAATAGAAAATCTCTAAATGCATTCATGTGACATGAATTATTATTAATAAGAAACATATCATGTGTATTTGTTTGAACATGAAATTGTTAATCAGGCGATAGCCCAACCCTCCCATTTTTTTGTTTTTCTTATGTTATTTTCGAAATCTAAAATAGGTGATTCGGCGAGCTAGATCAAATCATTACATTTTATGAAATGGCTTATAGAATATTATTTATTTTTTTATTCATGTTTTATCAACCTTATTTTGTTTAAGAAATAAATTGTAAGACTATTATACTAGTTCTACTTGATACTTACTTTTATTAAACGTGTTTGATACATGAAACTCATATATGTTTAAGAATTATGTGTTATGGATATATTGATGAATACAATTTGGTTAAGTAAAAATTACGGGAAGGTATTATTTTTAGATATGAATGTATATGTAATGTTATATCGAATATGTGTAATGTGGCGTCATTAGCCACCATGGTTCGGGTCATCTGGGGGCGGGGGTTGAACGCTACAGACCCGGAATCTTGCTATTATTGAATCTAGGTAGGAACTAGGTGTTTTTAGTAAGCATTTTTGTTTTGATGTTATTTTGGTATCCTTACATTTGTACTCTCAATTTAAGGTGGTCGTGATCACCACTATTGCTGAGTGCAAATTGAGGAATACTTTGATGCATTGGATAATAGTCAGATCTTGAAGTTCGATGATCTTGATTTAAGATAATGACTAATCTTACTATTGTTGGTCGTAGTTCTGAGAAAGATGACATTTAATTCTCATTTTGAGTCATAGGATGAGTAGATTCCTAGTAGTCCACCATATCTATGAATATTATAATCCATCATCCATATTCTTCCATCAATTTGCCAACCATAACCTCTTCGTCTCTCTCGCCCAGACCGCTCCATAGACACATTCCATTAGCACTTCGGCCAATTTTCCATCCTTATAACAAATGGGTGAATTTTCCGTCCGCTCATGTGTCAAAAGTGAGATATGAAGATTTTAATAGAGAGAGTATCTTTTGGAAAAATAGATGATGAAAAATACCACCAAACACTCATTTTCTATCCGATAAACTCAAAGCTTCCTATCATTTTCTTCTTTGTTTATATTTTTTTGCTCTTGTTAGTTTACTTACAAAATATTTTTATAATTTTTTTTATTTAAAAACCCCTCGAAACTAGTTGACGAGTGTGAATTTACTCTACCAGTCTCTTGGGATGATACTGTAAGAACCTATACTACCATAAGACAGACAATGTCTTCACCTCTAGTTATAGTTCTAGAGTTTTTTATGAATATTGCTCTTTACCATTTTTTTTACCTACCTATTATGTAGACTTTCTAACTTGATTTGTAGATTCTCCAGTAACATAATAATGTAGGTTAGAAAATCTAGTCAATAGTGATCGGAATCCTTACTTGAATAATCATTCATGTTCCATTTGACACACCTCAGATACTTTGAATTTTTTTATCTACAGTAGCATGAAGAAATTCTTGCATATTTGGACAAATTTCTACTATCTACCACTGCATATCGAAATTGAATCAAGTTAGAGCATTCATAAAATCTTATAATAACAATCACATATAATGCTTATTATTATCCATTAGCATTGGTAGAAGTTGAAGGTCTTGGCGGTTTGTGCCTTGCCATCTAGGACATTATGAATATAATTTATGGTGTACAATTATGAATAAGTACTCTAAAACTAGTAGAAACGTTTTAAGTCCTCCAAAATGTGTCACAATAGCTTCCTCATGGCCTTTTTCTTTCTGGATCCATCGAGAACTTTTACACAAAGATAACATAACATATCTTTAATATATCCAATGCATCCATATCATTGGGTATTTGCGTTCTAAACTATTTCATTATGAAGCCGATTGATTCATTTGGTTAAGGTTGAATAAACCGGTTATAAATAGAATTTAAGTCTTCCGGACCCTAATTTATTTTCAATAGCTTATTCGAGATATTTTTTAAGATTCATTTTGTTATCAATGCAAAGTCATCTCTGCCAAACTAAATTATTGAGTTCTTAATCCCAAAGCACATTTCACCGACCTTGCAATTTTTTCCTTCCAGCACTCTGCCAAATACCCATAAAATAAATTTTTCGAATAAGAGCCCTTCCTCTGGTATATGTGAAGGAAGTGAGCAAACGGACCATTCCTCAACTAGATTAAGGCCTCCAACTAGTCATTAATCAAGTCCATTAGAGATGGCTGACAGTATGTGTTTAGCTTAACGTCTGCAGAATCCCTTACCGGATATTTAAAGTATTTCCCATCTTTGAAATGTACCTTTTTTGGGATATCCAGAAAATAATCAAAGCAAAACACTATCATAATATATATATATATATAAATATAAACAATTGTAACAATAAAGTTCAAAACATCATCAAACACATTATATAATTACTTTCTGGTTTTATAGGCCGAAAAGAAACACAATATATATACCTACTTCCTGGTCGTATATGACTGGGAAACAGGTACATACGGGTTGTTTCCATATCCTATAATCTGGAAAGTAAAATAATATATATAAATAGCTCCTCAATAATATATACCGGGAAGCAAATACATACATCGTGTTGCTTTCGGTCCTATAAGTCGAGAAGCAAAACTATATATATATATATGTCGGTATATATCCACGAAGTAGGTTTAATATTATTTTACTTCCCTGCTTACTTGACAGGGAAGCACTTGCAAAAAGCACAAATCTAACTTACAATTTATCTAATCTAACCCAATATCTCAAATTATTACCAACATAAAAAACTAAACAACTCTAAAAGCAACCTAACATAAGAATTAACAAATTAGACAAATAGCAACGTAAAAACCCTAACCTTCATGGTCTTAGACTTTTATTGCTTGTAAGTCTCCTAAAATTAACTACTTTACTTATACTTTAATTTAATAGGGATATGAGCCGCCTTTAAATCCGATCTATTATCTTAATTTGTTCTAACCAAACAAATGAGATGTTGTTGTAGTCGGAGAACGATGAGAGCAAAGTTGGATATGATGTTGCTACTGGAGAATCGATTTGGAGCAACAACAGATCAATGATGGAGGCATCATGGATAATGAATTCTTGTTGGATAAGAGAATGAAAGTCAGGATTTAGTTGTAAACTAGTGCAAGGAGAAGGGGAATTTTAGATGCAATTTAGATTTGAGGAGAAGAGGAATGGAATTGAAGAGAAGGAATTCAAATGGGAAGTTTTTGTTAATTGAAAGAGAAGAGAGAATTTTGAAATGATTTAATTCATTTCAAATGGTTAATTTAGGAATTATTATACCAATAATTATTATTTATTTATTAATAATTCTTAATAAAATAGATAAATAGGTGAATTTGACTCATTAAAAAAAAACTTATAAATAAATTTAATTTAATAAAAGAATTAATATTATATTAAAATTAATATTTAAAATTTAAATGGGTCGAAATATACAAATTAGGGCTGTGTACGAGCGGAGCCGAGTCCGAGCCTAGCAGGTTCGTGGGTCGGCTCATTACAGAAAAGCTTGGCTAGTGGTCTGCAAGTTTATTTTTTCTTTGGTTCGAACTCGACTCGTGATAATTATTCAGATTCGCTCGACTCGTTGAGCTCGTAAAGGCTTGGTTTATAATGTTCGTTTGAACTTGTAAAGCTTGTTTGAGTTTGTCGGATTCGTTATCAGACCTTTTTTTTTTAGCTCGTTTAGCTAATATTTATTTTGATTTTTAAAAAAATTAATAAAAAGTATTCATTAAATAAATATTAATATATTCATTTAAATTATATTTATACCCTATTTTTTTTTATAACTTTATTTTGTTAATTCTGTTATTATAAGTGAGCTCGTTAGACTCGTTTAGTAGGCAAGCCTTTTAATATGAAACTCAGATTTGACTCATTTAGGGTTCTTTTAATCCAAACTCAAACCAAATTTTAAGCTAGTCGAGCTCAAATCATTCGCGAGTCGACTCCACTCATTTCTAAATCTAATACAAATGATCACTATACATAAATTTCAAAATAAAATCATCCTACTGTGTCAATTAACATGTTTATAATGGAACATTATGTTCATTAAGATATATTTATAATGGCCCATTCAAAAAAATTTATTTATACTGGCCAAATTCTGTTGGGAAAACACAGCTAGCTTTGATACCACTTGTTGAACAAATCGGTGATCCATTGCAGCGGAGATGAGTATTGGAAACCACAAAGTAAAACAACATACACAAGGTAAGAAATAGAGATAGAAAATAAGACAAAAGGTTTTTACGTGGAAACCCAAAACAGGAAAAAAAAACACGACCGTCAGGACGACGAGAGACCAATTCACTATGTAACAATAAAACAATAGTTACAACCAGATTATAACTCTCTCACTCCCCAATCCAATTACATTGGTTACAGTCTCACACACAAGCTCTCCCAATATGACTCTCACAGGATAACAAGACTCGATCCCAGAACTCAAGATCTCCATGGTCTCCATGGTTCCCAGGCCCCAATCGGGCACCTCCCAAACCTAACCAACTGGATCTACATTGTTCTCTCAGGATATCTAATAATAGATACAAGCACCATATTTATAGTATTACATTACTTAGTCACAAAGTAATCCTAAACCATTAAGAAAACCTTTTCCTATTTAGGATTCTCAAGGATCTCTTTCCTAATTAGAATCTCACTTTAGGAAATACCATTCTTAATCAAATATGACACTTTCAAAACAGTCTTCGAGTCTTTCCCAAATTACCAATCAATTATGGATACCGGAATATACCCGAATTTTCGTCAAAATCCTAACAAACCACCCATTGATGAAAATTCCCTTTGTCCCTTTCTGACGACCACAACTGAAACCAGACTCATCATACCCCACTATGAAAGTATACCCACTCAAGTACGATGCATCCCAAGACAAACCACTTAGGAACCATCAACCTAAGATTTTCTTTTCTCGGCACATGTCGAAACACTTGCTGAATAAACCATGGTGCAGCTTCCTACATCAGCTTCTAGGAAACTCCTCAGCCATCGACATACTTTCCACCACACCCACATCCATGCTGACCAGATGCCCGTGCAATTATGGACACGCTAGAATTATTCCATCCTTTATCATGACAACCTTGGTGGTTCAGAACATGTCATAAGGACACCTAACCCAGCGTACAGTCGGAGCCTTTGCCAAACTGCTCCTTACAGTCCTTCCTTATTCGAGTTTGCCAGCCACTTGATCAAAATTCTCAGCCCACAAAGATTCCAAAACACCTCCAGTCAAACCCTCAATTTTATTTTGACTATTTGACCAAACTTGAATCTTTGACGACATCTTTTGATCTTTACTTGCGTTAACAGAAAAACACAAAAGTCTCAAAGCTACCTTACCACCACAATCATACATGTCGTAGATCACCACCGCCATCGCTCGAGAAATACCGCCGAAACTTTTTCATCTCTACGACTATCGCAGACTAGATCTTGACAACACTTGCAGTTTTTTTTTCAGCTTTAACTTTTTTTTTTTTCACGCAACCAGCTTAAAACTCGATCAGAGAAACCAAATCAAATTTTTCAGAACTCCTAGAGACTCCGGGAGATTTACCCATCCTTCAAAACCTTTCGCTTTTATCTTACCTTACCCCATGTTTACTTTGACCAAACCAAAACTCACGGATCACATCAACACTAGCTCATAGATCTAAGGCTCTGATACCAGTTGTTGGAAAAACACGGCTAGCTTTGATACCACTTGTTGAACAAATCGGTGATCCATTGCAGCGGAGACGAGTATTGGAAACCACAAAGTAAAACAACATACACAAGGCAAGAAATAGAGATAGAAAATAAGACAAAAGGTTTTTACGTTGAAACCCAAAACAGGAAAAAAAAACCACGGCCGTCAGGACGACGAGAGACCAATTCACTATGTAACAATAAAGCAATAGTTACAACCAAATTATCACTCTCTCACTCTCCAATCCAATTACATTGGTTACAGTCTCACACACAAGCTCTCCCAATATGACTCTCACAGGATAACAAGACTCGATCCTAGAACTCAAGATCTCCATGGTTCCCAGGCCCCAATCGGGCACCTCCCAAACCTAACCAACTGGATCTACATTGTTCTCTCAGGATATCTAATAATAGATACAAGCACCATATTTATAGTATTACATTACTTAGTCACAAAGTAATCCTAAACCATTAAGAAAACCTTTTCCTATTTAGGATTCTCAAGGATCTCTTTCCTAATTAAAATCTCACTTTAGGAAATACCATTCCTAATCAAACATGACACTTTCAAAACAGTTTTTGAGTCTTTTCCAAATTACCAATCAATTATGGATACCGGAATATACCCGAATTTTTGTCAAAATCCTAACAAATTCTTCCATAAATTACTCCCAGGCAAAAACACATTAATTATATTTTCCGAAGGAAATTTATTTTTATAGACCATAAAAAGTTTACTATATAGTTATAGGCTACTTTTGAAAAGTTTACAAAACTAAAATTTGATTTTCACTCCATATCCATAGGTCATTCACAGACTGTGAGCTCAATTCACGGAATTTATGAATTGTAAAATTTTAGAGGTGTTTTGAAAAACTTGACCTATGGAGTAAAAATTAAACTCTTAACTTTTAAAAAACTATTTTTGTATGTTTTTTCGAAGTGACCCTGTAATTGTATTTTGAACTGTAAATTTATTATTATTATTATTATTATTATTAAGAATTTTCGCATTTCCTAATCCAATTATGTTTGTTAACTCCTTGATGATGAAGACAAAAGTATTTAGTTTTTATATAATCTGTTATTTATTTAGTTTTTTAGATGAAGACAAATTTATTTAATCTGTTAGATAAATAAAGGTATTTAGTTTTACTAAACTACTCTATTGTTAAAATTATTAAATATCTTGATAAATAGTGTTTTGGTCAAACTTATCTTAACAAAATTAGGAAAGTTAGATTTTGTTAGATTCTATTTTATTTTGCAGGATTATCTAAATCTAGTCAAATTGAGATCTTCATCTGTTTTAAGAAGATTTTGATTCCTTCTTTCTTGCAACTTCATCAACGTCTATTTTTGAAGACTCTATTTAAAAGCGTGAAGTTGAAGTGTTTGAAAGACACAACAGAAAAAGAGAACACAAAGAATTACTTGAAGTTTCTACCAGAACAAAAGAAAGTGATTTGTCAAGCGCTTAAGATTTTTTTTATTCCCTCTACAAGTTTAATCATCTTCTACTACTCTGCATATTTTATTTTTGTTAGATTTTGATTATTACTTAGATAGTTGTTTTATTACTGTTAAAAGAAAGAAATTAGACGTAGATTATTTATATTAAATTGGGTGGCTAGTATTTCTAGTAGGGTGCTACGGGTTATAGAAGAAAAGGGTAAGTCTTCTAGGATTGTACTAGAACCCTAAGGGAACAATATAAATAAAATTAACGTCTATATCCTACAGGTTTAAAAAACCCTTAGGCGGAGAGTAGGCCGTTTTAACGACCGAACTTCGTAACAAATCACTGTGTTCTTTCTTTATTTATTTTGTTATATATTTTATTTTTGATATCTGGTTCAAGACTTTGAATATATAATTAATTCTTTTTATCCGCGATTATCTGTTATACTCTATTCACCCCTCCTCTAGAGTATTATTTTCCTACGTATAACTTTCAATTGGTATCAGAGCTTGGCTCAACAGTTGTGAACTAACCTTCCTTTGAGAATTGTGTAGGAAATTATCTATTATGAAATCTGCAGGAAGTGGTGGATTTGCTCAAGGAAGATCAATAAACAGACCTCCTCTGTTTGTTGGGAACAATTTTCCTCACTGGAAGTCTCTAATGAAGATGTTCATTATTGATCAAGACATCGAGCTATGGAAAATCATCAAGAATGGACCAAAGATTCCAATGACCATCACAGACACTGGCACTTCAAAACCAAAAGAAGAATCAAATTTCACTCAAACTGACACTAAACTTATCTCTAAAAACTTTCGTGCTATGAACTTACTTTACTGTTCTTTAAGTGCTGATGAATTTAATCGTATATCTTCTTGCAGTTCAGCCAAAGAAATTTGGGACAAACTAGTGGTTACATATGAAGGAACTAGCCAAGTTAAAGAATCAAAGATCAGTATTTTCATGCGACAGTATGAATTGTTTATGATGAAAAGTGATGAATCCATAAAAGAGATGTTTACAAGATTCACTGTCATCATAAATAATCTTGATGCTCTTGGAAAGAAATTTTCAAATGAAGAAAAAGTGAGAAAGATCCTTCGTTGTTTGCCAAAGAATAAATGGAGACCAAAAGTTACTGCAATTGTAGAAGCTCAGGATCTTAGCAGTTATCTCTTGACGATTTACTTGGAAAACTGATCACTCATGAGATGGAATTCAATGAAGAGGAAGAACAGCCCTCTGCATCAAATCCTAAGACGTTGGCCCTGAAATCCCAAAAGCCTGAAAGCTCAGACGAAGAAGAAACTGATGATGAAGAAGATCCATTCGCAATGCTAGCCAGAGGACTTGAACGAATTCTCAAAATGATGAAACAGTTCAAGAAAAATAAATTGGAACAATCAAGATTTTCACGACATAAAGGTAAGTTTTCAAAACCTTCAAATAAGAATAACACATTATCTTGTTTTGATTGTGGCAGTTTGGAACACCTAGTGAAAGATTGTCCAAATAGAAAGAAAACCTCTTTTAACAAAAAGAAATCAAAGAAAGCGATGGTAGCTGCTTGGAGTGGATCAGATACAAGTGATACTGAAGAAGAACAAGCAAATCTCTGTCTGATGGCAAACCATGATGAATCTGAAAATGGAGATCATCTTGAAAGTGTGGTAAAAAATCTCATCTCTAGTTCTCCTGATGTTCTATTTGAATTTATAAAAAATCTAATTGTCAATGAGGAATGCTTGATGAAAGAGATAGAATTTCTCAAAGCACACATAAAAAATCAGGTACGCATTGAGACAGATCTGGTAAAAGAGTTAGATCAGTTCAAAACTTCTCATTCGAATCTTGATAACGATATCAAGGCCTTGACTACTGAGTCCAAGACCTTGAAAGAGCAAGCAGTAATGCACAAAAACCGCATTCGAGATCTTGAACTAGAAGTCAACGAGCTGAATGACAAGTGTAATGAACAACTACATTCTCTTACCAAGTTTGCTGGTTCTCATCAAAATTTAAATAAGTTACTTGGTGGTCAGCAAATGACTTTGAACAAAAATGGGTTGGGATATCAGAAACAATTTCCAAAAAGAAAGCCTACCATTTTCACCAAACCTAGAGGTTATATCACTCAACCTACTTGTTTTTTCTGTTGTCGAAAAGTTCATACTAAACTCACTTGTCCTTATCGTCGAAAAGATCCTCAAATCATTCGAAACACATTCCCCGTGAGACTTAGAGATCAAATAAAACAAATCTGGGTTGTGAAGGGTACTCATCCACCAAACATGATTTATCCTGAGTATGACCAGAAATATAATATATGGACGCGAAAGGTTTGATTTTTCTTTGTTTTGTAGAGAGAACAGAAGTGGATCTTGGATAGTGGATGTTCACGGCATATGACAGGGAAGGCTTCATTGTTTTCTGTTTTGAAGAAACAATCCACCGGATCTATTACTTTAGGAGATAAAGGAAAATGTAGTATAATTGGTATTGGAAAGATTGGAAACGACACAACTAATGCCATTGAAGATGTTTATTTGGTTGACGGACTACGGTACAATCTTTTATCAGTTTCTCAACTGTGTGACAAAGGAAATTAGGTGACTTTTTATAAGGAGAAATGCGAAATTCAGAATGCCAAAACTGGTAACATCATTCTAACTGCTTATCGTAGAAATAATGTTTATGAACTGTCAACTAACTCTCTTGCAGAAAAGAGACTGACCTGTCTCAAGGCTTTGACCGACGATTCAAGACTTTGGCACCGGAGGCTTGGACACATTAATATGCACACATTATACAAGCTTGCCTCTAAAGACTTGGTTCGTGGACTAACTAAGCTGAATTTTAAAAATAATATTGAACTGTGTGATGCTTGTGTAAGAGGTAAACAAACTCGCATTTCATTCAAACCAAAACATGATGTAAGTACTTCTAGACCCCTTAAACTTTTACATATGGATTTGTGTGGTCCTATGAGAGTCAAAACTCCAAAAGGTAAACAATATGTTCTTGTTATTATTGATGATTTTTCTAGATTCACCTGGGTATTCTTTTTGCGAGAAAAATCTGAAGCATTAAAGGAATTCTCAAAGCTGTGCAAAGAGCTTCAAGTGGAGAAAAATGTCTCCATTATATCCATTCGTACAGACCATGGAAGGGAGTTTGATAATTTAAATTTTGATTTATTTTGTGAAAAATATGGTATTGCTCACAATTTTTCAGCTCCTAGAACTCCACAACAAAACGGTGTAGTCGAAAGGAAAAATAGAACACTGGAGGATATGTCTCGAACAATGCTCTTGGAGAATGAAATTTCTCAAAATCTGTGGGCCGAAGCAATAAATACTGCAAACTACATTTTAAACAGATGCCTAATTCGACCCATATTGAAAAAGACGCCCTACGAGTTGTTCAAAGGGAGAAAACCAAAAATTTCATATTTTAAGCCATTCGGATGTAAATGTTTCATTCACAATAATGGTAAGGATAATCTCGGTAAGTTTGATGCTCGTAGTGATGAAGACATGAGTTAGGTATGTTAAATAAGGAAGCAACAACGTAGGGGGAGAAAAAAAAAGGAGTAAAAGATCTGACACAGAGCTTCAAAGGTATGTTTTTTCTTTTCATAGGTTTGAATATTGTTTCAAGGCCTTGAAAACTTAATGCGAAATCTGTTTGACACTTGGACCAAACCCAGTTTTATTCAATTAATGAATAAACACTGGTGAGATTTTTTAAATAATTTTTATTCATCATGAAGTTCGAGAAAAACAACAGTTCCGTCCTTCTTAACTATGTCCCCTTCTGTCTAAACTTTTCTCTAAACCTTAACTTTTATTTTGCTATGTCCAAGAACATTAACCTCTCCCTCCTTGATGGAGACAAAAAAGGGGAGAAAAAATACTATATGTTTCTGTTAATATGATGTTTTATGTTGATATGGTTTTGTGTCTGTTGATATCTGTTGATATATGTTTGTTTATGTTGCTGTTTATGTTGATATGTTTTGATCTATGTTTTTGATGAATATCTGTCCATGTTTACATATTGACATATTTGCTATATTTACACATATCTCAGTTTGTCCAGGTATGTAGAAAAATATAGTCTGATTTGAGTTCTGCATTTATTTTTATAAGTTTATTCAAGTCAAGACGTTAAAACCATGTTTCAAATCCTTGAAAATAACTGACTAGGTATTTTGTCTTCATCAAGGGGGAGATTGTTGACTCCTTGATGATGAAGACAAAAGTATTTAGTTTTTATATAATCTGTTATTTATTTAGTTTTTTAGATGAAGACAAATTTATTTAATCTGTTAGATAAATAAAGGTATTTAGTTTTACTAAACTACTCTATTGTTAAAATTATTAAATATCTTGATAAATAGTGTTTTGGTCAAACTTATCTTAACAAAATTAGGAAAGGTAGATTTTGTTAGATTCTATTTTATTTTGCAGGATTATCTAAATCTAGTCAAATTGAGATCTTCATCTGTTTTAAGAAGATTTTGATTCCTTCTTTCTTGCAACTTCATCAACGTCTATTTTTGAAGACTCTATTTAAAAGCGTGAAGTTGAAGTGTTTGAAAGACACAACAGAAAAAGAGAACACAAAGAATTACTTGAAGTTTCTACCGAAACAAAAGAAAGTGATTTGTCAAGCGCTCAAGATTTTTTTTATTCCCTCTACAAGTTTAATCATCTTCTACTACTCTGCATATTTTATTTTTGTTAGATTTTGATTATTACTTAGATAGTTGTTTTATTACTGTTAAAAGAAATAAATTAGACGTAGATTATTTATATTAAATTGGGTGGCTAGTATTTGTAGCAGGGTGCTACGGGTTATAGAAGAAAAGGGTAAGTCTTCTAGGATTGTACTAGAACCCTAAGGGAACAATATAAATAAAATTAATGTCTAAATCCTACGGGTTTAAAAAACCCTTAGGCGGAGTAGACCGTTTTAACGACCGAACTTCGTAACAAATCACTGTGTTCTTTATTTATTTATTTTGTTATATATTTTATTTTTGATATCTGGTTCAAGACTTTGAATATATAATTAATTCTTTTTATCCGCGATTATCTGTTATACTCTATTCACCCCTCGAGAGTATTATTTTCCAACGTATAACTTTCAATGTTTATGGGTTACACTTGCATAGAGTACTCATTTTTATCACAGTAGAAAAATTAACGTGAGCAGTAGAATGAGGGACCATCGGGAAATTCGTTTGTAATGATAGTAAACATGATTTAGTAATAATTACAGACATAAATTCGGAAAAGCATTGCGGCGGTGACTAAAGCGCGTGGATATACATCGAGTGGTGATAAAGGCAGACATGTCACCACTCTAAAAAGCTAACCTTCGCTTTGGCACTCCCCATACACACACCGCCATCCTAATCCATAAACACACACTACGCGCCCACTTTTCTACTCGCTTCTTCTACCAATCTCTCTCTGTTCTGTTAGATCAGAAGAGTAATGCATAGCTACTGCATACAATGGGTTGTATTTACTCAAGAGCTTGCATAGGCGAGATTTGCACGCCTAAAGATGCCGATGTCAAACAACCTCAACGAATTACCACCAATGAGATTGCCGTCTTCTCGCCGGACTCTTCCGACGCCGAGACTTCAGATCAGATCAACCAATTGGCTCCAACACGTGACCCGGATTTCGCCATCACTCGACTTTCCAGGGTTTCGTCTCAGTTTCTACCTCCTGATGGCTCCAGAACCGTCAAGCTTCCGTCGGCTAAGTACGAGTTGAAGTATTCGTTCCTATCTCAGAGAGGTTACTATCCTGACGCTCTTGATAAGGCTAATCAGGACAGTTTTTGCATCCACACTCCCTTCGGTACGAATCCGGATGATCATTTCTTCGGTGTGTTTGACGGCCATGGTGAATTCGGAGCTCAGTGTTCTCGGTTCGTGAAGCTGAGACTCTGTGAGATTCTTCTCCGTGATAGCAAGTTCCATGTGGACCCTGTCGATGCCTGCCACGCGGCGTTTTTAGCAACCAATTCGCAGCTACATGCGGACTTTTTGGATGATAGTATGAGTGGGACCACTGCTATTACTGTTTTGGTCCGTGGGAGAACGATATACGTAGCGAATTCAGGGGATTCGAGGGCTGTTTTGGCGGAGAGGAGAGGTCAGGAGCTGGTGGCAGTTGATCTGTCTATTGATCAGACTCCATTTAGAGCTGATGAGCTGGAGAGAGTAAAGATGTGTGGAGCTAGAGTGCTGACATTGGACCAAATTGAAGGACTGAAGAATCCTGATGTGCAGTGTTGGGGCACTGAAGAGGGTGATGATGGCGATCCTCCTAGACTGTGGGTCCCAAATGGTATGTATCCCGGCACGGCTTTTACCAGGAGTATTGGTGATTCGATTGCGGAGACAATTGGGGTTGTTTCCAATCCTGAGATTGTTGTTTTGGAGCTTACTAAGGATCATCCTTTCTTTGTGCTTGCTAGTGATGGTGTTTTCGAGTTTCTCTCCAGTCAAGCTGTCGTTGACATGGTAAGGTATCTTTACTTATCTCTTATGTTTTTTCACTTCCCTTACTTGTTTTCTGTTTTAAAATAGTAGTTTAGATCTGATTATGCAGCACTCATTTTCATAAACTTGCTTTAGACAAATGTGGCTTTGATTTGTTATTGATTTTCAGATTTTTCTAGATATGCTTTTTAATTATGTTGTGTGTAATGCTATCAGTATTATGGCTCCCAACCCGTAAACTTATAGCAAATTGGATAGTTGAATACTTACAGAAAAGTATAGTTATAGTTGGTATTTACATGAGGGTGACATAAGGTGTAATTATAGTTGTATAGCTTTTAACAGATTCATACTTTTCTGCTTCCTGTGCCTCTCTTGTATGACTTCCCATCAAATTAGATGTTATTGCGGTCTGAACTCGTCAGATGGTGTAACCAAAGGGTACAAGAAACTCTTGTCAGATAATTGTAAATCTAATACTTCATCTAAATTCTATTTAACACCAAGGACTATAAATTCTTGAGAAGAGTTATTTAAAGAATTTCTTTAACTAGTTATGAACTGTTTTTTTTTTTTTTGGGTTTCTTACAACTTTTTCTCATCTTAACATGTCACCAATTGGTTAGCCAGTGACTTATTTTGTTGTGCCACTGTATTTTTCAGGTTGCGAAGTATAAAGATCCTCGTGATGCTTGTGCTGCAATTGTTGCTGAATCATATCGACTTTGGCTGCAATATGAAACTCGCACAGATGACATCACGGTGATAGTTGTGCATATTGATGGTCTGACCAGTGTAAGGGAACTACTTATGTTTCATTCTTATTTGGATTTGAGAAATTTTTGTGATTCAGTATTTGTTCTGTGAAATGATTTTGTCATTTGTTCTCAGTCTGCTGTTGGTCAAGCAGCAAATACCAGTGCAGCTCTACGACCTCCAGTTCCTCAATTTGTAGAAGTAATAGGATCTGAATCGCCTTCAACGTATGGCTGGAGCTCTAGGAATCATCGAGCAAGGAATGATTTGTCACGTGCACGTCTTCGTGCCATCGAGAGTTCACTAGAGCATGGGCAAGTTTGGGTCCCTTCTTCTCCTGCTCATAGAAAGACTTGGGAAGAAGAAGTAAATTATTTTGCTTTTTATTTCCTTCTATATTCACAGTAAGATCTACATTGGTTGTAATTGGAACATAGGTTGCTGATCTTGGTATTTTCACATCTTATAGGCGCACATTGAACAAGCATTGCAGGACCATTTCCTATTCAGAAAACTTACTGATTCCCAGTGTCATGTTTTATTGGACTGCATGCAAAGAGTTGAAGTCAAAGCAGGAGATATTGTAGTTGAGCAAGTAAGTGACGTTTATTTACAGGCTACTCTGTTTACCCAATATGCTTTTGTGTAGGATGCTTTCTGCGAAAAATTTAGCCGCTTTAACCTGCAACACTTAGAAAATATAGTTAAATGACCATGGTACATCATACTTGTTATTAAATATTTTGATTAGCACATTTTGTACTGCACACCGTCCAAGCTTAATTCATATTATATTGAATTCTTGAGTACGTCTGATTTAGTAGTGATGTTTTGGTAATCACATGAAATTCAAGTTTAAAAATTGCAAATTTTATGTCCTCGAAGCTGTGCAAGTGTTATTTAAATGTTCTGTAAATTGGTTAAAGCACTGTATCTTGCAGGGTGGTGAAGGTGACTGTTTCTATGTTGTTGGTAGCGGAGAATTTGAGGTCTTGGCAACCCAGGTCTGGTGGTTTTTAATTTTAATTTAATCAACTTACTTTTTTCTCTCCATCTTTTTCTCCTTTTAATGTCATAGGCAAACTCACTAGAAACATTTTGTCCGAGTACATATTTGGTTAATTGGAGTAAGATATCTTACAGATCAATTACTGACTGAAATTATTGATGGCAGCAAGAGAAAGATGGAGCAGTACCTAGAATTTTGCAGCAATATTCTGCTGAGAAGTTATCGTCCTTTGGGGAGCTAGCACTCATGTAGGTGTTGTTAACCCCAAATTTATTCTCATTAAAAAAAGGGCGAAAAGAATGTATAATAAAAAAGGAAAAAGATATATGCAACTACTCTGCTATTTATTTTCCATAGATTATAACAAATATTCAATGACAGATGAAGAACATGGAGAATAAACACTCACGCGGTACTGATTTGTATCATTTAGCTAATATTCTTCTTTGTGATGTTAGACACCAGCATATGCATGGTGTTTTCAATTTCACTTCCCGTTTTATAGTATCTACTTCAAACCTGGAATGCCTGTCTGAATAGGGGAAACTAGACTGAGTTTGACCAAAGCGTTTGACTTCTTTGCATTTGTTATTGAATTACGTTGTCTTCATGATTTGTGATATTTCAGGTACAACAAACCACTCCAGGCTTCTGTGCGTGCTGTGACTAATGGAACATTGTGGGCTTTAAGAAGAGAAGACTTTCGAGGAATTCTGATGTCTGAGTTTTCAAATTTGTCTTCTTTGAAGTTGCTTCGGTCAGTGGATCTTCTCTCAAAATTGACCATCTTACAACTGAGTCATATTGCAGATTCTCTTTCTGAGGTTTCCTTCTCAGTTGGGCAGACAATAGTTGATAGGGTAAACTTGATTGCCTGAGAATGTTCTTTTGGTACTTAGTTCTCATTTCTAATATCATTATTGGTTCGTCCGCAGAATGAAGGCCTATCTGCATTGTACATTATACAGAAAGGACGGGTGAAAATTACTTTTGGTGCAGAATTATTCAGTAATCCGAATGTTTGTAGCCTGAAAACTGAAAATGAGAAAGAGGATGATAACCCACAAAACAGCACACAACTTACCTTGGATAAAACAGAAGGAAGTTATTTTGGTGAATGGACTCTTCTTGGTGAACAAATGGGCTCATTAAGTGCTATGGCAATGGATGATGTTGTATGTGCAATTTTAACAAAGGAAAAATTTGATTTAGTGGTTGGCCCTATTACGAAGCTTTCACAAGATGACTACAAGTATGTCATATACTAGACTATTGAAAACCCCATATCTTTAGATTTTATTACCAACTTAATTAAGTATATTATGCTTCATTAATATGATTCTGATCCCTAACATCTTTGTTTAGGTCAAAAGACAATGCCTTGGATATTTCCCATGAATCTACCCAAAGTGTCGATATTTCGGCTCTCGCTAAAGTTAGCCTCTCCGAATTGGTATAATTGTTGTATCCAACTCATTGACATGTTTCCGGATGTTACTTGATGTCGAAAAGATCTATTTCTGAAAATAGCTAACAGAAAGTTGTGTCTAGGAATGGAGAAAGAGTTTATATTCAACTGATTGCAGTGAGATTGGACTTGTGCTTTTAAAAAACTCAGGTACATCATATTTTATATCGTACCCTATCATTTTCAATTCACAACTTGTTATGAGTAGGCTCGTTCATTTAATAGGTAGCTTTGTGAAAAAAAGTTTGCTCAAAAGTGTATATACTATCATAAAGTTGCAAGTTGTGGGGCAAATTTGTTTTCCTGCGAGCTGTTTATGTGGGTGATTAAATGGTTACTTGTTTTAATTTTGTTGACTTTCAGATCATATGCTTAGTCTAAAAAGGTTTTCTAAACCAAAGGTCAAACAATTGGGAAAAGAAATCCAAGTTTTAAAGGAGAAGAACTTGATGACGAACATTAGTCCTTTGGCTTTTGTGCCACAGATTTTAGGCACTTGTGCTGATCGATTGCATGCTGGTATACTACTTAATACATGTCTTGCTTGTCCACTGGCTTCAATTCTCAACAGCCCACTCGATGAACCATCTGCAAAATTCTGTGCTGCATCAGTTGTTGCTGCACTAGAAGAATTACACAAGGTCTAATTTTTAGAAATGGTTCTTCCTAATCTTCCCTCTTAAATTCCTACATTCTGCATTATTTTATAATTAATCTTTAGCCTATTAATTTTTTACTTCCAGAGAGACATATTATACAGAGGTGTATCTCCTGATGTTTTAATGTTGGACCAGAGTGGTCATTTACAGGTTGGTGAAGCACTGAATTAAGTTTACCATGTCATTTGACTATATCTCCAAAGTTTTACCTTAGTCTCACCAAGAAAGGAAACTGCCCAGCACTATAATGTTTCCTAAATATATCATTTTTGGTGTTTTGTAGCTTGTAGACTTCAGATTTGGTAAAGACATATCTGGGGATAGAACATTCACAATTTGCGGAATGGCGGACTATTTAGCTCCAGAGATAGTTCAGGGAAAAGGTCATGGTCTCCCTGCTGACTGGTAATACTTTATCTGTAATGTATGTACAAACTGTTTAATTTATTGAATACTTGGTAATTATGGAGGTTTTCTTTTTAATGTGGGAGATTAAATGCTACTGATTCTATGCAGAGTTGACAACAGTTGGTGGAATTTAGGTTTTATTTTTCAATGATTTATTTTGAACTCTTTTATAGATAGACTATAGTTAAAAGATGACCAGCTTATCCTACTAATGACTAGCTTTATGCTGTCATGCATTGTGTCAATTCTGGATCTATGTTATTCTGAATCTTGTTTGTGGCATCTTGGTGCACTTGTTAATCTGATATAGATGTTTGACAATTTTATATGTGTTGTCAAACCTGTTAACTTATAATATGGTGTAATGGTACCAATAGGGTAATGTTAAGCAGGTGCAGCAATTTGAAATTATCCCATGTTTTATTCTATTTTCTTAAAGAGTGCATCTGAGAACTGTTTGCAATCTCTAATTATGGGGTCAAATGTACAGGTGGGCACTGGGAGTCTTGGTATACTTCATGCTACAAGGTGAAAAGCCGTTTGGATCTTGGAGAGAAAGCGAGATTGATATAATAACCAAGATCGCAAAAGGGCAATTGAATTTTCCAAAGACTTTAGGTCCTGAAGCTGTTGATCTTATTTCAAAGGTTTTCATTAGTCATTACTCTTTCTTTCTGCTATCATATAAAGTTTTTATCTCATTTCGGGCATGATTGTTTTTCCCCCTCAGTTACTTGTAGTAGACGAAAACACAAGACTTGGCAGCCAAGGTCCTGGTTCTATCAAAACTCATCCATGGTTCGATAATGTGGATTGGCAAAGTATTGTCGATTCCAAATTTCCTGTTCCAAATGAGATATTGTCGCGGATAAGTCAACACCAGGAAACTCATATCGAGGACTCTGCTGTCCCTCTGCAAAATGATTTAGATGAAGTTAATGATTCAAAGTGGCTTGATGATTGGTAATTGGTATGTTAAACAGGCATTTCAGGATGATAGGTAGATATTTAGCAGCTGCACCTCCTCCACCTGCTCAGGTTTGAGGGGCAAATTTTTGGCTGAAGTGCATAAATTTGAAGATCAAACTGCGGGGAGGTCAGTCTTTTAGTGTTATTATGTGTTATTCTATTTTGTATATAGGTAAATATGTAAATGAGGGAGAGAGGGAGGGTTCCATTCTCATATAATTTGAAATTGTTATTCTTCTAGTTGGCTAATGGCGCTGCCTCATTTGTTTATTTATTTAGCTAAATATTATAGAGATGTTTTTAAATGCATAAAATCGGTCTGGGTGTGATTGATCTGCATTAGCAGAATTTGATTTGTTTGCTTCAAATTGTGTTGGGATAAATAATATATAGTCCCGTTTTTTCGGTTAGCCGTTGTAAGATGTAATTGCGCATATCTTCAAGTACTCTCACAAATCCTGGTATAAAATGGACGGGACAAGGCAACTTCATAACAAAAAGTAATTTAAAAGTTAACAACAATGTATTAACAGCATCATGAGAAATAAATCTATTCCCTCTATGGAGACATTCTTTAATGAGTAAAGACACCAAGGAAACATTGAAGAAAACTTTTTCATTTTATTAAGTAAATTAATAATTGGGAACCTACTAAAAATTTGGGAGAAATTAATGTATTAATTATTATAAAAATTTACCTCCAACCATATATACATAATGAAAATAGGCTTGCTAGCATTGCTTAATAAAATAAGGTAGAAACAAAGATTTGAATATTCACCGCGCAGCATCTCATTATGGAAAATATCTCGACTGGATGAACTTGGGACCATCCATCTGGTCCCAGATTCTCATAATCACTTCTCCAACTCACTCCAATCATCAAAATACTCCAAACACTAAAATGATGAAACCCGAAGACAAACTTATCCAAGGACAAACAATTCGACACCAAGCAATATAAAACAATGAAAAACCATCAAAATTCATAATCACTTTATAGGAAAACTGCAGATTTTCATCAGACTCTTTGTTCAACAAAGTACTGTTTAGTAATAAAGGGGGAATTACAATGTTTTCAAAAGTTTTAACTGATCTTGTGCAAGAACTAAGTGATACAACAAACAACACAGTAGCAAGGAAGCTGACTAACAAAAACAACAGACAAACAACACAGTAGCAAGGAAGCTGACTAACAAAAACAACAGACAAATTCAGGCAAATCACAAAATACAAGACAATTAGACTATATGAGAAAAGGAGGAAAATTATCAAAAACACTCGATTCTACCATTGACTTGCAACACAGTAATCTAACGCACTTAATCACAATAGATTCTTATAAAACATCACAGAACAAACTCAAACAATAAGCAATGTTACCAACCATTCACTACTAACACATATTAATGTCAAACAACATATCATAAAACAGAAAACTCAAATACAAAATTTATAAGTACTTTCAGCTTTGGGGATCATCAATTCATGAATTAGACACCTCTATTGAAGCTGCAAGTACCATGACCACATATCATTTGTAAATCTAACAGCCTCCCAGCCCTACCTCATATTACATCAGTCTCTAATAAACTCCAATCATGTAATCATTCAATAGCAAGTTTGATTAACATATTAACCTTGCAATCAACTATAAAATTGAACCTAGTACACCCATATGGCATCACAATAGGAAAAATTGATCCAGAATCCAAGTTACCAACCGGATGAAATTGAAAATTCTAGTTCAATTAGGGTGCTCGGAGGCCGAACCAGGTTGGGGAGGTGTAGATCAAGCGAACAGGTTTCCAGGAGATCTGAGCTGAGAGCAAGGAGATTTTCAAGGAGGCATTGATGTCAACTCTGACATGGAGAAGTTGAGGAATTGAACTACTAGGCAGAAAATACAATGAAGACGAGTGAAGAAGAGAGAAGTAAGGTGGAAGAGATTTCAAAGATACTGTCCTTTCTTTGGAATTAGAATTGAGAAAACAGAATAGGGGAATGTAGTTAAGAGTGTTTTCTGGATACCTTTTTATTAGAAAATATTAAAAATCATGAAAAATAAAAATGCTAAACAAAAACATTGTCTGATATTTTCAGAGTCTTCAAAATAATGTTTCTGGAAATTGAAATCAAAAACAAAGCCTTACCAAATCCACACTACTAAACTAATATTTAACTAACTCTATACACCTACAATTGAAATCAGATGCACAAGAGAGTAGTTTTAAAGGCTCCACTCTTAGTAACAACTTATAAACATGCAAGGAATTTATCCAACTGCTCAAACGACAATAGCGCAGGAAAAGAATTTATTTCAGATTTATACTGGGTAATCAACTAAGAAATTGAACAGCATATCATTTACATGTTAACACTATATGCAAGACTCAAAACACATAAAAAGGGAAAGTGAAATCAGTCCCACTTGTGCTAGATTCCAGTCACATAAAAATTCAGCTGGTCTTTGCTAATCACAAAAGTTGCCAAAATATTAAAAGGATAGGTGCATCTACCTTGTTTGGAAGCACTGAAGGAAACTGAATGCAGCATCATGAATAATCTTTTGCTGGATATACGATTTCAAATTAAACCTGCTGAGTTCAACAATTTATTCACACAAAGGCAACTTCTAAGGTCCATTGACAGAGCATTTTTTAGTTACATAAAAATTGCCAGGCAGCCACGTCACACTAACAATTAATACAAGCTTAAATCCTCACCTCCACCTTGATTTAAGCAGCCGTATGCAATTTGCCACAACAATATAACAAAATTGGACAACTTATACTTTCATCATGGAACTGGTTTATATTGTGGCAGGTACTTGCATGCAACCAACCAGGGAATTTATGTCACACTCAGTAACCCTGAACTCAAGTTTATATGAGGTTGGTGATAGCTGACCACACTTAATCATCCTATAATAATCATAAAGTACCTGAAATTCAGGCAGTGATTAACCTCACTAAATTTCCCTCTCAACAAAACTCAGCAAACCCCAATGAATCCATTCTAACCGCTACTATAAACCAAAAGATTACACAATCACCTCCTATCTCTTGTCCTTTGCACTCCAATAGTTGCACCCTTAAAATGACACAGTAAATTGTAGCTCACATGAGCCTTTATTTATCTTTCTAAAATCCAACCAACTGCAGAACTTTCTTGATAGTGCGAATGCACAGGCAATCTGTCATAAGACGATGGCCAATTCCTCATCTGTTGATGAAATTGAAGAGAACTTTACCATTATGAGCAAACGAAAAGATGTCTGGCAAATTTTCTGGAGCCACATTTGACAGTCAACTTCTTTGTTCAATCAGCAGAGATTATGTCATGGCAACTTCTTTCCTCAATTGGCAGAGGCTATGACATGACATAAGGTCTTCCAATGCACTATTATAGTATTGGTGTATTCTCCTGTCCTTAATCCAATTATGTAGAGAGCTGAATCCTGCAAATAGCAAAGTATTAACTAATAGAGAGGGCTACTTAGAAATTAGTTTGGACAGAGGAGGTATAAGCAAAAACATCGATATTGAATCCTTAAAACTCAAAATGAGAAATACATCATCGTCGGAATAAGAAACTGGAAAATAGTCTGCCTCAGCTAAAATTACTTCAGAGGATTGCAGTACAGATTGAAAATAAATTTCAAAGGAAAGGTTACTAGAAAAGAAAATATTATTATAAAGAACTGAATAGCTTTGAAAACTACTTTCTGATATCTAATAACATAGAGTAGTCTCTAACAAATGAAGCTTTGTTATACAACTTTGTTTTAGAAAAGGGTATTCCAAAACAGGAAGGATCTAGATGAAATTTGCAGTCGCATGCTTTCAGATATTAACTTACCTGAAAGTAAAACGAAACAATAACCAGCCAACAATACAGGGAAAATATTCTAAATTGTAAAAAATCAATAGAATTACATTACAAGTGCGCAAACAGGAATAAAATCACAACTTACATAATTCTAGAGCTAATATTTACTTGTAAAAAATTTCTGAATCCATCTCTGATAATCAAAGCTGCTTGCTCTCTAAAAGCTATAGTTGGAAAGTAGATGAATAAAGAACTACACATCCATTATGGTGCTTTATAAGTGAGATAACCTAGGGTTTTGACACCAAAAGCAATGACAAATAGGCCCTTATAAATTTAGGGGAGAAAGCAGAAAATGCAGGCTGTAACCAGGATGCAGTCAAATGGATATAAAATAAGAAATTACACCAATATGTCATAATAGGCCATATCAAAAACTGAAAGTATTATGTCGAAGAACCTTAGTAAGAGGACAAACAAATAAATTTTCATATATAACTCAGGTTATACAGAACCTCGAACAAAAGTATGAACTAAAATATCCAGTGTCTATGTACAACTACAACACAGTAACAGGCAAGCAATGTATTTGCGGTCACCATGAGATTAAACAATGCACGTAGGCATTCAAGCATAGAAATACTTCAAACTAGAAGCGCATATCAGTCTCCAAGAATGCATGAGCAACTTCCAACCATATACATAGAACAGAACATGATATGAATTCATCACACAAACTGCTGCCTCCATAAATCTAGAATCTTCTTGAGCAGATCCAAGCATAAGATATAAGGAAGAACAATGCTCAACGAAAATGATGTTTAAGGAGATAAATGTACTTGCTGCAACAAGAATTAATACAACATAAAACACACTTTTTGAATAAAAAGCAGTAAAGCACAAGATTTGATAGGGTCAATTACCACTCCATCACTTGGCAGATGAGAGACGATGTAACGATGAAATCCAACTAGTTGATGGGCCAATCCTATTACTATTTTCATGAGCAATATTTGCAGCATCAGTGGAGGTCACAGGCTTAGAAGCATTCCTTCTTGTCATCCCAGCGAGTGAATAAGAAGTGGATGGAAGGTGTTCACCACTCGCAATCTGAAAATATAAACTCTTATTAGCAATCTATTAGCATATCTAGGGTGCAAATTATCACATAGCAGAAACGTGAAACAACAATGGCATCAAATGATAAATGAGAAACAAGAGGATCCTTATACCAAATCTATCCTGGCATATTTCATAATGAAGAACCACAAAAATTTACAGTTTGTTTCTTTGTTTTGGTTAAATGAGAAGACTACTTACATTGTTGTCAACAGCATAATCAGAATTCAAATGCCTTCCCATAGTCGATCTAAGGTGCATGTGAGAACTACCAGCACCTGGAACATTACTTGATCTAAAGTTATCTGTGACATCGGCAGTGTATGGACCGTTAATACCTCCTGTCAGTGACAGAATGAAAAAGAACCTTAGAATTATATCATACCATTGCAAAGTCATCAACCAGTGAGAACAGATAGTAGTGATTCACATGTTTTTCCCCTCTATTATGCAGCCTCGAGAGTTATTAATATGTCAGATTCACAAGACAGTAAAATATATTAAGAGCACCATGAGTGGTATAGCTTCGAGAGTTATTAATATGTTACATTCACAAGATGGTAAAATGTATTAAGAGCATCATGATTGGTATATAACTGATGAAATGATAAATCGGAACTAAAATTAAGTTTCTATTTAGTCAAGGAAATAAAAAGAGATGCTTTATCCATTAAATGACTTCTACTCCACAGCACCTAAGAATTAATGAACCTATCTATTTATCAGGGCTGCTTTCAACCTGCTTCTAACAACTATGCATTCCTGCCCCTGCCTCAACTAAACACTCAAGCACAGCAAGTACATACAAAACTATGGAAGGCTTTTATGATAGAATGTGCAGTTCGAACAAACCTGATAGTCTCTGCTGACATGATGAGTTCTGAAGACATTGACATGCATACATTATTTATTATGTGGTTAGGACTATAATGTTCTGTAGACTAATTGTTTTCATGACAAAGGCAAGCATAAAAAGCCAACAAGTTACCAGTTAAAAGGTGAATTGAAAATGAAAGTACCAGATTGAATGTTATTATCATTCAACCACGTTTTGTAGGACAAACCTTTTTCAAGACAAAGACAAGCATAAATCATAAAGGTTCCCAGTAAAAAGGTGAAATGGAAAAGTACAATTGTTTCATATTGGATGTTAATTGATCTCTCAAGGCTTTATAACCTCTCCAATAATGGAAAAAGAAATTGTAAAATAAATAATTAATTAAATAAATAAAACACTTCAAAACAAGATTGCCCTGAAAATTTTACTAATTTTCTATCAAAATGTTAAGAACCCCCACCAACACAAAGGTTTGAACATTGAAATAATAATTGTAAGCTAAGCTAGTGACTTCATAAAGCCAAGAAAAATTAAATACAAGCAACAAAATACCAAGCATCAAGTATAGCGTTCTCTTCTAAGCTTCTATTTGCCAACAGGTAACAGCCTCAAATGTCTCAGGTAAGAACAGTCATTTCAGATGGTTGTTGATCTAACCTTGATGATTGCTCATATCCACATGCATAACATGACTACTGCTCCCTCCAGCAACTGGCTGCAATGCATAATATAAAGCCTTGTCAGTAAGACATAGACAAAAAAAAAAAATTGCCAATCATTTATCAGGAAACAAACAAGGATAACTGGCATTACTACAAGGAACATTTTAATATGAAAATAAGATCAGAGTATTAACTGATAATCGAGGCTGATTTCTATGTTTCTGCGCTTGCTGGAACTTAATAATGGTCCAGTCAAATATGTAGTCAAATTCATATCCTGCCATAAAAAGAAATAAATGACAGTGAATATGCTGAAAAATTGCCTTTACATCAATAATTTCTGCGCAATACATTATGTGTCTTCAATCAACAAATGGTACAAGTTCAATTTTTATATAGCTATTGCTTCCAGCGTCCTGCAATATCTTAGATAATCGGTAGGGCATTGAAATGAATAAATCAGCTGCCCTAGATAATTGATTTCTGAATTATGGTGACAACTACACAAGTAAAATACTCATCAGAGCTTATTATGTTGAAGCCTCGTGACAAACTATAACCCCCTCTCTACCGCACTTTAATTATCCCTTAAACTCACATAATCAGACCTTTAGGGTCTTCACCAAATTAGATGAACATTTATATGAACTTCAACACCAGCGCAGCTGGAAATGACAAATGCAATGAAACCAGGAAATTTCAGTACTCAGAGATTCTTAATAAAGCGATAAATTTTATTTTATTATTTTTTGAAAAAAAATTCTTTTCCTTTCTTGTTCAACAAGATAGATTGAGACATCTAATAAGATTTAAGGGCACTAAAATGAGTGAAAAACAAGCATTAAGAATAATTAAATGAAAAACTAAAATATAATAATTTAAAAAAATAATAATAATCAAACACTACCTTTCCGTGCAAATAAGTCACGGAACAGACGTTTCAAGAATCCATAGTCAGGCCGCTGATCAAATGTCAAGGAATGACAGTAATGAATGTATGAAGCAAATTCAGCAGGGTGAGATTTGCACAGAACCTAAAAAGTAAAGCAGGTATCATTAATTTAATCTCACATAACACAAATATAACCTTCTGCCACAGAGATAATCATCAGGACAACCTCAATAGGAGTTGATAACTTCTTCTCACATATTTTGTCATATTTCTGCTTCTTCGTAGCAGCTTTTAACCCCTGCCATGGCAGGCTGCAAAAGGGAGCCAATTCAGTTAATAACATAACAAATTCAGAACTCAATATGTAAACTTGTACATATTCCAAGTCATCTGGTCAAGTTTCTTATAATGTTCTTACTCCAAAACATCAAGTGTACCTTCCTCTAAGAAAATACAGAAGTACATAGCCAAGAGATTCTAAATCATCACGCCGACTTTGCTCTGTTATGAAGACACGATAATAAGGTATGAACTTAATAAAATGGGCAACAGAACAATTTGTTTCTATAAAACAAAAGCCATTTCTGATATTTCCAGTCTCCTTACCTATTCCAAGATGAGTGTTGCAACTCGCATATCTTGCCGTCCCCGTCAAGTTCTTATTTTCCCTGAAAGAAACAATTACAAAATTTAATAAAAGGTAACTTTTGTTCTTTTTATATGCATCTCAAATTTTATAATATTGTGGAAGACGCTTGCAAGAAAAACTACATCATATGCAGAAAGTAGTCAACATCATGCATGACAAGAGCATGGTCACCGAATATTACAATAAGGATATAAAGGAACTTCACCTGTATGGAATGTGTCGATTTGTTGTGGCATCCCGATATCTCTTTGCAAGTCCGAAATCAATTATGTAAACCTGAGTATACAAATACAAGCTTTTTGAAGCAAACTGAAAAATAGATGGGAGAAACCATTTTCAAGAAAGATTAGAGGGTGCATCAAAATTATCACCTGATTAGCTTTTCGACCAAGTCCCATAAGGAAGTTATCAGGCTTTATGTCTCTATGCAGAAATCCTTTAGAGTGCACATACTCTATTCTGGTAATCTAAACAACAAATCAAAGATAAGGTAACATGTAATAACCTAAATCAGAAATTATCTATGCTCAGAAACGAAAAACAAGCAAGTCGCAAACTCCTCCTAGTTAGAATTTGTCACAAATAATATTTACCATTTGATCAGCTAGCATTAAGACTGTCTTTAATGAAAACCTTCTCCCACAATACACAAACAAATCCTCAAGACTCGGTCCCAGCAAATCAAGCACCAGTGCGTTGTCCTCCCCGTCCACACCAGACCATTTTATGCTCGGAATGCCACCTGACAGGTTAAAATGTTAAAAACAAAGTAACGGATAAACAATTTCCAATTCTACATGCAAACAAATGCAGTACTGAAGGTATATGAAAACATACTTCCTCCTTGAAGAATATTGTATAACTTGGCTTCGTAAAGCAGTTGTGGATGCTTAGTCTCACTGTTCTCCTGCAAAGCTCAAACTAGTCAACAATTGTACAAAATAATTCACTAAAGAGTACAGTCAAGCAGCCAAATGCAAGGTGTTACTCCGAAATTAGAAACAGATTACAGGTATTTGAAGACCGAAAATTGAAAACGGAAAGTAGAACAACTGAGAATCAAAATGAGACTTACAATTTTCACGGCGACTATCTCAAAGGTATCAACATGTGTAGCTGCCAAGCAAGAAAAAGAAACAGAGATATTGTACAGTCGTCAGCGCAATTCAAACAAATTAGCTTCAAACGGACTTCTGATATTAGGAAAGACGTACCGAGATAGATTTCGCCGAAGGATCCGCTTCCGATTTTGCGGCCGAGCTTGTACTTGCCACCGACAATCCGGTCCATTGTGAGTTGGATTGACGAAGGGATCAGAGCATGAGTTGGGATTAAGTGAAAGATGAGGAGAGAGAGCGAGAAGAAGTTGTTTGTTGCAATGCAGAATCAGATATAAATTTGAAGCCACACACAGACTTGGACTCGGCAGCAAACGACAGATTGGGGGCAGCTGTTGTTTACTCAAGAGGATAAAGAAGGAAATTTAGAGGGTAGTTTAAGAGATTTACGTTCGGTGGGCGCTGATTGACTCGTTGACCAACTATCGTTATTTTTATCTGAGCAAATAGCACTTATGTAAATTATATATTTTATTTTTTATTAGAAATTGTAAATATCTGCCGATTCCTGCGCATGGTGGCGTGAAACCGTTTGCAATTACAGTATGTTTGGCGGCGACGTAGAGAAAATGGTGGCAGTGGGGCTTGTTTGGGGCGCCACTAATGCGCTCATGCGACGCGGCGCTCTCATTTGGGATCGATCCGTCTCCTCTCCGTCATCTGAACACCATCAAACCAAACTCGTATCTCATCTCAAAACCTGGTTCCGTCTCCTTCTAATCTGGCAATACACGGTCCCTTTCTTCCTCAACCTCTCCGCCTCCGCGACCTTCTTCGCTATTCTCAGTCACACACCTATCTCGCTAGCCGTTCCTGTCACCAACGCCACTACCTTCGCTGCCACCGCTTTGTTTGGCATCCTATTGGGCGAGGAAACTCGCATTGCCCCCTCTTTATTAGGTACTGGATTCATTATTTTGGGTGTCTGGCTTTGTATATCTTGTTAGGTTAGTTTTTCGATAGCTTTCTTTATGCATGAGGTTTAACAAAATCGTTTCGTTGTATTTGAAAATTTTTAGTACAAAGTTACTTTCTGTTGTTACAATTGGACATTGATGGAAACAAGAGTGGTTGATAGTGGTGGTTGCTCAAATGTTGATTTAGAACTGTTTTAGAGAACATTCAGGCGGTAGTTGACCATTGAATCGTGTAGTGTCTTTGCAGTAGTCATAGATCATGTAGTTATCTCTAACCCACTTCAGCTGACCCATCTTAGCATTGCTTAGTTGGCTGTACATTGGGGAGCTCCACCAGTTAGGTGGGGTTGTAGCAGCACATTGGCTAGTATTGACTTGTCCGTCCCACTTACAGGCTCTTGCCCTGAACCTGTGTAATCTTGCTGTGAATGGTGCATTCTTCCAGTCAATCTTATCGCGTCCACCTCTAGTTGCCCAGTTATCTGCATTCCATAGGCTGGTGTATGTCCGCATTCCCTGCTTGTTAGGATAAGCAATTCCTTGTGTCTCGTAGTTCCTGAAGACACGAATCGGTAGACTGTCCACATACCACCTGAAATTGTATCGACAAATTAATGATTCATAGCTTTAGAGATCAGTTCGAAGTTTGAAAAATGGGTTAGTTAGTGCTTTGTTGTTGAACTTACACAACTTCTGTTGGATTCCAGTGTATTGTGTAGTTGTGGAAATCTGCAGTTGGGTCAAACCAAGGGTAGAACTGCTGCTCTCTGTTTCCATTTCCTTGAGTATAAATATTGGTGTGAATTATGTATGGTTGTCCAGAGACATTACCTAGGAATTCGAAGTCTATTTCATCATGGTTACTGCCAATAGAAGAGAGCTGCATAGACACAAAAGTTAGCATTTACAGTCGATATAATAGAGATATCATGTATGGGAACATAGTTTGTAATCAGTATTTGGTAGTAGCTTTTACTGTGTCAATGCCTTACATAGTATGCTGTGACTGTTCCAGCGGAGTTCCCAGGCACTAATTTGATTAGCATTTCAATGCTCCCAAATAAAAATGATCTCTTTGATATAGCTCCAGAACCTGAACACCAAAAGTGAAGTGAATATCCCAACTAGTTAAAAATGTAGAGTTGATAGGAGATACGCAGACCTGAACTTTGATCCAACACAAGCTGAAGGTCGTCACCAGAAATAGTAGAATGATGTGCACCCCAGTTAATGTACATGCTCTTAGAAATAGTGGCCGTAACCCCATTGTGATGCAATGCAAGTAGAATGAAGAAAAGCATCATCATATTCATAGACACTGTTTTTGAAACTGCCATACCTGCTTGTTCAGTGGTGGTTGTTTAGGAAGTATGAAGGCTTTAAATAATGGGGTTTGTGTCTGGTACACTTGTCTGGTAAGAAGAAGCCTTGGTTCCACGATTTCAATTTCGAAATCGTTTTATAATTTAAGTTGATATCAAGTATGTAGGTGGGGTTGACATTCTATTTGGATGTTTTTGTTTATATTATTTGAATAATGTAATAAATTCAAGGAGCTAAGATTTAGTCGTAATGGAGCTGGGAGGGGACGCGTATAGGGGAATGTAGTGCGTGAGAGTATTCAAGGAAGGTGGTGGTGGTGGTGGTGGTGGGAGTAGTTATTCATAGTAGACGACAACTACTCTACAGTACAGTGCAATACGCTGCCCCAACGTGAAGGCAATTTATACCTCAATCATTTGATGTGCTGTGCATTATATTTTTCTCCTATATACCCATTTTTCTAGTGTATGTTGTATACACCATTGTATGAGTCTATTTGATGGATGTGTCAACCAAGATATATGTCCTCTTCAGTTTCCACAATTTATTTATAAAAGTAGCACCTTATGAACGAGTGAGTAACTTTTATGTGCAAAATGAATACTTACGATTTAAATCTTTGTTTGACACATTTGTTACCTGTATGGTCTTTTTAATGAATTTAGACTCTCAAAGGAGTTTACAAAGAATTTAATCATCTTTATCTAGGATAGGTTTGAAGAACAATCGGGAGATGCTCTCGAAATGAAAATCAAATGATTGACTTATACGAGATTTCATAACTTCTCTACATGTCATTATTTTAGTTGGCGTTAAATATTTACCTCAATTAAAAATAAATAAATAAAATCATGTATATATAAAAATTCATTCGACAGAAATTCTTTTAAGTAATTATTTCTATTGAATTAGATTCATTAAGAAAATCCACGATTATCGGTGTGTGGAATGTTTCATTCGAGAAAAAAAAAAAAAGAAGGGGAGATTACTGAACTTTTATCTTCGAGTTGCTAACACTAGGTACATGAAGCTGAGTTGACATATGTTCTGGGTTAACAACAATTGTAGGCGCATGAATTGTTATATTTTGGGTCCACGTCAGCAAAATAATTCATTCAACTTTAAATAAATCGAATAAGGGGTTTAGGGTTTGTGAATTGAACATCTATACATACATTCCTGATTAGAAGCACAACTAAAACAAGCATCATAAACAGAGCCACAAAGGAAGCTTTTGAAGCCAAACGTGGACTTGTTGCTATTGTCCTATTTCTCTTCCTACTCTGCTTCGTTGATGATTGAGACCATTGCTTCCTCCGCTTATTTGTCAGACATTTGTTTGCTTTAATTTGGGTAAGGTTTTAATTGAACCAAAAACAAAAACTCAGATGAATGATTTATGAAGGTCGGTGGGTTGACAATTGTATGTATGACATAGACAGCAAATAAGTATTTCTTACTTGTTTGACTAATCAACTTTGGGAGAAATGAGATTATATTCAACCACCATTAAATAAAATTGAAAGTTGCTAAGACCTAACAAAATCACATCTCGCTTTAACTCTTTGTTTATGCAACAAGACACCATAATACAAAATCACCATAACGCGTGTATTATACGCTCTACCCATCAACTACGAAATCACATTCAAGTACCTATTATTAGTATTTTTTACAAATTAAAATATCCAAATGAGAATTTATAGAGTTTAAGTATTTACTTAGAAAATGTACTTGAAGGAGTTATAACCTATTTTTGCCGAAATGAAATGAGCAGAGGAAGAAGGAAGAAGGAATACAGACACATGAAAGCAGACAAAGCAACAACATTTTCTTATTATCACTAGGATTGTTCACCAGCCAAGCAGACGGGCTTCATTTTGATTTTTTAAATATAAATAAATTTAATAATTTATAATTGCATGGTAATATTTTTTATTTTTTAATTAAAATTTTGTGTTTTGTGTATATTAAAAAGCAGTTGATTGGTATAAATAGGTTACTTTTTTTAAAAAAAATAAAAAAATTTACTAGTAATTTTACATACAACCATGCATGTATTTTAATATGTAATAAATTTAAATATTAACTAAAATGTTAAATTTTTATTACCGGTTAGATTTTATAAATGATTGAAATCAAATTTTAATTTTTATTAAGATGAATTTAAATTATGTAAAATATTTTTTTAATTAAATATTGTATTATATTTTCAGATATTTTAGACATAAAATGAATATAAAAAAAATATTAAAATTATTAAAGTATAAATAAATGAATATTTTTATTTTAAAACTATTCAAAAATATCTTATGATATCACTTTTTTATAATTAAATTTGAAAAATATTTAAAACATAATAAATTAGAGATGATAATAAGTTGGATGGAATCCGATCAATTCTAATCCATCTCGATAATTAAATTGAAAAATTCAATTCAAATTTGATAAGAAATCCGATCATGTTGTGATGTTTAATCCAAATTCGAATACGAACGGATTACCTATTGAACCATTAGATCCATTAGACTCAAATATATATCAAATTTAATAAAATTTTACCTATAATTATTATTTTTTAATAATGATATATTTTTAATAATATAGCTATGTATTTGTTTGGTAAACAATTGTTAATATTTATTTTATTCTCATTTTGTCCCCCGTATATTTTCGCTAGATTAATTCAAGAAGTGTAATAATAACAGTTTAAACTCATTATATATAAACAAATTAATTTATAATAATAAGTAGAGAATATTTATATAAATTATATAATAATGATGAATAGATTAATTTTAAATTTTTATATTAGATTAATATAACTAATTAAATATATATATATGATTAACCTAATAAATTTCAAGCTCTAGTCGAACAAATAAAGTTATTATTACCTTTTAATTTCGTATGAACATCAATAATAATATCATAATATAATTACTTATTTTTTATATGTCATTGGATTGTAAAATTGGATCGGATAAAAAATATGGTCTTGATAACTCGAATGGGTTAATAGTTTCATTTTATAATATATAAATATTTTTATGAAAATAAATTTAATTTTAACTTTAATTATATAATTAAACTATTTTATTTATTAAAAATAGTTTATAAATATACAAATGTGTTATTTTATGTTGTTGATTTTTTAAGCTAATATTTGAACTAAAATTAAAATAAAATATTTATAAATAATTAAGTTATTATAATTTTAAATATCATAATTATAACAATTTATTTAATTTATAATTAGTAATAATTAAAAAATCTAAATTAAACCAACTTAAAAATGAGATAAATATTACACATGGAAAAAATAAAATAAATAAATGATAAAAGAAGGTGAATATAATAATTACTAAATATTAAAAATTAGAAATATTAAAAAATCTAAATAAAATCATTATAAATTAAAAAAAATAAATAAATATTAAAAAGAAAAAAAATCAAGTTAGAAAACATAATAAAAGGTGGTAAATTACAATTTGATTCGAAAGCATTTTTCTAATATTTACCTTCAATAGATAATTATAAAGCAAATTGACAAATATAACCTTTATATATATATATATTAATTATATATATATTAATTATATATATATATAATTAAATATATATATATATATATGATGAATGTAATATTATAAATATATGAAGAATAAAATTGTAAGCTGATTATGTTCCTTCATATATGTAATAGAAATGAGACTTTTATAGGCCATGTGATATACATGACTCTTCCTTGATTATCTCTGGAAATTCACGAATATAAACACTTTTCCATCGAATTTTTGTTATTTAATTGTCTTTTAAAAAAAAAAAAAAAAGTACATTTGAGTTAAACCATTATAGAACTCCTCAAATGAAAATATTTATGATTTAATAATTTAATTTGAAAATTTTTTATATTTTAATTCCATAAAATAAGTGTATAGGTCAAAAAAGTAATGTTATCAAAGTTGTGGTATTATACCAAAATGACTTCTATTAGGTTAACTATTAGGTTAAATGATGATTATAAAAAATAAGGAACAAAAGATAGGTATTTTGTGCTAATTTTATTTATGTTAAAGGTTAGATTGTCCTTATTATAAGTAGTAGATAAAGTAGTGGCATGCCATTAGAGAAAACTAAGAATTCTCAATCACATTATGTATAAGTTTAAGACGGCTAAGTGGCCACACTTTTAGAACCGAGCGACGACTTCTAAAAAGTATGATGACACCACCGCCTTCAGGCTTAAAGGGAAAATGAATTCAGTAATTACCGGCCTAAAAGGGGTTCAACCGATGCTACGGATTAGATCTCGGGATCTCAAAGGGAGCTTGGCTCATAAAGTTTGGCTTTGACTCTAAACTCTCGTTTTTGCTACCTAATATAGAATAAGGGCGATTAACTTAAAATGCTGACTAGTTATACTCTTGGTTGATTGCACTGTGGATTGTATGTTTATGGTATAATCAGTTGATTAGTGTTAGATTGTAATGATCTAGAAAGTTGAACAAGTAAAGGTTAGCTAAAATTGGTGAATTGCTTATGTTGAACTTGCAAAATTAAGAATTTCATGTTCTTGTACACCTTGTTTGTTATGGTGATATGGAACTTGACTTATTAAATAATGGATAAACTATGATTGTTGTGATTGTGGGAAAATGTCACAAACCATAAATAATAACTTAATGGCCTAGAGAACTTAAATTGTGATTTGGGAAACTTATAAATGAAAATTATCTATTTTTTTTTCTTTTGTGTCACTAGTCGTCTTGGCTGACAGCTTGGTCAAGGAGACCAAGACGCGGGACAGGTTGTCAGTGACTCTCGGTATATATCTGGACCCCTAGGTCAGTGTTTCGATCATAAGGATCAAGGCGTGGACAAAAATGCAAAAAACTCTTGGTACCATTTTCGACGGTCTGGTCTAATAGTTTGTTCCTAAGAACCAAGGCGCGGGCCAATATGTCAGGAAGTCTTGGTACCATTTTAGGTGTTTTGGTCTTTGTTCTAGTAGTTTGGTCACAAGGATCAAGGTCTGGACCAAGATACCATGTGTTGTCTGAACTTCTGAAATTCTATTTTCTTGGATTCAACTGCTTGCAATTACTTGGGTGATTGATGACGAATAAATAGATTGCATTGTGTGTGCTCACGAATATCGTTTTAATCAAGAAGCATGCTTGTCACATGAGTGTTTGAGTACGAGATTGTTAACCAAGCATCGATAGCCTGATATTTTCATTGCGATATTTTTATTCTGTCCCTTTTATTTGTAATTGAAGTAGGTGATCGAGCAAGTTATGGACCCCATATTTGCATATCATGAAAATTTATTGGAGACCATTCATTGTTTCACTTTAATTATGTTTTTATCAAATTGGCATATTCGATGAATAAGTATAAACTTGTGAACATTTGTTAAACTCCATTTATGACTTTGAGATTTGTTATGACTAGTTAATGGGTGTGACTTATAAAACAAGTTATATTATGATATGATTTGAAATGATGTTATAAACTCATTCGGAAATATGTTTATTGAACTAGGAGTAAATAGTTTGCTTGTATACGTTGAAATGAAAAGATATGAGTAAATGAAAAGTCAAATGTAAATATAATTATGTATATGTAATGTGGTAGTCGACCATCGGGGGTGGGTGTCAGACGTTGCACCAAGGCAATCCAAGTAGACAATTTTTAAAACCATAATTAGAAGTTATGAATTCTTTTTATTGAATCATGTGATTAAGATCCTATGATATTACAAATTAGTTTGAAAATACAAGTTATCATATTTCTTTTTTCGTAGTTTAATATGTATTATAAATTATATTAGATTTACTTGCACTTAAAGTAAAATTGTAAAAGGATGGTCAACACCACCTAGGTCCGTCTAATTACTTGAATGTGGTTGTGGTTGCTGATCCAATTCCCATTTCACGATGTTAGGATTTCTTGAATCACAAGGAATCCTAATTCCTTAGATTACAAGGATTTCTATTTTGGAAGGATTCCTATTTTAGAAGGATTCCATTAGAAAGAATTCCCTATTTTGAGTTTAAATCTATTTTCTTATTGTTAGAATCCTTATTTGGAAAGGATTTCGTTTGCCTAATTATGATTATTTGATATCCCTCAATTAGAAAGGAAACAAATTATTTGATGATCACTATAAATAGAGTTGTCTCACCATTAAGGAGATTTTATATTGTTGGGGTTAAGGTCTCACCACTAAGAAGATTTCATATTGGGATTGGGGATTGTCACAACCCTTTTTATAGAGCTGCAACTTTTTGAAAAGAATATATATATATATATATATATATATATATAAAAGAACCAACCAAACATGTTCAAACGCCCCCGGAGACTATACAATTTAAGTCAAAAGTCATATAAAATTCATCATGGCATTCAAATCTAGATAAAACGATAATATATTACATCAACACTAATTTAATTTTCAACATTACATATACAAAACATAACTTAACAAAATTTTGAAGATACAACTGTACAAAACCTATACAACTCAAAGTGACCAATGATCCTTCAAAAAGTAACACTATCAAGCTTGATGTCCTAAGTATTACCTGAATAATGTTAATTGAGTAGGTGTGAGTTACTCGCCCAGTAGGTTCCAATCCCCTATCATAACTTAAGCAGATATTCAGAAAACAAATCTGTAAAATCTAGTTTATTCAAATATTTCATAAATCAAGTAATAATCCTGTCTGAAATATTTTCCATATTAATCAAATATTCGAATAACCTATTTCAAATAAAAATTTATCAAATCAATAAAATAGTAACAACAAATCAGGTTACCATATCGAAATCACAAGTTTCCATGCAGAGCCGTCTCCAGAAATTTGGAGCCCCGGAACAAAATTTAAATTGAGTCCTAAAATTTCAAAAGCTCATATGTATTATAAATAATATATAATTTTAGATAATAATATAAATTTAATATATTATTTTTCTTACAAATAGGGGCCTATTAACTTTGGGGCCTATTAACTATGCTACAACCTATAAATATGGGACCTATTTTCTTACAAATATGCTACCGTCTACGTACATTGTTACCTTGAATTGTAATTTGGATCTCTATTAACTTTGGGACCCTATTAACTATGCTACCGCCTACAATATGTGGCCTATTTTCTTACAAATATGCTACAGTCTACATACATTGTTACTATCTTAGGTTGTAATTTGGGGGCCTGTGTTGTCGCCCAGATGGCGCTTGGCCATGTACGGTCCTGTTTCCATGCTATAAACACTAATACAATAAATATTATATTTCCGGTGCCCGTGAACCAAAATAACATAACGCCGCGCAGGTTTAGGGACTCGCACCCAATGAGACAGTGTCCATCCTCTTACTCTCGTCTCACGGGTTCACCCATTAGGGATGACAATTTTTACTCTGATCGAAAACCTGCCTACCCCAAGATGCCTTGACCTAACCTGAACTGCCCCATACGTGAAATGAGTTAGGTAAAGATCACCTTACCTTACCCCGTATGCAAGGTAGGACAAGTTAAAATCTGGTTGGTGTCTCGCCCCGCCCCGTGCTTGCCCTGTCATGTTAATTTATTTTTTTTATTTTTTTATTTCTATCATTTATTTTTCATCTCTAATTTTTAAAAATAATTTTAACTTACAATCACTATTGAACATAATATTAACATCTTAACAAATTTAATTTTTGTAACATCTAAATAATATTAAAAATTAATAAATTCCATTAACATTGATAGTATTTAAGTAATTTTATAAATAAAAAATTAGTTGAATATCAAAAAATATAATATATTAATAATAATAATTATTAATTTATTTAATTCTAAACTCAAATATCATTGCAAATTTTAAAATATAATTATTGACAAAGTAGGGATCAACATAAAAATTTAACTTAAATATAAATTTTTGGTAGGATAGAGTAAGGCAAATCCCCAAAGGGCAGTTCACATGTCCAAACCATCAGCTCCACACTACAGTTTAATTTGTAGGCAAGGCATGTCTAATATCTCAAGGACTCGCCCCATTGTCATCTCTAACCCCCCACCAATATATCCACATAGGGATATCTCACTGTTAGGAAAATTTCCTGTTCTATCCCAATTTCTTCCTAATTCCTAGTTCGATTCAACCAAAACAATCAGCCCAAACACAAACACAATATTTAACGTGGTTCGGCAAATTGCCTAATCCACGGAAAGATAACAACTTTACTATGAGAAATAAGGATTACAAGTCATTCAGACAATACTCTCCCTCCACACAAAATTGTTTTCTTTCTCAACCAGAATCTCTTTTAGGCGAACAACTCCACCACGGCGAGACAACCCCAAATCAAAATCTCCTTAATGGCGAGACAACCCCCAATGCAATGATCATTACCCCACTCGGCAGGCATGATCCTAATCCAATGATCATTACCCCACTCGGCAGGCATGATCCCAATCCAATGATCATTACCCCACTAGGCAGGCATGACCCCAATCTCAACTCGAAATCTCTTTAATGGCGAGACCCCAATCCCAATGATCATTACCCCCACAGGTATGACCCAACTCCAATGATCACCACCCCAAAGGGACGAGATACTTTCTTCTTCATGAGACAACTCTATTTATAGTGATCGTCAAATATACTTTCCTAATTTGTTTCATTTCCAACTAAGGAATACAATAAACCAAATTAGGAAAACCAAATCTTTCCAAAACAAGGAATCAAACAATTAGGAAATAGATCCAAACTCAAAATAGGAAAACCTTTCTAAAAGGAAATCCTTATGATTCAAGGCAATCCTAACACTCACAATAACCACTTATCACAACAATAATGTAAATCTCCCAGATTGATAGCAAATCACATAAATTACCACAATAAACATTATTTCATATTTCATAAATACAAATTCTGAATTTCTTAATCATTAACTAAAATCAACTTGTTGATAACAAAATTATTTAATTAATAAACATTTTGATATTAACAATAATAATCATGTTCAAAACTATTTCTTAATAATATTATTTAAGTCACAATTTTGAAAACTAATCTAATTAAACATGAATAAGAGATTTCTATAAGACTACAAATTAAACTGTTAGTTGTTAGTGGCCAATAGATTAGTTGTTAGTGGCCACTAAAAACTAATTCCTATAATTACCAAACTATTTCTTTATTTCCCGTCATGAATAATTCGGTAAAAAAGTGTTGTTTTTTTTCATTCACACGTGTCCAAAGGCTTGTTTTTGGCAGTTACCCAACATGGGTAAACTGCCTTTAGTTTTCTTTGGTAAAAAAGAAGAGAGAACAAGTTCAGTGTGTGAAAAAAGAGAAAGAAAAAACAAAAGGGAGTTTTGACAGAAAACTACAGAAATCACTCAAGAAGAAGCATTGGTTTACTGGATTGCTCTTAGTTGGTGACAAGAGGAACTTATCTGACTCTGTGATTGTTCCCGACTACAAAGTTGATCAGTAATGAATTCTATATCTTCTTTCATTTCTTTTATTCTGTTGATTGATATATATATGAGATGTGTGATATCTATTTGTATGATATCTATTGAATTTACTAGAAATATGCTACTATATACGCATACATATATATGGTAATTAATCTACATAATGGTATCAGAGCTTGTTTGATTACTGATTGCTTTATCAGAGATTGGTTTGTTTTAAAATTTGATCTGCGTTGAAGATGATCGTGATTAGTGATTAATACATGTTTTTTTTAAAATTTTTTTTTATATATAAAACAGAATTTGACAAGAATCATGATTGTTTGACGGGTCAGTGGTTGTTTTGTTTAATTATAAAAATTTTAATAAAAACAATAACTTGGCAATCGATTCTTTATTAAATTCTGCGATTATTGAACATATATCAAAGTGCCTGTTGTTGGATTCAGTTTTTCGATACGAATCCGATGACATAAGGTTTGAATTTTTTGGATCGAAAATATGATCGGTATGGTCGTCGGAAGTTGGAAATGATTTTATTTTTTTTAAAGAAAAGTGTCAGATTTTTTTTTTTTTTTTATAAAAGAATTTTGATGCTTTGTTTTTCCCACTCACAAGCTCGGAGAGTGTGATCCACCGTCGACGACCACCAGCCGGAATCGGAGAACGGAGGACACCACCGGAACCAGGACGCCGAGACGAGTCCACGGCCACCGGTCCGACCGCCGTCGGCCGCCGCGAAGACGGCGCGTGAGGTACACGCGCGGCCTGGGCGCGTGAAGCGGCCGGTTCCCAGGTACACGCACAGTCAGCGCTGACGTGGCCGCTTGCGAGGCTGCCACGTCAGCAGAGGGGCTGACTGGTGCGCTGACACGCCAGCGACACGCGGCAGCGCCTCAGCGCGCCACGTGTTGCCAGTGCGTTGGCGCGTCCTCCTCCCTCCACTGGTGTGACGACGACGCGCCGCCGTCTCCGGCGACCGAAAAAAAAAAAAATTTAAGCCTTCTAATTTTTTTTAAGTTAGTTTACTATTAAGTTATTAGTAAATTGATTTATTTAAATGCCTGCTTCGGGAACAGTTACTTGTTTTTATTGATTATTTCTCTGACATTTAATTAGTGTTCTATGAATGCTTACTAGATGTCATATGCATGCATTATTGGCATACATTGATTTTGTTCTGCAGATTATGGAACAACGATATTATTGGCTCGGGTTCTATGTAGAGGATCGCCATTGGATCCCTTATCAGAGGGCTACAGAGTTTCATGCTCGTCAATTGGCTCCTGCCCTGCTCTTCCCACCGCCACCGGGTATGGAACACCCATTGGGACCTCGGTTTCATCCTCCAGTTCCACCGCTTCCGCGTGCTCCTGTGATCGCTCCTGTCGCCGGTCCACCGGGATTTGGTCTAGTTCTAGTACTCGCACCTTTGGTGCCTAGGATCATAGCTAGACCACCTCCCAGGGTGATAGTTCCAGTATACCATCACTATCATCCACGTCCACCACCTCCTCCAGTGCAGCACTTGATTGCTCCTGTGGTAGCTCCTGAAGCTCCGGTACCTGTTCCAGAGGAGATTCCTGATGATGCAGCTGTTCCAGTGGTTGCTGATGATGCAGTCATTCCAGTGGCTGAGGATGCTGAGGATCAGTTATTAGAGGATCCTTTGGAGGACGAGGATCAGTTTTTGGAGGATCCCTTGGATGACGACGATCAGTTTTTGGAGGATCCATTGGAGGCAGAGGACGATCTTTTAGGAGGTCCATTACCTGTAGCTGATGATGTGATGGAGGATCCTGTTGATGCTGAGGGAGAGCCTGATCAGGAGGCCCCCTTCATTGAAGGCGAGGGACATGTCGCCGATGTTGAGGATGATTTCGATCCTGATGATCTAGTTCTAGAGATTATGGATGGTTGGGATGATCCGATCATAGCTGATCCTATTGATCAGGACCAGGCTCAGGATGGTGATAGTGAGATTACTTTTGAAGATTATATTCCTGATGATCCATGGTGGGAGGAAGTGAACACTTCAGCCAGTGATGTGCAGCATGATGATTGAGGATGACCATGGGACCCTGAGGCCGATTCCACTGTTGCATATACATCATGTTTTTCTGCATTGTTTATGTTCATTTGTTCATTTTATCACTCTATGCACATTTTATGGATTTTGTACTATCACATTTCTATTTATATGATTGATTGTGTTTAGCTTTTGTGATATTATGATATTGTTTGCACACCTCATGATTTAATGTGTTGATTTGATTGAAGATCAAGGATGGTGATTAGATAGATTTACTGTTTTTCCGAGTCCTCCTTTGATTGACTCAACATGTTTTTGATTGACTTGGTTGGTGCATCCTACATTGCTTATCGGATGATTGAACATAGTATAACTTACATGTCTTCAAATAATGTTTTTTCAGTAATGGCTTCATCATCCAAGAACATTGTTGCTGAGCTCAACAAGGGAGACAAGTTGAACGGGGACAACTATGATATCTGGCATCGTAAGATCCAGTATATCCTGGAAGAGCAAGAGGCTCTCGAAACGCTGACCAATACCATGGTTGAACCGGCGCCTGGCACTACTACTCAAGCCAAGCGTGACATGGAGGCTTACCTGGCATGGAAACGAAAAAACAGTATAGCGAGGATCACTATTCTGTCCAGCATGGCTGATGATCTGATGTGCTCTTATGAGGATTTCGACACTGCACAGGACATATGGGTTGCTTTGAAAGACAAGTTTGGTGGGACTTCCACCACAAAGCTTCGGCGACTGACTATTAAATTTGACACTTACCGGAAGCGCAATGATCATTCTATGCGCCAGCATCTCAGGGAGATGGCTAACATGATCCGAGAATTGAAGTCGGCCGGACATGCCCTATCAGATGAACAGCAAGTGCAAGCGGTGATAAGGTCTCTCCCCAACAGCTGGGAAAATATGAAGATCAACATGACCCACAATGACAACATCAAGTCATTTGATGATATCTCTCGTCATGTTGAGCTCGAAGACGAGTGCCTGGAGGCGGCTAAATCTTCGGGCCAGCTTTATATGGCTGAATCCAGCATGCGCAAAGGCACGGGTGCTAAACGCAAGAGGGGGACAAGGGGCGGAAAGAAAGGGAAGGGTCAGAAAAACCCTAACAAGCCTGAGACCAATAACCCAAGGAAGAAAGCTAGGCGAGGCAAAGGTCAGCATAGAGACAAAAGCAAGGTCAAGTGTTACAATTGTGACAAGATGGGTCACTTTGCTCGTGAATGCACTGAGCCTAAAAAGGAGGTAACAATTTCTGATTCTGCCCTAATTAATGTGTATGTTTCTAGCTCTGTTTTACTTGCCGAGGCTCACCCTAGGTGGATTGTAGACTCAGGCGCCACGGACCACGTAGCTAGAGATAGAGGAGTGTGGAGTATCGTCGGATCCCACGAGGTACTCGATGGATATATGTGGGTAACAACTCTCGCGTAGAAGTTAAGGGAATTGGCACTTGCAAGCTCAGAATGCAAAGTGGCCACACATTGCTCCTACATGATGTCTTGTTCGCTCCCGAAATAAGGCGCAACCTTGTCTCAGTTCCTGTTTTATTGTCTTATGATTATAAGTTGGTGTTTTATGCTGCTAGTTTACAAATATTTTATAATTCTGTCTGTATTGGATTAGGACAACTTGTTGATGGATTTGTGGTACTTAATATTGACTGTTATGAAAATCCTTCTTTATTTTCAAATGATAGTTTTTCGTTGATTACCTCTTCTGATACGAGCATTTCAACATGGCATGCTAGACTTGGTCACATAGGACAAGATAGAATGAATAGGTTGGCAAAAGAGGGGATTTTAGGTTCCTATGATAAGATAGAGTTGCCGACCTGTAATCATTGTCTGGCAGGCAAAGCCACTAGAAAACCTTTTGGGAAGGCTACTAGGGCAAACTATCCGTTAGAATTAATTCATTCTGATATTTGTGGACCCATGAGCATTAGAGCTAGAAGCGGTGCATCATATTTCATTACCTTCATAGATGACTTCACTCGTTTTGGTCACGTCTATCTAATCTCCCATAAGTCTGAAGCCTTAGACTGTTTTGAACGGTTTTTGGCCATGGTGGAGAATCAATTGGATAAGACCGTTAAAGTATTACGCACTGACCGAGGGCGAGAATATCTATCCGACCAATTTAAAACATTGTGTCATGAGAAAGGTATAGTGAGACAATTGACCATTCCTAGGACTCCCCAACAGAACGGAGTCGCAGAAAGAAGAAATAGGACACTGTTGGAAATGGTTAGATCAATGATGGCACAAGCTAATCTTCCAATCTCGTATTGGGGAGATGCGCTTCTTACAACTACTTATATTTTGAATAGGGTTCCCTCTAAATCCGTGACTACAACTCCATATGAATTATGGACAGGTAGAAAACCTAGCCTATCCTACTTGCGACCCTGGGGGTGCGCTTGCTATGTACATGATCTGAATAATCCATTTGGAAAATTAGGTGCTAGGGGAAAGAAATGTATTTTCATTCGATACCCTGAGCAATCAAAAGGATATGTACTGATAGGCGAGAACTCGGATGGGACTATATCTGAGATTGAGTCACGAGATGTTGTATTTTTAGAGAATGAATTTCCACGGAGAGGTGATGTAGAAAGAGAGTCTAATTTGTTTGAGCAAAATGAATCAGAGGACTTAAACTCCATTCAAAGGAATGTTGTTCCCAGTGGGAGTGAACAAGTGCCTGATGAACCTACTCCACAGCTTAATCGCAGTGGGAGTAACATGGTTCCTGATACTTCAATTCCAGAGATGTTAACTCGAAGGGGTAGGAGAATTCGAATTCCCCGACGACGTTTTGAGATTGAAGGAGAAGCATTCATGTTGGCTTCCCATGATGGTGATGAGCCAAAGAATGTGAAAGCAGCTCTCGATTCACCGGCAAAAGATTTATGGATAAAAGCCATGGAAGAGGAAATGGAGTCGATGAAAAGTAACCAAGTTTGGGATTTGGTTGATTTACCGCCAGGTAGAAAAGCCATCGGAAATAAGTGGGTCCTTCGCGTTAAACGGAAGGCAGATGGTTCGATTGAAAGATATAAGGCTAGATTGGTGGCGAAAGGTTATACTCAACAGGAGGGTATAGACTATGAAGAAACATTCTCCCCTGTGGTGAGATTTGCTTCAATACGCCTCATATTAGCCTTAGTCGCACATATGGACTTGGAATTACATCAAATGGATGTTAAGACCGCTTTCCTCAATGGAGGACTGGAGGAAGAGATTTACATGGAACAGCCTGAAAGTTTTATTTCTAAAGGCAAAGAGAGAAAAGTCTGTAAACTCTTGAGGTCCATCTATGGACTCAAACAATCTTCCAGACAATGGTACCTTCGATTCCATGAGTCGATTATGTCATACGGTTTTCAAATGACAGAAGAGGACCATTGTGTTTATTTAAAAAGGTCCAGTGATGGTTTCATTTTACTGTCTTTATATGTTGACGACATACTTCTGGCGTGTAATAACAAAACCCTCCTTCTTGCCACGAAAGATTGGTTATCAACGGTTTTTGAAATGAAGGATATGGGTGAGGCTGCCTATATTTTAGGAGTCAAAATATCAAGGGATCGAAATCAAAGATTTTTGGCCTTGTCACAAGAGCCATACATTCATAAGATCCTTGAGAGGTTCCATATGGCAGATTGCAAGCCAATGGACACACCCACCGCAAAAGGCCAGACCTTAAGTCTAGAGATGTGCCCGAAAACTCCGCAAGAGCGTGAGAAGATGAAAAAAGTACCATATGCAAATGCCATTAGAAGCCTGATGTATGCAATGATGTGTACTAGACCAGATATTTGTTATGCAGTTGGACTGGTAAGCAGATATCAGTCAAATCCAGGACAGAAACATTGGATAGCAGTGAAAAGAATCCTAGCTTATCTAAAGGGTACCGCTGATTATGCTCTGTGTTATCAAGGCAGCAATGATCGCCTAGTAGGATACACAGATGCAGATTAGGGTGGCGATTTGGATGAAAGAAAGTCTACTTCTGGATATGCTTTTATTCTGAGTCAAGGAGCGATTTCCTGGAGTAGCAAAAAGCAAACTTGCATAGCCCTGTCCACCATGGAAGCAGAATTTGTTGCCTGCTCGGTGGCTGTGCAAGAAGCTGTTTGGCTAAAAAGGTTCTTAGAAGATTTAAGTTTAGATGACAGTGAACCTGAGCCTATTACTGTATACTGTGATAGTCAGGCAGCTATTGCTTACACAAGAGATGCTAAGTATCACAGTAAGTCTAAACATATAGAGACCAAGTATCACTTTGTCAGGGACATAGTGGCTAAGAAGAATGTAACTATTAGATACATATCGACGCATGATATGATTGTAGACCCCCTTACTAAGGCTGTAACTAGAGATGTGTTTACAAAGCATACTAGGTCATTGGGTCTACGTAGGTTGTGAACCTTTTATATATTTGTTTGATTATCTATGTTCAAGTATGATTCAATTTTCAGTGCTGTTTTGATTATAGCATTTTTACTTAGTATGTTTCTTATCATCCGAAAGTATGTCGTCAGGTGTAAGAGGCTGGTGAACTTGCACTCACAGCCGCCTCGGTTATCTGAGGATAATGTGAGATGAGACTTGTACATTTTGTTTTGTGAATTAGATATTCCGGAACTCATAGAAGTATACAAAATTGTCGCTTTGACGTGCTGTCAAAATGAGATTTTTCTAAAATATAATGAAGAATCACTTATGAGATTTCAATTTCATGAGACCTGACAAGCCGGACTAAAACTTTGGAGTCGCTCAACTAAGTCAGTAGGAGCGATCAAGTTTATGACATGTTTTGGTGCTATAGTCCGTACAATGAACATAAACTATATATTGACATACGCGCCGTTTAAATGGCAAGGTTCATTGTCGCGCATGTTTTATACCGTGCGTGCTTTAAGTTGACCTGATGGAAGATAAGTATTGAGTATGTCCCAACTCCTTATCGTGCAAGTACCATCCTATATTGATCCTTAGTACGGTCACTCTCTTGTCTAGAGTGTTGGGGTAATGACTGTATCATTAGCATGTTTTTCTATGATCATGATAATTCGGTCTATGTAGCATGTCTATGATGTCGGTTACTTTCATCGATTTTTGGAATTAGAGTAGATTGGAAGACACTGACAGTATTCACACTTATCACACGCTAGCTAGAAAGTTGTGGTTCCTGGGGACACAATAGTGATTGAGGAGTACTCCTGAGATCAGAACATTGGTTCGATGGGACCGAACATGTCTGATGTGAATATAGGTCTGTAGTCTAGGATTGAAAATGAATTTATGTCAAGTATTGTTTTTCAGGATACTGATTCATTTCTTTTTGGTCACACTGACTATTTGCAAGTATAAAGCCAGTATGTTGCTTCTTTTGTGTGAGTGGGAGAATGTTGGTTTTTTCATTCACACGTGTCCAAAGGCTTGTTTTTGGCAGTTACCCAACATGGGTAAACTGCCTTCAGTTTTCTTTGGTAAAAAAGAAGAGAGAACAAGTTCAGTGTGTGAAAAAAGAGAAAGAAAAAACAAAAGGGAGTTTTGACAGAAAACTACAGAAATCACTCAAGAAGAAGCATTGGTTTACTGGATTGCTCTTAGTTGGTGACAAGAGGAACTTATCTGACTCTGTGATTGTTCCCGACTACAAAGTTGATCAGTAATGAATTCTATATCTTCTTTCATTTCTTTTATTCTGTTGATTGATATATATATGAGATGTGTGATATCTATTTGTATGATATCTATTGAATTTACTAGAAATATGCTACTGTATACGCATACATATATATGGTAATTAATCTACAAAAAGAATTATTAGAATTTTCATCTCTTTACAAATTTATATTGCCTATTAATATTAATAAATTTTTTCCTATTTTAAAACATTTTGATTGCTTTCCTATTCTAATTTATAAAAAATATATTTTATTTTAAATTAAAAATTATTTTCATAACTCCACCAAACTTTTCATATATAAATATATATATATATATATATAGGGTTATTTCCAAAAACACCCTATTTTTTCAAATGTTTTACTTTGAACACCCGGTTTTAAAAAGTTTTGGAAAACCACCCCCAAAATCAAAACCACTAGTGGTTTTGGTATTTTTGTGAGCGGTTTTGGTGTTATATGAGTGGTTTTGAAATTCTATTTGTTTTAATTTGGAGATTCGGAAATTTCCTAAAATCAAAATTACTCATACAATACCAAAACCGCTCACAAAAATACCAAAACCACTAGTAGTTTTGATTTTGGGGGTTGTTTTTCAAAACTTTTCAAAACCGGGTGCTCAAAGTGAAACATTTGAAAAAATGGGGTGTTTTTGGAAATAACCTTATATATATATATAAAAGTATTTAATTTATAATCTAAATATAATCTTACTACTTTCATTTATAATAATACATATATATATATATATATATATATATAGACCTATTTGGTAATTAGCTGTTAGTGGCCAGTAGATTATAATAGCGGTTTGACAAACTGTTAGTTGCTATTAATCATATAATATTTTGTAATTACTTTAGTTGCTATTAATCATATAATATTTTGTTATTAGCCGTTTAATATAATATTTTGTAATTAGTCGTTTAATATAGCACTCTCAGTGGTTTCAATTATAAAAAAAAGTAATATAAAAAACACTTATTCAAATAATTATTATTTTACATTTTATAACATATATATTAAACTATTACTTTCAAATGTATAATAAAAATATATTAAATATTTTAATATTTAGTATTATATTATTAATACTAATAAGTATTAATTTTAATAATATTTTTTATATATCAATTATTAATTAAATTAATATAAATAAGTAATATGCATACTACCATACTTAAAAAAAAAATATCATAAAAAAAATTTATTAATAAAATAAATAAACAAAATGATTTAAAGTGATGCACAAAATAGAGAAAGTGGTATTAATTTTATAAATGTATTTTTATAATTACGCCAATAATAGAACATGTGATATTAATTTAAAGTGTAACATAAATTATAATAATATTTATTTATATGATATTTCCTGTTTGAGGGATTTTTAAAGTAGTGTTTACTTTGGTCAGGTTTAGTATGGATTTTCTCTAGAAGTGGTTTGAGTTGGATATGTTTATTTGTAAAATAAATTTTTATATTAATGTTCAAGTTTATCTCTATCGAGTTTACCTGGGAGCTACACTATTTACGGACTTCGTAAGACACTAGAAAAAAATGAAATCAGTTTTTAAAATCTAATCAACTATTAAATAAATTTTAATTTGATTTTATTTTATCTAAGGAAATAACTATAAGTTAATTGCACTCTCACCCCCTGAATGATGGTAAATTACACACAAATGAACATTTTGGTATTAATATACACTCACATTCCTTTATCCAAAAATAAAACATTGTTTAATTAATAAATTTATTAATATAACAATGAAATTTGCAATTCTGAATACATCTATATGATGTAATATCCATTTAAAGTAAAATTCACCTTATATTTTCACTAATTTTTATGAAGAGAATGAGTGTGATTGTATATTAATACCAAAATATTTATATATGTGTAATTTGTCATTGTTCGGGGGGTGTGAGTGCAATTAACTCTAATAAAATAAACCAATTGTACATTGTTGAATTTGAACATATTAATTTTTACAGTGTTGTTGTATAGATATATCATTCTAATAGCCGTTTTTATCATGAAGAAATGTTTTGATATTCACATATTTTATTTTGACTTCTATCACTAAAAATTTGTTTTCTTAAAAACAGAATAAATATTGTATTTTCTACTAATATTATCTTTCTATATGTAAAAAAAACAAAAACAAAAAAAAGAACAAAAAAAAAAAATATATGTGACAGGTTCAATTCCATTCTTAATAGATCACGAGTAGGGGTGGAAATAGACCAGGCCAGACTTTTGGTTAAACAGATCTGGCTTGAACTTGACCTAAAAGCCTATTACAGGCTTATATTATAGGCTTGACCTGACCTTTTTAAAGGTCTGTTAGGTTTGAAAGTCTGTTTAAAAGTATGTTAACACTATTTATATTTTTAAACAAGGTGTTGGACTTTATATTTATGAATACACTGCTGGGTTTTAAATTTATAAACAAATTTGCCCATAGATTTAAGAACATTAATATTGCCACCCATTAAATTAGTAAGTACACCCCAATTTTTTTATTTTTTTTTTAATTCCAATACTGTCCAATAATAACACTTTACAAAAAATAAAGTAATTATGTTTAAAATAGTTTATTTAATTATATTTTTTCAATATATTTTTTATATGTGTTTGAGTATACTTTTATTAGTAAAAATTAATTAAATTTGATGAATATAGAGATATATTAATTTAAGTTATGATATAAAAATAATTTCCCTTACAAATATATATTTCAGTTTAATTTCTTAAAATTTATAATGATAGAAAATATTTGTAAAAGTTTATTAAAAAAATATATTTTTATCAAATATATATTAACAATTTATTATATTTTTAAGTCAACACTAAAATAAAATTAATACTTTATTATAAAAGAATAAAAAATTTTCTTTTTTATTTTTTATTTTTTTTATTGTAAGGAGACTGTGGTAATAATTTTTAAGGGTGTAGATACAATCTAAAGGGGTGGAAAAACCACCGTTCTAGATTTAATAATTAAGAATCCATATAAGTAATATATGAGTCGACCTGTCCATATAGGTTTTTTTCATAGTTTAAGTCTGGTCTACTTAATTAAATAGACTTTTGAAAAGACTTGAATCTATAGCCTATTTATTAAATCAACTAGGCCCTATACAGGTTAGACCAGACCGTATGCCCCTAAAAGACTGTCTGTCTTATTCCCACCCTTAATCGCGGGCTTAAATAACTCAAGTAAAAAAACCTATAACTTAAATGAGTATTACTTTTAATATCTACATCCGTATACATTATATATAAATTTGAGTCATCCCAAACAAAAAAGTCCATTTTGGCGGCTCTAAAATTTTTATATAAAAAATATATAATTTTTTAAATTTATTTGTCATGATTTATATTTATATTATTAGTTTTTTTAAAATATTATGACTGTGGGTCTCGCGCTGTATATTAATTCATTTTATTTTTATATTAAATTTTATTATGTTAATTATTTTTTATGGATATTAAAAAAAAAAAAATTAAAACCGCATTTGAAGTTAAAGAGAGAGGAAGTATAAATTTTACATAAATAAATTAATGTGATTTGTGAAATTTGTAGATGTGACATAGTTCTGATTATATAGATCTTATTCTATATATTTTGTTATGGATGTTTAACGTCAATCCGACGAAGATGTAAAGAATTTTTATTTTTTAAAAGGTATATACCAGAAAATTTATTCTAAGTGTATATATGCTGTGATACAATACAAATGTCAAACGTTTGTACATAAAAATTCTCTTAATTACTGCACCCCGCAAATCACATGTAGACCCTACGTAAAATCAGAATACGAATTTTCTTCCGTGTGAAATCAATTTGTATTTATTGGAGATATAAATCTGAGTGTCTATACAAAATCAATGCATAATAGACACTAGGCAACTAATATTAGTATATTGAAAACAAATGTATATTATTCATAAAATAGAAGTACCCATCTGTTTTGCTATAAAATAGAAGCATGGTACAAAATGTCTTAAATAACCCAATATAAATATGCATTAATTAGATATACCAACAAACATTTCCCATGCATTTTTTAATAAAACACTCCATGAAACCTCTACCACATATAGACTAACAAACTCTTTTAAAAAAGTACCGTTCAAAGATGGAAGAGAGAGAGAGCACAAAAATCTGCAGAAAAATAGGTAACAGAGCAAGGTTTTCGACGGATACGAACAAACTAAAGAGAGTATAAAATGAGGAAGGAGAGGAGGCAATATGAGAGCCGAAGCAGCATAGCTTCAAGTATCGAATAAGGCTTTCTGCTAACACATTTGCGTTAGCAGAAACCAATAAAAAACATAAACGCACGCCATGCAAACCAAACTCAGCCTATGCCTTTTGGCATTGTTGTTCGTGGCAGCCAACGCACGTGGTGGTGGTGGGCAATATAAAGAATTGGCTACCAACTACACTGGAGGATGGGAACTTGTTTCTCAGAATTCAGGCGTGTCGGCTATGCACGCTATCTTAATGCCTAAAACCAACAAAGTGTTGATGTACGACGCTACCATTTGGCGTATCTCGAGAATCCCTCTCCCCCCTCAGAAGATGCCTTGTCATATGGTCGATCCTGTTAATAAGATCCAGGATTGCTGGGCCCACTCTGTTCTGTTTGATTCCACAACCTATCAATTGAGCGCCCTCAGGGTACTTCTATTTTTAATTATATATTAATATTTATATTTACATTACAATTGAATTTGTTATTGTGTTGTGATGTGGTATAGATTGAGACGGATACATGGTGCTCATCGGGAGGATTGACAGTGGAGGGAAAATTGGTGAGTACAGGGGGATTCCAAAAGGGAGCGAACACAGTCAGGTACTTAGACAGTTGCGAGAATTGTGACTGGAAAGAGAATCCAACAGCTCTTGCAGAGCCGAGGTGGTACGCAACACAAGTAACTCTCCCTGACGGTAACTTCGCTGTGTTTGGCGGTCGCGATGCATTCAGCTGGGAATATATCCCTAAAGAAGGAGAACCAGACAACAAAAAGGCTTTCATTTTCCCATTCCTTAGAGACACAGACGAGACAATGGCATTGGGTCCCAACAATTTCTTCAGATTGGAGAACAATTTGTACCCATTTGTCCACCTCTCCACAGATGGAAACCTTTTCATCTTCGCCAACGACCGGTCCATGATCTTTAATCCATATACAAACACTGTCGTCCGTCAGCTTCCCATCCTTCCAGGTGGAGCTCGGAGCTACCCTGCTTCAGGAATGTCTGTCATTCTACCAATCAGGCTCTATGTTCAAAACGGTGAGGTCATTCCCGCTGAAGTTATCGTCTGCGGTGGTGCCCCACATGACGCTTACTATTTCGCCGAGACTAAGAAGCAGCTCAACCCTGCTTTGAACGACTGCGGAAGAATTTCGATCACAAAACAGAACGCTATCTGGAAGAAGGAAGTCATGCCCTCTGCACGTGTCATGGGAGACATGACTATTCTCCCAACCGGAGATGTCTTGATTGTCAATGGAGCTAAAACCGGTACATCCGCTTGGAATGACGCTGACGAACCAAATTTCACCCCCGTGTTATACAAACCAAGAGCCAGATATGGAAAAAGGTTCCAAACCTTGAAAGCCGCAACAATCCCAAGAATGTACCACTCCTCCTCTGTTCTACTCCCCGATGGAAAAGTCCTCATCGCCGGTAGCAACACCAACAACGGATATCTCTACGACGTCAAGTACCCAACAGAGCTCCGTGTCGAGAAATTCGCTCCTCCTTATCTGGACCCAGCTTTGGCTGCTCAAAGGCCTAGAATTCTCCCTTCATCCGACAAGGTCCTCACTTACGGAATGCAATTCAGCATCAATGTCAGAGCAAGAGGCATGGTGAAGGAAAACGTGAAGGTTACAATGTACGCACCGTCTTTCACTACACATGGTATCTCCATGAATCAAAGGCTTGCTGTTTTGGGAGTTGTGCAAGTACAGGGAAACAAAATTGTGGCCATGGCTCCTCCCAATGGTAAAATCACTCCACCTGGGTACTATCTTCTTCATGTTGTGCATAACGAAATCCCAAGTGCTGCCATGTGGGTTCAGATCAAGTAGAGATATTTAACGGTTTTATTGGTTTTGAGGTATCATTTGTTATTTTTATTAGGCCCGCCATTTGGTTTGTTATGAGCTCTATGCAAGCTTCTGTGCTTATTTGTCTACTCCACTTGGTTATTAACATAAAGTGAAACGATTCCTTTTATGAGTTATTTCCTCACTTGTGCTTATTAGAAATACTTATTTCCATAATATAAGATTATTATATATGCACCTTCATTTTTACTTGTATGTATGTAGTTGTTTCACTCTAAACAAAATAAAAATAAAAATAATAAAAATAATAATAATAAATAAATAAATAAAATAAATTGTAAGAAGATGAAATGTAAAAAGGAAAAAAAAATTGTTATATGGTTAATCGAATGAATGAAGTTGGTAAATTTTATTTTCCATTTTAAATTAAAAATTATTTATCTTTTCTTTTCTAATGTAAATTATATTTTAACTCATTAATGTTTAAAAATTTTAAATTAAAAAAATAAATATAATTTAAATTTAAATTTAAATGATCTTAAATAGTTAACAATTTTAAATTTATTTATTTATATATATCTTTTATAATTTAATATTCGGTTCAACTGGTTTGGGAAGTGGTTTTACTAAAATTTCTAGTAAATTAAATAAGAGTGGACGATGATGAGGTGACTATACTGATTAAGTATTGTATTGTATTTTATTTTATTTTTATTTTAAAGAATGGGGGGTTATCTATGTGGGAGGCAAATGAGTTGATAAGAGCCATAAGAGTTGAATTAGGTTTTAAATTATTTTATGTTTTATTATTTTATTTAGTTATTTAATATTGGAATTTAATTAATTTTATAAAGGGAAATTACTAAAAAAAAAAAAAAACTCCTCATGTTTACATTTTTTGCCAATTTACCACGTTCTAAAATTATTCAAAATACCTCCTTAACTAAAAAACATCCTCTTTAACTAAAAAACATCTCCGTGGATAGAAACCATCACTATTTGATTATTTCACTATTTCATCACCTATATCTGAAAATTATATTTTCTACCTCCTTAACACTTTAAAATTAAACTAAAAAAATTTCTATCAAATGAAATTAACCATTATTTTAAAAAATAGAGATGGTTTTATATATATGTCATATGATACATATTAAATTAATAAGTATTTTATATTTAATTTTTTAATTTTTTAAAGTCTAATAAATTTAATATGTCATATGATCCATATCTAATTTGCAGTATGAACTAAAAAAGATTTATCATCATAACCAAAGAATCAACACTGCAATTCATGAATTATGACTTTGAAACCTCAATACTCCCTAGATCAAATTAATCATGAAGTATCGTGCAATGTGTTAACTTGTTTAATTAACTAATTGCTCACTTAATTACTTTAATAAAACTAAAACGATAACAAAAAAATATTAAATATACATAACAGTAAAAAAATCAAATGTTAGAGCATGCCGTAATTAAATGAGTTGCTTAATTGTATAAAACTAGTTTAGTACTCATATGTGCGGTAAACATCTTGATCTTATAAATATATATTGCATGTGCTAAAAAAAAACTTTAGTTTTTAATTCAAAGTAAAAACCCAAAAGCAAAATCCCTTTCCAATTTGTTCTGCATCCTAACAAAATACTCCTACAAGATAGATAAATATGGAGAGATAAAAAAAAATGTATTTCTAAAATTTTTTTAAAATCTCTAATCTAGGAATTCTAAATTTTAATTCAAAAATCAAATAAAATAATATTATTTTAAATCTTATTGAATAAGTCCACTTAATATTTGATTTTGACTTGAACTTGGCGAATTATATCTTCAATCCCCACAAATTTTCAAATTTGTATAATTATCTCCAAATTGTTCATAATCACGAAACATGACAAATTAGTAACAAATCTTCAATAAAATTCTAAAATAATAAATAAAATACTGTAAAAATAATACGCATTTGATACTCAATTTGATTCTCAAACACTATCTTATATTTTTCCTCAAGTCTGCCCATGACTAACTCTTCAAAGAAAACTCAAACGACAAGTAGTCTAACAAAACTGCTCACTAAAAGGAATTAACTAAGATTCACGGTGCCCACAACGCATAACTGAAATCACTAAAAAAAAAAAGAAAAAAAAATTGAAAGACGTGGAGCTATCATAGATTAAATACACAAACTTTAATTTTATCTTTAATTAGAGTAGATATAAAGACAACAGATGATAATTTGCAAAAGAAATTATTGTATTAGTGACACAAGCAAATATAAAAGATAACTAAATTTATTATACATAGTCAACATCAATAAAATAAGAGTTAAATAATATTTGACCCCTATACTTTTCTAAAAGTATCACTCAACCTCCATACTTAAGACCGTATCACTTAGGCCCTATGTAACATCCAAACCCTCGCCCCGACGAAAAGGGAACGCAGAGTCTGTATGCTACCGGTGCGGAGACAAATAAGATACATATAGATATAGAAATAAACAAATATACAAAAAACAAATTTCAAATCGAAATCAAAGTTGAAAGACAGTTCTTATAATTCCAAAATCAAATAGTTCAAACGAAATCCAACATAATCCGAGAATGGACTCTTAATATTCAAAAGTACTTATTCGGAAAATAAATCCCAAAACATGGTGCAGCAGGTACAAATACAAAAATAAGTCTAGCAAGAATAAAATAGAAATGGAATCCAAGTTTGAAGAGGATGCCATGTGATGCTTGATGCTAGTGATATCCTGCTATCCCACCTGACTGTCTGAACTCAGCAAATTTCCATTCCAAAAAAGGGTTCAAAACATACAAAACAAAAATGAAACAACGAAGGGTCAGACTATCAATGTCTGGTTAGTAAGCCAATGCCCAACAAACACACACAGATGCGTCTTATTAAACAGATAGCATGCACACACATATGCAGGTTAGTTAACAACCAAAGGGTACAAACAAAAGCAAATAAGTTGATTATCATATCAAGTTATCCCAAATATAATCCCCTTTAAGTGATCTAGAATAAGTGATTACCGATTATTGCATTTACCGTCTAAAAAAGGCTTTATAGTTGTCAAATTATTTTCGGAAAGAGACCAAAACCGAATAGTAGATCGGTAAGCAGTCCGGCAAGTAATTCGGTCAGAGAGCACTACCAGACTTTCCGAATTGTAATTCGGTAGACAAACTGGTAGGTAGCTCGGTTAGAGAGCATCACCAGAGTTACCGAATAATACTTTGGTAAGCAATCCGGTAGATAGCTCGGTCAAAGAGCAATTATACGAATCCAATGAAAGTTTAAGTGACAGTTCTGTTCCTAATCCGGTATGAAGCTCGGTCAGATAGTTTCAAGTCTCCCAGACACACACCGAATTGTAATTCGGTATCTATCTCGTTGAAGAGCTCGGTCAGAGAGGTTGAATAGTCTTCTGAGACTCATGCTGAACTACAGTTCGGTAGCTAGTTCGGTATGTAATTTAGTCAGAGAGTGAATCTAATGATCTCAAGGCTGACCGAATTGTATTTTGGTATCCAGCTCGATAAGGAGCTCGTCCAGAGACCATCCTACATCCAGTTTTCTAGTTTTTAAGTGACAATCCGGTATACAGTCCGGTTATGGCCACTGGGCACATTTTTAGCCTAGTTAAGATTATGTCGCTCACTATACCAGTTCTAACTATCAAATGGGTCTAATCCTAACATCTACAGCCAGTTAGAAGTCACAATTCATACTACCCAAAGTTAGAACCCAAAAGACAATAATGATCATCAACAGAATCAAACCAAACATATCAAACATACATAATCAGAAGCAGAAACAGTTCCTAATCACAGAGTTCAGATCATCCAATTATTTAGGTGTTTAACTTACCAGGCCTGTCCTTAGTTTAATAACAAAATAGGGAACAGAAACAGACAGATAGTGTTAAACCCTCAGAAGTGGATCACAGATCCCAGAAGTGATGTCATCGCATCCAGAAATGAGCCAAGCTCCAGAAATGATGTCGTCGCATCCTGAAAGTGGTTGGCAATCAAGGCCATATACGTTTTCGCGCATCAATGTATACATCTAGTTTTCCCTAACAGCATGCTGCTCTTATCGTATTAATCTACGGACAAGACTTTAACAGATTACAGAATTCAAATTTCAGATTATCAGACAGATAGTAGACAGATAAGGATACTAGTTCACATGTCCGATCATAAACAAATAATATGGCAGCAATATACCCAAACAGTTTATATTAAATGCAGCAGATTATGCGAATCAAATCAGATTTCAGCTTATATCAATTAACTAATTTTATAAACAATCAAATAGACAAAAGTTGACAATTGTGAGGGCGTAAACATGACTACTAACCTTATTCGCTAATCCAATCAACCGAATCTACTTAGGTCGGCGATCCTCAACTTGGTCTACACCAAATCAAGCATAAAATCCATAAATCTCAATTTGAGAAAACTAGGGTTTTCAATTAATCAACAAATAGAATCTCTATTAACAACCCAAATGACCTAAATCACATGTATAAAAATCAAGGGTTTCAAAACCCAAAATCAATTGAAATCCAACCTTTATTCGATAAACCCTAATATAAAACCCCCAAATCAATTAAATACTTTAAAACCAAAAAGAATAAAAAAATCCATTACCTAGGTATGAAGAAATCAAGACAACACAAAAATCCCAATTGAAAGCTTTGAAAATCGTGGTTTTGAAATTTGCAGAGAGGTTTTTGGTTGAGAGTGTATGAAGAACACGTGAAAGTAGTTTTCTAGATTTTGTGACAAATGAATTAAAAACTATTCTTTTCATATTTATATGGGTGACAAATATCACCACCAACCCATATGTTACATGTAGTTTTTAAAAAAAACCCCATTTGTAAAATAATTACCAAATTGACTCAAAAATAAAATTGTTTTCAAAATCAATCCAAAAGTCAAATTTAGTCAAATCCTTTGGTCAAACCGGAGAAGTCAACATTTTTCAAAAATGACAATTTTACCCTTTTAACGAAATTAAATAAAAATTATGAAAAATTTCAAAATAAGCAGACAAATAGCCCCAGATTACGGATGTGACACCTTACTAGCATTTTTTTACTGATTGCGCCTCTTATGTCTTATGTGTCATGGAATGTGATTTCAAATATTCTATTGAACGCGTGGGTAAATCTAAGTAACAAAGTTTGTTTGCAACGTAGACATGACACTAATTAAAAAAAAAATGTTGCAATTCAAATTATAGCTTTGAATTTAAAAGGAAATAATATTTACAATGGATGTGAATAGTGGACCTATGTGGAGTGGTTATAGAAGGAAGACTATCATTAGGATGTTATCGACATAAGCGAACCTTAGGAGGAGGTTCTTCTGTTGTGTACAAGTGATGTTTTTCGGTGGATTTAGAGCATTTGAAGTATGTGTAAAGAATGGTTTGAAGTTTTTTTTTTCCTGAGATCTCATTTTCTTCCTTTCTCTCCTGTTGAATGATATATTGTTTAAACTACTAGTACACTAGTATAATGGCCTAGTTATTATGTCATATTTTATGTTTTTTAGTGACAAGTTCTAAGTTTTTAGATAGTGGGTGATCATGAAGTTGTTTGATCATTTTTCAAATTTTGAATATCAGTTTAGTTTAGGTGTTTGTAATTTAGGTAGTTGAAAGCTAGAGTGTTTTCCATTGTCAGGTTGTGATTAGTAATTTTGAGACGTTAGATTCTGAAGATTTTTAATTTATTATTAGTAATCTTAATTTTATGATATAGTAGAGTATCTATACCATTTGCAAACAATTTTATACATAGATGTTTAATGTTTGCTGATACCTGAAACTCACTTGAACATTTTGTATAGGGTTGTGAAGGGTGCAATTTCTTTAGATGGAAAGATGATGTTTTCCTAAATCAAGCCAAAAAAGTAATTTGGGGGCTACTGAATAAAGTGAAATAGTTGGAAGAAGAAAAGACTCAAGATCGAAGAGGCTGGAAGATTGTCCATGTTTTACTAATTTTATTTATATTATGGTAGTTATTTCTCTAGAAAATATGTAATATATAATATTAGAATCAAACATGGATGTTATTCTATAATTTGGTTGCATTGAAAAATCATCATTATATGTAAAAGTGGTTGTGGCATTGAACTTGAATGAATATAATAAATTTTTCAAAAAAGTAAGACATTATTCATTTCAACATGTTATTCAAGCAGAGTAAAGAAATTTTTTACTTAATATCAATCTATGTAACCCTGAACTTAAAAATTAATTCAATTTATTTGTAAAATCCATTACAAGTTAAAACATAACCTATATTTTAGGTTACATGATCTTAAATATCGATGAACCGGAAATTATAAAAAGATTATTAAACATGATAAAAGTTAACTTATTTCAATATTTCCTAATATCACTATTTCTTATCTCTCTTCTCCATCATAATTAATAGTATTTCCATCATGTTTTCACCCACCGCATTTATCTATTATGCTCCAACTTCACTGTTAATTTCCATATTTGACTTTTCTCGGCCACCACACTCATAAAAACATACATTTTTCCCCACAAAAATGATAAGGCCGATAAGAGTGATTTCTCAAGATAGACTTGAAGATCAAATCCATAGTAATCGGTTGTGTACCCTCTTTTAAACTGATTACCACATTTTGGATTTTATAATGATGAACCCGAAGGCCAGTGATGCCGTCACATCTGATGAGAGCTGTCGCCCTAAAATTTTAATAGTTTAGGCCACTTAACCAAGTTTATACATATGAGACATATGTAAGGCACCTTTACTTTCTATGGCATTCCATTTCATCTATTATAAGTTAGGCAAAGGACAATTTTTTTTAAGTGATTCAACCACACAATTAGCCAATTTATATGCTTATAAACTCTATGGTATACAATTCATCTCTAAAAGGCAAATTGGCACAATTCCACCATTATCAACACATGATATTAAGGCAAAATATATACACATAAACTACATATCTATTTCACAATTTAACCACATCAAGATTCCATATTTATCACATTTTGGTCATCAATTCTCAATTGTTCCAACATCACAATTTATAGTAATTTAGCGAAAATCAATATTTACTATTACAATATCATTATCTTCATTTCAATCATTATCATCTTATATTAGTCAATTTCATACATTCAAACATCTAACAAACAACATAAAGTTTAAAACAAAGGTGCTAACTTTTTACCCGATGATAATAAAGTTAAACCTATCCGGTTTGGTTCTCACTAATAACTTGGTTTCCTATTGGCACCATCACAAAACACACAATCAAATATTGAATACAATAACACCAAAATCAACATTTCTAGGTATGGGGTTTCTAACAAAATAGTAATTAGAGACCACCAAAATTCAATCTACCTATTCACAAGTGTTTATGGACTCCTAAGGACTCTACCATCATTATTAGTTCAAAATGAAAAGCATTAAATGTGAACATGCCACTAATGGGTGGTTCAGAAAGAGAGTTTACCAGGTAATGAAAATACAGATGTAAGCTCGATTACAGATTGAAAAATCAAAAGTGGAAGTTTTTAGTGGGGGTGGAGTGGGTAAATTGGATGGATCTAGGTGCTAATGTGTAGAGATTAAAGAATGTGATTAAAAGAGATAGAGGTGTATTTGTTGTATATGAGAGAAAGTGGGGAGTGAGAAAGATAAAGGGTTTTGGGGGTTTAAGAGTGTGTGGGAGTGTGGGAATGGTTTTTGGGAGTGTGTGGGAGTGTGGGAATGGTTTTTGGGAGTATGATGGGCTTGAAGTGGGCTTTTGGGTTATTTAACTCCTTAAACCACCTCAATCGTTCTGCTCCTAATTCTGTTGGCCCAAAATTTCGAAAATATAATTTAGGTTAGAAATAATTTATTATCCACCTAGAAATCTATGTAGGTTACAAAATCCATTTTTACCCTTGATTGCCTATTTTTGAATTTAAAGCCTAATTTTATGAAAATACCCTCAAAATTATTTTAATGAAATTATTTTTGACTCTGCTTCTGTTATGGCCTCTAATTTCCATTTTACCACTTGGAGGAAATTTTTGATTTATTTCTATGTGTAATTTCAAAAATTCAATTCTTACCAAAATTCAAAATTGACCAAAATTTTTTTTTTAAAAATTAGACCTTAAAACTAGACGTTATAAATTATGTCTTCAATCCCCATAAAATTTTAAATTTACATAATTGCCTCCAAATTGTTCATAATCACAAAATATGACAAATTATTAGCAAATTTTCAATAAAGTCCTAAAATAATAAATAAAATAGTATAAAATAATGTGCAATTCATGTTTAGTCATTGACCCATTAGATTAATGTTGAGCAGCAGTTGAAATATTGATTAGATATGAAATATTGAAGTAACATTTGAAGTTAGCCTGTAGAGTATGTTTAACATCACATTTTCAATTAGATATTAGATTAGCGTTTCAAACAGCGTTAGTTGGTATTAATTTTAAATTTTAAATTAGATATTAGATATAAAATTACTAAAAATTACTACAAATATAAATATAAATGAACATAATTAATTACAAATGAAATATTAATAAAGTAAATCACTTTTAGTGTTTCGATTAAAAGTTATCTCATATGCTATATCAATGCTAATTGCAATGCTAAATATGGTTACCAAACACACATTTTTAAAAGCTAATTTAGAATTTAAACGCTATTTGATACGTTAATTGAATATTTTTATCAAACACACTTAATAAGAAAAAAGAAAAGAGATTGAATCGGCTATTAGTGATAAAAAAATTAAAAAAATGAAAACATAAATTTAGCGACTGATACTAGTATTGTTAAGATGGTTAGAGAAAAATTAGATACTAAATGTATATTTTTCCATTTTTCCCACCCTTTATAAGCAGTTGTGGTTTAACTTCTTCCAAATTCCAATTATTTAATCGGCATGTAAACTATTCTTGAGGAAAAAATCGGAGGAAAAAAAAACTAGAGCAATTTCTTTTTGATTAATGATACTCTTACAAAAATTAAGACCTTGGAAACGTCATCATAGTTTGAAAATATTGACAATGGTTTTTAACTTATGATTTCATAAATGTATATATAGAGATTCATATAATATATATCAATCATATATATTTATAAAACCAAAAAATTACGTGAATGGTTTTATTGCTTTAGTGATTATCATCATTGCTTTCCTTTTCGGAATCATCATCATGACTATCATCCTGACTATTATCATGACTATCATCATGACCATTATCATCCTGACTATTATCATGATTAACATCATCATCATGTTCATTTTTCTTTTCTGAATGCGAGTCACCTTTACTTTCTTTAGAAAATAATCCTGAATGATAAGGCACTACTACATGTTTCATCATCTCCTCACCGTCAATAAACTCTTCTACAGTAAATTTAGACGCTTCTTTCCATGAGATGTCTTTAATTCCTCTCCATTTCGCTCTATTACTTTTATCTGCACCAGGACCGGTGTTCTGAAATTCTGCATGAAAACAATTATCCGTCCCGCTCTTACCTTCCCACCCTTCAGGATCTATGATTTTATCTATATAAGATTCCATTATAATAATTCTAGAATATTCCCTCCAGAGTCTACCTAAGTAAACCTTGGGAGCTCCATTTGTCACTATAAAATTAGGTTCAGGTGTAATTGTGCTATTTTGGATCACTATAGCTGTGGGTTGGTATATGTAGTTCCTACCCTGCGCAGTCACAACACAACTTTTCTCGCCCGGTAAAGGATTTCTTATGATAAATTTGCAGTTTTGGAAAACTGTAGCTGCATCACCAAATACAAAATCAACTGTGCCTGTGATGGTGCAATCTCGGAAGAATTGACGCTTGGCGTGCACGTAAAGTGTGCTCTCGTAACCTTCTATGGAGCAGTTGTAAAAAACCGACATGTCACCATCTACTCTTAATGCTACTGCTTGGTGTCTTGTCGGTCCTGCTGTGTTTATGAATCCTATGTTTTTCGCCATGAAGTAGTCGCCACTTACCGCTGCAGTCATTTTAAAACCATCATCAGCAACTTATTCAAATGCTAATATAAAATAAGACATATGAGTTTTTCGAATGTGAAATTTGATTATATTTTTTTAAATTAGTCCTGAAACTTTATAAAAAGTCAATTTAACCTATCAACTTCTAAATGATGGGTTAATTAAGTCTTTTTCAATGATGTGAAGTTAATTTCACAACAAAAAAGAGTTACTTGAAAATTTCAATTAAGCCTTTTAAAAAAACTTAATTGAACCAAAATTTAGAAATTAATGAATTAAATTGACATTTCGTGAAGTAGGAGTACTAACTTGAAAAATATAACCGAATTCCGGGGCTCCTGAGACCTTATGCCTATAAAGTAATTAATATATAGGGTTATTTCCAAAAACACCCCATTTTTTCAAACGTTTCACTTTGAGCACCCGGTTTTGAAAAGTTTTGGAAAACCACCCCCAAAATCAAAACCACTAGTGGTGTTGGTATTTTTTTTGAGTGGTTTTGGGGTTGTATGAGTGGTTTTAAAATTCTATATGTTTTAATTTGGAGATTTGGAAATTCCCTAAAATCAAAATTATTCATAGAACACCAAAACCGCTCACAAAAATACCAAAACCACTAGTGGTTTTGATTTTGGGGTAGTTTTCAAAACTTTTCAAAACCGAGTACTCAAAGTAAAATGTTTGAAAAAATGGGGTGTTTTTAGAAATAACCCTTAATATATAAGGATATGAGGAGTTTGAACTTAACTATACTTTTAAAGTTAATTCTCTAATTTCACAAATGGTAAATTTAACTCCTAAACTTTTAAATGATGGGTCAATTAAACTTTTTATAAGTTGAGAAAAAGAGAAAAAAAAATCCTCAAATATTATTTAAACATTTTTTATATACAAAAGGAATTTAATTGACAAAATTTACCAATTGAGATGTTAAATTGATCTGAGATAAAAATAAAGTTGGATGGTTAATTTTAAAATATAAAAAATTCTGAAACTCCTAATGTAAATAATTTCAAATACATTACCGAATGTTGCAGTTTTCCAAGTGGGTGTCCCGTCAACGACATTCAAACTTCCTACAATTTTAGTCCTATCAGAGCCATCACCAACCAAGATGATATTACTCATTTCGGGCTTGATATGAACTATCTCCGCATAAACTCCTTCTTTAATATGTACCAGAATCGGCGTATCGCTACGTAACGGAAGATTTTCAAAAACATCCTTGATAGTTGTAAATTGTCCGCTACCATCCTGCGCTACAACGAATTTCGGTTCGGCTTTGTCAACATCAATTGCTTCCAGGACACGTCTCCTTTTCTTCATATAATCCAACCTTTTATCATACAGAAGTCGCCGATGATGACCCAAATCCTCAACCTTTGCTAATATATCACCTAAATCCATATCCTCCATCGTACTAACAATCGCAATTGCATTCCTCGTCAATTCCAAAGCCGGTTCAATTTTCTCTCTCAGCTCCTCATTATCAAATTGCTCCATACAAGTCTCTTGATACGTAATCGTAGCACTCAACCAAACCTTTAAATTCGACAAAAGGTGTTTATCCATAAGAGACTCCGATTCTTCCCATTTGTTGCCAATACGTTTAAGTTCTCTAGTCGCTTTGTTCATCAACTCTTTACAACCTTGAAGTGCATTTTTACTTTTCGAATCATTTTCAGCTTTAAATAACACACGTGACTCACCCGTCGCGTCTTTAACTTGGTCCAAAGCGAGTTTAAACACTACCGTAATGAGGTCCTTAGCATCGGAGGCATTGTGTGCGTGGCTTTCAAGTCTGTGAACACACGCGTCTTGATCTTCCGTCGGTGCGCATATGGCTTGAATGGCTTCTTTGGACGTCGAGACTTCTTTTGATTTTTCTTTATGTTGGTCTCCGGTTGTTAGACCGATTGTGACCGAGATTATTACTGTGAATATGAAAATGGAGGTCAATATAATGGTTGCAATTTTCTTTTGCTTGTGATACGGGTTTTCCAGGGACATTGTGTTTCATTCGAATTGGATTGGATTGGAATGGTAATCCTCCGGCGAAATGGTCAGGGAAATTAGGATTTCCGCCGGAGAGTGTTGACAGATATTACTTCTGCCAAGAGAGAGGTTTTGCTCATGTTTAGATTATAAGTTATCAACTTTGTTACAAAACTTGAGGTTTACCTTGAAATTTTGTTTATGATTTTATTTTTAGGAGAGGTGTTTTGTTTGTTTCGTTTCTTTTGGATGTTAACTCCATAATTAGCTATGTGATGGATTTAGTATATATGTAGTGCTTCATAGTCAATAATTTCAGTTTTAGATTCTTAAAATATCGGGCTGATCACATTTTACATTTGGATCATGTGCTTGAGCCGCCAAAGCGGGCTGACCGGTGACAATCTGTAGCTTATTTTGAAAAATTATCTCCGAACCAAAATCATAAACAGTGGTTTTAATGTGAGTGTGGTTTTAGTAATGTAGAATATGTTATAATTATAATGATTTAATTATTTTTAAAATTTTATTAATAATTTTTAAATATTTTAATTTGATTTTTTAATATTAAATATAATTAGATATTATGTAGTTTAAATATTTTTAATAGATATGTAATTTAAATAATATTTATAATTTTTTAATTTCTGATTTAATAATTTTTAACATTTCTGTGTTAATATTATTATTATCTTTTTGAAAAATAATAAAAATAATTTAGTTTTAATAATTTTTTATTTTTATTTTTTTAATATTTTAATTTTACTACACTTCAAATATATAATAATAATTTCTAATTTTTTAATTTTAATTTTAAAATTTTAATTTACTCGAATATAATAAAAATATTATACTGTATTAATTGATTTTAAGTTGTACGGGTAAATGGATTTTCGGTGAAATTTAGTAATTAAATTACTTTTTTATTATACAACTAAAAGTTATAAATAGAGTTTAAGATAAGTATATTCAGTTCGTTTCATCATCTTTATAAAAAGTTTCACTAAGTGTAGGAGTCGTATCAAACTAAATACATCATTTATAAAAAAAAAAGATTGGGTAATTCATTTTCCACTTCGATTGCGACGGTTTACTTGATACTCTCGAATATTGTTTATATTTTTTTTAATTAAATTTATTTTAAAATATCTATAAAATTATGTTATATTATATTTTGTCCCAATTTTTCAGACTTTTTTAAATGAGTATTCGATCTCGAAATTTTGCGACAAACCACGTCATTTTTTTAAAAAATAAAATAAGAAAAGTTTATGAGGAATCTCTACTAGGTAGGCACCCCTACAGATTTCAATATGGTATAGTGGTATAGAGGACTCTCTTGAGATATTATTTTGTGATAAAGATAGATATTTTAAACTAATAAAGGTCCTGTGTAAAATATGTTGTATTCAATAAATATGTAAATTGACTTTTTAACATATTTTATCTTTAAGTGGGTTTGTCCCTTAACCGATTTCATATAAAAAATTTGATTTTTATATGTAATATAATTTATAGAGTTATGCTTTATTGATGTATCACTTATTTATGCACTTATTGTTGAGCCAACGCTATGTTTTCACTTAAGTGAAGAAACAAACAAAAGCAACACAATAGAACGACAACAGGACAATAACAGATAGCACCTGTTAACACAGACTCTGCAGCAACCCAACAAATATAAACCAGCAATAACAAACCAAGTATCAACAATCAGCAGAAAGAAGGGAGAACACAAAGATTTTTAACTTGGAAAATCACCTCAACGTGAGGAGTAAAAACCACGGGACCTAGTCCAAAATTCACTATAATTAAATGAAGTTACAAAGTTCTTCTCTAGATTTACTAGAGGCACACCAATGCACTACAACAAGAGAGTTTACAGAGCTAACCAATTGAATAAGTCTGAGAATGGAACCTTCTGCAATCAAACGCACACTGATTAAAGGACACACTGCTGCTGATGAAATGTGATTTCTCATTTTTTCTTCGTCACTCAAAACACAGAGAAACCCTTTTCTCAAAACTCTCTCACACACTCTCTTTGTTTTTGTCTCACCTCTGTATCCCTGTTTATATGTCCATCATGTTGTGGTTATAACATAGCCACGTCACTACTTTTCTAATGTGACAACAAAAGAGAGCCAATTGATTGGCTTCCTAGATACGCTTCTCACATTTTCCCAGACAGTAGAAGCTGATAATAGAGGACATTAGGAAGAGCAGAGACATCATCAAACAACTGAAAATTACTCCATGAATCTTCTTAAGAACTGTTACATCTCAAGAGCTGAGAATCCCACACACACTTAAGAGGGATTCTTCTAATCACTTATGAATACATTTGATTTAGCATACCTTATAACCTTTTTGTACAAATGACTATTTTACTAGTCTTTCTCTGTGATAATACATTTAGATGAATGTTGAAGTGCCTATCTAGAGTGATAAATTACAACTTAATATTTGAAAATGAGTATGTAAATGTATATGTTAATAAACTAGCACTTACTATTTGAAAATACATATGTAAATGTATGTGTCAATATGTGTTGGGCTTTAAATTCCAAGATTCACTCCAGTAAGAGTTTATATGTGGCTATGAATGGCGACGGTCTCGGGTAAGTAAGCCATGATCTCTCTTTTTATTGTCCTCACAAAAAGAATGTGAGGAGATTCAAGCCTCATGTCAGCATTTGAAATGAATAATTGCGATCAAAATATGATATTACATTCTAAAAAAATTTTAGTTGAGTAAGCAACAATTTCTCTTTTTCTTGGTCTAGTTAAATGAAAGTGAGGAGATTCAATTTCATGTTGGAATATGAGATGAATGGTAGAGTCAAAATGTTAGATTACATACGGTAATGATAATGAATGACAACAATTTTGGTTAAGCAAGCAATGATTGATAGCATTAATAAACTATTTATGTTCTGATAAATTAAAATGAATTAAAGTTGGTCTTATTGGATAACATTTTGGATAACATCAATTCAGTGTATGAATCCTATTATTCAGAAGATAACATTTTGTGGATTGTTTTGACATATTTTTTTGCTTGCTGGTTTTACGACAGCAAATCCCGCACAATTATTCTTAATAGTTGGTATTATTGGATTAGGTGGTATAAGTAATTTTGTTAGGGGTGTGAAGTTAATATTGCCATCAAAACTAGTTTGACCATTAGAAACAATTCAAGATTCATCTGATACTTTATATTTACTATTTGCCATCATATTTTGCATCGCCCTCTTGAACTGGGTGTCACTCATGAAGCTTTTAATGTCCTTAAAACCTATAAATTTTCGTACTTTAAATTTGGAAAATGTATGATTTGTACTAAGAAGTTTGAATATATATATATATATATAATATGGAAATTACTGTGGGAGTGATTAGCATTTACATGTGCATTATTTTTAATAGTATTATATATATTATTTGAGGACTTTATTAAAGATTTGCTATTAATTTACCTAATTTTGTAATTATGGACAAATTGAAGGCAATTTTACAAATATGAAGATATTTTTTTTTAGGATTAAACAGAGAACTCGTAGGCATAATTAAACTTGTAATCCTATAAACATAATTAAACTTATATCAAATAGGGTCGTCGATCCTTCCGATAACAGAAATCAATAATTGCAAATGTAAAGAGCAAATCAAAATTTAAAATTGGGGTGTAAAATGTATGAATAACTAAACTAAAAATCAAATTAACAGAATAAACAAGCAATGATATTTAAACATGCAGCTAAGTCAACTTATTCAATGTAGGTGGTGATCATCAAACTATATATATATATATATATATATATATATATATATATGCAGTTTAATAATCATTGTTATAACTATTGACAATGTGTCTAACAATCAATCTTTTCCTCAACTATTAGGCTGACAAGGTACGTTCCTTTGAATCAATTACTGATCTGATGTAGATTGTATTAAGAACAAGAAAAGACACATGACCATAACAAATGAATCAGTACGATAGTTTTTGAATTATGATGATGTAATCTTAACACTACATAAGTCAAATTAATTAAGAGCTATTTAACGTGTAATATTTTAACCTAATTAATTAATCAATTGCGCACTTATCAATTAAAGAGACTACCATGCTTACTTAATTGCGCCCACATAGATCACACACACTACACCAGAAAAAGGATTTAATAACAGTTATTCAACCATTTACATATCAGTTGTAACTGACATTTTTTCCACTAAAATAAAAGGAGTTGTCTTTATATAGCAGTTTATAACTGCTATCAAAGACTGCTCATAGATTGCAGTTACAACTGTTGTAATTGATTTGTAATAGACATCAGTTTGAACTATTATAATATACTTTATTAACTATTATTAAATGTATTTACTTATAACAGCTACGAACTACTATATGATGACACTCGTATATATAAGTAAACTAGGAAGTTAAGGTCGCGCGTTGCGCGAGATATTTATTTTTTAGTGTATATATTATATTTATTTTAATTCCATAATTACATATATTATAAAGTAAAATTCATAAATATATTCTTTTTTTTTTAATAAAATATTAAAAAAATATGTTAGGGGAGGAATTTAGGATATTATGTTATAAATTTGATACTCGTGGGTAAGTATGTAGTTTCAATTACTTAATAAAATTCCGCTTTAGCTTTATATATATATATATATATATAATATAAATAAAATATATTTTTTTTTTACAAAAAAATAATCATATTTTTTTACCAAAGGAAGAAAAAATATTTAACTTAAACAATTTTTTATATAAATTAATTGATATTTCCCCAACTATATTTTTTTAAATTATTTTATTTTTCAACATGTTTTTCTCTAATCATATTAAACATGTATAAAAAGTATAAAGTGGATTAAAATAAATAATATAGATCAATAAAAATAATATAAATTAATTACTAAAATTTAAAAACAATTAAAAATAAAAATTAGTATATTTTTTTCAAGAGTTAAAGTGTAAACTATTAAATTAAGCCACTACATCATAAATAATTTTGTTATGATAATTTAGAATGAATTTTATTTTATTTTACTTAGAACTAAATTAAAAAAAATTATATAATCGAATAATAGAAATATATTGAATTAATTTATTAGCTGATCACACTATTTACAGTTTAAAAAAGATGAAAAGTCAGAAATTTTGTAATGATTGAATTAATTTATTTGAGGCGTTTCAATCCCTAAATCCAATTAACAGTTTTTCTCTATAATTTAAACATTTATGTTTAATATTTATAACATCAATATTTATTTATATATATATATACCAATAATTACAAATAAGCTTAAATATTCAAGTCATCAGTGTAATAATATTTTATAAAATGCTTATTTTATAGTGATAAATTATTGAATTTGATCTTGAGATAAATTTTTAAATGTGATCTGGAAGCTTTCGTTTATCATTAACGGGTGTCTTTCCATTTATGTATTTTTAAAAGTAAAAAAAAATTACTCTATAATTTTTTTAAAATTAATGTTAAAAATAATATTAATTTAATATGACAGTTAAGAAATTAAGGGAATACATACAATCAAATTTAATAAATAGTAATAAATAAAATTGATTGAAATGGAAAGAAAATGATACAAATTTTAAAAAAATTCAATTAATGTTGATTAATTGATATTTAAAGAACTTAATTTTGAATAAATAAAATTAAATAGAAAATAAAAAGTAATAAATACTCACTACATTATTCCGATATTATATAAATATAATAGTATAATATAAATCAATATTAATGGATAATCATTGAATATAAAAAAAAATAGAATTTATTAGTTTAATAGAATAAAAGTCATAAAAATTGAACTATTGATATAATTTTTTTAATGTCTTGATTAAAAAAAATACTATATTTAGAATCTAATTAATAAATAAATAGAGATATAGATAAAGTGACGGAGTCTTCACATAAGAAAATAAGTATTTACATATCTAAAAATTGAATCATAAATCTACTTGATTACCAATATATGGATTAAATCAAATAAAGAATTTGTCTATTTAATAGAAAAAAAAATCATTAGTATAACAAAAATGAAAAGAAAAAAAAACATTGGACTGAGGAAGTGGAATGAAGAAGAAACTTCGATTTTTGCGATTCTCTCACCTCCGATTTATGTGCAATCTTCGTATTTTACTATATGAGAAGAGATAAAACACAAATGAAAAATTCCATGAATTATAATTGCTTAAAAACAAATGAATTTTTTCATTCATACATATATATATAATTATATATATTATTTACACTTTGATTCCATTGATTATTATAAGCAAATTTAGATGAAAAAATAATATTGTGTTAATAACAAAAATTACCAATAGAATAAAAAAATTATAAGAGATTAAAAAGAAAAATAAAAAGCAATAAACAAAATCTTACCAAGAGATGTGATAAGGAGTAGAGTCTCGAATGATAATTTTGAGAGCTGTTACCATAAATCTAATTGGAATTATCATTAAAAAAACATAAAACTCAATCAAACATAAAACCGAATCGGAGAAACATATCAAACAAAAGCAAATTAATATTAATATTTAAAAATAATAGGTAATAATATATACAAAATGAAAATTCTAAAATAGAAAAATATGATATGAAAAACCTAACCTCCCGTATCTGAATAAGAGAAAAAAATGGAGAAAAACATAAATTCAACTACATTTTCATGGTGACAGTATATGAATAACCAATGTGCATAATATATATAAGAATATTGAAATACGTTAAAATAATGGAAAGACTATATTTCTAATCTAATTAATGCAATTTGAAACGCTACCATAAAATGCTATTATTTCCAACCTAATTAATGCAATTTTAAATAACAAAGCATCTTTTTAAAATATTCCAAAAATAACTCATCAATGAAAAAGTATTGACACGTGTTGCTTTTTAATTGGTACAAAGTAAACAAAATCCAAAACTATTCATTTTGCTTGTTTTTCAACTCTCAGCGTGCCACGTCAGATTCGTGGATAAAAGGGAATAATTGTTAGTAGAATGTAATGTAATTGATTACTAATTGAAATTTTCGTTTATTTTTTGGGCTTGTCAAGCAAAGGCTTAGGTGTATTTATGACATCATATAATTTTAATTTTTTTTATTTTTTATTAGTTAATTAAATTTATATCTATTTATACAATAGTAATGATTGACAACCTACTCTTTTTGCCAACTTCTTGTGCCTACTCTTACATATTAAATATTGATTGAGTGAAGAAATAAATACATTAATTATTATAAAATTCATATCCAATTATATATTGCCATGTAAGAGCAGGCAACTGAAGTAGGCACTAAGAGTAGGCTATGTAGCATTACTTTTTATACAATATAATAATTGTTTTTCATCGTAAGTTAACACAAAAATAAATATTTAACATTTTTTAACTTTGCTCAATGCAACAAATATACTTAGTGTCTTAGGTAAACCGAGAAAAAAAAATATATTTACGAATGTTGATTATGTATTCCATATAATTAGAATTCATATAGAATATAATAAAACAAAAAGAAAAATGTAAGTATAAATTTACTATTTGTTATTAGAATGTACTTTTATTATTTACTTTATTCTAATTAAAAACAATTATAAGAAAATAAATATATAGTTTGAATTTAGTGCTTTTATTTTTAATTTATTACTATTTAATGTATTTATATTACTTTAATTTACAAAAGAAATATATATTTTAATATATTATATAAAAAATATATTGTCTTAATTATATTATGAATTTATTTTAGTTATGAATGTATAAAAATAATAAATAAATTATTGACGAATGTAAAATAATTAATATATTTATTTTTCTAATTAATAAATAAAACACACTAAATAAATTTTGATATAACTAAGGCATTTGTAAAGTTAGTACTTAAAATTTTAAGAAAACCATCAGTGAAATTTTCAAATATAAATGTCAAAGTAAAAGAAATATTTATAATTTATTTATAGATGTAAAAATAAAGACAAGTATGTACATAAAATATATATGTATATATATATATATTGAAGTATGAAAAAACATATTTGAATTTTTTTTTTCTAATAATAATCCTAATTTTGAAAAATGAGAAAATTGAAAAATGCATTGGAATGCATAAATAAGAAGTCACGTGAGGGAAAAAAATAGAAAGTTAAAAGGTATTTTCTTGAATGTGTATACACAATTTAAGATAAAATTAGTGTTAGCTAAAAAAAACAAACAAATATATATATATATATATATATATATATATATATATAAATAGAAAGTACATATCATAACAGATTATGAATAATAACTTTTTACAAAAAAACAAAAAGGGGGAAAATGATAACTTTAAATAAAATGCAAGTTTTTTTAATTATTTAACTCACTCATTACATAAATCTATTGCAAGCGAACAAATGGAATAATATTGCAAAAAAAGGACCACGTACTTAACAATAAATGGACTTGGACAAGTTGTCTTTTGAACGCCCTTTTGAACGGAGAGAGACTGAATATGAAAATTTATAATTTTAAGTAAAAGTTTGAGTTTGAGTTTACATTTTACAACAGAACTAAATATCGCGTCATAGATGTTGCTTTCTACACAAATCGAGTAGTGACAGTTGACATCCCTGGCATCATCATCACTGCTACCTGCCATGGACGAATAAAACATATCAGAATAAATCCAAAAATGGTGATTCATATCTTGGTGTTATCATCGATACTGTCTAATAGACTAATAATTGATGGAGAAGAAAAAGTGAAATGAAAATATGGCGAGAGTAATATAACATTTCAAGGAGATGAAGAGTAAGGAATGGTGGTGGTGATTCATGTGTTGGGAGTATTTATAGAAAATCAAGTGACCCTCCCATGGTCTAAATTAATTTTCATCATAAAGTCTAATTATATTAAATTAAATTCACGGAGAATATGAGGAGAAAGAGTTGAGATTAAACAAAAACTTACCATTAAAGGTGGAAAACGAAATGGAGGGTTTCAAGAATTAATGGGAGAGTAAAGTTTAAAAAAAATTAAAAAAAAGAAAGAAAAAGCAAACACACGTGTCGTCATTTGATTCACTAAAAGTCTTCAAATATCAAAACATATCATTTTTTATGTTTTTCTACTCAACGGAGAACTCTCAAGGCTGCCACGTCATTTTGTGGGGCCCGTTGAAAGTTCTCCTTTATATATATATAGATTATTCATAACATTAATTAAAATCTTTTCAAATTTTGTAACCTTATATTTCTTTTAAAATTTTTATTTGTTATCACTTATTATAACTAAATTAAAGTCAATCTTTTGTATTCTCTTATTAACTATCCATTTCTTATTATGTTGTTATTATTATTAATAATTCAAGATTTACAATTATGACCATGAAAACTATTTGATTATAGATAAAAATTGAATAATCGGCATAAATTTTTAGGTTTTGCATTAAATATAATTTAAAATACGTGAATGATCCTTACTAACACTATTCAATTTGAGAAATTTAATAATTTAAAAATATAAAATACAATCAATATATTATAATAAATTAAAAATGTGAAACTTATAAAAATGATTGATAAATTATTGGTTACTTTTTTTACATATTATACCAAATATTTTTAGTAATATTTGTTTTTGTCATAAAATGTCACTAAAATATTATTATTTACATATTATTAAAAAACTAATATTTTAAACAAAATATTAAAATAATTTTATTTTTAGATCACTATATTATTATTCATAAAATTTATATGTCTATAGTACATATATTGTTTTGGAAATTATAATAATAAAATTTAAACTATTATGAAAGTAGATTATATTTGAGATTCCTAAGTTTATTAACATAAAAGAATATAAAAGTTATAAAATTTAAATACATATAAATAAATATAGACTAATAGGGATACATTTTCTTTAATTTTTGAACCTTTTTTTTAGTGCTAATTTCTAAATTCCATAATTACCCATTACCATAATTAAAAAAAAAATCAAATAAAGATTTATATGTTGGAAGAGAATATATAGTTGGATAAAAAAAAACAATTGACAATCAAATTATTTATAAAATCACTTGTTTGTGATTTTGATTGACAATTAGAAATGAATAAATAATTTTCTTGTCAAATAGAATTGAGAATAATACAATTAATTCACAATATAAGGTAAATTTTTTTAAAAAAAAAACTATATATTAAATTATTGTCTCTCTTATTCATCTTCTTATCCCATCATCGTCGTCGGAGTGAATCAAATATATACACCTAATAAAATAAAAAATTAATATTATATATAAAATCCAAATATTATTTTTTTTACAAAATAAATCTTCCAATTTTAAAATTAGATGACTGCAAAAGAAAACTATCCAAGAAAATATACCCAAAGAAACATAAGGGAAGTATTATCATACCATTTTGGTCGTGGAAGCTACACTACCTAAAAAAAATACAATAATTTTTACCATTTTAAAATAAATATATATGTTAATATTAGAGAATAAAATAAAGAATTGAAAAAATACATAAATAAAATATTAAAGTAAAAGGAGAATCGAGAATGAAATTGTATTTCGATTGAGAGATGATTTGAGGAAGAAGAACTAAATTGTGAAACCTATGAATGGAAGTAACTATTTATAAGCGAAAAATAAAATATAATTATTTTTATCGTAACGTTACTTGAGAAAACTAATGGCCTAAATGTGTACACCTTAATTCATCTAATTTAATGCAATGATGTGTGTGTATTGATGCTTCTAATTGAATGTAATGCAATAGTGGGTATATTTTTAGCATATTCCTTATGCTCTTATGAATATAAAGAGATGAAAAATAAAAGTTATTAAAATGCATTAAAGAAAACGTTAAAAATGAAGGGAGAGAATATGTATGCCACATGTAACACAATAGATGAGAGGATGATATGCCATGTGTAAGATTCTTATTTGTCAAATAAGAACGGAATTCTAAATTAGCCATTTTGCTTGTTTTTCAACCTAATGCGGAACTCTCAGCGTGCCACGTCAGATTTGTGGGGTCTGCTGAAAGTTCCGCTTTATATATATATAGATACTAATATTAAAGGTGTATATATAGATGTCAATATCCGATTGTTATTAAAATATGTATTTATTTAATTTTTTAAAATTAAAATTTCATTTTAGAAATTTTCATTTTGATTTTATAAATAATTTTTAATTAATAAATTTTATAAAAATAATTCTCTAATTTAAATACAACAATCTCATATATACAAAATATGAAACTCTATTACCTTCATAAATTATACTTAATAATCATACGTCTCTAACAAAATAATAATAATAATAACCATAATTTTTATAAATGTCACAGTAGTAAATATATTCGTGAAATAGAAAATTACAAATAATAACTTATGTTCAAAATTATATAAGTAAACGAAAGCCCAGTCGCAACGAACTTTATCTAATTCTTGTTTGTTATATGAAAGCCTCCTCAAATTATCATATCACTGCAAAAGAAAACAAAAAATATAATTTAAGCATCTTAAAATTTAACTATTTGGAATAAACAAATACCACAATAAGAATTCTTGTTTTACTGTAATAGTACTAAGAAATTGTCCAAGAAAATAAAGTTGAATAATGATGTTTCTAAGTGAACACAAAAGGTTTTATAGAGGTTCGTAAGAAGGTACAAAGAAATCGAAAATCATTTTACACCTGTGCAAATCACTAATAACTTTGCAAGTCAAAATGGTTAATTCAATTTTACTAACAAAAAGGTTGAACGGAGATGTGGAGAAAAGGTATAGATCATACCAAAATAAGGTATAGATGCCATTTAAAAAATAATAAATATAAATAAAAAAATCAATAAATCAAAAAAAAAAAAAGCAAAGAAAGACAAGGGGAAGACTTATATAAATGTTTTGGGAGTAAACTTTTTGAGAGTAGAATTGGAAAAGACAAATATAGTAGTTTGGAAATACACTCATTTACATTATATTTCACATAAGGGAATTTACCTTAAGAAGTGTTCCATTTGTAGACATCAAGTTGGTCGTTTGATAAATAGCCTCATGGATGGAAATAAGACATGCTGGAATGACCATTCATGCTGAGCCCAAGTACTCAACTTCTGAGACAAGTTCCTGGTCAACTGCATCTTCCATTTCAAAATAATCACCTGTGATTACCAAATATCTCATTGTCTCCCTTCTGAAAATGATTTTTATTTCTACCACACAAAGATAGAAGAGAAAATTTATTTATTAACTTCAAATTTTGACCAACGTTTGCCTCGAGGTCTAGCCTTGAAATAATGAGCACAATAGAACACCTAATTGTTTATGATGCTCGATTTTATTTGTCAAGGATAGTGCTAACTTCCATATGTATTAAGAAGACCGGTCGCTGACACTTTAACCTAAAAATAGTCGGAATAGATCAAATTGACATATAACAATTAACATCATTGTCCAAACAAAGAACTTACATCATTGCCCAAACAAAGAACAAATTCAAGAAGGCGATCCATGTGTGTCAAGTTTGATGCAAAAATACTCAATCTAGTAATTCAGCCTTTTCCTTTAGTAGTTTCATGTTCATTTGTAGAAGAATCAAGAAATGTTGCAAAATTTTACAATGACAGCCCTTCCAAACAACAACCAAATTTATTGAAAAGTAGCAGGCAATAATAATGAGAAGTATTAAGGTTATACAAGACTACAGAATGAGGAAAAAAATATAAGAGAAATGAAAATTTTACAATTAACTACCCCTTAGTTCTGAATATATCATTACCTTTCCCACATCCTACAATCCAGAAAGAATTACCAATATTTGGCTGCATTCCACTTGAAATTTAACAATTTCAGATTCAAGCATAGGCAAGAGACAATTAATAAAGAAAGGTCACTTTTCAGCAATCTTTTCCTAATGCTTTCTATATGCAAGTCCTCCTCCTCAAGAACTAAGAGAATCAACTCTAACAAATGTGGCCGGATGACTTAGCTGTATAGCAGTATTAAAATGGGAAAAGCAATATAGAGCTTATTGATACATCAACTCTTTTTTTGGAAAAGTGAATATATGTACTTAAACTGCTTGATGGACGTCACTGGATAGCATGGGCATACATTTTCCTCATATCTAAAACCTTAAATCTGGAGAAGTCGCCTATGGTAACTGAATATAAATCAAAACATCTAATTAAATTGCTTCACTACATCAAGCATTTGATAAAAATTTTGAATTAACTATACAAATGTGTAGTTATATTTGAGTGTATATATATATATATATATGAATATAAATAAAAACTTCTAATAAAATTGCTTTTAAACGAATCATTACCTTTATTATCGTGATCACCATGAGAATCGAAAAAATAATCCTTCAATTTGGAGGAGGTAAAGGAATTGTATCTATCTCCTGTGTCTCAAAACCTATTCCTCTTCGATTTCTTCATTTTCTTTTGTTCTACTGCCTTCTTGGAGGACTCGTCTTCGGGTTGCGTTGTGATGACTATAGCTAGATTGGGCAAGAAAGAGACGACCTCACTTATAGCAGAGAGATCGATGATTTGGAAACTACTATTAGAGAACCATGGTGAAACTACTATTAGAGAACCATGGTGACACTAGCTCTTGATAGCTATTGTCAATACTAGAGGTGGTGTTGTGGAATAGAAAGAGGGGGAAAATAAAAGCTTCCAATTTTCCACCTCCTTGCGCTGAAATTACTCTCTGATTGTCCATTACCCAAGACCCTTTTGCCTAATGTCACACCCACTACTTACTTATTAAGCGACATTACATATCCAGCAGCACCTCATAGGATCGAATTCATGTTTCCCCGTATTCTTTTATTAATTTTTTTTTTAAAAAAAAATATACCTAAATTGCTAAAACTACGCTTTTTGATAAATTAAGAAAAATTAGATTTCAAAAAGCTCTTATGATTTTTTAAATTCATTTTAATTATATATATAGAGGTATTTAATTTGTCTATTTTCTTCCGATAATTTATAAATATTATATACCAGGTTTTTATCATATAATATTTAATTTATAAATTATATATAACAACTAATAATGTAACTATTATAAAAACACATATAATATATACAAGTTTTATAATAACTGTTATGTAATAGAAATTTTTAAATATAAATGACTTCTCGCTTAATTGAGTAAACTAATTTATCATAGTTGAGTAAGAAACTAATGTAAAAAATAGGACATTTTAGATAATAGTTTTCATAATAATTGCTATGAAAAGCCTATTAGTTACAATAGATAACAATTTGACGTTAAAACTACTATATAATAAAATGCTGACTATTCACACTTTTGGTGTAGTGACAAATATCAAACAAGCATAGAAATCAAAATACAATTCTCACAAAACGTATGATCTTAAGTGACTTAATCGGATGAGACTAGTTTAGCAACTGATAGGAGCATGAACATCATAGTCTCAAAAAAAAAATAATAATAAATTTGATTGTACAGAAAATAAAGACAGAAACTAAGTTTTTATAAAAAACCAAAAACTGTTTAATTCTGATTTTTCAGAGTAAATATATGCTATATTAGACAACTTTAAAAAATCATTAAAAATCTCCTAAAATTCTTATTTGAAAATTCTAAAATTAAAACTTAAAATCTTATAAATTTATTTACTTGATAACATGGTTGACTTTTAACTTTACTTTGCCAATTGTAACTATCAATCCTAAAAATTTTCTTATTTGTAAAATTGCTTTCCACTTTTCCATAACTATAAAAATAGACAAATTAATAGAAAATATTCAATAAAATTCTTAAATAATAAAATAAAATAGTTTTAAAATAATACATATTTTGTGCCCAATCAGAATGGCTATAACATTTATTAAAATGATTTTTTTCTAACTTAATTAATTAAATTAATAATGAGATTTTTGACAAGTAGTTTTATTCCATAAAATAGGGTCCTTCATATATATAATAACCTTTTTTCATGTTTAAATTTTTAATATTTAAAATTATTTGATTTCCACTACTTATTTCTATTTGCTATTTGAACATTTTTGAATAAAAATTTTTTTTTCTTATTTTTTTTTCTAATTAGAGTGGTAGTACATTATATGCATTTATATAAATCTGATGGAAAAATAATTATTTGGAATTTTATTTTTCCATAAAAAGAAAAAAACTTTTCTCTCAATTCTCTCTAGATTTCTCCTATCATGAATTTCTGTAAAAATTCATTATTTTCTGTATTTTGTCCATGGAAAATCTAATTATTTTACATGGATAAAGTTTTCTTTTTCCATCTTGGAAAAAAAAAAATTATATTACTTTACATGGACTCTATTTTATTTAAAAATAAAATTGGTTTTCATACATTTTAAATTATATCTATCATTTCAATAAATTATATATTTAATGTAAATATTTTAATTATTCTAAAAAAAATAAATAATGCATTTATAATATAATTAAAAGTTATATTATTTAAAAAAATTAAAGATTTACACTACATATGAATTATGCAACACACTTTTTTAGAAAGAAGAAAATAAATAAGGTTGTATTTTTCTAAACTTGATTTATTTCCTTAAAAATAAATAACTTAAATAAATTATTTTAAAATAAAATAAATGATAAATTAATTTTTAATATTTTGGTAACATGTTGCACAATTAAATTAGATGAAAATAATAATATCTTGGTAAATACACGTATTATAAGTGAGAATAAAATAATAATTAAATCCATTAATGTGAGACTTAATAAAAGATCATGACTAAAATATATAAATATTTTTTTTATAATATATCTATAAATATAAATAAAATAATAAGAATAGTACTGTGATATTACAATTCATTTAAAAAATTTAAAATATATTTATTCATCAAATCTCTTATAATTTATGTTTTTATAATTATCAAATGCATGAAATTTATTAAAATAAATAAATTTAAAAATTGTATTATTTTAGATTAATTATATATTAAATATAATAAATATAATTTTGTTCTAATAAGAATTACATTTCCTTAATTTAAATAAACAGTTAACAAAACCATATTTCAATTAAATAATATTAATTATTTTAATATTAAAAAAATTAAAATATTATACAGCTGGATAAATTTCTACTAGCTATCCTTGATATTCTCGGGCACGGCTTGTATGCGATTTAGAAAACAATTTTAAATTACATTTTATATATAACTCAAGTCATTTCCATAGAAAATATGCATGCTCAGAATTGAAAAGAGTTTCCGAAACAATCAAATCAAAACAAACCGATGCTTAGAAAGTAAAGTACAAAAGAAAAATATGTAATTCATTGATTCAAAACTAAGTTATTTAATACATCACCAACAGATAAAACAAGAGAGTTATCCGATTATGTTTACATGGCAATGAAGAAAAAAAATAAAAAAAAATAAAAAAAACAGGAAAACAAAATTGATAAGAGAAAAAACGCTTATTTAATCTGGATCCAGACACCGAAACTTGGAATTCCCTTGTAATTGACGTAAAGAAGATAATAGCCCGGAGGAGCGACGTTGCCTGAAGGTGGTGCCATACAGCTAATGGTATGCTGTCCAGGTCCCATTTTAACATCAATAATACCCAACAAAAGCATCCTCTGATTCATCGCAATACCATGAGTGGTAAAAGCCGGTGAATACATCGTAACCCTCAAATCCATCTTGTTAACATTTGGTTCCTTTAACGTTATCAACACATTGAACGGCTTTCCATAGGTGATAGCTTTGTCGGTCTTGTCGACTACGATATCCGATCTGAAATTCGCCAGAGCAGGGTCCAAGTAGTGAGGAGAGAATTTCTCGACTCGGAGCTCTGTCGGGTACTTGACGTCGTATAGATATCCGTTGTTGGTGTTGCTACCGGCGATGAGTACTTTCGTGTCGGGTAAAACAACTGCTACTGAATGGTACATTCTTGGAATAGTAGCCGGAGCCAATTCGGTGAACCTGTTGCCTACTTTAGTCCTGGGTTTGTATAAAACAGGTGCGAAATTGGGATCCTCTGCGTCGTTCCAAGCAGAGGTTCCTCTTTTGGCGCCGTTTACTAATAGAATGTCTCCTGTTGGGAGAATCATCATGTCTCCCATCACACGTCCTGTAGGCATGTACTCTCTTTTCCAAGAGGTTTTCTGTTTCATGATGTTGAGCCTGGCGCAGTCTTTCAATGCGGGGAGGAATTCCTTCTTTGTTTCCGCGAACCAGAATGCGTCCCATGGACTGCCACCGCAGACGAGCACTTCCGCTGAATTGATGGGGACGTTGTTGGCGTATAGTCTCAGTGGGAGTAGCGCGGACATACCCGAGGATGGGTAGCTTCTGGCTCCTCCGACTAGAACAGGGTATTCACGGATTACTTGATTCTTGTCCGGATTGAATAGAATTGATCTGTTGTTCGCGAATACGAATATGTTTCCATCCGGAGACAGATGGACGAATGGGTACAGATTGTTTTCTAGTTTGAAGTTGTTTAGATTGTCGTTTGTGTCTCTCAGGAATGGGAATAGTACGGCTTGTGTGTTCCTTTTACCTTCTCCTGGAATGAATTCGAAACTGAACGCATCTCGTCCTCCGAAAATTATGAATCTTCCATCTCCCATTGTTATCTGCGTAGCATACCTGTAAAACAAATCACGGAAATCAGAAATCAGAAGTCAGTCTATCTGAACGGGCTTAAAATTACATACCATCTGGGATCAGCGAGACCGGTTGGGTTTTCTCTCCAGTCGCAAGTGAGACAAGAGTCAAGGAATCGAACAGTTTTGGCACCATTCATGAACCCACCAGTACCGACCAAGTTTCCATCAACAGTAAGCCCACCAGAAGAGCACCAAGTATCAGTTTCGATCTTCAAGGCAGTCAATTTGTAAGTGTTGATATCGAATAAGACAGCATGAGCCCAGCAATCTTCCATTTTCTTAACGGGATCGAACATATGGCAAGGTCTCTTCTCCGGAGGCAATGGGAACTTTGAAATTCTCCAGATGGTGGCATCGTACATCAAAACCTGATTGATCTTAGGAAGCAGAATGGCGTGCATAGCAGACACACCTGAATTATCAGATACAAGTTCCCATGCGCCTTTGAATTTCGTTTCCGCATCTACTTGTGCCGCCTGATGTCCCCCTCCCTTTGCTCCTGCTGCTTGAGCTACTTCTGCATCTTGTCCGAACCCAAGGATTAACAGATACTGAACCACGAACACAAATAAAATTTTCAAAATATCAGCCATTTTAGGCTTTTATTACTTTTTTTTTTTTTTTTTTTTTAATATATATTTTCTTAAACGGATTTCTTATTGATACATGTATATTATTTTGTATCGTTTGAGTATTTGTGATGTGTAGAGAGCTCTTATATAAACTGTTGTTGCCCTCAATTCGCTCCTGGTCTCTCTCAGTTTTCAACATGTATAATCTTTTGCTGAATTATAGACCTAGCTTGACTGACAATTTCAAACCTCACCAATTTTTCTCCTCCCGCTTTTAAAGTGGAAATTTTAAATTTATTTTTCAATTTGTGTGGTGACATTTTTTCTACCGTTGCCATGATAAAATTATAACCAATTTAATTTTTTTAATCACTAATAATTCTACATAAATTCCACTTTGGCATAAACTCCTGATAATAATGTTACAATATACTAGTAAAAACACTTATTTTAAAATCTCTATTAGGATAAAAAGAAATTTAATTATATTTTATTTTAATTTTATTAAATAAAAGCGGAATTGGAACCATATTAAAATAAAATTTAAACTTTAAACCACTTATATTTACTATTTTATTATTATAGTTTAATTAGGACTACAAAAGGTTAATTTGGCTTCATTTTAAAATCAAAGTGATATTAAAAATATTTTTTTTTATTCTTTGTATTATTTTTAATTAAAAAAAGTTAAACTACTCTAAATTTATTTTCTCAATATATTAATGTTTTTCATTTTACAACTTGAAGTGAAAGATGTTTTAAATAAATTTTTTTTTTTTACATATACCATTGTTTTAATAATCATCTTTGACATTTGGGAACCTCAAATTTCAAATTTTAATTAATTTCATTCATTTCGTCATCACATGTCCTGATGATTATAACAGTTTCCGTAAAATGTAAATTATAGTTTTATCTATACCCACTTAAGATATATTTTTTAAAAATTTGAAACAAAATAAGTTGTGATAATTCTTATAAATGGGCATTTTAAATTTAAAAAATATAATTATTCATATATATATATATATATATATATATATGATAAAAGTTTTTAAAAGATTGGTTTTCACCCAGAAGCCTAATTTTTCAAAATAAATTTTTATTATATAAAATTTTTATTATTCATAGATTCTATGAACTACGACCACGGTCGGTGAATATCGAAATTTAAAATTTAATTTTGCAAATTTTTCAAAATAGACATACAATTATATATTTAAACTTTTTAAGGACAAAAAAAATTTTCAAATAACTTTGGTGGTTAATTTTAATATCAATATGAAGCTCACATGTGGTTTGTTATGGTAGACAATATAGCTTTGCATAAAAAGAAAAAAAAAAATCTTTATTTGATTGGCTATTACATTTTTATCTAATTAATAATTAAATTATTACAATAATTAAATAAACACTCTCTCATTAGGCAACAACTTTTTAAAATATTCGATATCTAAATAAAGTATTGTGTCGTGTCATCTTTCACACTTATTTTTCACTATCACACCATTTTAAACCTAGGAACGAATTGAAATAATCTTATATTGACTTTTCATCTTTCACAATAGATTATATCGAAATTCCAACATCTGATTAGTCTAAGTTTTATATTATTTAAATATTTGAAAACTTAACCGTTTGTAAGAAGTCCTGAATTGGTTAAATTTTTATTATTTTTGAAGTATTTTAAATTAGTTCTTTGAATTAAAGTTATGTATAGAAATAAAAGTAGGAGTGACGGATAACGGAAGCAAAAAAGTAATGTTAAAGACTATTTAGACTCGGTCACAAGTTTTAGTAGTCAATTTCGTTTGACTGAGACGTCAATAAACCCTAATCCAAGGGAACGGCAAAGCCAAATCTCAAACTGAGAGAAATAAATAATATTATTGCATGATAGGGTTTAGAATAACATAAGATGTTTTTATAGTGCGAACGCAACCTAAAAAAAAATAGAAATCCTGCTGGAAGCAGGAACTCTAAAACTTGGAAAAACAGAAAAAGTCAAAATTGACCCCTAAAATAATTGAATTTGGGTCTGATAACTATGGAACAGGGCCTTCGGCATCCTATTACAATTTGGTAATCGTCCGTCTCGCAATTCCCTTTCCAGAAAGTTATTGCTGGCCCCAAACGGATAACAAACGAGTTTTCTAGACCCTTATCAAGTTGCCTTCGAACGATCCAGACTTTTCATGTAGTCCAATGCAATCTGATCTGCATTAAGGAGGATTTTGCGAACGACCAAATGAAAATGATAGAAAGATTTGCAAGATGCAAGTTGTAAGCATTTTTTGAATGAATTTGAAAAAATAAAAATTTTAAGTTTGAGGCTCTGATATGAAACTTGCTGCAACAAGCGCGAAATATACATATGAGTGTTGGAGCTTTAGATTGGAGAAGCATTCATTTGTTGTATATGCGTATAAGTGTTATTATTACCAATACATGGTTGAGTCTCAGGTAAGAGAAGCACTCATTGCAACTTGCACCAACAACTTGAGTTCTTGTGCAAGAGTGTCACTTGAAAAGTGTAGGCAGATTATGTTGAGAGACATGCTAATGCAACTTGCACCATAAAGACCATCTCTAAGGCGTTGCTTTGAATCTTCAAAAATATTATTATTATTAAAATTTCACGAATATTTAGAAAACAGGGATAGAGAAGAGCTTTGAAACTGCTCCTGCTCTATTTTATATTTTATTATTACTTATCTATTATGTTAATATTTTAATTCAATTAAATTGATTTAGTTATACTATTTATTTCTAAAATAACATTATCTTCAATATTTGAAGACAATGGTTTATTGACATCTTCAAAATCAAGAAATTTTTCTTGAAAATTGAAAATTGAAGCGGAGGTTCATGCTAGTAATTGGAGATGGCCTAATACATTTTCCAATGGGTGCCTAGGGTAGATGTTCAGAGGGGACAGAATGAGATACTCATGGATGCCACCGTTGTAAATGGGTGCCCAGAGTAAATGTTCATTGAAAATAGAAAACGAGAGATGCTACACAGAACATAGATGTTCCAAGTTGAAAGTGCTGCATATTTTATTATTTTTTCATTGACTTAATAATTATTTGACATGTGCCAGTTTGGGCATTTAAATAAGATGCTACCATTGGAAAATACAAATATTATGAAAGATGTAGAAATAACATTATTAGTGTGGGGACTATACTTGAGTATCTAACCACTGTATATGCTCTAAGCCTCGTAAATTGCAATAGTGAATTTAGGCATGACATTGATAAAAGTCCCTATAAATAGTTAAACAATATATATATATATATATATATATATATATATAAAAGAATAATAAGATAATCTCACAAGGTAACAAACCACAACTTAAAAAGGTCTATATGAAATCCAATTATAACAAGTTTTAACATTACCTCAAGATTACACGAAAGAAACTCAAAAGAGACATGTTCACTAACTTATAATTTTGAATTCCTAAATAAAACATTAGAATATCATATTAATAATTCATAATAACTTACTTAATCATGATAGAATAAGAATAGTTTTATGATTCAAATTTGAAAAAAAAAAAATTCTTATCTTATTGTAATTATAATAATAAAAATAACTTTATTATTCAAATATAATATTCTTCGAACACTATTTAAATATTTCTCAATTTTCCAAAAGAGTTATTCCCATGGTAGCATTTGGTACTTAGGCATAATAATTTTGACCAATTAAAATTTTGATTTTTGAGTTTCGAATCATCAAATAATTTTTTTTTAGAAATTTCTTTAAAGGGGAAATTAGGATTAATTAGGTTTAAAGGGAAAATGGAACCTTTTAGAAATGAAAGAAACTTACACCACCCATAATGATTTTCAGCAAAAATTTGTACAAAATTGAGCGATTAGAAATGGTAGAGAATTTGCGGGAGTAGAATAGGAGTTGGACTAGATTTAAATTATGCGAGGTTCATCTTTCATCGTAGAATGCAATCAAGAACATTGCCAAGGTCATTTTCAACCACGAAACTCACATTTCCTGTCTTCTCTCAACTGCTCAACTATAGAGACCGCGAAAATTCTAACCTCCATCTATCATCTCTTTTTATGTCATTAACCACTATCAACACACTTTAACACCCATAACAAATCTCACATAAACACTATCATCTACCATTTTTACTTCTATTTTAAAAGCATTTAGGAGTAAGTTTTAGAATGGTTTACCAAGAAAAGATTTTTAAAGGTAACAATATGTAAATTGTAAATATAACATTTATTTGTGTTTTTTTTTTTTAACTTTACGATTTCATTCTGATGATCCTTACATATCCAAAATAGTATTTGGACCCGGACCTGAGTTTAGAAGTCAAATTTCTTCATCTTGACATTAAGAATGAAGCCTCTAATGTCGGATACAAGCACAACCACATCACGGTCAGGTTTGGAGTCGCTAAAGCACCATCTATCAAAGTATTGATAGAATGAGAATAAGTTGGTGTCTCTAAATATCATTAATCAAAACACAGTAAGAACCTAATAACACCTCAAGCAGGACATATACCTTAAATTTTTCTCTTAAGCATTTCATCTAACACATATCTAATCACTAACAAAAATAGACACATATATAGGAGACAAATCGATTTACCTACTGCTTGCCAAAATTTTTCCGATATCCTAGTCTTCTTGGCGTTGAGTTCTGAGACTTGAGCTGATTTTAAAATGAATTGAGTTAGATCAGGAGAGCAAGCTGGTTCAACAACGATAATGTTTAATGATAATCTAAAGTGAAATCCATCAATTAGCTTCAAATCAACACCAAATCAGCGAATTGTAGCATAATAACATCATCAATGACGACCATCAACAACAGGAATCATAAATTAATATCCAGTGGTAATATCACAATACAACTAATTTCATCAACAATGTTAGTCATTCTATTATCAATATCAATATCACGTCCATTAACATAATTATATTTAAGTTCATTAACCAATGACCAAAAACAAATAATAGAATAGAATTCGGATTTAATATGACCCCTGTCCTAATATGCACTAAAGTTCCAATACAATATGGACCGAAGTTTCAATATGGTTCCACGCCGAAAAATCAATTCATTCGTGCCTAGGTACTTCGAATCTCTAGGCATTCCTTATCTCCTATCTTCTAGAGCTAGCTTAAAGGCACTTGGTTTTCTTTATCGAATAGCTACTTAATCAAGTTATTCAATATGATAAGGCAAATATAGCCAGCAATTCAATTCAATCCAATATTATCATGGCAAACCACTAACAAGCCAAAATATCACCAAAATGCATATCCATATCAATAATGGCAATTATCCTCCTATTATACCTGTACCATCATCAAAATAACATTGAGAACCAAATTGCACCAATTTCATCAACAATCAACACTATCATTCCAACATCAAGTTACTATCACATATAGCATCTTCATATCATTTTCACCATGATCATCGATTAATCATGTAAGGCAAACATGGAGGCTTAGGTATCAATATAAGGTAAAATTCATATTTTAAAACACAAAAAAACCATCAACAAATCAATAGAGGGTTTAAAACGAGAATTACAAACCTTGAATCAACTCCAATGGTTAGGTCTCTTCCACTCCTAAGTTTTCCTCTTGTTGGTTACCGATAGAACCAACTGGGCAATGCAATCAATACTAAAATCACTTAATTACAACACAATGTCAACTTTTACAAAATTATAGGCATTTTACTGGTAGAAATATTAGGGCATAACTAACTAGATTCAACTAGAAGCTCCTAATACATGTATGGACATCAAAATCACCTTGAAAGAAACCTAGAGGCATCAAGAAACAAATCCTAACACTAATTGTTGATTTAGTAAAGAAAATGGGTAGAAAAATGTTATCTTAAAGAACTAGAGCCCCCAAACAATTGTAGAGACCAAGAAACCAATAATTGTACTCCTTAAAGTTAGTTGAGACAAAAACTGAATTGATTTTTTTGGTGGTTGTGGTAGTTAATGTGGTAGAGAAAGGGTTAGGGTTTATGGAAAGTTTTGGAAATGTAAAATAAAAGCTTGAAAGGTGGAAGATGATGAATAGTGTTGAGAGTGTTATGGGTTAGGTTTCATGGCACTTATTGAGCTTGGATTTGGATTGGATCTAATTCAATTTGAGTCCAATCTCCAGAAGAACTTAATTTCGACACTTCCATGATCTTCCAAAATTTTACTTTCATATTTTAAATAAAAAAACACTATTGATTTTGAAATTCGAAAATTTTTCGTTTAAAAGAGAAATGGTACATTTGGTGAAAATTTACGTTTAGAGTATAAATTCTTATTTTTCTGGGTTAAAAAAATTATTTGATTTTAAACTATTGGGCCAAGCTCTGTTGTCACTCAAGTGAAGAAACAAACAATAGCAACATAATAGCATAACAACAGAACAATAACAGTTAACAGCTTGTTATCACAGGCTCTGCAACAACTCAACAAGTACCCAAAGACAGCAGCAGTAAACCAAATATCAAACAACAATAGTAAGAATAGAGAACACATAGAATTTTTAACGTGGAAAACCACCTAAACGTGAGGAGTAAAAACCATGGGACCTAGTCCATAATAGTCCTTCACTATGATCAAATAAGGTTATAATGTTCTTCTCAAGATTTGCTAGAGGCACACCAATACACTACAACAAGAGAGTTTACAGAGCTAACCGATTGAATAAATCTGAGAATGGAACCTTCTGCAATCAAACACACACTGATTACAGGACACACTGCTATTGATGAAGCTCGATTTCTCTTATGTTCTTCGGCACTCAGAACATAAAGAAACCCCTTCTCAGAGCTCTCTCACACTCTTTGTGTATTTGTTTCTCCCTCTGTATCCATATTTATATGCCCACCATGCTGTGGTTATAACACAACCACGTCACTACTTTTGTAATGTGACAACAAAAGAGCACAAAAAATTTGGCTTCCCCAAAACGCTTCTCACCTTTTCCCATATAGTAAAAGTTGATAACAGGGAACATCAAGTAGAGTAGAGACATCATCAAACAACTACAAATTACTTCATGAATCTTCTCAAGAACTGTTACATCTCAAGAGCAGAGAATCCCACACACACTTAAGAGGGATTCTTCTCATCAATTCTCCCCCATCACACTTAAATGGTGGGATTCACCATTCCATCAATCCTTCTACACACCTCCAACTTCTCTTTTGGAAATATTTTTGTAAGCATATCAAAACTATTATGATCCGTGTGAACCTTTTCGACACAAACTAATTCAATTTGAGTCCAATCTCTAGAAGAACTTAATTTCGACACTTCCATGATCTTCCAAAATTTTACTTTCATGTTTTAAATAAAAAAACCACTACCGATTTTGAAATTCGAAATTTTTCCGTTTAAAAAGGAACTGGTACATTTGGTGAAAATTTACGTTTAGAGTAGAAATTCTTATTTTTCCCGAGTTCGAAAATTATTTGATTTTAAACTTCCAATTAAATTTAATTGCCACTACTTCAACTTGTCCAAGTTTTATACTCTTATTTATCCCGATTTGGGATTTTGTAAGAGTAGATAATGAATTAAAATGTCAAAATATTTTAACTAGTCGAAGTGGTAAACGGAAAATTTTACCCAAATTTGAGATGTTACATTTAAATTTTTATTTTTTTAATGATCTGCATTTTAGATAATATTAAAAGAAATTATACCTTTCCAGAAACATTTAAAAAAAAAATTATTAATGTATTAAAACTAAAATGAATTAGTGAAGAAAAATATTTAAATATAATCTTGAAATGAAAATATCATCATTTCTCATCTATATAATTTCATAAATTTATATATATATATATATATTAATTAAAAGATTCGGAGAAAAAGTAAAAGAGATTATATGGCAACAAGAGGCAAATAGAAAACAATGGATTAATAATAGGGGAAGTGGTAAACACCACAAAACCCATCTAAAATATCGGTGCATCCATAACAACCAACTGTGTCCGTGAACGCGACTATAAATACAACGTTAAACAAGAGAGCAAAATCATTGAAGAACAATCATTTCAGTAAGGCTTAGGATTAGCCATTTCTGCAAATAAAAAACATCAGGAATTTGTTGTTGTGTAGTAAACCCTAAAAGCAACCTTTTCTGCTAACACAACATCTAAGAAACTTTTTTGTTGTGTTAGCAGTGACACACAAAGAGAGAGAGGAAAAAATGGGTTCCAAGGTCTTTCTATTCAGCATTCTGTCTCTCTTTTCCACATTGGTTTACGCTCAGGTTGGCCAAAACATTTTCAAAGGGGGATGGGAGTTGGTATCTCAAAGTTCAGGTGTATCCGCTATGCACAATATTCTACTCCCAAACACCAACAAAATCCTAATGTTCGACTCTACCGTTTGGAAAATCTCTAAGCTTCCTTTGCCTCCGCAGAAACTTCCTTGCCGTATTGCAGACCCTGTGAGGAGAATTCAGGATTGTTTCACTCATTCGGTATTTTTCGATTACGTGACCCATGAGATCACCGCTGTGAAGGTGGACACGGACACGTGGTGCTCATCTGGAGGCTTGTCTGTAGATGGTGCTATTGTCAGTACCGGAGGGTACCAATCGGGTGTTAAAGCTGTCAGGTATTTAACCTGTCCGACTTGTGATTGGAAGGAATATCCACCCGCATTGGCTGATCCTAGATGGTACGGTACTCAAGTTTCATTACCTGACGGTAGCTTTTTAGTCTTCGGTGGTCGTGACGCTTTCAGCTACGAACTCGTGCCACGTGAAGGACAAAACAATCGCGCTTCAATTTTCCTTCCTCTGTTCCGTGAAACAACTGATAGTTTCTTCACCGGTCGGCAGCCCAACCCAAATTTCAGACTCGAAAACAATTTATACCCATTTGTCCATTTGGTTCCCGATGGTAACGTATTCGTCTTCGCCAACAACAGATCCATATTAATCGATCCGGTAACCAATAAGGTCATCAAAGAGTACCCTGTCATGCCAGGTGGATCCAGGAACTACCCTGCTTCAGGTATGTCCGTTATTCTACCTATAAACCCTGCGACCGCCAACAAAAATTTCGAAGTAATGGTCTGTGGTGGCGGGAGATGGGACTCGTATTTCTTCTCTCAAATACAAGGGAAGTTTTTCCCAGCGTTGCAAGACTGTGGAAGGATCAATTTAATGGAACCGAATCCCGTTTGGCGTAAGGAAGATATGCCGACACCTCGCACAATGGGTGACATGAGACTTCTTCCCAACGGAGAAATACTTTTCATCAATGGAGCCAAAGCCGGTACATCAGCTTGGCTTTGCGCCGATGAACCGAATTTCACTCCCGTTCTCTACAAACCTGACGGCCCTGTCGGTTTCAGGTTCAGAGAATTAGCCCCATCTACAATTCCTAGAATGTACCATTCCACATCGGAGTTACTCCCCGACGGGACAATCCTCGTCGCCGGTAGCAACACCAACGACGGGTACATCTTCAATGTGAAGTTCCCAACAGAACTGAGAGTAGAGAAATTCTCACCCCCTTATCTGAATCCGGCATTGGCTGCTCAAAAGCAAGAGATTGTGGGTGCGGATAAGGCGATTGCGTACGGCAGGAATTTTAATGTACAGGTTAAAGCAAAGGGTCTGCTAAATAAAAATGAGGTTCAGGTTACAATGTATGCGCCAGCATTCAACACGCACGGTGTGGCTATGAATATGAGACTGATTATGGCGAATGTGTTGAATGTTATAAGCAATTCTGCTCCAGGTATTCATACTATTACTGTTGCGGCTCCACCGTCTGGAAAGATTGCTCCTCCTGGTTATTATATGCTGTTTGTTGTGTACGAGGGAGTGCCAAGTAGTAGTATTTGGGTTCAGATCAAGTGAAATGCACACTAAGTTTTGGAGTGAAACACTCACTATGTTTTGAAGTGAAACACTCAGCTAATTTTTGGAGCAACTTTTTTCTATCTCCATGTATCACCCAACTGTTTATTTGAAGAGCAGTAATTAATTAATTTTTTTTTTAAAATTCATTTTCTTATACTTCTTTATATTGGTTGCATTTTTTGACTACAGGATTTCATTATCGTCTATTACGCCAACTCAAATACGCATGTTTACCCCATCCAATTTGTAATTAACTCATCAGGAAATGGCCTCACCAAATTCACAGCCTATGTAACAATAATCGACCTACACTTCCATTTAAAAAATAAATAAAATAAAATAAATTATTAATTTATTGTCATTTTAAAAAATAATTAATTTATACTATTTTTAAAAATGCAGTTCAATTTATCTCTAAACATGAATAAAAATGAATCAGGTTATATTTAAAAAAAATAAATATTATTTTTAAAATAAAATAATGTTAAAAATCAAAATATAATATTATTTTATCAAAAACTATAAACTAACTTTTCAGTTTTTTTTATTTTATATAATTTTCATAGAGAAATCATTATAAAATTTTGTAATGAGCAATATTAAAATTAATAATTTTAATTCGATGAGTTCCGATGAAAATAAATTTTTAATTAAAAAATTTTAACTAAAAATGAAATTATTTATGAAAAATATATTTTAAATTAAACATCAATTTTTCATAATAGAAATAAGTTATAAACAAAATACGTGATTTTAAAATATCAATAAATTTATAATAATAAATTGAGTATTGAAAAAGTTAGTGAAAAATTTAAAATGAATTTGAATATTAAATTGGAGCAAAACCAAGTTTCAACCTCCCACTATATGTGAGAGAGGTATTTCCACCTACTTTCACTCATCGCACCATTCGCGAAATATTTGAATGAAACAAAATAATATACGTGTATGTAGTTCCAAACTTACATACTACAACAGCGGAAACGTAAATTAAGAAAGAAATATGTTACTAGTCAATCGGTCGGATAGTAATCACAGTACGTAGTTGTACGAACTACCATCTCTTCTTCACCGGGTAAGAACGACCACCAAATTGTATAGGAGACAAGTCGCAATTCTTCGGTATCACAACCCTTTGTTCCAAAGTGTTTTGGTTACTAAGTGCATTGAGAGAAAACCAATTCAGATCCTCTCTGCATACCAATCACGTAACTGTGATTGTTGATCTAATGGGGTGGAAGTTGAGCACCTCTCAACTTCCCACCATTTCTATCTTATCCCACCACTTTAAGTGGTGGGCTTTAAGAAGGTTAGGGTGGCCCACCCAAAATCCTAATTAAATCCAACAACAATTATGCTTTTAAGTTTCTCTACAATGTAATCGGTTAAATAATTATTCATTAATAACAAATGAAGAAAGAAAATAAAAATCACCAATTAATAACTTCCACGTGATAGACATTGTCTATTAAAACCTCTAAATGTAGAAATTTGGGTAGACACTATCTTTTTTAATTGTTGACACATCAACTTCACACATCAAATATATTAAACTACTATAGTTAAGTTTGAGTAAACCTCTTTCAATGACTCACGTGGCTATACAATTTATCAAATTGACAGGAGCATTAGAGATGCTCTAATTATTGCAATTTCTCTAGGTGACATTTTAGTTTGAAAATATCGTTTTAGTTATTTTAAAATTTAAATATTTCGATTAATTTAATTTATTTGTTTACATTTATTTTAAAAAATTTATTTATTATATTTTATATTAATTATTTATTATATTTTATTCCATTAATTTTTTTATTATAATTTTATTTTTTTGATTTTCTTCTTTTCTTAAACTTTTAATTTAATTTTATTATTTATTTTGGTAATAATTTAATTTTCTTTTCGATTTAGAATTTACTGAGTTGAAATTGATTCCAAACTAAATTAAAAAGTTACGCAATTGAAAACTAAATAATATTATAATTATGAAATTTTATAATTGAATAACCAATTATATTACTGCTATTAATTTCAACTATCTTTGTACTAAAAAAAAAAAATAATAATAATATTTTTATATTTATAACAAAAATAAAAAAATTAATGAATTTAATTTTTATACTCTATATCGGTGAAAAAATTAAAATAAATTAATTTAATTTCTTTATTAATTCAATTAAATATTATACGTTAAAATTAAATAATATAAAAATACCAAAATATTAAATAATAATTACTAAAATAAAAAATTAAAATAATAATTGCTAAGATAATAAATATTATAAATTTAAAATTAAAAAATATTTTAAAATTTTCACAATATTTTATGTTACGTGTATTTTTGGCACCAATGTTTTTATTAGAATTTAGACTATTTTAGAATTTTTTAGTCAAAACTTTGATGAATTTTAAAATTTATGTCTTAGTCAACAACTTATAATCTAATTTTTTTTTAATAGTTTTTAGAGTATATATAGCATTAGATTTTCAATTAGCTGTTAGATCAACATTTCAGATAACGTTAACAGTTAGCTGCTTAAATATATTTTAAATTAGTTGTAAAGTTAAATATTGAATTGAATATTTGGTATTAATTTTAGTTTTTAAATTAGCTTTTATATATAAAATTGCTAAAATTTATTACAAATATAAATATAATTTAAAAAATAATGATATAATTAATTATATTATAAAGGTTAATAAAGTAAATCACTATTAGCGTTTGGATTGGAAGCTATTTTTGATAGCTTTTATAAACGCATATTGAAATGGTAAACTCTAATTGAAACGTTGTTACCAAACACACATTTTTTTTAAGTTAATATATAATCTAAACGCTATTTGAAACGTTAATCGAAAAACTTTCCCAGACACACTTAATAACGTTTTACAAACGCGCAGTAAAAGCATCCCTGATAGAATTTGTAAAATTATTCCAATATTATCCTACACAAATTCAACTTGTTAATCAAATATTTTATTATTATTATTATTATAAATTATTATATAAATAATAATTATTAAAAATCTATTTAGTGTTATTTTTAATAAAAAAATTGAAGGAATGTATTAATTTTTTAAAATAAAATATGAGTTTAATTTATTATATTAATTTTTTTATTTGATTATTTGATTTATTTTAATTATATATATATAGGAACCGGGATCTCCCCTCATAGGTCTATTGATAGCTCTGCCTGAGTGGAGTGAAGTCGGTGCGGCTCTTTAAAATTGGCCATTATATTATATTTATTTATCTCATTTGAGTTTTATAAGCTAATTAAAATGATAGTTTTACCAAATTATATTTAATTAAAAATATTAATTAAATCGTTAATCGAAAATGCTGAACACAGGGAAGAAAATGACAAATACGATAAAAAAATATTATATATTAAAAAAAATAGTGAGAAAAAAATTGTTATTTTAATAATAATTGTGTTAGTAATTGACTAATAAAACTAATATATATATAAATTGTAATGACAAAAATTCGGAAATACGGTAATATGATAGTGTTATATTTAATACTATATTTGATAGTAATGCAATTTAAAATATGACTTATAAAAATTTTATGTATTTTGAATCTTAAAAGAAATAAAAAAATTAATATAATGGAAGCCTAAATAAAATCCCTAGAAATAGATTTTTTTTTTTTAAATTTAGAGGATGGGCGATTAATTTCACCATTAGTATATATAGCTTTCCTTCGATTCAAGCAATGAGAAGCCATCGATTATCATTCCTACAAAACAGCAACCAAATTCTATTTTAACACACTTGAGCAACCCCTTACATCCTTTTATATAAACATCGAGTCAATACAATCAAAAATAAAAAGACTCATGGCAATAACCACTACTCCGCTTATACAAGTCCTCTTAATTTTCTCTATATCATCTATCGCAGCAAGCGCCAATCTGTTCTCCAACCCCTTCAACAAATCACCTGCAGAAAAGCCACTACACATAACAAACGTTAAAAAAGTCGAAACAGGTTATAAAGGAAAATGGGAGCTCGTTTCACAAAATTCAGGTGTCTCAGCCATGCATGCAATTTTACTCCCAAACATTAATAAAGTTTTAATGTATGATGCCACAATTTGGAGAGTATCAAAATTTCCTCTGCCTCCACAGAAAATGCCTTGTCATATGGTAGACCCTGTTAACAAAATTCAAGACTGCTGGTGCCATTCCGTGCTATTTGATGTGGAAACCGCCCAATTGCAAGCACTTAAGGTAACATAGCATTTCCGAGTCCGTAAATAAAAATAAATTTGATTCCATTACTGAAAAATGTACATATATTACAGATTGAAACAGATACCTGGTGCTCCTCCGGAGGGCTATTGGTAGATGGAACATTAGTAGGCACCGGAGGATTCCAAGGAGGTGCGAAAACCGTGAGATATCTAGGCACATGTCCGACTTGCGACTGGAAAGAATACCCAACAGCATTGGCCGAACCAAGATGGTATGCGACACAGGTAACATTACCGGACGGTAGCTTCATTGTTGTAGGCGGTCGCGATGCGTTTAGCTATGAATACATTCCACGCGAAGGACAAATGAACAAGCAAGCCATTCCCTTACCATTGTTAAAAGACACAAACGACAATCTCATATTAGGACCAAACAACATGTTCAGAATAGAGAACAATCTATACCCATTTGTCAACTTAATTCCAGACGGAAACCTTTTCATTTTCTCAAACAACAGATCGATAATATTCGACCCGATTGGAAACAGAGTCGTTAGGGAGCTTCCTGTATTAGGCGGCGGCGCACGGTGCTACCCTGCTTCAGGAATGTCGGTTCTTCTACCGATTAAATTGTACGTAGACAATCCTCCGGTGATCAACGCGGAAGTGCTTGTGTGTGGAGGTGCGCAATGGGACGCTTTTTACTATGCGGAGACACAAAAGAAATTCCTGCCTGCATTGCAAGATTGTGGGAGAATCAACGTGCAGAGACAGAAGGCGTTTTGGAAAAAGGAGGTTATGCCTACTCCTCGTGTGATGGGAGACATGACACTTCTTCCGACAGGTGATGTTATAATAATCAACGGAGCTAAAACGGGTACATCTGCTTGGAATGACGCAGAGGATCCGAATTACACACCGGTTATATACAAAAGCAGGTTGAGAAAAGGTAACAGATTTGAAGAATTGGCGAAAGGGACGATTCCTAGAATGTACCATTCATCTTCCGTGTTGCTTCCCGATGGAAAAGTACTAATAGCTGGTAGCAACACCAATAACGGATATCTATACGATGTTAGGTACCCGACAGAGCTTCGTGTCGAGAAATTCTCGCCTCCTTATTTTGATCCCGCATTGGCCAATTTGAGACAGGAAATAATAGTTGCACAGTCGGACAAGGTTGTTGGGTACGGGAAGAGATTTTCCCTTAAGGTGAAGTCGAAAGAGGCAGAGTTGAAAAAAGGTGGTGATCTTCAGGTTACTATTTATGCACCGGCTTTTACTACGCATGGAATATCGATGAATATGAGGGTGGTCATTTTGGGTGTTGCGGAGGTTGTGAGCAATGTAGCTCCCGGGACTCATAATATTGTCGCTGTGGCTCCTCCGTCTGGGAAGATTGCTCCTCCCGGGTATTATTTGGTTTTTGTTGTGTATAAAGGTGTGCCGAGTGTGGGCATGTGGATTCAGTTCAAATAGTTTTTCTTTTTGGTTTTTTGGTTTGTCATCAATGATTTCACATCGGGATATATTGTTTATATTGTACATAATTTGATGCTGAGGATATATGGGACCATATACCTTTTGCCATGTCAAATTCCTACCAAGTTTACACTGTAAATTTTCTTATTCTTTTATTTTTGGGTTCTCCATATTCAATTGGATCTACTTTTGTATATAATATTTGTTATGATATCAAGTGGATTAGACCATCAATCTTCTCAATACACGTGTGGTCTTCAAGAAAGTGACAAATGTCAATGGCATACTTAGTTGTAGGTGACTCATCATATATCCATTGTCTGCATATCTTCATGTAATCATATCAATGTGAGTAGAAGAAAATAGTTGTTTTCTTATTGAAGGGTTAATCTACTATGATTCTCAATATCATTCAATCAATTTCAAGAACAAGAGCATATCAATTTGATCCTGAATTGTTCTCTAGAAACCCTTTTAGCCATCTGAAAATTGTAGTCATTTGAAATTTTAAATTAAATAAATCATTTAAAATTTATTTTAAATTTATAAACTTTTAAAAATTTAAAATTTAAAAAATAATCAAATTTACCAACATAGCTTAAAAACACGTTTCACAACATTACTAATGTGTGAAGTACGTTTTTAAGGGATGTTATTTGGTTTATTTTTGAAATTTTAAAATTTTAAATTTTTTAATAGATTTAAATAAAGTTTGGATAATTTATTTACTTAATATTAAAGTTTGAAAAATTCATATTTTATAATTTTTCCAAATTTTTTTCATTCATTTCCTTCTTTAAAAAGAAATACTTTCTTGATTTTTAAATAACGAAAACATTTTTGTTTTTTTAAAGCTCTCAAATATGTGAAACATTTTCCTTTTTGATAATGTTTTAAAGATAAAATATTAATTATATACTTATTTAATTCATATCCACCTATTTAATACCAAATTTAAAAATCTTCTCCAAATTAATTATTTCACTTTATGTAAATTCATTATTTCCACATTATTTTTAGTGGTTTTTCACTTGCGTCTGTTTAGCTGGACTTGTCCACCGGTTTGGATCACCTGTACCAAATCCTGCACCATCTCCTAATACACTAATAATAAGTAGGCACGTGGACAGTTTAAAACAATTAAAAAATAAAACAAAAAGTTCAAACAAACGGACGTCGCTTGGTTTAACGGCTCTAATTGTCTACGTTTATCAAATTTCAGACAGAAAGAGAAGAAGGGGAGATTTGAACGGTTTGAGAGGTATGTCTTCGACTTTGAGATCTCACCGTTAGTGTTTTTATTTATGTTTTGTGCGTCTGTAATATATTTTGCTTCTAATTTGTTGTTTATGATTTATGATGTTGGTTTCTGTAGTTGTGTTTGGTCACTGTAAAAGCTTTGGTATACAAAAAATTATTATTCTAACAAATAAAATATTGAATTAAAAAAAAAAAAAAAAGAATGTGAATCTGGTAAGTGCAGTCACGCCTATTGTGAAGATGCTTCCTTACTTTTTCGGATAAATCATCAGAAGGAACACATGGTATGGTATTGGCTACCACCATTGCTCCCCTCCTTCTCTTTCGACTTCTCTTTCTGTCTGAAATTTGATAAACGTAGACAATTAGAGCCGTTAAACCAAGCGACGTCAGTTTGTTTGAGCTTTTTGTTTTATTTTTTTTAATTGTTTTAAACTGTCCACGTGCCTACTTATTATTAGTGTATTAGGAGATGGTGTAGGATTTGGTACAGGTGATCCAAACCGCTTGTCCACAGGCTGAAAGTATTTTCATCCAAAAGAACTCATCTTAGTTTTTGTTGTTTGATTGGAATTGTAGTAGATTTTTGGAGGATTTGAAAGAAAAATAAAAAAAGTCATATATTGGAAGAAACACAAACTTGAAGCTTGCTGAGTAAATCTTTTTGATTTTTTTTTTAAAAAATGTCTTTTATGCCCTTGTAAAATATGATATAGAACCTCATGAGTTTATACTTTGTTTCATTTATACAAATACTATTATTTTAAGATATATAAAGTTACAACAATTAAATTTGACATATAAGTTTGTAAATCTTTATATAATACAGATTTGCTAGATTTTATAATACTATTATTTCAAGAATTCTTTTCAATTGAGTAAAAAGAATTATTCATATTTAAATTGGTTTCATGTAAAAAAAAAATCACATCCAACAAAAAAAATATAGTAACTATGTGTATTTTTCATATGTATATATCATTTCATATTTAAATTCTCAATTTGAATTTTACATTTAACCTAATTTTGTGAATTCTTATATAATATTAACAAATAAATACACTTTAGGATTTAAAATAAATAAATACACTCTAGATATCAACCGACAAGTGAAGATTGTATTCAATGACTTTCTATAACTTCATTCGAATTCATTCAAATATTAATCAAGAGATCAAACCATATGATGAAAATAATGATCTACTGCTTAGCGAAAAAGAGTATGATAATGAACATGACGAAGAAAATCAAAAATTGAGATAATTTTGAGAACTTCAAATGAATGGTTTACATGATTTAAGTTTAATTTTTTTCTTGTTTTGAAATTTGTGTTTTTCTTGTTAAAATAATTATATCTAATACTCCTTAAGTAATTATAAAGACTTAAAGTGTTTTTAAAAGTGATATTTCCAAACACTTTGAAATTGATAAGTACTTATTTAATTGATAACCAAGTAACTAACTTTTTTTTTCTTCAAAACTCTATTTCTAAAAAATCTACTACTAAAAGATCTACCGCTAAAAGATCTGTTTAAAAAAGTATCAAATGAATATTCTTTGGTTCTTCACCTATTAAACCTAGATCAATTAAGTTGATGACTTTTTTATAGTAAGAAATCATTCATCTTTCTAAATCAATGATCGATCTCCTATATTGTCCTGTTAATTCATTCTTTACTCTTTATTCTTCTTTCTCAACCACTCAGAAAACCCTTATATTTGTCACTTTATGTGTTGATCCATGAAGTCTACAATTTCAAAAAACGAAGTAACCCCTTTAGTTGCTCCGCACACACCTGAGCATCTTTTACTACCTCACGATGTAAGTGATCACTTATTAAGAAAATCCCAAAAGTATATGAAATGGGAATATGCAAAGAAGTCTAAGAAAGAATAAGGGATGATGCAGGAAAAACCGCTTATGATTATTTAAGGGTCCGAGCGTAGCTTCCCAAATTTTTTGATGCACTATACCCTGGTGTTTTCGTAAATGATGATGAAATACAACCACTTGACCCGATGCATCAAATCGATTTTCAATTTAGATTTTTCTACACGAACCATAAGTATAGGATGGATTCCTATAGACGAATTCGGAAAAAATGAAGTAAGCAGCAACGAAAAGAAGAGAGCTTGGTGACAACATTGGTTTTTGTGTCATTTCTATATGGTTCACCTTTAAACATATTATGATAGTAGATAAAATAACATTTTGATTAGTATTTATGAATGTATATATATAATTTGATGTAAAGTTTAGTAAGTAGTTCGGGCAGAGACATGTGTCATTCATGCATTGGGTTCATTTAATAAGATTGAGAGTTATGGAAAAATAATTATATTACTTGAAAATGGGAATAAAAATGTGTATCCAAAATGTTTTATATGCGAGTAGTTCAAAAAGAAACTTACTGAGTTTTAAAGATATTAGAAGTAATGGATACCATATTGAGATTTTAAATGTAAAGGATATGGAGAATTGGTATGTTACGTCCTTTGTTTTTGGACGGAAAGTTGTTCTGGAAAAATTTCATACTTTGCATTCGGTTTATATTATACAAATGTATCCCCAATTGAAACCTACGCAATTGTGAATGTGAAAGTGTTAGATCCAAAGAGTTTTTAGTTATGGCATGATAGATTTGGTCATTCTAGATCCACGATGATGCACAGGATTGTTGAGAATTATGAAGGACACTCGTTGAGGCATAAAAAAACTTTTTTTATTATCGAAGGATAACTTTTGTAAAACTTATACACAAAGGGAAATTGATTGTTAGACAATCCCCATGTAAAGTAGATTTTGAGTGTCCATCATTTTTACAAAGAATGCAATGGGATATAGGTGGACCAATTAATCCATCAAGTAAGCCATTTCGATATTTTATGGTGTTGATTGACGTATATGCTAGATGGTCACATATGAGTTTATTATTAACACATAATACAATATTTGCCAAGCTGCTTGCCTAATTTATTAAATTGAGAGCACAATTCCTAGATTATCAGATTAAATTTATTCATTTGGATAATGTTAATGTAATGTCCAATCCCCACCCCCGGATGCCCCGAGGCGCGGTGGCCGAGCGTCGCCTTATCACATAATGAGTCTTAAGGCTGACCATTAACCCCATAGACCACCACCATATTTTCCAACATGCTTTGTCCTCACTCACATGCTTTCCCGGAAAACTTCCCTAAAGGTCACCCATCCTGAGATTGCTCCAAGCCAATCATGCTTAAATTTAGAGTTCTTAAGCATTGGGCTCCCAAAAAACAATGTGCACATTAGTGATATGAGTAGCAATTCAATCCCTTTTAACCATGTCTCAATATGGGGTGTTACAATCCTCCCTCTTAGGAAACAATGTCCTCGCTGTGCCCACAATCATTCTAGAATCTTTACCCTCGCTAAGCGATTGCCCTGGGCTATTCTGTCTACAGGTGCACTTCGCAATCACAGGGTTGCTATGATACTATTTGTAATGTCTGACCCCACCCCCGGATGATCCGAGGCGCGGAGGCAGGGCGCCACCTTGTCACATAACCAGTCTTAAGGCCGACCACTAGCCCCATAGACCACCATTACGCCTTCCAGCATGCTTTGTCCTTACTCGCATGCTTTTAGGACAAACTTTTCGGAAGATCACCCATCCCAAGATTGCTCCAAGCCAAGCACGCTTAACTTTGGAATTCTCAAGTTTTGGGCTCCCGAAAAATAATATGCACATTGGTGATATAGGTAGAAATTCAATCCATTTTAACCCTGTCTCAATATGGGGTGTTACAATTAAGAAATTTATATTAGGAGCATTTGATGATTATTGCATGTCAATTGGAATGAATGTTGAGCATCTTGTTCTGCATGTTCAAACCTAGAATGGTTAGCGGAATCATTAATTAAAATGTTGTAAATGATTGCACAAATTTTGTTGTTGTAGACTCAATTATCGATTTCCACATAAAGTTATGCAATATTACATGCAACTATTTTAATACGCCTCAGACCCACTGGTTATCATGTGTTTTTGCCATTACAACTTGTAATGGGAAATAAATCAAATATATCACATTTGAGAACTTTTAGTTCTATTGTATTATGTTCTTATAGTACCTCATCAGATAACGAAAATGGACCCCAGCGTCATTTAAGAATATATTAGCTATGGAAATAATATGCATGTTTACTATATAGTTTGCAGATTGCCATTTTGATGAGCAAACTTTCCCACAACTTGGAAGAGATGAAACTCTTATCATGAGAAATAAAAATTTATATGGAATGATGAAAAGCTATATTAACTTGATCCTTATACTAGTCAATATGAGAATGACATAGGAAGGTTAGTGCATTTGCAAATGGTTGCAAACTAATCGGCAGATAATTTTATGGATAAAACAAGTGTTACAAAATTCCATATGCTCGTAATGTATCAATTGGACTGGTTGTGGAAATTAATAAATCAAAACAGATGGTAACTAATGAGACATCTAAAATCCATAAGAAATATGCTAGACCTATTGGGTCTAAGGATATTGTAGCATGAAAATGAAAAGTAGAAATGAGAACGATGTGGAAAGAATTCCTTCAAAAAATTTCGGTTCTTCTCAAAATATACAAGTTGGAAATGTTAAAAATCCCAATAAGGAAAAGACATCTGCAGAGGTGATTGAATAAAAAATGTAGAGATTTCCATTAATTATTTGAAAGAAAAGTGAAACCGTGAAAATATTGTTATGGACAACATATTTTAATATGTAGTGGCTATAGATATCATGAATGATGATTATGATTCATAGTCTATAAATAAATGTAAGGAACAAAATGATTGACAAAAATAAAAAGATGCAATCCAGACATAACTAAATTGATTGAATAAACAAAATATTTTTGGTCACATAGTTAAATCACCAGAGGGTGTTTAACTGGTTGGTTATAAGTGAGTTTCATTAGAAAATGAAATGAGAGAAATGAAATTGTGAGATATAAAGCACGCTTAGTTTCATAGGGATTCACATAAAAGCATGTGATGGATTTTAATGAAATGTATTCACTGGTGATAGATACAATTAATTTTTGATTTTATATTGGTTTGGCCAAAGAGAGAAATCTCAAAGTGTGTATGATGGATGTTTTAACAACATATTTGTACGGTTCACTTTATACCAATATTTTTATAAAACTCATTGAAGGATTGAACATTTCTAAATTGAACAAAACTCGTGAATTGTATTCAATGAAGTTATAGTGATCATTGTATGGGTTAAAACAGTATTGACAAATGTGGTATAATCGCTAATTGAGTATTTAATTAAAGAATGGTATATTGATGATGTCACATGTCTATATGCGTTCATACAAAAATTGGGATATAGTTTTGCTATTGTAGCAATCTATATTAATGATATGAAATTGAGATTAGGACTTAATATGGGACTCAAGATGAGATCCAAAAGACTGCTGAGTATATGAAATGAGAATTCGAAATGAAAGACCTTGGGAAGATAAAGTATTATTTTAGTTTAAAGATGGAGCATAGATTCGATGGAATTTTGGTTTATAAGAAGGCTTATATTGAAAAGATTTTGAAATGTTTCAGTTATGAAATGACCATCCATTAAGTATCCCTACGGTTGTTCCTTCTTTTGATCCCAAGAATGATCTATTTAGGCCCAAAGAGGATGATAAGACTATTTTGGATCTTAAAATACTATATTTAAGTACAATTGATGCGCTTCTATATCTAGCTCACTATACTAGACTTGATATTTCTTTTGTAATGAATTTATTGGGTAGATATAGTTCCGCTCCAACTTGGGGACATTGGAAGGGTACTAAACATATTCTCTGATATCTTTGCAAAACTGTTGATTTGGGACTATTTTATTCAAAATGTGATAATCCTTAGTTTTTGATCGGGATTTCGATGCTGGATATCTTTCGGATCCATTTAAAATACGTTATCAAATTGGTTATACTTTTACGTATAATGGCACAACAATCTCGTGGAGATCTATGAAGTAAAAGTTAATTGCTACATCTTCAAATCATACAAAGATTCTTGCATTATATGAAACCTCTCAAGAATGTGTCTGGTTGAGATACGTAATCGAGCATATTAAGATTTTTTGTGATATTACTCGATAAACGAATAAGCCCTATTGTTATGTATGATGATAATGTTGCATGCATCACTCGGGTTAGAGGAGGATACATTAAGGGAGATGGGATGAAACATATATCTCCCAAATTCTTTCACACCCATGAACTTTAGGAATCCAAACAAATTGATATGAAACAGATCCGATCCTCAAATAATTTTACAAATTTATTAACAAAAATTTTACCAACTTCAACTTTTACAAAATTGGTTCATGAGATCAAAATGCTGAAACGAAATTTCCAAGTTACATGGATGATTACGGATATATATTTCAAGTGGAGTATCATATTTAGATTCCAACGACACTCTTTTTCCCTTCATCTAGATTTCTTTTATTAAATTTCTTTTTAAATTTTTTACTCGAATAAAATTTTTAATGCAATAGTTAAATGGTAAAAATTTAAGAGGGAATGTTGTCAGACTAAATGGCTTTCCATCCATATATGTACTTGACACATGGAGTATAAGTGTGTGTTTGTTTTGTAAATAATGAATAAGTCCTCATCATCTTTGCCTATATAAAGTAATGATATTCAAATGAAAAGAATCGACATGCTTTGTTGACCAAGTATATCCACTTCTCTACTTTTTTTGTATGATTTATTTATTTATTTAATAATTTTGTAACATACTATATTTTACATAAATTTTTATTTTTTTCAAATGTTTGAGGAGAATTTCGTGAGTATTTCATAAACCCATCAATTAAATATACCGCAACTATTTACTTTTCTACCATTACATATAGAGTTAATTATACTCACACCATTTCTATACTCACACCATTTCTGAATGATAACAAATTACACATATATGAATATTTTAATGTTAATATATAATTACACTCATTCACTCCACAAATTGGTGAAAATATATATGAAATTAACTTTAAATGAACATTTCATCAGAATTGTAAATTTCATTGTTATATTAATAAATTTATTAATTAAATAAGATTTTAGTATTGAATAGGAGGGTGTGAATATATGTTAATACCAAAATATTCATTTATGTTTAATTTATCTTTGTTAGTGCAATTAACTAATTAAATATATATACCATATCATATTTTTAAATAGTTTCATTTTTTTTATAATACATACAAAGCATCCCATATTTCTCTGCTCATTTTCTCTTTCTCACCATATTATATATCAAACTAAAATAACTTCACGGAAAAAAACAAAGTGTCAAGTGCACTTAAAGTACACTCAATCCATTATACATTATTAAAATTATTAAATTATTAATGAAATATAGAAGTATAAAATGTTTTATTGATAGTGAAAAAGAAAATTATGAGATTAGGTGTAAATTTATTTTCTTAAAAAAAAAATCTAATACCTAATATAGACCTAGCATAGCATAGACTCCTAATATAAATATGGTTGAACTACTTCATTTTCAACCCTAAATTAACTTCATTTTCAATACAAATTAACAGTATTAAATATATCACTAATCTCATTAGCTATTTTCACCGTATTTGATATCAAATTAAAATGAAATATTTTCAACTTTACAAAATGGTTAGTTTAAAAAATATATATTTTTAATATAAAATAATTCCTCCCTTTTTTACACGTGCATGCTTGATATATTATTAATATTACAAAATTTATTAATAAGATATATATTGGTTTTATTCTCTCTCTTTTTTTCAATATTTTCAGAGAATTTCAAAGTTTAAACTAATATATATATAATTTCAAAATATGAATCAATTAAACTTTAATTTGTGATTATGAACGAAACAAATTTTACTTTTAAAAATAAACTTTTCAATGTTTCAATTTCATAAAATGAATTTTCATGACATTTTTGTTTCCGTCACGAATTAGAAGTGTCTCATGAGGTCCTTCACAACCTGTGATGGAGATTTGATCCGTAACGAAGAGAAAAATCATGAAAACTCATTGCGTGAAATTGAAACTTTGAAAAATTTATAAAAAATATATTTATAAAAAATAAATTCTATGTAGTTGGTTAACTTAATTTAAACTTTAAAAAGGTTAAAAATGAAATTTTCATATATATATATATATATTAGTAACATAAAATGTAAACGAGATCAGTGACATAAATATGGTCCAACTACTTTCTTCTCAACCACCAACTGTATACTGTCTTCTCTTTAAATACTCAAAACTTCATTTCAACGCAATAAATTTCATAGTTATAACTGGCTCGCACTACTTTCTTCTCAACCACGAACTGTATACCTCTTTTCTTTAAAACTTCATTTCAACGCAATAAATTTCATAGTTATAACTTGCTCGTACACTCCAATGCTCCATATTATATATTATGGTTAGAAAAAAATGATTTTCTTCCATCGGAGAGATATTGAATCTTTATTCAAGGTATAATTTTTTTATTACTGTGTTCTATATATATATTTTTAATCTTCTTAAAATTATATTATGATTTGTTTATATTTGTAGAACGATATTTAGCGGTTGAATTTTCTTTCACTGATATGGAAGGTGCTGGAAAAAATAAATAAATTTAGGTCCTCCTACCTTTCCACCCACATTATCCTGAAGAAGAGCCGAATAGTCTATCTCCTCTAGGTGTGTATGCTCTTTTGCATGTTTGATATTTTTTAGTGTTGGATCTGATCTCAACTGACTGAGTTTTGTTTTGGTAATTTGTTGAATAATAGGAAGTCTTTGAATATCAGTAAGCCTTTGTTTGTGTTTAAGGGACAATGATGGAGTCTTATATAAGGGGGTTTTGCTGATATGGGATGCTCTATAGAAGATTAATGTGAGGAAGGAAGTGGATAACTATGATAGTAGACAGAATTAGTAGTTTACCTTGTGATCATTTGATACATCACATTCCGTGAGATATTGGAGATCTCAGAAACATGTTTGGATCATGACAATGACTTCTTACTGATAATTGTATTCATTTTCTGTTATAGAGATAATTGAGTTTAGATTTTATTCAATGTATGCCTTGGTTACGCAAGTGAAATATTTACTATTACATTCTATTTCATTAGCAGTGGTATCCGATCAAATTTTATTATTATAATTATCTATATTATAAAATTTATTTTATACTACAACTTATAAAAATTTAAATAATTTTAAAAAAATTATGATTATAATTATTATAATATAATTTTAAAAAAGTATAATTATAACTATTATAATATAATTTTTAAAAAAATAAATTAAACCGCCAATCAAATATTCCAATCAAATAAATAGAATCAAATATTTTAATTTGATTTCCTAGATTAAAAATCAAATTACTCTCAGTTCAAATAGTTTTGTTTTATTTTTGTTTTTTTTTTCATTATTTTATTATTATTATTATTATTATTTTATGATATCAAGTGGATTAGACCCTCAACCTTCTCATTACACTTGTGGTCTTCAGGAAAGTGATAAATATCAATGGCATACTTAATTGTAGGTGACTCATCATGTATCCATTGGGCTAATTCTATGGTGGTTGTCTATTACCGGTGATTGTAAGTGTGTCCCTCTAAAATGAAGTCATGTGTATGAATTATTTATATTTAATTTTACATTTTCAATGCTACTAATTTAAACTAATGATGATACATTCCCTTTTTTTTTCAATATTTTATTCTATCACACCATTTCCTCTCTCTCTCTCCCTTTTAATTTAAACTAACAATGACATATTCTCTCTTTTACTATTTTATTCTTTCTCACACCATCTCCCTTCTCTTTCTCCCAAGTTTAAAATAAACGTATTATAAAAATGGAAATGAGTCAAATTCAATATGTATTGGCCTTCCCAAGTTTCACTTATTTATTTGCAAGTTTTTTTTTCTTTTTTTTTAAAAAGCTTTAACTCGACTTAAAATTTTTATTTCATGTGAAGTTATAAATAAATAAAAACTTTAATTAAAAATCTTGAATGAGACAAATCAATATGTGTCGGCCTTCCCATGTTCCACAAATTCATTTGCAAAATTTTTTAATAAAAATAACTTTAACTCGACTTAAAATTTTTATTTCATGAGAAGGAAAAAAAAAAGTTTTAAAAAAACAGAACTTAATTAAAAATCTTGAAGAGAGATTTCATAATTTCTTTTAAATAGGAATGATGCATATTTAGACTCCTAAAGTTGACATAAATTTTCAAGTAAACCCTTAAACTTTTCGAAATTTCAATTAGACCTTCTAACTTGCATAAAGCGTTTAAGTTAAAACTCTTAAACAATTTGAAATTTCAACTGCGCCCTCAAAATTTTTATGCAATTGGATTCTTATAAAACCAATATTGAGGAATTCGCTATTCGGTGATTGCTCGGTGTCATAAGGAATAGCGAGTACTCCACTATTCGGGGAATTCTCGAATCTTACTCGACAACTAATTGTAAATTTACTTATTGTTGATCAAATGAGATAAACAAAATAAAAATTATTTTTAACGTTTAATAAATTATATAATGATAAAATAATCTTTATTTCAAGTAATTTTTCATAAAAATAAACACAAACATCATAATATAAATAATATAGTATGATATGATATAATATTATATAATATAATATAAAGCAACTAAAAATGCATTTAAACTAAATAAACTTAGAAATAAGTGTTAGACATTCCAAACAACTGAGGTGAGTAAATAAAATCAAATAATGTACAAATATATTAATTGGGCGAGTAAATTCGAGTTGGGGCGAATAAATCCGAATTTGTCTGAGTAATCTGAGTTAGGACTAGTAATCCGAGTAGTCGAGAGGATCGAGTTGACCAAGATTCCCGAGTAGGACTAAGTAGTCGCCGAGTACTCCCATACCAATTTTTTTATACCGATTTTGTTGTAATCGGATCGGTGAGGCATCAAGCAACAATTGCTCGAAGTGTGCTAGGTCGAGTTTTTTTAAAAAATTGCCGAAAATAGAATATTTTTTTATTATTATTTTACCGCTAACATTTCAAAATTTGTTTTAAAAGAAAGAGTTCATATGGTAAGTTTTTGATAACAAGAGATTATTCATGTTTAAAAATGGTGAAAATACCAAATACCTCTAATGTAATACGTTTAAGAAAAAAATGCTAAGATAAACCTCATAACATAACTTTTTCTACAATTTACTACCAATATTTGAAAATTACCTATTTTACCTCTCTTGTTAACTTTTAGTGAGAAAATATTAAAATTTTGCTAAAAGATTAAAGTTAGGAAACTAAGACCAACAATAGTCTCTTGAAAGAGATGAGTTTAATTATTTAAATATTAGCTTAAACCTTTATTTTATTTTTATAATATTTTTATTTATTTAAAATTATCAAACTAACTCTATAGTCAAAGTGGTAAATATTTAGAATCATGGTGAGTAAAAATTTGAGGTCATACAATACCGATTGGAAACAACATAGAATTCTCTATAACTTATCATGATTAAAAGCTCCTGGTCAGATCCATCCCCACATATTTGGAGACAAAATTTCAAGACATACCTATGAGCATGTCTATAATTTAACTTTATAGTCAAATTGATAATGGTAATAATTTAAGTATTCTGGTTTATTTGTTATTTTTTAGAAAATTATTTTGTCTAGTTACTACCTCAGTTGTAAAATATTTATCGCCTTTTTTATTTTACACAAATTAAAAAATAATTAAATACATGAACATGTCATTATAAAAAATATTTTTAATCTTTAATATTTAGTCTAATCAACATATTAATTATAAGGGCAAATAATAAAATATATTGAAAAAGTTTTGTTGATAAACTAAAATGACAGATATTATTAAGCAAAATAAATTTTAAAAAGCGACAATTATTTTAGAAGAGAGAGTATTTTTTTCTTTTAATATGTTTAATATATGCATTATTCCATCTGTTTACATAAATTATAATAAATAATTCAATTACAACTAATATTTACATACAGTTACTATCATTTAGAATTTAAAACTAATTTCTAAACATAAATTTTTTCATTTAATAAAATTTAAAAGTATCAAACTCTAATAATATTTTTAAAGAATCTTGATGTGTTTACAATTTTTTATTTTAATTTTATGTGATACATAATATATTAATCAACTATGAAAAAGTAACAAATTATCAAAGTAATCTATTATTTTACAAACAATAAGTGTAGATAATATATTTTTAATAATTTTTATATAAATAAAAAGACAAAGATTTGTATAATATTTATGAAAATGAGTAATTCATCTTATTTTATAAAATTTGATAATAGTAATTTATTTAAATTTAAATAAAAATAACAACAATAATTAAAAAGGGAAGAAAGAGAAAATGGTGTGAAAAAAGATAAAATATTAAAAGAAAAAATGTACCATCGTTACTTTAAATAAGTGTCATTGTAAATATGAAATTAACTTACAATATATTATAAATAACTTATACACATGACTCCATTCTAAATGGACAGGGTGTACAACCACCCGTGGTAGCCCACCACTATAGAAGTACCCGTATCCTTGTCTACATATCATGTAATCAAATCAATGTGAGTATGTCGGAAAGAAATGATTGTTTTCTCAATGAATTTTTAATCTACTATCATTCTCATTATTGCAAGTTTTCAATTTCAAGAACAAGGGCATATCAATTTGATATTGAATTGTTCTCATTTTCTATTTTTTTTCATGCCTTTTCTTCTTTTAAAAGCAACTCTTTGTCCATTTTTAAATTGCAGAAATATTTTTGTTTTGTTCTTTTGAAGTTCTCAAATATGGCTGTGTTGAGCCCTTTCAGCGTTTTTGAGAACGTTTAACGTTTTTGGTAGTTTTTAGAGTTTTTAAAAGTGTTTAGTGTTTTTTAAATAGTAGTTAGTTTTTAGCATTTTAATTATTTAATAATGTCTAAATAACATAAAAGGACATTATATAAATTAATAAATATTTTTAAATTTAAAATATGACTTTAGAATAAATTTATTATTTTTTCAATAAAAAACAATAAATAATATATTTATAAAAATCAATTTTTTTTATATATAAAAATAAATATTTAATTTATTGAAATCAAAATTAAAATAATTAGTTGAAAAATATTTATTATAAAATAATTTAATAAAAAGAAAAAAAAAAGAAATTGATAAAAAGAGTATAGATAAGGATAATATAGGAAAGATAATATTAGACTCTTTGATTTAAACTCTAAATGTTGCTCTACCCAGCGTTTAAAAAACTCTAACAATCAAATTATAAGTTAAACACCAAACAGAGATATTAAATGTGGTTAGAGTTTTGACTCAGTCAAAACTCTAAACTCTCTACAAAACGCTTGTACCAATCATAGTCTATGTGAAACTTTTTTTATTATTATTTATAAACTTTAAAATATTAATTATATATTTATTTATTTGGATGATTTAATTTTTAACAGTTTGAAACTTTAAATTAAATTAATTGACTATTTTAAGTTTATAAACTTTTGAAAGTTCAAATTTTAAAAAATGAACTAAATTAACCAACATACTCTTACAAACCCGCTTCACGACTTCATCAGCCTCCGAAGCGCACTTCACCATCTAACTTAAGGTTGGTGAAACGCGCTTTATAGACTGATGATGTCGTGAAGTGCGTTTTTAAGGGAATGGTCAATTTAGTTCATTTATTGGAATTTCAACTTTCAAAAATTTATAAAAATTTGAATGGTTTATTTAGTTATAATTAAAGTTTGAAAAACTCATATTTCATAATTTTTTCTTATTTAATTTATACCCACCTATTTAATATCAAATTTGAAGATCCTCTCCAAATTAATTATCTCAATTTTTGTAAACTAATTATTTGCACATTATTTTTAGTGGTTTCTCATATAACTTAATGTTAGTTTAGTTGAACTTGTCCACTGGTCGAAAGTATTTTAATCCAAAAGAATCCCTTCTCTTAATTTTTGTTGTTTGACTGGAATTGTAGTAGATCTTTTAAGGATTTAAAAAAAATTAAAAAATCATATATAGGAAGAAACAAAAACTTGAAGCTTTTTGAATAAATCTATTTGAACTTTAAAAAAATAATAATAATAAAATATCTTTTATGGCGTTGTAACATACATATATATATATATATATATGTATATAGAACCTCATGAGTCCATACTTGTTTTACTTATATAAATACTACTCCATCTGTCCCTAATTAATTGTTACAGTTGGAAATTTGCGAGGTAGTGTGATAAATTATAAATTGGCAAATTTGCCCTTACAACAACAAATAAATTACAATTCAATACAAAATGGAAGGGGCCCACCTACCCCACAAAAATCAAACAACATGTGAAATAAGTGGTATATTATATTGGTTAGTGGGGTTGACTAGTTGAAAAAGTCTAAGGGTAATATTGTCTTTTCAATTATAAAAGTTTACTAAAAATTGAAGTGTAAAAATTAATTAGGGACGTCCTTTTTTAGTAAATGTAACAATTAATAAGGGACGGACAGAGTATTATTTTAAAACGGTTTTTCTAACCTGTGCCTACAAGGCACATGTTAACAAACAATAAATATTTGATTTTTTACCTATTTTAGATAGAAATTAATTCAATACATGCACAAGCAATTAATAAATATATTGTTTTTATCTAGGAATTAGATTATGAGAGAGGATGCATTAAATTCTATAACTATTACACTTTTTTCGAAATATTTTTCCACATTTTATTTACTTATATTTTATAAAAAAAAAATTAGTATAAAATATATTAAATTTTAGAAAGAAAAAATTGGGTCGAATCATATTTTTTACAAAATAAACTCATATGACCGTTACAATTTTTTTTAATCAATATTCCACATTTTATTTTTAATTATATGTAAAAAAATATATATAAAATATATTAAATGATAGAAAGAGAAAATGCAATTAATTCCCATAAACATGACACTTTTTTCAAAAAATTCTTCCATATTTTATTTATTTTAAAATTAAAAAGATAATATAAAATATATTAAATAATAGAGAGAACTGACGAAATAAAATAAATTTTTAAAAAATATGAATTTAATTGTTCTAAAAATACTTAAAATAAAAATATAAAAATCGAAGATAAAATGTTTGATAATGAAGCGAGCACTCTAATAACATAATATATGTTCTAAAATTTCAATTGCAGAATTGGATTTTTTTCCTCTTGATATGCATCTTTCTTCCTCTTTTGGACTTGTATATCACCCATATTTTTCTTCAAACAAGTTATAATCGTATGACCGACTTGTTTGCAATAGCTACAAGTCTTTGCTCTCTTGCTCAATTCCTTTCCATTTCTTAGACGTTTAGTCTTAGGACGTCCCTTTGTCGCTGAAATAGGAGGACAATGTACGAAACCATCTGGTGTATAATTCACATTAGACAGACCTTCATAATTGCTTATGACATCTCCATTATGCACTCCATTTTGCCATTGAAGTGGCATTGAAGTATCTGTTGGAATCAAAACTCCATCAATGCATTGAATTTTGTCACGACACCATCGAAGCGGTATGTAATTATATGGAATCTTAAAGCAATCTTTGTGGAGAAATACAGTCAATATATGACGATAAAGAATTCCCCAAAATTGAAAGTGTTTGCAACTACAATTACTTGTCTCCCCATCCCAGAAAACCGTATGCACTTGACTAGTAGATTCCTTATAATGTTTCATTATAAACTCCATTGCATTCACTTCAAGAACATTATATTGGGTGGCCATTTCAAATTGTTCTTGAAATTTTCCAAAAGAAAATTTGGTGAACAAATAATGCATTTGTTTCTCCAAAGGAGAAGACGTCCTTAAAGAAGACCCTCTGTACGTATCTAACATTGTATGATGTAATTGAGTTTGCTCAATATCTTCAACTGCTAAGTCAATCTGAGAAAAATATTAATAATTTTTTAAAAAATAAAAATATCAATTATATAACATTATCTCCAATAATTTAAAAATATAAGATATATTCCCTAACAAAAATAGAAAGAAAAATAAAATAGAAAATAAATTCCTAAGAAAATCAAAATAATACATTAAAAAATAAAAATAAAAATTTGTAATACCATAACCAACGAAAAAAAATAAATGATATATTCCTAAAAATAAATCAATTTAAAATAAATAAGAGAATAGTACATGATTAAACAATTGACTTAAACTTGAATGAGAAGAAGTGAACCGTTTGATAAATGCATTTATACTTTCAGACCGTCCAGTTGTGGTCATACCTCCAAAAAAAGTGTTGTCGAAGGTAGGCCGTAAAAATATCAATTATATAACATTATCTCCAATAATTTAAATATATAAGATATATTCCCTAACAAAAATAGAAAGAAAAATAAAATAGAAAATAAATTCCTAAGAAAATCAAAATAATACATTAAAAAATAAATAAAAATTTGTAATACCATAACCAACGACTAAAAAAATAAATGATATATTCCTAAAAATAAATCAATTTAAAATAAATAAGAGAATAGTACCTGATTAAACAATTGACTTAAACTTGAACTAGAAGAAGTGAACCGTTTGATAAATGCATTTATACTTTCAGACCGTCCAGTTGTGGTTATACCTCCAAAAAAGTGTTGTCGAAGGTAGGCCGGGACCCAAAAATTCTTGATATCATGAAATCCTTCTACATACTTATTTGTATGTAAATTGTACTTCGAGACCACTTCCCACCACTCTAATTCGAAGTGTTCGATAACATCAATTTTATACAATTTGTAGAAGTCATGACACCAATTTGAATATTGATTTCTAAGGATGTAAGTAAACCAACTACTAAATTTAGAAGTTATATGGCAATTCACTGGCTATAACCTCTTTTATTGCTAAGTCTTGATCAGTGAGAATTATTTTAGGTGGCTTGCTCATCAAGTTAACAAAGGTCTGCAGAAATATATAAGGTCAAAACCATAAAGATAAATAATATTAAAAGTAAAATCTAATAATTTAAATTAAAAAATAAAAATTTGTACTTACCTTCATCAACCATTTAAATGTGATCAATGTTTCATTTGGAAGAAAAGCACAACCAAAGAGTATAGTCCTTCCATTATTATCGATACCCACAAATATTCCACAAGGCATGTCAGAAGCATTTAACTTATATGTTGTATCGAAAACCACAACATCACCAAACTTTTTATACCAATTAAAACAGTGAGCAGGTGATCAAAAACCATGCTCTAATTCTCTCTCGTTACCCAAAGTAAAACCATATTGGAACTTACTATTTTCTTTCTTGGCATTTTCCAAATGCTCAAACAAATTCATGGCATCATTCTCCATTAAACCATGATAATTTTTGTTTAAAAAGTTGTAGACATCTTTACGAAGAAATGAGAGTTCTCCATGTTTGACATCACTTTCAAGCTCCATGACACGCATGATTTGTTTAAAACTAAGACCAGTATTTTTCAATAAAATGATTCGTTTTTCATCCTCACTAGAAAAATTGCGATACCGAGGAAGAAAACGAACTTGATTTGGGAGCAATAACTCATGAGCATGATTTAATACAAACTCAGCTACATGATATTCCTCTAAAAAAAATATCAGATGATTTTATTACTGTGATTCGCATACATGCTTTGCATCCACATCTAGTCGATTTTCTGTTTCGTTGTTGCTTCTTTGGATCTTAATTTTTCTTTTCCGGATATCCTTCACGATGGCACAAAAAATCTCTATAATGCATTCTTCCATCTTTGTTGTGAAATCTGCCTTTTCGAATTGAAAATCCCATCTTCATAGCATACTTTTCATAAAATAAAAAAGCCTCACATTCACTAAGAAAACTCTGTCCAACAAAGGGTTCAAACACATCTTCAATAACATTACAATCGGGAGGGAGTTCATTCAAATTGAAATCCATTTTTCTCTCTTGACAAGAAAAAAAATTATAGAATAAAAAATAACTAAGAAGAATATTTTACTTAACGGTATTTAAATCCAAAAAAAAAAAAGTGATTTGTATTTTGTTCTCTTATGAATTTATAGTATTCTTTTTTATTTTCAAAATCATATTAAAAAAATTTATGAAAAGATAACGGTAAAAACATATATATATATATATATATTAATTTATTGCATTCCATTCCGAAAATCGCACCAAAATCAAACATTCCATATAATTAAAAATAAAATGTGGAATATTGATTAAAAAAAATTGTAACGGTCATATGAGTTTATTTTGTAAAAAATATAATTTGTCCCAATTTTTTCTTTCTAAAATTTAATATATTTTATACTAATTTTTTTATGAAATATAAGTAAATAAAATGTGGAAGAATATTTCGAAAAAAATGTAATAGTTATGGAATTTAATGCATTCTCTCTCATAATCTAATTCCTAAATAAAAACAATATATTTATTAATTGCTTGTGCATGTATTGAATTAATTTCTATCTAAAAGAGGTAAAAAATCAAACATTTATTGTTTGTTAAAATATATAAAATTACGATAATTTAACATTTTAAATTGACAATTAAATTTGGCATATAAGTTTATAAAATCTTTATATAATATAGAGTCGATTTTATAATACTATTATTTTAAGATTTCTTTTCAATTGAGTAACAAGAATTATTCATATTTGAATATATATATATATATATATATATATATATCAAATCCAACAAAAAGTATGGTAACTATGTGTATTTTTCACATGTATATATTATTTTATATTTTAATTCTCAATTTGAATTTTACATTTAACAAAATTTTGTGAATTATTTTATAATATTAAAAAACAAATACACTTTAGGATTTAAAAATAAATAAATATACTCTAGATATCAACCAACAAGTGAAGATTGTAATTACTTCAATGACTTTCTATAACTTCATTCGAATTTATTTAAATAATAATCAAGAGATCAAACCATATGATGAAAATAATGATCTACTTCTTGGCGAAAAAGCGTATGATAATGAACATGTCGAAGAAAATGAAAACATAAGACAATTTTGAGAACTTGAGATGAATGATATACATGATTTCAGTTCAGTTATTTTCTTGTTTTGAAATTTGTATTTTTCTTGTTCAAATAATTATATCTAATACTCTATAAGTAATTATAAAGAATTAAAAGTGTTTTTAGAAGTGATATTTTCAAACACTTTGAAATTGATAAGTACTTTTTTAATTGATAACCAAACAACTAATTTTTTCTTCTTCAAAATTCTATTTCTAAAAGATCTACTACTAAACGATCTACCACTAAAAGATCTGTTTAAAAAAGTATCAAATGACTATTCTTTAGTTCTTCACCCATTAAATCTAGATTAGTTAAATTGATGACTTTTTTTATTGTAAGAAATCATTCCTCTTTCTAAATCAAGGATTGATCTCCTTTATTGTCCCGTTAATTCATTCTTAACTCTTTATTCGTCTCTCTCAACTACTCGAAAAACCCTTTTATTTGTCACTTTCTATATTGATCCATGAAGTCTACAATTTCAAAAAACGAGGCAACCTCTTTAGTTGCTCCCCACACACCTGAGCATCTTTTACTACCTGACGATGTAAGTGAACACTTATTATGAAGATCCCAAAAGTATTTGAAATGGGAAGATGTAAATAAGTTTACGAAAGAATGAGGGATGTTGCAGAAAAAGCCGCCTGTGATTATTTAAGGGTTCGAGCGTAGCTTCCCAAATTGTTATGGTGCATTATATCCCGGTATTTTCGTGGAAGATGATAAAACGCAACCACCTGACCCGCAGCACGATATTGATTTCTAATTTGGATTTTTCTACACAAACTAGAAGTATAGGATAGATGCCTATAGACGAACTTGGGAAAAATGACATAAGCAGCAGCTAAAAGAAGAGAGCTTGATGAGTTTTTATCTATTAAATATTATAGGGGTAAACATGAAAAAGCAATGTTAAAAAGTCCGAACATTGTTTTTTTTTTTTTTTTTATCATTTCTGTATGTTTCACCTTTAAACATATTATGATAGCAAGATAAAATAACATATTTTGATGAGTATATATATATATATATGTAGTTTGATGTAAAGTTTAGTAGGTAGCTCGGGTAGAGACATGTGGCAGACATTTCCACGACTTGGAAGAGATGAAACTCTTGTCATGAGGAATAAAAACTGATATGGAATGTTGAAAAGCTATATTAACTTGATCCTCGTGCAAGTCAATGTGAGAATAACATAGAAAGGATAATGCATTTGCTAATGGTTGCAAACTAATTGCCAGATAATTTTATGGATACAACTAGAGTTACAAAATTACATATGCCTGCTCGTAATGTATCAGCTTGATTGGTTGTGACAATTAATAAATAAAAACATATGGTAACTAATGAGACATCTAAAATCCATAAGAAACGTGCTAGACCTATTGGGTCTAAAGATGTCGTAGCATGGAAATGAAAAGTAGAAATGAGAACAATATGGAAAAAATTCCTTCAAAAATGTCGGTTCTTCTCAAAATATACAATTTTGGAATGTTAAAAATCCAATAAGGAAAAGACATCTGTAGAGGTGATTGAAAAAAATGTAGAGATTTCTATTTATTATTTGAAAGAAAAGTTAAACCGTGAAAATATTGTTATGGACAACATATTTTAATATATACTGGCTATAGATATCATGAATGATGATTATGAGTCATAGTCCATGAATAAATGAAAGGAATAAAATGATTGGCCAAAATGAAAATGTGCAATCCATGCATAACTAAATTCATTGAATAAACAAAATATTTTTGGTCCAGAGTTTAAAAACCAAAGGGTGTCTAACTGGTTGGTTATAAGTGAGTTTTCATTAGAAAATGAAATGAGAGAAATGAAATTGTGAGATATAAAGCACGCTTAGCTGCTTAGGGATTCTCATAAAGGCCTGGGGATGAATTTTAATGAAACGTATTCACAAGTGATGAATACAATTACTTTATGAAACGTATTCACAGGAGAGAAATCTCAAAATGTGTATGATGGATGTTGTAACTGGATATTTGTACGATTCACTTCATACTGATATTTTTATAAAACTTATTGAAGGATTGAGCATTTATGAATTGAACAAAGCCCGTGAATTATATTCAATGAAGTTATAGCGATCATTGTATGGGTTAAAACAGTATTGATGAATGTGGTATAATTGTCTAAGTGAGTATTTAAATAAAGAATGGTATATTAATGATGCCATATGTTCATGTGTATTCATACAAAAATCAGGATATGGTTTTGCTATTGTAGCAATCTACGTTGATTATATGAAATTAATTAGGACTCAAGATAAGATCCAAAAGACTCCTGAATATATGAAATGAGAAATAGAAATTAAAGACCTGGGAAAGACAAAGTATTATTTTAGTTTAGAGATGGAGCATAGATTTGATGGAATTTTGGTTTATGAGAAGGCTTATATTGAAAAGATTTTTGCAACATTTTAGTTTTGAAATGGCCACTTATTAAGTATTTCAATGGTCGTTCCTTCTTTTGATCCCAAGAAGGATTCATTTAGGCCCAAAGAGGATGATGAGACTATTTGGATCCTAGAATACTATATTTAAGTGCAATTGATGCACTTTATATCTAGCTCACTGTACTGGACCTGATTGCAATGAATTTATTGGCTAGATACAGTTCAGCTCTAACTTGGGGACATTGGAATGGTATTAAACATATTATCTGATATCTTTGTAGAACTATTGATTTGAGACTATTTAATTCAAAATGTGATACTCCTTTGGTTTTGATCGGGCATTCTAATGTTGGATATCTTTCTAATCTATTTAAAATACATTCTCAAACTAGTTATAATTTTAAATATAATGGCACAACGATCTCGTGGAGATCTGTAAAGCGAAAGTCAATCGCTAAATCTTCGAATCATACAAAGAGTTGCATTGTAGAAAACCTATCAGGAATATATCTGGTTGAGATATGTAATCGAGCATATTAAGAGTTCTTGTGATATTTCTCAATAAACGAATAAGCCTATGGTTATGTATGATGATAATGCTGCATGTATCGCCCGGGTTAGAGGAGGATACATCAAGGGAAATGGGACAAAACATATATCTCCCAAGTTATTTTACGCCCATAAGCTTTAGGAATTCAAGCACATTGAAGTGAAACAGATCCGATCCTCGAATATTTTGTAGATTTATTAAGAAAAATTTTACCAACTTCAACTTTTACAAAATTAGTTCACGAGATCAAAATTATGAAATAAAATTTTTCAAATTAAATGGATGATTAAGGGTGTATATTTTAGAGTATTATATCTGAATTTCAACTGCACTCTTTTTCCTTCATCCAGATTTTTTTTAAATTTCTTTATGAATTTTTTTACTAGATAAAATATTTAAGGAAGCAGTTAGATGGTAAAAAGTTAAGGAAGAATACCATTTGACTGAATGGCTTTCAATCCATATATGTACTTGACACGTGGAATATAAGTGTGTGTTTGTTATAATGAATAACTCATCATCTATGCTTATATAAGGTAATGATATTTAGATGAAAAAAATCGGCATGCTTAGTTGTATACCAAGTGTATTCACTTCTCTACTTCTTTTGTATGATTTATTTATTTATTTATTTTATAACTTATATTTTACATAATTATTTTTTAAAAAAATTGAGGAGAATTTTGGAAGTATTGAAAAAACAAATTTCTACCTTCAAAAGTAGGCAAACCTTCATCTCATATTTTCAAGTAGTTTCATTTTCTTTCAATATGTAAAAAGCATTCCATATTTCCCTGCTCATTTTCTCTTTCTCACTCTATTAAATATCAAACTAAATCAACTCATTTTGATCCTCACTGGAAAAAAACAAAGTGTCAAGTGCAGTAGAAGTCCACATAATCCATTAGACATTATTAAAATTACAAAATTATTAATAAAATATAGAAATATCAAAAGTTGTAAGTATAAGAGATTGCTTTGAACTGATAATATTATTAAGAGTTTAAAGCTCCTTTTATAATACAGAATCCAAAAGATGTTTAACGACAACTAATTACAAAAAGAGATTTATCAACATAGATAATTATATCTTTATCTAGTCATGCATTTCGACTAATACTAACAAACTAACAATACTAATCTAGTCATATGGTTAAATAGTTTTATTACACCACCCCAAAGATTAGTGTGTCGTAAGAAACTCCAATCTTGTTACAAAACCTCTGAAATAATGTCATGCCTAAGGGCTTTGTAAGAAAATCCGCTGTCTGTTCGGAGGATGAAATATAACGAACATGTAATCTGCCAGTTGCTACAAGATCCCGAACAAAGAAGTAGTCCAGTGCAAGATGTTTCATCTGGGAGTGAAAGACCGAATTCTTACAAACATAGGTAGCACCTAAATTGTCACAGTAAAATAGTGGTGCACGAGGAGAAGGTAAACCAAGTTCACACAATAGGTGCGAAATCCATAATGCTTTAGCAGTGGCATGAGCCAAGGCGCAGTACTTAGCCTCGGTCAAGGAACGGGAGACGGTTTTCTGCCGTGCTGATTTCCATGAGATTGGAGTGGAGCCTAGAAATATAACATACGGTAGTAGACCGTCCACCATCATAAGCTCCCCTAAGTCAGAATCCAAGAAAATAGTGAGCGGTAGAGAGGTACTGGCTCTGAGAAACAATCTATGGCAGAGTGTACCGCAAAGATAACACATGACACGTTTCGCAGCTTTCCAGTGTAGGACTGTAGGAGCATGCATGAATTGAGAAAGTTTATTAATAGCAAAGGATAAGTCTGGACGTGTAAGAGTCAAATATTAAAGAGAACCAATGAGCTTCCCAAATTTCGTTGAGTCCGCACTACTAGTGCCATCTAAGAGGGGCAGTGGATCGTCGAGCTGAGAAGAGTGATAGCAGCATTGGCATCGGCCATATTGTGTTCTTATAAAATACAGTGAATATATTGACGTTGAGACAAGAACACGCCCCTAGAAACAAGAATCACCTCCACACCAAGAAAGTGATGTAGTTTATCAAGATCTTTAAGGGAAAACCTGCGGGATAGTTGAAGAATAAACTCATGTAGAAGAGTTAAATCATTTCTAGTTACAACAATATCATCCACATAAACGAGAAAGTAAATGACAGTAGATCCTATTGCATAAATGAAGAGTGAGGCGTCTGCTATTGACTTGCGGAATCCAAAGCTGACAAGGAAAGCAGCAAGAGCAAGATACCACGCCCGAGGAGCCTACTTAAAACCATAGATGGCTTTGTTGAGTTTGCAAATATAGTCAGGGTGTGCGAAATCCTTATAGCAAGAGGGTTTCTCCATGCACACCTCCTCATGTAGTGTGCCATTCAGAAAAGCATTGTTCACATCTAATTGGCACAGCGGCCATCCACGTGATATAACCAGGGTAAGAATAAGTCGTACAGTCACCAACTTAGTAACCGAACTAAAAATTTCAAAGAAATCACGCCCCAGTTGTTATAAGAAACCATTGGCCACTAATCTAGCCTTGTATCGGTCGATAGAACCATCCAACTTCCTTTTGATATGGAATTCCCATTTGCAATGAATGAGACGGTGCCTATTGCGAGGAACAAGTTTCTAGGTAGTGTTGCATTGCAGTGCAGAATGCTCATCGTCATGGCAGCTCGCCATTTCGCACACTTCCGGGCCTGTAAATAGGTCAGAGGTTCTGCCACAATAATAAGAGCATTAGTTGCAACAGTGTTGACAAAATAGTCATTAAAATAACAAAAATTTAAATGTCGCTCACAGACTGGTCTAGTGGACTAAGACACGATAGACAAAGAGGGTAGGGATGCTGAGGACGGAGAGGATGGTAATGATACAGAGGTAGAGCCTTGAGAAAGGGCAGGTTGCACCGACGCTGGAAGAGGAGAAAGGGAAGAAGAGATATGTGTTTCAGATGGTGGAGGGGATGGAGTATGGATTTGGATGGCAAGTTGGTAGGAAGAAGGCAACAATGTGGGGGGTAGCGTGCGCAACAGTGAAGGAGGAGTGGAGAAATCAGCCACTGTCGAAGTAATAATAGATTCAGAGTACGGAAAGACATCGAGAATGAACTTGACATGATGAGAGACATATATTTTGGCAGAGGAGAGTTCAAAGCATTTATACGTAGACTGAGAACTTGAATACCCAAGGAAAACACATAAAGCCGACCGGGGTTCAAGCTTTGTGGTATTATAAGGACGCAACCATGGGAAGTATAAACAACCAAAAGGTTTCAACTTGGCGTAGTCTGGACATTTTGTGAACAGGGATTCATAAGGCGATTTATTGGTGAGAATAGGTGTGAGTAAACAGTTGATAATATAGACCGTTGTATGAAAGGCATACGTCCAAAAGAACAGAGAGAGAGAGACCGGCGGTATGAAGAAGGGATAAACCGGTTTCAACAATGTGACAATGACAACGTTCTGCCGTACCATTTGCTCAAGTGTGTAGGGCGAGGTGGTAAAGTGAGAGATGTCATGAGTGTTTAGAAGAGGAATTAGTTTGACAAACTCTCCGCCATTGTCTAAGAAGAGAGACTTAATAGCCCGACCAACATATTTTCAACCAGAAGTTTAAATTGTGAGAAGAGACTAAACACATCAGATTTTTGTTTCATAGGATACTAGCATATATAGTTGGAAAAATGATCAACAAACAACAAATCATAGCGACAACCATCAATAGAACACTGAGAAACACTTCAGACATCAGTATAAATTAAATCGAGTGGAGCTACACTAGTTAATGTGTTAAAGGAAAAAGGTCGCTTATGACTTTTATTGATATTCACGAAACACAATGAAATTTGGAGACAGATGCAAATTTGGACAAATCCTTGCATTGACAAAGGACAACACCTAAAGTTTTATTGTTGGGATGACTAAGCCGGTGATAAAGGTCTGACACAAAAGAAACTGCAATAGATGTGTCTTGGACACTGGATGCAGCTAATTGAAGACCACGTGGAAACACGTACAAATTAGTTTTGCTAAGTCCCTAGAGGAGTGGCGTTCTTGTCCGTGCATCCTTTATAAGAAAATGGGTTGAGAAAAATTAAACCGTGACATTATTAATACGACATAATTGAGACACAAAAATAAGATTTGTTTGTAACTTAGGAGCACAAAACACATGAGAGAGAAGAAGGGGAGGTGTTAAGGTAAGTAAAGATGATTGACCAGTGTGAGATATTTAAACTCTTACCGTTACCCAAATGAATTTCATCTGGCCCTCCATATTCCATGAACGGTTTAAGAGCAGCAAGGTCATTTGTGACATGATGAGAAGCCCCACTGTCAATTAACCATTGAGATTCAAACTCCCCCGCAGAGGTTGTTACATGCATTGTGGGCCCACTATTGTTACTAAATGAGCAATTATTCACGCGTAAAAAGTGTTATAATTTTCTGCTGAAACGGGTGTCATGACCAGAGATCTCACAAAACTGACAAAATTGGCCATTGTGACCCTACTGCTGATGTGATTGGCCAGAGCTTGCCTGCCGATGTCCATTGCGTCCCCCACAGAAGGAGCCACCTCCACGACTAGAATTATTATTGCCACGGTTGCTACTAGCGCCAGAGCCTGTTCGATTAGCATAGTTCGTCGTTGCAGTAACTGTGTCATTAGCGAGCATACGATATTTAATTTCACGTTCATAATCAACAAGAATATCTGACAGTTCCTCCCAGGAAAGACACTCTCGACCGCGAAGAGATTGGAAGATCGCTAAGTAGTTCTCCCCTAACTGGGTCATAATGATGACAACAAGATCATCATCAGTAAATGGACTACCGGCCAAGGCAAGTTCCGTGGAAATGGCAATCATGTACCTAATAAATGATTTAATCGAGCAATTTCTACGAGTATTCTTGACAAGTTTGGCTTTGAGTGAGATAACACGCCCTCGGGACATGCTCGCTAAATTTTTTATCAAATGGTTCCATGCATCATTAGAAGTAGCCATAAGAGCAATGAGGGGTTGAACTACTTCTGAGCAACTGCCCAAAATTTCATTGAGAAGAATTGCATCCTAATGATACCACACTTTGTATGCAAGGTTTACTTGTTTATGCTTCGTGTCCAAGAATTGGGATGGAGTAGTAAAGGTATCATCTATGTACCCAAGTAGATCCAGACCAATGAGAGTAGTTTGAACTTGTCGCCGCCATACCAAAAAATTTGTTTTGCAGAGCTTGATTGGGACGAAGAAATCGGCGTAGCCAGATGAATCGGCTCAACTGGGGACGAAGAAATCGTGGAAGACATTAACATAATGGTGGATCGAAAGACACTCTACTGAGAGACAATGGCTTTGATACCATATAAGAGCTTGCTTTGAACTGATAATATTATTAAGATTCTAAGCTCTTTTTATAATACAGAATCCGAAAGATGTTTAACTACAACTAATTACAAAATGAGATTTATCAACATAGATAATTATATTTTTATCTAGTCGTGCAGTTAGGTTAATACTAACAAACTAACAATACTCAGGGGCGGACCTAAAAGTTGAAATATGGGGCTGCAGAGCTTAAATTGAATATGTATTATAAAATATAATTAAATTAAGTTCTAAATTTAAATCAACAAACACATAAAACATAAATATATAAATAAACCATAATAAAACATCATTTCATTAGCATGTTATAAAATTCAATAATAAAGTATCATGTTCTTAAAAAAAAAAGTGTTAATCCCACCATCAAAAATTAAGAAATTCGAAAAATAAACAAACAAATATGTGCACAAACATGATAAAAATAAAATTTTAAGGAAAAAAAAAAGTAAAACTAATGATAACAAATAAAAGTATTGAATCAAATTTTCTATTTTCCTATAAAACAACACAACATAGTAGTTTTAGAAAAATAAAGAAAAAAGAATAAATTACATCGGGTATTAGTAATAGTATAAAGTAATACACTAGAATGATATCATTTCAAGAAACAAAGTAACCAATAATTTTCAATAAACACAATATAGTATAAAGAATAAAGTAAAAATAAAGAGATTATATTTAGTATTATACGAATAATACAATTATATATTATTAAAGAAAAAAAATTCAAATATTGGCTCAAACATTGAAAAGACAAAACATACACCACTATAATAATATTAAGAAAAAGAAAAATAAAAAGAAAGAGAAAAAAAAAAAAGCAATTACTTTAATAACTATAGTTTTTGGTTGTATGCAAGGAGTTAGATTGAAAAAGAATGATGTGTGAAAAGAGAAGATGGATTGAAGAAGAATGATGAGTAAAAAGAGAAAATGGATTGAAGAATGATATATATTGCTTGTGTATACGGTTAGATGTCTTTTCATATTCTGAGCGAAGTTATTTATATTTTTTTACTTTGAATTATTATAATGATTTTTATCTTTTTATTTCAGTATTATTAATTTTTTTTTCGGACGAGTAGGATTGGATGCAACCCCACGTTCTATACTAGGTCCGCCACTGACCATACTAATCTAGTCATATACTTAAGTAGTTTTATTAGTAAGAATAGTAAAAAAAGAAAGTTATGATATTAGGTGTAAATTTATTTATTTTTTTTTTTAGAAAAAATGTAATTTAATGTAGACATAGGATAGACCCCTAGTATAAATATGGTTGAATTACTTATTTTTAACCACAAATTAACAGTATATGTCACTAATTTCATTAGCTATTTTCACTCTATTTTACATCAAATCAAAATAAAATATTTTTAACTTTACAAAATGGTTAGCTTAAAAAAATTCTAATACAAAATAATTCCTCCCTTTCTTACACGTGCATGCTTGATATATTATTAATAGTACAAAATTATTAATGAAATATGCTATTAATTTTTAAAATTTTTTAATATGTGGTGGGAATTTCACAGTTTAAACTAATATTAATATTAATATACATATATATGTTGTGAACATGGTGGATTTCCACCTCCTACTTCTATGTGTAGTACATGCAAGTTAGATGTGTATGTAAATAGAAACGTGCAGCCTCTGTACTCTATATATATTAGATCAATATCAAAGAACATATACAGTTGCAATCTGCTTTAATTTCTTCTTGTCTCTATGTACAATTATATTCACAATTTGGTTGTTCAACATTTAAACATCCAATCCAAGATTACCAAGTATTTTCTGATCCGAATTTATTTTCCAATTAATATTAAACTGTTTTCTTCTAACCTATTTCTATTTTATTTTTACAATACGTTATCAGCACGAGTATGCTCTCCAGTTGCCGCTTTGACGGATCTTCTGGATCATAAAGTGTTGGGTATCGTTTTTTCTGGGTTATTGCTGATTGAAAAAAATTGTTGTGATATGAAAATAGAAAAAATGTCGGATCTGAAAAAACTGGATTTCCATACACTGAAACTATCTGGAAGTAATTATTTAGCATGGGTGATGGATTTGAAAATCCACTTACGAGCCAGAGATCTGTTGGATACTGTTGAGGAACAAAATCAAACTTCCATGAAACAAAAATCTCAAGCTATGGAGATTATAAGACACCATATAAATGAAAGCTTGAAATCTGAATATTTAAATATGGAAGATCCACTTGAGTTGTGGAACGCGTTGAAAAACAGATATGAACACAGAAGAGAGGTTGACCTTCCAAAGGCCCAATATGAATGGAATCAGTTGAGATTCCAAGATTTTAAATCTGTCAGTGAGTATAATTCTGAACTCCACCGAATAACAACAATAAAAGAATCTTGTGGAGAAAAAGTAACAGATAAAGAAAAAATTGAGAAAACTCTTTCCACTTTCCATGCCGATAAGGTGTTGATATCGTCGGGTTTTCGACAACATGATTACAAAAGTTTTGGTGATTTAATTCTAAGTTGACATTATTGGAACAATATGATCAACTTTTGATGAGAAATCATGAATTACAACCACCTGGTACTGTGGCACCACCAGAAGTAAATAATAATACATTTCGTGGTCGTGGAAACCTAAAATCGTGGTCGAGGTCGTCGTTTTAGCCGTGGTATTGAACGTGGTCGTGGTCGTGGCCGCGATAATAATAATAGAGGTCGTGGACGAGACCGATATAATGGAAGAAGTGGAAATAGGTTTCATCCGTATAATCGTGGAAACCTGGTTTGGACTAGAGATGAAACCCAGAACATGAATGAAAATTCAGGGAATAGAAATAATAATAATTCCCAAAATGTCTGTTACAAATGTGGAAGCAGTGATCATTTCCACTGTCAATGTCGAACCTCCTAACACCTGATAGATTTGTATCAAGCTTCCTTGAAAGGAAAGAATCCTGTAGAGGCAAACGTTGCCTATCTGGAAAGTGGAGAGGGAACCTCCCAGAAGAATGTTTCGAGTTTTCATACCTCTGATTTCTTCGATGATTTGGATATTGAAAATTTCATAAACTACACTGAAGATTAGAATGAAAATAAGAAGGCAACCTGAATTACATATCTGTAAATATGAATAGGAGTGATGGAAATATTTCTGACTGATTTTTGTAATTTTGTTGTATATATCTTTGTAATTAAAGTCAGAAATATTTATGGATATGTTTTGTACTGTGAATATTAATGTAAATATCTTGTTTATGTGAATAGAATATGGAAGTTCAAGGTGTTTGTTTAATTGATAGCTCAACCACTCATTCTATCCTCCGAGATAAGAAATATTTCCTAAATATATCCAATTATAAGGCTTAAGTGAATACTATATCTGGTCCCGCTAATTTAATTGAAGGATATGGTAAAGCCATAATCCTATTGGAGAAGGGAACAAAAATCTGTATCCAGAATGCTTTATATTTAAGTAATTCCAAAAGAAATTTGTTGAGTTTCAAAGATATAAGAAACAATGGATATCATGTGGAAACAGTGAGTGAACAAAATGTGGAGTATCTATATATAACATCCATTGTTTTTGGACAAAAAGTCATTCTGGAAAAACTCCACACATTATCATCAGGTTTATATTATACAAAAATATCCCCAATTGAAGCGTATGTAAATATGCGCCAAAAGATATTGGATCCCAAAAGTTTTCAATTATGGCATGATAGACTTGGCCATCCTGGATCTACAATGATACGTAGAATTATTGAAAACTCAAATGGACACCCATTAAAGGATCAGAAAATCCTATTATCAAATGATTATTTTTGTACATCCTGTACTCAAGGAAAGTTGGTAATCAAATCATCTCATGTTAAAGTGAATTTCGAATGTCCATCATTTTTGCAAAGGATCCAAAGGGATATATGTGGACCAATTAATCCATAAAGTGGCCCGTTTCGATATTTTATGGTGTTGATCGACGCATCTGCAAGATGGTTGCATGTTTGTTTGTTATCAACCCGTAATTCAGCATTTGCTAAGCTGCTTGCCCAGATAATTAAATTGAGAGCACAAATCCCAGATTATCAAATTAAATCCATTCGTTTGGATAATGCTGGGGAATTTACATCAATGGCATTTGATGATTATTGCATGTCAATCGGAATTAATGTGGAGCATCTAATTCCGCACGTTCATACCCAGAATGGGTTGGCGAAGCATTGATCAAAAGGCTTCAAATGATTGCTCGCACTTTGTTGTTACGAACCCAATTACCAATTTCTGCTTGGGGACATGCAATATTACATGCAGCTACGCTGATACGGCTTAGACCATTGGAAATCACGAATATTCTCCATTACAGTTAGTAACTGGACATAAACCAGATATCTCACATTTGAAAGTTTTTGGTTGTCCTGTATATGTTCCCATATCACCTCCTCAAAGAACCAAAATGGGACCCCAACGTCGTCTTGGAATTTATGTGGGTTATGACTCACCATCGATAGTTAGATATTTGGAACCCATGATTGGGGATTTGTTTACCGCACGTTTTGCGGATTGTCATTTTAATGAATAATAATTCCCACGACTTGGTAAAAATGAGACTCCTATCAGAACAAATAATGAACTCATATGGAAAAATGAGAAGTTATATTATCTAGATCCACGTACTGGTCAATGTGAAAGTGAAGTGCGAAAGATTATTCATTTACAAATGGTTGCTAACCAATTACCAGATAATTTTACCGATACAACTAGTGTGACTAAATCTCATATCCATGCTCGAAATACACTCGCTCGACTGGTAGTTCCAATTGATAAATCTAAACAAATGATAGCAAACGAATCATCGGAAATCCAGAGAAAACATGGTAGGCCCGTTGGGTCCAAAGATAATGTACCACGTAAACGAAAAGGTCCAAATGAGAATGTTATTAAAGAAATGCTCCCGAAAGATACCACATCTCAAGATCTGCAAATTGTGGAAGTTGAAAATCCTAATCATGAAAGAATATCTGAATCCAGAAATGAGGAAGTATCAATAAATTATACGAAAGAAATCTGGAACCGTAAAGATGTTATGTTAGACGATATGTTTTCGTATGCAGTAGCAACTGAAATAATAAATGATGAATATGAACCCCAGTCCATTAAGGAATGTAAAGAACGAAATGATTGGCCAAAATGGAAAGATGCAATCCAGGCTGAATTGGATTCGTTGAATAAACGAAGTGTTTTTGGGCCTATAGTTAAAACACCTGAGGGTGTCCAACCAGTCGGTTACAAATGGGTATTTGTTAGGAAACGAAATGAGAGAAATGAGATTGTTAGATATAAAGCCCGTTTGGTTGCTCAGGGTTTCTCTCAAAGGCCTGGGATTGATTTCGACAAAACGTATTCACCTGTAATGGATACGATAACTTTCCGATTTTTAATTGGTTTGGCCAAAGAAGGAAATCTCGAAATGCATTTAATGGATGTGGTTACTGCTTATCTGTATGGTTCCTTGGATACTGATATTTTCATGAAACTTCCAGAATGGTTAAAACTTCCTGAAATAAATAATGATAGTAGTTTATATTCTGTAAAGTTACAAAGATCATTATATGGATTAAAACAATCCGAACGAATGTGGTATAATCGTCTGAGTGAATATCTGATTAAAGAAGGGTACGTCAATGACGTTATATTCCCATGTGTGTTCATTCGAAAATCAGGATCCAGTTTTATAATTATAGCAGTTTACGTTGATGATATGAATTTAATCGGAACACAAGATGAAATTCAGAAAACTGCTGAATATTTGAAAAGGGAATTTGAAATGAAAGACCTGGGGAAAACAAAATATTGTCTTGGATTGGAAATAGAGCATAAATCTGATGGGGTTTTGATCCATCAGAAAGCTTATACTGAGAAAATTCTGAAACATTTTAGTTTAGAAAAATGTCATCCATTAAGTACCCCAATGGTAGTTCGTTCCCTTGATCCTAAAAAGGATCCATTTCGACCCAAGGATGATGATGAAAATATCTTGGATTCTAGAACACCATATTTGAGTGCTATTGGTGCCCTTCTATATCTAGCCCAATGTACGAGACCAGATATAGCTTTTGCTGTTAACTTATTGGCTAGAAACAATTTCGCTCCGACCCGTCGTCATTGGAACAAAATCAAACATATTCTCAGATACCTTTGTGGAACAGTAGATTTGAGACTATTTTACTCAAATTCAGATAAACCTTCTAGTTTGATTGGTTATGCTGATGCTGGTTATCTCTCAGATCCGCATAAAGCCCGTTCTCAAACTGGGTATATTTTTACATACAATGGTACGGCTATCTCGTGGAGATCCGTAAAACAAACTCTGGTTGCCACATCTTCGAATCACGTTGAAATATTGGCATTACATGAAACCAGTCGGGAATGTGTCTGGTTGAGATCTGTCATAAGTCACATCCAGAGTTCATGTGGGATTCCCCAAAATATGAATGAACCCACAATAATTTTTGAGGATAATGCCGCTTGTATCGCCCAAGTGCGAGGTGGATATATCAAAGGGGATAGAATGAAGCACATCTCACCCAAATTTTTCTACACCCACGAGCTTCAAGAGTCTCGACAAATCGATGTGAAGCAAATCAGGTCATCAAGTAATCTCGCGGATTTATTAACGAAGACTTTACCGACATCGACTTTCGAAAAGCTAGTTTATGGAATAGGAATGCGGAAGCTCTCCAGATTAGAAAATTAGGTTTATGGGTGTTGTAAACAGTGGGAGTTTTTGTAATTGGATTTCACAATGGTACTCTTTTTCCATCGTCCAGTTTTTATCCCACTGGGTTTTTCTGGTAAGGTTTTAACGAGGCAGTCAATAGGTGGAATCCAAGGGGGAGTGTTATGAACATGGTGGATTTCCACCTCCTACTTCTATGTGTAGTACATGCAAGTTAGATGTGCATGCAAATAGACACGTGCAGCCTCTGTACTCTATATATATTAGATCAATATCAAAGAACATATACAATTGCAATCTGCTTTAATTTCTTCTTGTCTCTCTGTTTCTCTCTGTACAATTATATTCACAATTTGGTTGTTCAACATTCAAACATCCAATCCAAGATTACCAGGTATTTTCTGATCCGAATTTATTTTCCAGTTAATATTAAACTGTTTTCTTCTACCCATTTTTATTTTATTTTTACAACAATATATATATGCATATATATATATATATATATAAAAATTAATTTGTAATATAAAATGTAGATGAGACTAGAGACATAAATATGGTCCAACTACTTCCTTCTCAACTACCAACTAACACAGTTATTTCTCTTTAAATACTCGAAACTTCATTTCAACGCAATAAATTTCACAGTTATGACTTACTTGTACACTCCAATGCGCCATATTATATATTAAATCGAACCTAAGAGCTTCACTTTCACTGTGATGTGGATAAGAGAAAATGATTTTCTTCTTTCGGAGAGATATTGAGTCTCTATTCAAATATTGGTATAATTATTATTATTTTTTTAATCCTCTTAAAATTTTATCGTTTATTTGTTTACACTCCCAAATTCCTTTACGATCATGAGCTTTAGGAATTCAAGCAGATCAAGCAGATTGAGGTGAAACAGATCCGATCCTCGAATAATTTTGCAGATTTATTAACAAAAATTTTACCAACTTTAACGGTTACAAAATTGGTTCTGGAGATCGAAATGCTGAAACTAAAATTTTCAAATTAAAGCACTAAAGCTGAATGGCTTTTCATCCGTATATGTACTTGAGACGTGGAGTGAAATTCTGAAACGAAAATTTTCAAATTAAAGCACTAAAATACTGTCCAGCTTAATGGCTTTTCATCCGTATATGTTCTTGAGACGTGGAGTATAAGAGTTTGTTTGTTTTTGTAAATAGTGAATAACTCATCATCTATGCTTATATGAGGTAATGATATTCAGATGAAAAAAATCTGCATGCTTAGTTGAATACGAAGTGTATCCACCTCTTTACTTCTTTTATATGATTTATTTATTTATTTTAAAATATATATTTTACATAATTTTTTTAAAAAAATTATTAAGGAGAATTTCGGGAATAAACAAATTTCTACCTTCAAAAGTACGCCAACCTCATCCTAGCCAACCCATCACGTAAATATACGACAACTATTTACTTTTCAATTATATCATCCCATATTTTCCAATAGTTTCATTTTCTTTCAATATATAAAAAGAATTTCATATTTGTATGCTCATTTTCTCTTTCTCACTCTAAATCAAACTAAAACAACTCATTTTGATCCTTACTAAAAAACAAAGTGTAAAAGTCAACAAAATCCATTATACATTATTAAAATTACAATATTATTAATAAAATAGAGAAATATCAAGGATAGTAAAAAAGAAAGTTATGAGATTAGGTGTAAATTTGTTTTAAAAATAAAAATAAAAATCTAATTTAATGTAGACATAAGATAGACCCCAATATAAATATGGTTATATTACTTCATTTTCAACTACAAATTAACTTCATGTTAAACACAAATTATCGTTATCAAATTTATTACTAATCTCATTAGCTATTTTTAGTGTATTTTATATCAAATCAAAATAAAATATTTTCAACTTTACAAAATGCTTAGTTTTTTTTTTTTTTTAATCTAATTCAAAATAATTCCTCCATACTTGATATATTATTAATATTACAAAATTATTAATGAAATCCCAATATGTTTCATTTTTTTATTTTTTAATATTCGAAAAGAATTTCAAAACTTAAACTAATTAATATATATATATATATATATATATATAAACTAGTAATATAAAATGTAGATGAGACCGGTGATATAAATATGGTCCAACTACTTCCTTCTCAACTACCAACTAATACTATTCATTTCAACGCAATAAATTTTACAATTATGACTCACTCGTACACTCGAATGCGCCATATTATATATTAAATCGAACATAAACAGATTCTTTTTCATTGTGATGTGGATAGAAGAAAATGATTTTCTTCTTTCGGAGAGATATTAAGTCTGTATTCAACTATTTGGTATAATCTTTTTATTATTGTGTTGTTTTTTAATCTTCTTAAAATTATATGGTTTATTTGCTTATCTGGTTTATTATTTGTAGAATGATATTTGGCCGTTGAATTTGCTTTCCATGAAATGGAAGGTGTCGGAAAAAATAAGTAAATTTAATATCTCCTTACCTTTCTGCCCACATTAAGAAGAGCCGAACAATCTCTCTCCTTTAGGTGCGTATGCTCTTGTGCGTGTTTGAGCTTTGAATCTGATATAATTTCTGTTGAATAGTTAGGAAGGTTTTCAATATCAGCAAGCCTTTCTTTGCGTTTAAAGGGAAAATGATGGACTCTATGTTTTGCTGGTTTGGAAGAAGATTAATGTGAGGAAGAAAGTGGATATCTGCGAGTAGACAGACTCATTTGATACATCACATTCTATCAGGTATTGGAGAAGACCTCAGACATGTTTGTATCAGGACAATGGCATCTCTCAGCAAAAGAACATGCCTAGTATCTGTATATTGTATCTAATTGAAATGCATACATGTTTAGTATGTACAAAATAACACAATACTCATGTATGATGGAATGGAAGGTGTTGGAAAAACATTTAACTGTAGACAATTGTATCTCCTAAATAAGAGATCTCAATTATTCTATGAATAAGAGCAGGGGAGGATCTTCTTTTTATTGATTGTATTCATTTTTTATTTTAAATTTTTAAAACTCAAACTATCTACATTTTCTATTATAGAGATAATTGAGTTTAGATTTTGTTCAATCTGGGGTGAGGAAAAAAAAAAACCAAATTCATTCAAAATAGATTTCATTCTGTATTTGTCAAAATTGAAATATTTTCGATTAGATTTTATTTTATTAGTAATTGTATCCGGTCCAAATTTACTATTATAATTATTTATATATTGTAAAATTAATTTTTATATTATAATTTATAAAAGTCCAAATAAAAAAATTTAAAATTATAATCCGTATAACATTAAAAAAAAAATTAAAATAAACCAAAATATATCCACATTAAATAAATCGAATCGAATTAAAATTTTTTATTCAATTCTACTAAATTAAAAATAGAAATTTTCTCCGCCCATCCATTGAATGTCTCATGTTGATTTATGTACTAGGTATAAGTTTATTATGGAAATGTTATATTGTCTTTAGCCTCCGGTGAGAGGTAAGTTCTTTTGAAAGATAGAGAGATTGGTGTATGGCTTCTTTAATTTGAGATAAATGAAATTATCTTTAAGTATAAGAGTCCCACTAAAAATTCTCTTTGAGTCATTTTGAAGATTTTTTTTCAAGAGAATTTTTTACTCTACTGAATTTAAATTTCTTAAGTGAAACTTGGGTTACTATATTTCACTGTATAGGGATCATTCTAAAATTAGAGGTGTCGTTCGAGATAAATTTGAAAAATTTTGGTATTTTTTCTTTTCCAATATTGACTCTTGTAATCTTTGAGAAAAAATCTTTTAGCAATTTAATTACTATCCATATTTTAAAAAAAAAAAAAAAAATTCTAGTAGTGGTTAGAGATTGTTTCTCTTTGAATTTGATTCAGCTGTTTGTGCAAAGTTGGTTTTCTAATTAGATTATTCAAACCTTAGATGTTTCAATGTTTCTTCTGCATATTAGACAGTACGTGGCTTTTACTTTAGAATTATTCATTTTTTTATAACCTTTCGGAATTATAACTCATTAGATATAGCTTTGACTCATAAGGAATCTTTAGATCTTGCTATATTGCTGCTTGGTTGTACTTCAATTGGGGTTGAACTTACTCTAATATCAAATTTTTTTATTGCAATATAAGCGATGGACTTGTGTATACCTCTTAACTTCATCGTAGCTATCTTCAAGTATCTCATCTTACTTTCTTTCCGGTACCTTGTAGTGGTTATGGTAAGATCAAATTGCAAAGAGCTTGCTAGGGGTGGACACTTGTCTCGGGGTGCACCATTTAAGGGTATTTCCCTATTCCGCAAAGATTGGGAAATTTATGTTTAGGTCTACAATCAATAAATTGGGTACATTCCATATTAAGAATGGTCAAGCCGGGCTCGGGCCATCCATTCTTCGGACAAAATATTTTTGAGCATATCAAACAATTGGTATTAGGAGTCGAAATTCGGTCTAGCTCGTGTGCCCAACATAACAAACAACCACTTCATATCTTCTATCAAAATACCAATGCACTAAATTATGGTGTGAACTCATGAGCCGGTCAGTCCAGTATAGACGCATGAATTGGCAGATGTCCACCAAAGAATATTATTTCTTAATTAATATGGAAATCAAAATATATTAAAATGGGAAAAGTCAATTTATAGAAAATATTAGTCATAATTATAATGAAATTTCACCAGGTGGGGGATATTTTCTCCTTCGAAAACCCTATAAATAGACCATCACCCAAGAAGAAAGGTTATTCAGAAATACTTAGAGAGACATTTCTAAAATATTTATCAATCACATATTTAAGGTCTCACAAAACTAAAGAAAAAAGGTCTGTTATATGATTTTTTTACTACGACTCTCACAGTTTGGCTCCTCTCTTGGAGCCGTTGAAGATTTCAACATAGGTTTTATGTAGCTTCATTACTTTCATAGATATGGACAACCAAGAGAGTTTGACACCTAGTATGGAGGAACAATTAGCCGAGTTAAAAGTTGAGTTGAAGAAACACAAAGCTGAGTTGGAACTGCTTATGATAGAGAACATAGCTTTGAAGAAACGTCTAGACAAATTCGGCAAAAGAACTAAAAGGCAGCATGGAACTAGAGGTCGACCTAGAAAAAAAATCCCTTAATAAACAAAACTCTAGTTTTCAATGACACAGAAGATGAAGGAGAAGACCCAAAAAAATAAAATATTATTCTGACAAATAAAAAATGTACGAACTCGAATCAATGAAAGAGGCGAAGACAAGGAAGACCGGATGGAAAAGAAATGGGCCAAGCTCACCAAAACCTCGAGGAAAGGGGGAAATAAAACCACCTTCCGTTGAGAATCCACCACAAGATATATTGACGACTTATTCTCTTCTTAGATATCACGCACAACCATTCTCTCTGCCTTATGCCAAACTATATGACGTCATCACAGATCCAAAAGACCATATAGGGGGTACTAAAATTGTATGGTCATATATAACATCCTCTTGGAGTTTTACGAAGTGGTAATGTGCAAAGCGTTCAGCTCTAGCCTCTTAGGCTCCGCGTAGTGGTATTTTTTTTCCCTTTCTTCTAATAGCATCCACTCATTCATAGAGCTTATGACCAAATTTGTCAGTCACTTATCCATCCCATAACAAGAAATCCAAGATTGACGATGAAGATCTTTATGGGCTGCTGGGAGAAATTTGTCATCGCCATCTTTATAAAAAGGATAATAAAAGACAAGCGAGTGCACATAGAACTCACCAGGAAGAGACTGAAACCTTCTCGGACCTAAAAGACACAGTGGAAGGATGGATAGCCTACAAGGATGACATGGAGAAAAGAAGATCCATGGGAATGGATTATGTTTTACAATTTTAAATGTTGAATTTTTTTAAGAAGATCCATCACTACCTTACTTCACTTCAAGCCCCAGAAAGTAATATAATAACCCAAATTTGACATATCGATTGTTTTCATCATGAAAGGCTTAAAGTTAATAAGCTATCTCATATAATTAACATAAAGACAAACCATGAAAAAATAATATCATCGTATTTTTTAATGTAAGGAGTATGCTCGTGTAAACTTCTTTTAAAATTATTTTTAACTAAAATTAAGTCAATTTTGTTATACCATGCAATGTTGCTTATTTAAAGTCATATTTAATGTCTTTTGAGCTTAAAAAATCTTCATTTTCCCACCATCAATAAAAAAAAAATCTTTCAGGTTGTGTAAACAAATACCTCGTTATTTAATTCTCATTTAACAAAAAAGCCTTAACAACAAAATAAAAAAAAAAAAAATAGACCATTTATGTTTTACAATTAAGGTTAAAAATTTCTTACTATTTCAAAATAATCCTTTATGGAGAATTTTTCAACAAATTCGACAACTTTTTATTAAGTATACTCTTACAACTAATCAGACCTTGAATTTCTAAATTGTTGTTTCAATATGGTACTTAGTGTGATTTACCCACTTTAAGCCAATAACATTCTTATCTTTTTGTAAGTCAACTAACTCCTATATTTCGTTCTTCCAAATTAGTGATGTCTCTTCATCAATAATATCAAAATATATTTGGTTATTTGCTGATTTATTATAGCAAGTGGAGTTGCAGACATATAAAGTGAAAATCGAAGAAGCATAAATCTCCTCAAGGAACAAAATTTCTTTGGAGGAGTTTATACAGATGAACTTGAGGAGACTAATATAGTATTACTATTTGGACTTAGTGATAAATAAATATTATTGGATGGACTGCTCAAAGTTACTGGTTCTAGAGGTTTTGCTACTAGCATATTTTATAGAATAGAGAATTTATTGGCATTGTAGGAATAAAGGTATTACTCCAAACCCAAGCTTCTACTTTATCAAACATGAAAGCTCTGCTTATAATAAATTTTTCACTTCTTGGGTTATAAAGTTTATATGCTTTAGATTGAGGATTTTTTTAGGGTCGAACACCACAAACAATCAAAGATAAAGTGTAAAGAAAGACTATAGTAAAGAGGCACACAAATTTACGTGGTTTGACAATTTGGCCAATCCACCGGTGACTAGGATTTTATTTCACAGTGATATATTCTTTTGTTACCAATACATCAAGGAAACAAATATTTATAGCTTAGAAGAATATAAGATATAAAAACATGCCTAATAAAGTGCTTCAATTATATAGGCTTAGTGTATACCTTAAATCCATTATTAGGCTCCATATCTTAACGATTCTCCAATTTGGAGACCAATCCAATCATCCCAAAATATTTTCATTCTCAAAATCAATATACCCAAATACCAATATTGACCCCACCTAATCGTACACCTCCTAGACTAGTATAGTAGTAGACCAATTAAGGTTTTACGTAATCCCAATTTCCCATAATTAACAACTTTAGTCAACATTTATGCTAGATTCTTGGCATGCTCAATTTTCTTCAAACACATCTCACATTCTTCCACCATATTGCTAGTGAAATGATACCTACGCCGGATGTGCTTGGTTCTAAAATGATACACTGGGTTTTTCACCAATTATATGGCATATTGACTGTTAGTGAAGAGAGCCTTATTATGTTGCTTCTTACCTAACTCCTCCAAATAATCAGTCAACCATATCATCTCTTTACCAGCTTCAACTATTGCAATATATTCAGCCTCTATAGATGATATAGAAATAAACTTTTGAAGTTCAGACATCCAGCTTACTACTATCCCATCTATAATGTAGACATACCCAGATGTACTCTTACTAAAGTCCACATCACGCCAAGATCAGCATCAACAAAATCTTCTAGTACTACCTTACCATTCCTCTAGCAAAGTGAGGTACTAGTCATTCCCTTCAAGTATCTCAAAGCCATTTTAAATCTTCCCAATGATCTTTCCCCGGATTTAATGTGTATATACTAACAGCTCCAACAACATGTGTTATATTAAGTCTATTGCAAACCATAGCATACATCAAACTTCTAACTGCAGAAGTAGAAGGTACATTTGTCATGTGTTCACACTCCTCAGCTGTCTTGGGTGATTGCTCATTTGATAATTTTTTATGATTTGTTAAAGGAGTACTCCTGAACTTAGCATTATCAACTTTGAACTTATCAACTTTGAACTTGGACAACATCTTCTCAATGTATCGCTCCTAGGACAAATTCAACATTTCTAGAGACCTATCTCGAGAAATTCTCATCCTTAGAATTTTCTTTGCTGCACCAAAATCCTTCCTCTCAAACTCTAATGACAATATTCTTGTGAGATTATTTATCTTCTTTATACTTGAACCTGTAATCAACATATCATCCACATACAAGAGTAAAATAATATAGGAACCTATTAGTTATTTGAAAAACAATATTGATCCTTTTCACTCCAGTTAAAACCGTTATTGCGCATGAAAAATTCAAACTTTTTGTACCACTATCTTACAGTCTGCTTCCACCATATAATCTCCTCTTAAGCTTACACACCATGTGTTCCTTATCACAAACCTTATAACTTCAGGTTGTTGCATGTAGATTTCTTCTTTCAAACCATATATAAAAAAATAATAATAAATAAATAAATAATAAAAACTATTTTTACATCCATTGGGTCAAGATGCAAATTTTCTTTTACGACAATACTGAACAATATTTTTATTGTAGTTAATTTCACAACAAGAGAGAATATGTAAACGTAGTCAATACATTTCTTTTGTGAGTACCCCTTAACCACTAATCGAGCTTTGATTATCAGATTTAAAATATTTACAAATAAGAAAAATTTTAATTTATAAACTGATTCAAGTACATTCACTTTAAGAGTTTAAATTATATGGGATGATCCTCTATTGCACCGTAGAAAAGCAGTCCATCACATCACGCCACCTAATAAATTAAGTAACTATGAAAAAAATAAATTAATTAATAAATATTTAGTAACTTTTATACACAATTAAAATTAAACATTTATTTATTTTTTATTATTTACTTAAGTGATTGAGTGATACATTATGGTTAACTGCTTCCTATAGTGTAATGAAAAATCATCCATCATAATTTAGATTATAATTTTAAATAAAAAATATATATTTTTAGTTTAACATATTAACTTAAAGAATAGGTATATTTTATATAGTTTCATTCAATCATCATTAATATATTTATATTAATTTAAAAAAAATAATAATAATGTATCAATTTTTATAAAAATATAATTAAAATTTTATAAATTATTAAAACATAATTTTTTTCAAATATATGAAAACATTGCGGGTCCTAGTAATATATAAAAAGCATCTCATATTTTTCAGCCCATTTTCTCTTTTTCAACATATTATATAAATAGTATGTAACACAATTCATTATACATTATTAAAATTACACAATTATTAATGAAATATAGACATATCAAAAGTTTTATAATTACTGAAAAGTATATATATATCTCGTTTGACTTAAATTTATTTTTTTTTAAATCCTAATATTACTGTAGACATATGATAGATTCCATATAAATATGGTTCAACCACTTCATTTTCAAATCACAAATTTCCTTATTTTCATCCTCATATTAATAATATTAAATGTAGTACTAGTCCTATTAGCTATTTTTATCTAATTATATATCAATTCAAAACAAAATATTTTTAACTGTACAAAAATGGTTATTTTAAAAGATATATTTTTAACACAAAAAATTCCTCCCTTTCTTGCACGTATATGCATTATATATTATTGATATTACATATATGTAGTATATATTATTAATATTACAAAATTATTAATAAAATATAAAAATTTTATTTTATTTTTTTAATAATTAAAAGGAATTTCAAAATTCAAACTACCATTAATATATATATATATATATATATTATACAATAACATTAAACGCGGAGTATGGTCTCAACTACTTCCTTCCCAACCACCACCTAACACTATTATTACTAAATACTGTTTTCGCTTTAAATATTCAAAAACTTTATTTCACACACAAACGATTTCATCTTGCATGTGATGCGGTTAGAATGATTTTCTTTTTTGGGAGAGATACTGAGTCTCTATTCTATTACTTGGTATAATATTTTATTATTGTGTTTTTAATTTTCTTTAATTTTTTTTAAAATTATATGATTTATTTGTTTATGTGGTTTATTTGTAGAATGATATTTCGTCGTGGAATTTGCTTTTATTGAAATGGTAGGTGTTGGAAAAAAATAAATAAATTTGGATCCTCCTTACATTCCTGCCCACATTATGCCAGAAGAGCCCATCAGTCTCTCTGGTCTAGGTATGCATTGTTTTGTGCATGTTTGATATCTTTTAACTTTTAACTTTCGATCCGATCTCAACTGACTGAGTTTTGTTTTGGTAATTTGTTGAATAGCAGAAAGGCTTTCAATATCAGCAAGTCTTTCTTTGTGTTTAAAGGGACAATGATGGAGTCTCATATAAGACTGTTTGGTGGGTTTGGAATGGTCTATAGAAAGATTAATGTGAGGAAGGAAGTGGATATCTGTGATCACAAGGTAGTAGACAGACTCATTTGATACATCACATTCTATCCATGTTTGGATCATGACAATGGCTTCTCTCAGCAAAGAAAGAGCTTGTCTTCTAAACCTTAACAGTTTTGGAATTGGGTTCCTTATTATGTAAATTTTTCATGTTTTGATATTGTAGAAATACATACATGTCTAGTATGTACAAAATAACACAATACTAATGTACGATGGATTGAACAAGTTATATATTTTTGTGATATCAAATGGTGTGACAGTACATGGGCTATGGTACTGTGATTAATACAATACTAATATGATGCATTGAATTGAATTCCAAATGAAAAATCAAGAGCTTCAGATTTGCAAATGGGCTGGATTATGTCAATTGTAAAGCCCAACAACACCGTTTTTGTCAGGCCTCGAACTACTTATTAACTATACTTTAATGTACATCAAGACATCGCCCCTCGTGTACAGAAGAGTAGCTCTGGATTTAAGTTCTGGTGTATGACTTCTTGTTTCCGTTTTAAGTAATCTGTTGTTATTGGGTTAATCACCTTAATTAGAGTGTATTTGGAACGGGAGGTGTTCAAAAAAAAAAAAAATAGGGCAAATTACATTAGATAACAGCGAGTTTTTGCAATATTACATTTGTGAACCACTTTTCACTAATTTCATATTAAACTATAGCAACTTTTGAAAAATGTTACATATGAACTAACGTCGTTAAGTTTGCTGTTAGTCAACGCAGACATATAATCTGTGTGCATTCGATCTGTTATCTTTATTAAGTTTCATCTGAAAATGTTACCTGACTTTTTAAAATTGAAATATTTATATTTTTTTAAAAAATATATAATAATAATAATTATTATTATTATAAAAGTATTTTTTAAAAAAAAATAAATTAATATTTTTTAAATATATTTTATTATAAAATGTATATTTTAATTTAAAATACTTCTAAGTAATGAGAAATTAAACTAAAGACGGTGGCTTTAGTTGATAATGGAATAATAAATTATATCTTAACCTAAGTATTTCAAATTTAAGTGCGTATTTTATAATAAAATATTTTTTAAAATATTATTTTATTATTATTATTTTAAAAAAATACTTTTATAATATTTATTATTATTATTTATTTTTTAAAAAAAATATAAATATTTAGATTTAAAAAGTCAGGTAATATTTTCAGCTGAAACTTAACACAGGTAGCAAGTCAAATGCGTTGACTAACGGTAAATTTAATGGTATTAGTGTAGACGTAACATTTTTCAAAAGTCGCTATTATTTAATGTGAAATGAGTGAAATATTCACATCGTAAAAACTCGCTGGTCCCTGATATAATTTACCCCGAAAAAATAGGTGTAAAATTATTAAAACTCGCTACTCCGTAATGTAATTTATCCGGAAAAATATGTAATCGTAGAGAACTTAGTACTCTAATTTTAATGTATTTTTGTTGATGCTTCTCTGGTTGTGCCAGTTGGTTTTCACTATTCTTACCTGCTGAGAGAAAGCTTCTTATCTCCGAGTACAAGAACATGAGAGACCTGTTTGGAGCTTGAATTTCGTGAAGAAGACTGTCAATTATTCTGATGAATAATAGCAGGGGGAGAATTTTTATTTATTTATTTATTTATTTATTTATTTATTTATTTATTTATGACTATCTTCATTTTTCGGTTTTTAACATCAAACTAAAAAAATCTAAATTTAATGAAATAATTATTTTATTCTATTAAATATTTTTCGTTAAGTTAACATGTCAAAATCGTCTATCTAATTTCGTTAATAATTAAATTAATTCAAATCGATATTATAATTCTTTATATATTACAAAATTAATTAACTTAAAAGTTCAGAAAATTAAATTATATGAAAAAACAATTTATAATTATAACCATTATATTATAGTAAAAGAATTTAATTCAATAATAAATATAAACATATTCAAATCAAATAAATTAAAATTTCAAATTAAATAAATTAAATTGAAGTATAAAATTTAACTCTCTTTATTTGGTTTATCACATTAAAAATTAATTTTTCTGAACAAAATCTTTCGTAAAATTATATTATTTTTAGTCTGGATTAGTGAGATAAGTGAGTTAATCATGTTAACAATCCGCTAAAAATCTGCTAATAAAATAAAATAACATTACCTAAAAAAAATTCGGACAGACTTGCAACTTATGCTGATTGAGATTGTTAGGAAATTTCCGCTTCTATCCCAATTTCTTCCTAATTCCTAATTTGATTCAACCAAAACAATCAGCCCAAACACAAACACAATATTTAACGTGGTTCGGCAAATTGTCTAATCCACGGAAAGGTAACAACTTTACTATGAGAAATAAGGATTACAAGTCATTCAGACAATACTCTCTCTCCACACAAAATTGTTTTCTTTCTCAACCAGAATCTCTTTTAGGCGAACAACTCCACCATGGCGAGACAACCCCAATGCAATGATCATTACCCCACTTGGCAGGCATGACCCCAATCCAATGATCATTACCCCACTAGGCAGGCATGATCCCAATCTCAATGATCATTACCCCACTCGGCAGGCATGACCCCAATCCAATGATCATTACCCCACTCGGCAGGCATGACCCCAATCTCAATTCAAAATCTCTTTAATGGCGAGACCCAAACCCCAATGATCATTACCCCCAAAGGTATGACCCTACTCCAATGATCACCACCCCAAAGGTATGACCCTACTCCAATGATCACCACCCCAAAGGGATGGGATACTTTCTTCTTCATGAGACAACTCTATTTATAGTGATCATCAAATATACTTTCCTAATTTGTTTCCTTTCCAACTAAGGAATACAATCAACCAAATTAAGAAAACCAAATCTTTCCAAAACAATGAATCAAACCATTAGGAAATAGATCCAAACTCAAAATAGGAAAACCTTTCTAAAAGGAAATCCTTGTGATTCAAGGCAATCCTAACAAATCTCCACCTTGACTTGAATCACCTCAAACTTTTGAATATATTTCCTTTGATCACTACCAAACCAATTTTGTCTCCATCATTCAATTCATTCTCTATCAAATCCCAAATATTTCTCCACCTCGAATGAGAAACTACCAATTCCCAAATCCAGATGTTTTTCAGTTCTTGATCTCAATCTCATACTTTACCATTCTTCCAATACGTAACAGTCATATTCTGTTCAACATCGCTCCTTCTAAAAATCTCTACAACCCATCTTCACTGTCCAAGTTTAACCTTCATGTGTCTTCTACAACATATCCAAAATTCAGCCTAATCCAACGGTTCATTAAAGAGATATGCCTTTTTTAATCTGGCAGCGCAGGACAGATTCGTGAAACCCATAAACCCAATTGTTGATGTCATATCTCTTTATTCCAATCTTTAATTCACAATCCGAACGATCAAACTTTAGACTTATATGTGTAAAAGATTAGAATCAAATTTGAGCAACATCCAACGGTTGGTTAAGGAGAAATATTCAATTCTTCCAAGCTGTCCAGAAAATTCTGCTGATAAAAATATTCACTAAATTTATCTCACCGATCTACATCATGAATACTAATTCCAAATGAGGTGTCCACTTCAAATTTGATCTTCAAAAAAACCTCCACCAAAGCTCCGATACCAGTTTGTTAGGAAATTTCAACTTCTATCCCAATTTCTTCCTAATTCCTAGTTCGATTCAACCAAAACAATCAGCCCAAACACAAACACAATATTTAACGTGGTTCGGCAAATTGTCTAATCTACGAAAAGGTAACAACTTTACTATGAGAAATAAGGATTACAAGTCATTCAGACAATACTCTCTCTCCACACAAAATTGTTTTCTTTCTCAACCAGAATCTCTTTTAGGCAAACAACTCCATCACGGCGAGATAACCCCAAATCAAAATCTCCTTAATGGCGAGACAACCCTAATGCAATGATCATTACCCCACTCGGCAGGCATGACCCCAATCCAATGATCATTACCCCACTAGGCAGGCATGATCCCAATCCAATGATCATTACCCCACTCGGCAGGCATGACCCCAATCTCAATGATCATTACCCCACTCGGCAGGCATGACCACAATCCAATGATCATTACCCCACTAGGCAGGCATGACCCCAATCTCAACTCGAAATCTCTTTAATGGCGAGACCCAAACCCCAATGATCATTACCCCTAAAGGTATGACCCTACTCCAATGATCACCACCCTAAAGGGACGGGATACTTTCTTCTTCATGAGAAAACTCTATTTATAGTGATCATCAAATATACTTTCCTAATTTGTTTCCTTTCCAACTAAGGAATACAATCAACCAAATTAGAAAAACCAAATCTTTCCAAAACAATGAATCAAACCATTAGGAAATAGATCTAAACTCAAAATAGGAAAACCTTTCTAAAAGGAAATTCTTGTGATTCAAGGCAATCCTAATATATATATATATATATATATATATATATCCTACTTTGGAGTTCTCACCCATCAACACTCTCACTAACTTCAATTTTTATTGCTCTCATCTTCCATCAGAAATTTCAAATTGTATCGCTCTCATCTCCAATTTAAGACATTGATGTTTGGTTGAACCAAGAAACTTGTTAAAATATCTGTAACTTGTTAATTTTATCTACAATGATTTGACTAGACTTCTACTTTCATTGTCAATTCTCAAATAAAACTATATCAAATATCTACCATGAAAAGTCAGGTTCCTTGAAATTGCTATTGCTAGCATTGTCAAAATAAATTTATGTTGCCCCACCCTATTCTACACTAAAATTAACAAGTAACTTCCTTAACCACGCTACTTCACGGGCTAATGAAGTTGTTCAGAACTGAGAAAGAATAGTTTATCCGGAAAATTCTTATGATCATCCAAAATCTTACATAGTTTTGTTTGGCCCGCACAGCGTTTTTATAGCTTTTAGCATTTTTATATCGTTTTTTAAAATGTTTAGCATTTTTTAGACGATGCTTAGCATTTAGCGTTTTAACTAGTGTTTTTCATAAAGATTGATTGGTTAACTAGCATTTTAATTATTTAAAAAGTTAAAATGACGTAAAAGGATATGATATAAAAAGACAATTATTTCAAAATTTAAAATATGACTTTAGAATAAATTTTTTTTTTCAGTAAGTAAAAATAAAAAAATAATATATCCATAAAAATAAACTTTTTTATTTTTATAAATAAATAAATATTTAATTTACTGTAAACAAAAATAAGATAATTAGAAAAAATAATTATTACAAAATAAATTAATAAAAAGATAAATTAATTTTAAAACAATACAAATAAGGATAATTTAGAAAAAATATTTTTAAACACTCTAACTTAAACTCTAAATGTTGTTCTGAACAACTCTAGTTATTAGATTATAAGTGACTGTCCAAACAAAGATATTAAATATTTTATTTTTAGAATGTAAGGTGAGTCAAAATATTAAACTCTATGAAAAACACGGGTCACAAACACAACCATAATCACTATTAGTAAAACATGTAATTTTAAATTTTGAACTTGGTTTACCAAATCCCATTAATTGATGTTCTAGCAATATAGTGTAAAATTCTTATAGCAACACTAAAATGATGTACTGATGAAGTATTCATAAACCTAAATGTCACACTTATAAAGTGTGCAATATTAGGTCGAATGTGTGATAAATAAGTTAATCTAGTAAATATGATTCAGAAGTGCCCTACATTAGCTTTTTCAACACCATCTTCAACCTTCAACAACTTATTCATATTCATCTAAGTGGATAATGTTTCACAACCCTAAATGTTGAATTTTTAAGAAGAGTCAGAACATAATTGTATTGAGATATAAAAATACTACTCCCTGCGTCCCATTAATGTTGCAACATTTGGTTTTTTCACATTTGTCGATGCATAATTTCAACAGTAAATATTTTTAATTATACACAACTAAAAATTATGGCAATTTTAAAAAGTAAGCATTAAAATGAATAAAATAATATCTCACTGGCTATATTTTTTCTTATACATAAGTCACAACATGTGAAATAAGATTAGTTGATGAACAGTGTAAAAAAATCCTAAAGTCCATAAAGTAATGGAGGAACCTAAACCTTACATCTCAAATGTTTTGATCATGCAAGACTTAAAATCAATGAGTGGTTTACAATACCCCATATATCTTATCATCAACATATAAATGAATCATATATATATATATATATCACTATGCTTCTTAATGTAAAGAATAGGCTCTTGTAAAATCCTTCTAAAACTATTTTCAACGACAATTAAGTCAATTTTGTTATATCATGGTGCTTATTGAACAACATATAATTTCTTTAGAGATTAAAAAGTCTTTATTTCCTCATCATCAATAAATAAACTTTTCAGGTTGTGAAACAAATACTTCCTTATTTAAATCGCTTATATATATATATATCAGAATTAACATCAAATTGAAAAATAGACCATTTAAGTTTAATAGTAAAAGCTAAGAAATTTCTCATTGTGTTAAAATAAGCCACTAGGAAAATATTTCATCAAATTCAACTCATTATTTAGCCTATGCTCTTGCAACTAATTAGAAATTATACTTCTAAACTGCTGCATCAATATGGTAGTTAGTGCAATATACCCACTTTAAGCTTATAATCTTTCAGTAAGCCAACCAACTCCTATGTTTCAATCCTATAAATAGCTAACATCTCTTCATCCATCATATCATGTCATATTTGGTTGTTTGCTGCTTCACCATATCAAGTGAAGTCACAGAAAATATAAAGTAAAACTAGAAGAAGCATAAATCTAATTCCAGGAATTAAATTTTTTTAGAGGAGTTTTTGGAGAAGAACTTGAGGAGGTTAATGTAGTATTAATATCTAGACTTTATCATGAATGACTACTACTAAATGGAATGCTCAAAGTTTTTGGTTCTGCATATTTTGCTACTATTGTAATTTCTTAAATAGAGAATTTATTGGCATGGTAGGAATAGACTTGTTACTCCGAACTCAAGCTTCTACTTCATTCAACCTGACATCTCTACTTAGAATAAATTTCATTTCTTGAGTTATAAATTCTATATTTGTTATTAATTTGTCTTAAATTGTTTATGGATCTAAATTTGATGAGCTCGCGATGTGACCCGAAAAGGGAAAATAATTGGGAGGCACTCTGTCCCGAGGTATAGACCTATTTTATTTTTTCTGATTTTGGGTATTTATAATGGAAAACCTTATTCATAGATGTAATCTTTGTACAACTTTCTTGATACTGAAATTTTCTCTTTGACTTGTTTCGATGATGTAGGCATTATTAGTCGAACCTCGTTAAATCTTTGTGTTATTTTTTCTTATTATGCGCTTTGTGTGATTATGTGGCGTAACAATTGATATCAAATCAAGGTTTAAGTCTTCTACACGCAAGCTAGGGTTAAGATAACAACTTCATCTTTTACAAAGTACGTAATAAAGAATTTCGATGGGGGATCTAGTTTCAGCTTTTGAAAGATTAAGATGATATTGTCCCTGATTTTACAAGAATTATTGAAGGAATTAACGAGGAGTTTCCATAGGATATGAAGGAATCGGAGAAGTTAGATTTGAATGAGATGGAATTAAGTGCAATTTTCATGAGCATTAACAACGGTGTTATTCATGAGATCGATATTGAAGTATTGCAGCAAAGGCGTGGAAGAAGTAGGACGAGCTATATTCTGCAAAATCACTCATAAATTGACTCTATTTGAAAAAGAGGTTGTATAATCTCTAAATGAATAAAGGTACGTCCATTAAATCTCATCCCGATGAATTTTATTCGATAATCATAGACCTGAAGAATGTATATATATCGTGATTGATAATAAGGATCAAGTCATGTTCGTTTTGTACCCATTACCATTATCCTATGAGACGTTTATTGATACATTGTTGTATGGGAAAGATAGTATTTCACTAGAAGATAAATAAGGGGAAAGATATTATTAACGTTAATGTTTCAGATGATAGTTATGGTAAATGAGAGGTATTATTTGTGAGTTCAAGTCATGGATAGAATTCCTGGGTTGTTGATTCTAGTGCAGTTTTCCATATATGTCTCACAGGTTTGTATCATACAAACAGATGAGGGACACTATTTATTTAAGTAATAATAATCCATTATCAGTTGAGGGAATTGGTCACATCAGAATATGAAATTTTGATGATGTCATTAAAAGTATTGAATATTGGTATGTTCCTGAGATGAAGAGGAATCTGATTTCTTTTTTAACCTTAGATGATTAGGGATTCAAGTTTCTTTCAGAAAACACAACTCGTAAAGTATGTAAAGGCTTGATAGTATTCATGAAGGGTAAGTTGGAATCTAAACTGTACTTACTTTAAGGCAGTATGCTTAAAAGGGAAGCTATTGTAGCTTTAGGTATAAGTGATCAGAATAAGTCTCGGTTGTTGCATCTATGTTTTGGTCACGTGAGTGACAAAGGATTGTCTATTTTGAGAAAGAAGAATTTATAGGATGGGTATAAAAATAAAGCTTAAAGTTTTTGTGAACATTGTGTGTTTGATAAACAAACCAGGGTGAAGTTCGGCAAAAAAGTAGTGCACTAGACGATGGAAAAACCAGATTACATACATTCAGATTTGTGGGGTCCTAATAGATCCTTCAAAGAGTGGTGCTAGTTACTTTATGACCTTAATTGATGATTACTCTAGAATAGTGTAGGTGTATTTTCTAAAAAGCAAAGATGGGGGCATTTCCAAAATTTATTAAATGAAAGACAAAGGTTGAAAGGCATAAAAAGAAAAGTGAAGTGTTTTGGGACAAACAATATATTTTTGCAATTATGAGTTGAACGACTTCTCCAGCAAGGTGGACATAGTGAGATATCGCACTTGCGTGGCATACTAAAAAAAATATGGCATTGTAAAATGGATGAAAAAACACTTTGTGACATAGCATGAAGCATGTTTTCATATCCGGGTGTGAGCAGATATTTCTGGGGTGAAGTAATCAATGCACCTTACTATTTGGTCAATAGATCTCCATATATGGCTATTGAGTTCAAAACTTCTTTTAAGATGTGATATGTTTCCCTTACTGATTACTCTATTTATAGAGTGTTTGATTGTCCTACAATATTCATGTGAAAGATGGTAAGCTTGAATCGAGGGTCAAGAATTGCGTATTCCTATGACATGAATCTAGAGTGAAAGGTTATAGATTGTGGTGTATAGACCAGAATTCTCCATGTTTATTGTTAACGGGGATGTGAAATTTAATGAGACTGACTCACTATATAATCAGAAGGAAAAGATAATAGCAGAATCAGATCTCAGTGTTAAGAATCAAATTGTGCTCGAGATTGAAACTCCGCGAGATCAGTCTCAAAATTCAAGAGTGGATGAGGAGTAAGATCTTTTTAACACCGGACTAGTCCGGTTCCGGCTGTGTTAGCTCTACTACTACTAGCTAGTTTGACTATCCTGGTCGGTGGTCACGGTCGACTTCTTTCTCCTCCTCCAACACTTGAACTTTGATCTGCCACCTTAAGAATCAAGCGAAAGTATGCTAAGTATCAATTAAGTCATCACAGAGTTTATTTGGAATCTTGCAAATTTTATAGGTATAAGTAAAAAAAAATTTCTTAATTATCTTAAATATATATAATAAATCACATAATATACATTGATTTTAAATTTACTACATATAAAAAATTGATGAAAAAATTTACAATTTAAATAGATAAAATTTTAATAAGAAAAATTGTTATTTGAATAAATAGTTAAAATTTAAATTATTTTTTTAGAAATTTGAGGTATTCTATAACTTATCACAACCCTATCACAATTAGATCATTTACCTTATAATTTTGAATAAATAGTTAAAAGGGATAATGTAATTGTGGGTACCTATAGTTGTGCAAAATTTTTACTTAGATACTTCAACTTTGCAGGGTTTCATATAAATATTCGAACTTGCAAATTACAAGTCATTTAGATCCTTCGGTTGACGTGACACAATCTATGAGTAATACCTATATGAAAAATCGTAAAGTTAGAATACCTATACAAGATATAATTTTCAAATTGGAGTATTTATATGAAACCTCTTAAAATTGAAATATCTATATAAAGATTTAATTTGCAAGTTGAAGTATTTATATAAAATCTTGCCAAGTTGAAATATTTAAATGAATAAATATCCACAGTTACATCATTCCTGGTTAAAATAATATTTAATATATGAAAAACTTTAAAAGCCATGGTTGTCCATTAAAAAAAAAAAAAAAAAAAAAAAAAAAAAAAAAAAACCTATAATCATTGGTTTCTCTCTTGAGTTCACCTACACCTGCCGCCACTGTCTCACATCCACCCGTGCGATTACTCATCAACATCGCATCATCACCATTGACTTGATGTCATCACCAACCAAACTCTCAATTGAACTTTTTCTTACAAAAGAATGTCACTACTCTACAGTATCCATATTGTTCCCAGGCAAAATTCAACATCCACCAGAAACACAAACTCATTTTTATTTAAGCAAACAGGTTAATGTTGTGCTTGTGAATAAACAAACAAACAAACAAACAGAAGAATAATACAATTCCTGATAATGAATGAGAGGCTGCCATTGATTGTGAATTTTAATTATAATATTTTATTAAGCAAAAATTCATTTTTATTATTCCTAAAGTGATTGTGCACTGTAAGCAAGATTCGAGTGTTGTATATTCCACGGTCATGAATGAATGTGAGATCTTCAGCGAATCTATTTTTAACTTTATTTCATGATTCCTCTAATCACTTGAAACGACACCTGTCACCCAACTAACTTAACAAAATCAAAATGTGACTACATGCATGCATGCAATGTAACCAATCTCCACTTTTTATTAATTTTATTGCGGCTACTTAAAGTTCCCTAAGAAAACATGAAAAGAAAATAAGTGAACAACAGCATGGGTGCAACTATATAATAATTATTATTCTTTGTTTTAAAGAGTTTGACCTCATCACTTCACTTGTTTTGCTTTGCTTTACTTGGATGATATCATATCATGGTACAGATTCTTGTTTATTTTCTACTATTTTCACTGTCAACACAACACTTAAACCACATGCAAAAGATTGACCACGGATCTATATCTAACCTCATTCTGGGAATGCTTATTGTACCAAAAAAAGTTGTTTTTAATTTACAATAGGAAGTAATAGCTTTGTCTTTCTTTATTACTCTTTTAAAGTATTAAATTATTTTAAGAATTCTCACTATTATATTTAGTTCATTTTATCAGTATTTTATTTATATAAAAAAATATTGAAAGATTACTTTTTCATATATGTCTGTATGTATTATATTTTTAATTTTAATATTTAAAAATTTAAACGATAAATTAAAAATATAAATTGAACATTTTACATTCACCCAATTGAATTAGGAAAATTTTCAAAAATTTAAGTGTCATAAAAATAATTCAACGATGAGATTTTAGGAGAGAATTTTATAAATAAAGAATATTATATTTTTTTTATATTAATTTAATTTAGAATGACCAATATCATATTTTTGGAATTATTTTTTATTGATTAGTTGGTACTAGAAGGTGTGAGTAAAATATATGAAATGCAAGATCAGCTATACACAAAGTTATATGGAATTATATAATAAACTAGTGGATAAATAAATTAATAAGTTGCAAAATCATTCTAATTGTGATTTTTTTTTTTAAAATTTTACAATAATGTTGATGGGTATATTTTATATTATTGAAATTTCAATAATTGAGATTAAATCAATGAGAGATTCCAACTGAGCATATCCAAGATAGATGATAACACAACAGGTCTCAATCTCTCTGGGATGTTGGTTTCGAAAATGAAGAGACAAGAGGACCAAATGCATCACTTCCAAGTCACCAGTGGAGCCTGTCTATAAAAAAAAATCTCTGAACACATGTGGAGGTTCTCTTTGCAGTTTCCGAGGTCCCCATTTCCAGTTGTACTATATAATATACAATTTCATGTAATTATTTGTGTGTCTGCCAAATTATATATATGATATCAGAAAAGAAAATCTTCCACCAAGGCATTATTTATTGAGGCTCCTTTGACTCGAGTTGTTTAGCAGCGTCATCGTGATGAGGAGGTTTATATAAATATAACAAATTGGGCATTGCATCAGCACTTTTAAGATTTGCAGATTCGGGAATCGTAGAGATTACTTGTATTGTACTTTCATTTATTTTATTTATGAGTACGAACAGCTAATCTTATTAGTGGGGAAAATATGATAACTTTCAAAATCTTACCTGCCATAATGCGAATGCGAATTGTGCAGTCTTCCGAAAATGGTTATGGCTTCAGGAATTTAATTGATAAGAAAATTTAGAGGTGTAGATGAGTGAAGGTTTCTATACCTTAGATAATGAATTATTTATAATTTTATAATTTAAAATTATGAAATAAAAATCGTGTATTCAAATTATATATTTTTACTTCTTAATTTCCTTAAAGAAATTATATTTAATAAAAAAAACTATACATGTTTATAGTATTATTTATGTTTTATAACTATATTAAGAGAATTCTAGATTTCGTTCCAATTTGATGTAAACATTATTAATGTGTATAAAAAATTGTAGTAGTCTATTTTACAAATTTTATGGTTTATTTCTAATACATATTAAAGAAACAAACTTCACATAAGTATATACAATTTATTCATCCCTCGAGTTAGAGTCTGAATGAAAGTTTCAAGGCCAATTTAGATAGAAAAGAATGAAAAGAAACTGCAGCAAAGGACTTAGTGTATGTTTAGCACTAGATGTTACATTAAATGTTGTGTTAGCTGTTGAGGTAGCGATTAATTGTTAATTGTTAAATTAGATGTTGAAGTAACGATTTGGTATGAGCGTTTAGTAATAACAATTAGATGTTAAAGTAGCAGTTAGATGTAAAATTACGTAAATAAAATAATATATTATTTTTTACTTTACACGGTAATCTATTTTTTAAGTGTTAATATTTGTTTTTAAATAATTTTTTCTTTTAGAATTTTTAATTTAAAACCTACACTCCTTTAGTTATTAACTAATTAATAAATAAATAAAATATAGACTAATTAAAAAATTTATTTAAAGATTTTTAATCATATTCAAAAAATAAAAACATTATTAAATTAACCTAATTTAGTACAAATAGAAACTTTTAATATTATTAAGGGTATTTAAGTAATACTCATAAATTGATAAGGGTAAAATGGGAGCTTTTTGATTAGCGATTCGTGGAAAGCTACATGATGTAGCGTTTTCGAAATCGCTAATTAAAAATATAATCACTAATCAAAAAGTTTCTCCCAAAAAATTAAATTGACAAATCGCTAATGAAAAATCTAATCGCTACTTAAAAATCTACCTACCAAACATACACTTAGTGAATAAATCAGTTAGCTGAAACTTAGATGGCATATGAAGGTAGAATAGAACCATATTTGAAATGATCTTGAACAATATGACAGTTGAGATCTAAATGTTTCCTCCGTTCATGAAAGACATATTCTCAGTAATATGGATGGCAGCTTGTGAATCACAATGTAAAGGAATAGACAATGGTAAAGCAATGTGTAAATTTTGCAACTGAAAAGAGATCCATTTCAACTCACAACAAGTGGAGGCCATGCTACGATATTCAACCTCAACGCTACTCTTAGACACAGTAGTTTATTTTTTCGTCTTCCAAGAAACCAGTGCAGATCTAAAAAAAAATACAATAACCAGTAAGTGAACGTCTACTGTCTAAGCAAGATGCCCAGTCAACATCATAATAACTAGACAACTTTAAATCACTCTGTGCATGGAAAAATAAACCAAGTGAAGGGCAACCTTTAAGATATCTTAACACATGCAAAACAACAGTCAAACGCTCCTTAAAAGGTTTAACAAATTGACTTAACTGCTGGGTAGCATAAGTAATATCAGGTCATGAAAATCCCAAGTAGAGCAATCTTCCCCTCACCCTACGATATTGCTCTAGATTAGGATGTAAAGAATCTTCGGAAGCTGTTAATTTAAGCTCGAGAGGTAATGGTGTACTAATAGCTTTAGTATTCTCCAAACCTGTATCACTCAGCAAATCGAATACATATATTTTCTGATTTAGAAACAGTCATGTAGAGGATCTAGTAATTTCTAATCCTTAAAAGTGCTTGGTGTAACCAAGTCGTTTATTGTGAAGGTATCTTGAAGAAATTTTTTTACAACAATAATATCAGATTCAGAAGATCTAGTGATGAGAAGATCATCCACATATACAAGTAAAGCAACAAATGATGAATCAGAATCATTTTTTATGAATAAGCAATGGTCATGCTTTATTTGAATGAATCCAAAGCTAACCAACTTAGAAGTCAATTCAGCATTCCATCGTCTACTAGCTTGTTTAAGGTCATATAAAGACCTATTCAACTTACAAACTTGCCCAACTGTACCCTTTCCATATCCCTCTAGTAAGTTCATATATAATGTCTCTTTTAAGTAACTATGCAAGAAAGCATTATTTATATCACATTGGTGTATATGCCAAGCATATGAAGAAGCTATAGCTAAAAACACTCTCACGGTAACTACCTTAGAAATAGGTAAAAAATAATCTAAAAAATCATACCTTCTATTTGGTTATAACCTTTGGCCACCAAACGTGCCTTGTATCTCTCTACTAAACAATCGAATTTCAGCTTCACTTTAAATACCCATCTACAACCAATAGACTTCTTACCATATGGTAAATCAGTTATCTCCTAGGTACGGTTAGCTTCGAAGGCTTGGAGCTCTTGGTTCATGGCATGTATCCATCATGGATGAGTAGATGCTTGCTGATAAGTTTGAGGTTCCTGTATATTTTCAATATTTGCTAAAAATACAAATGTTATTGAGAGAAAGAAGTGGGATCAATGGTGAAATATTCAGGACTAAATGTGGCCACTGTCACTGCTGGAGAATTATTTATGTTAGAGATGAAATCTTACAACCAAGGAGGTGGTTAAGTGTTTAAGGTACTGTTTCTAGTTGGAATATTTTGGAAAGTAGATATCTGTATACGTGGAGAAATATGGTATTGTGCATAAGAAAATATAGATGTATGTTATTAGATATAAGAAGTGGTACATATGGAAGTAACTAGATTCTCACTTAAAGTATGTGGTTGTTGGGGTAGAGCAGTGTTTTCTATAGGTTCAGTATCAAATGTGTCAAAAGATGTAAATAAAGGCTTCTAACTATCATCAAAAGGATAATGATGTGATGTTTTAGGAAAAGAAAAATTTAGGTTAAGAAATGACACTTGAGAAGAAAAAGGAAATATATTCTCATAAAACACCACATCTTGAGATATATAAATTTTTCTAGATTGTAGATCATGGGCCTCATAAGCCTTTTGCCTATGTATATATCCTAAAAACACACACTTAAAAGCTCTAACTCCAAATTTATCTTTATTTGGAGTAGTGTTAGGGAAAAAATAGAGACATCCGAAAGTCTTAAGTGTAGTATATTCTGGACTAGTATTATATAGCTTCTCATAAGGAGTTTTCCAAGAAATAGCTAAAGAAGGTACTCTATTCAAGATATGGGTGGCAGTAAGAAATTGAATAACCTCAAAACATGGTGGGTAAACTAGCTTGAAATAAAAAAAGTTCTAGCTAGCTGCACAAGGGATTTCTGCTTTCTTTCAACACAACCAATTTGTTGGGGTGAATAAACACAATTTTTATAGATAGTACCAAGATCTTAAAATAATTTCAGACATTTAAAATATGTAAAATTCGTCCCATTATCGAACTTACTTGCTTGACACTTAAGTTGAATTGTATTCTGACCATTTGAAAGAAACTCAACAAAACAGTAGGTGTTTAATCCTTAGAAGATAAGAAAAATGTCCACACTGCTATATTCGCATCATCTACTATGGTGAGGAAATAAGAAGATCTAGTTATTGTATAATGTTTATAAGGGCTCCAAATGTTAATGTGAATCAAATCAAAAGGGTAATCAAATATAGAATAACTAAGATGAAATGGCAAACAATGTTGTTTTGAGAAGTGACATATATTGCAGGAAATTGTATTCAGGAGATTGCAACTTTTTATAAAGTCTAAATATTTCATAATAGAAAAAGAAATATGGAATAGTCTCTTATGCCATAACAACAAATGATCTAAGTGTTTAGATCAACTACATTAGCATGTTCTAGATGTTCAACATCATTATTATGTAAATAGAAGTTAAAGAAGTAAAAGACCTTTTAGCTGGACTGGTGCAAGATTTATCCACAACATATAGATTGTTAAACAGCCTTCCAGTAGTCACAATTTGTCATGTATTAAGGTCCTGCAGTTAACATGAATTAGTTGTGAACAACTATTTTAACTGGGAAGTATTGGTTATCTTGCTGACGGATAAAAGTTTAAAGTAGAAATTTGGTACATATAACACATTCTTGAGAATCAAGTTTGTATTAATAAAACTATGACCCATTTTGGTGACAGGAATTATATGTCCATTTTGTAAAGATATTGAAACTGATCGTTTAAGGTCAGTAAGTGTTAGAAATAGTTTGATATTATGACACATATGACTAGTGGCTCATGTATCTATTATCCAAAAGTCTTTTTCAAGTTTATCAAAAACAGTTAAAACAAGATCAGTGGTCATACCAGCTGCATCTAAGCCATGAAAAAAATTCACAAGTCCTTGTCCACTTACACGTGCACTTCTAATGTATTTAGCTACTTCTTGCTTAATCATACCATCCATTTGTTGAGCAACAATATCACTCTCAATCACAGGATTAACATCTTTCTCATCTACCATATTAACAGATTGTTTGTGTTTATTCTCATTCAATTGTTTAAACCATTCAGGGTAACCATGAAGCTTAAAACAACTATATCTAATATGCCCTCTGACATTACAGTGTATATAAAATTTATCATTTTTGTCACTTTTCTTAAACTCCTTCTTTTTCCAAGAGTTCACCTGACCATTAATAACCCCTTTCTTCATATTAAAGCATTATTTAAAGGATCACTCTCACCATAAACTGTTTGCACTTCCATTTTTTTCACTCTCAATATCATAAAATACGCCTTATTTACAACTGGTAATGGATCCATTACTAATACCTTATTATGTATGCTATCAAATTTAGCATGTAACCCCATAAAAAATTGTAGCGATGTGGTCGTATTGTACCATCATCGCTGAAAGTAGGATGACCAATCATGATGCCGGAAACGTGTGTGAATTGGCTGAAAGAGTATTGCGAATTGAATAAGAGGAACAATTCGTTCGCTCAATTGATTTACTGAAAAATATAATATCAAGTTTGCCTCTTAGAAACCCTAAACACCCCTTTTATAAGGCGTTACTCTTAACCCTAACAAAATAATTCCAAAATTACGAAAAAAACCTTAAAATAATAAAAGTTCAAAAAAACCCTCTAAATGATCCTGAAACACCGAAATGCATTGTAGGTCATTGTCAAAGGCAATGTGTTTGATTCAGATCGCCGTTTCGCTTCAACCAGTCAAATTTGGGTCCTAAATTCCATACCCAAAATCAATGCCGAAAGCCCAGTGCATCATATTCTCCCCTGCTAGAAAGAAGATTTGTCCTCAAATCTAATTCATCTTCACCAACAGCAAGCTCTCCAAGTTCTTCTTCTTCTGTATGATAGGGCGATAAATCTGCTACATTAAAAGTCCCGGATACATTGTACTTACCTGGCAACTCGATCTTGTATGCATTGTCATTTATTCGCTCTAGAACCTTGAATGGACCATCAGCTTGAGGATGTAATTTGCCAAACCTGCCAGCTGGGAATCGTTCTTTTCTGAGATGAATCCACACGAGATCACCCTCTTTAAAGACCACTCTCTTCCATCACATATCCACCCTCTGTTTGTACTTCATGTTCTGCTTAGTAATTCTGTCATGAATTTCGGAATGCAGCTCCTTTATCTGTTTTGCGTGTTCATCTGCATCAGAACTGAACTGCTTGACTAAGGGTAAAGGCGCGAGATCTAGAGGAGTAATTGGATTACGCCCGTAGACTATCTCGAAAGGACTCTTGCCCGTTGTTTGGTTCTGTGACCGGTTATAAGCAAACTTTGCCTGAGGTAGCACCACGTCCCACTGTCGTGGATTATCACCAATCAGACTTCGCAGTAAATTCCCCAAGCTTCGGTTGACAACTTCTTTTTGCCCATCGGTCTGGGGATGATGAGATGAGCTAAATTGCAACTTGGTTCCCATATGCCGCCACATAGTACGCCAAAAGTGACTTACAAACTTCACATCACGATCTGAGGTCATAGTTTTAGGGACTCCATGCAGCTTGACAATCTCCTGCAAAAATAAACGAGCAACCTGTGAAGCATCAAAGGTCTTGTTACAGGGAATAAAGTGGGCCATCTTGGAGAATCTGTTGACCACCACCATTATGGAATCTTTATTCCGTTGTGTCCTTGGCAACCCCAACACAAAATCAAGACTGACATCTTCCCACGCTGCAAGTGGAACAGGTAAAGGCATGTATAATCCAGCATTAGTACCCTTCATTTTGGCCACGTGACATACTCGGCACTTCTCCACAAAATGTGCCACATCACGCTCCATTCGAGGCCAGTAGAAATGCTCACACAGTAAGGTCATCGTCTTATCAGTTCCAAAGTGTCCAGCTAAGCCCCTGCATGACTTTTAGTATAATGGACTCCCTTAAAGAACACATAGGGATACACAACCTATTTCCCTTGAAGAGAAAATCAGCCACTAACAAAAACTGTTGGAACGGACCTGTTTGACACTTCTTCCAGACATCTCCGAAATACGAATCATCAATATATAATTCCTTAAAAGAGTCAAAGCCCAAAACTTTTACTTGCATTGTAGACAACAGGGAATGTTTTCTGCTCAATGCATCTGCCACATTGTTCATCACTCCAACTTTATGCTTAATTACGAAACTGAAAACCTGAAGTAGCTCCACCCACTTCGCCTGCCTAGCATTCAGTTTCTGCTGCGCATTAATATATTTCAGGGCTTCATGGTCAGAATAGAAAACAAACTCCCTCGAAATAAGATAATGACGCCAATGCTCTAAGCTCCGTACTATGGCATAGAATTCTCTATCATACGTCGAATACTTCTTCTTTGCTTCATTTAACTTCTCACTGAAAAATGCCACCGGTTTATTTTTCTGACTCAGTACACCCCAATACCCACGCCTGAAGCATCACAATGTACTTCAAAAACCTCATGAAAATCAGAAAGAACCAAAATTGGGGCTTCAGTTATCTTCTTTTTCAGCAACAGGAATGCCGCTTCCGCCTCTTTGGTCCATGTAAACTTACCCCCCTTTAGACAATCCGTAAGAGGTGCAATGATAGTGCTGAAATTTCGGACAAACCTCCGATAAAAAGATGCTAACCCATGAAAGTTGCGTACCTCATGGATATTTTTCAGAGTTCCCCAACTTGTAATGGCCTCAATCTTCATTGGGTCTACCTGAATGTCCTCCTGCAATACTATATATCCCAAAAAAGTCACATGATTATTTAAAAAGTGACATTTCTTCAGATTGGCATATAACTTCTGCTCCCTCAAGGCCTCAAACACTGCTCGTAGATGCTGTAAATGCGTCTCAATCGAAGCACTATAAATCAGGATATCATCCAAATATACGACAACGAATTTGCCAATAAAAGAACGAAAAACCTAATTCATCAGTCTCATAAAAGTGCTCGACGCATTAGACAATCCGAATGGCATCACCATCCACTCGTACAGGCCATCTCTAGTCTTGAATGCCGTTTTCCACTCATCTCCAATTCGCATTCTGATTTGATGATACCCACTCCTCAAGTCTATCTTCGAAAAGACAGTAGCCCCATGTAATTGATCAATCAAATCGTCAAATCGCGGAATGGGAAAACGATACTTGATTGTAATTTTATTGACAGCTCTGTTATCTATACACATTCTCCACGTTCCGTCTTTCTTAGGGACTAATAATGCCGGCACGGCACAAGGACTCATACTCTCCCTGATCGCACCCATTTCCAGCAACTCATGCACTTGCCGCTGCAGCTCTTCATGTTCTTAGGGCTCATTCTGTATGCCACCTTATTAGGAATAACAGCTCCTGGGATGAAGTCCATATGATGCTGAATGTCTCTCATTGGTGGCAACCCAGGTGGCAACTCCTTCGGTACAACGTCAGCAAACTCCTCAAGTAAGGGCCTGACTTGTGAAGGGACTTCAAGACCCACAGTATTTGGCTCTACCACTACAACAGCAAAAAGTTCAGGGGCACACACCGCCTCCTCCCGGAATTCTGATCTGGACAAGAGATTATTCTGCACTTCTTTTCTCAAATCGGTAGGGCCCAGGGTAATAGCTCTACCATCCTTCTTGAAACTGTAGGTATTTCTAAACCCATCATGCTGCGTTTTTCTGTCAAATTGCCATGGCCTTCCCAACAAGATATGGCAGGCGTCCATGGGAATCACATCACACCACACCTCATCAGTATATTTCTCACCAATCGAAAACTGCACAAGACATTTCTTACTAACTTTCACCTCGCTCCCCTTTTTAAGCCACGACAGCTTATACGGTCGAGGGTGATCCTCTGTTTTCAGCCTCAACTTCTCCACCATAGTAGCGGAATTTACGTTCTCGCAACTTCCCCCATCTATGATCACAGTACATACATTTCCACCACTAGTGCACTTAGTATGAAAGATATTAAGACTAAGCCACGACTCATCTTCCGTAATAGCAATATTTAAAACTCGACGAATGACTAAAGACTCACCAGAATCTGCATAAATCACTTCTTCCTATTCTGGCCCCGTATCCTCTGGTTCAGCATCAGATTCATCATAAGTTGGTTCTCCGTCATAGTTTGGATTCTCGACCAACGTCACAATCTGACGATTAGGACAATATGCAGCAAAGTGTCCCAACACCTGACACTTGAAACAACACTTAGCAGCAGTCCCTCCCCTGCTATTTCCCGTGTTGCTCTGTTCCCCTTTCGCTACAGGTTCAGAACTCGCACCCTTAATAGCGATTGGTGTCGATTTTATTGCGGAACTCTCTCCTTTCCCTCGAAAACCTTTACCAGACCATCGATTCTGAAATTTGGATGCATTGCATGTTCTTTTGCATTGCGACTCCACCTTTAAGGCCAATCTACAGATATCCTCATACGTCCAATACTGTTGCAAATGGACAACGTCAGAAATCTCTGTTCGTAGACCAGCCAAAAACCGAGCCACAGTCTGCTCTTCTTCCTCATCCACATCATAACGCATCCGCAACCGATCAAACTCCTCGGTATACTCCTCCACTGTCGAATTGCGCTGTTTGACATTGTGATACTCGATAAACGCCTCTTGCCGGTAATGACAAGGTAAGAACTTTCTTTGCAGCAATTTCTTCATCTTGTCCCATCGTTTCACCTTCGATTTTCCTTCCCTAACATGCTGTTTTTTAACGTGTTTCCACCAAATTGAGGCATGTTGTCGCAACTTAATCGCCATAATTTTAACCTTCCCTTACTCAGTGAAGTCCTTAATATCAAAAACCCTCTCCACAGTGCGCAACCAATCGATAAACTCATCAGGATGAGTCTTACCTTCAAACTCAGGAATCTCGATCTTCATTCCAAAATTCCGAATAGGTGACCGATGTCCAGGTCGCATCCCCCGATTTCGCCCCTGGTTTCGAACCCAAAAAAGGTTGACGTCTTCCTCCTCGTATTCGGATATTGCATCAGATTCCTCACCTTCGGATTGAACATCCAACCCCACCTGCGCGAGTTGTCGTTCCAAATCCCGGATTTGCTGTCTCTATTCTTCAATTTCCACGTCTCGCAGGTCTCTGTGATGCGGTGGTTCGTCTACTTCAGGAACGACTCCACGCCCCCGACCACGACCTCCACGATTATTTTCAGTCATCGAGTCAAAGCAACCAGAGCTCTGATACCAACTGATGCCGGAAACGTGTGTGAATTGGCTGAAAGAGTATTGCGAATTGAATAAGATGAACAATTCGTTCGCTCAATTGATTTACTAAAAAATATAATATCAAGTCTGTCTCTTAGAAACCTTAAACACCCATTTTATAAGGCGTTACTTTTAACCCTAACAAAATAATTCCAAAATTACGAAAAAACCCTTAAAATAATAAAAGTTAAAAAAAAAACCCTCTAATATCGTCGTTTCGCTTCAACCAGTCAAATTTGGGTCCTAAATTCCATACCCAAAATCAATGCCGAAAGCCCGGTGCATCAAATCAGGTCACACCTGATGTTTCGACTAGTAACATATTGATTCAATTAATGAATTAACTTAACATTTAAAAATATAGTTCAACAGTTAAAATAGTTAAAGTAAAAAAATGAAGATTAATTTTATTATTATAAATTAAATTTCCCTGATGTTATTTTTATAATAAAATGAATAAAATTAACATTGTATTTTTAAAAATAATCTAACTAAGTTCTTATATTATAAATAAACTAGTAAAATGGCTCGCGTTTTGCGAGAATATAATTTTATATTTATATTTAAAAATTATATTAATATTAATTATAAATTATATTTAATTTTTAAAATATTTAAAAATATATAATTTTATAAAATAATAATTAAAATTATAATATATTCAATTATATTTTAAAATAATTTTATTAAATTGTATTAAATTGAATATATAAAAAAAATTTTAAAGTAAAAAATTATAATTAAATTTTTATTAATAAAATTTTAATTTTAAAATAATTTTATTTGTCAAAATATATATGTATATATAACATTAAAATTTTCAATTAATTCAAAATATGTGTAATATTTGTACACTATTTTATTTAAATGTTATTTAATTTATTTAATTTATTTAATTTAGATATAAAGAATAAAAAAAATTATTTTGAATAATATTACTTTTGATTTAAGTTTCCTAACCATTAAAGATTTTGTGTTAATTTAAATTTATTTTGTTTATAAATAAATTAGACCTCAATTATATTATAAGAAAAAAAATATGAATATATTAGTTTGAATTTATTTATTAGTAGATCATGGTAATAAGTTTTTTTTAAATGGATGGAAATTTAAAAAATATTAAATGATTGAATTAACTATTTAGAAATATTATATAAATCAATAAATTATAATTATATGTAGATATATATATATATATATATTTATAATTTCTCTTCCAAATATTATAAATTTTATAATTCCGTTGTGTGGTCTTATATCCTATAACATATGATAATAATTAATAAATATTTTTCTAGATGATTACTCATTGAAAATGGACCCCTTTTCAGTTTAAAATATAAATTTTAAAAATTATTACATATTAAATCATTGCATATATTAATTTGAATTTTGATATTCTACACTTATATTTAACTACATATACGTCTCTAGTGATATATAATGCTATTCAATATATTGTAAAAATAAAGAGGGAAGATTCTCCGTGCAAGATTTAAGAAGATATATATTTCCATGCCAATGAGGTTTTTTTTTTTTTTTTTTTAATTCTAATTTTTTATAAGAAAATAGGTAAAGAAAGATTAGAAATAGAATATACTTTGTAACTAAATAGACTATTGGTACTTTTATAGTAAAATTATATCAATTAATCAATCTGTTGATTTAATATTTCAATTTCTTCTTAAAATAATTTATGATATATTAATTCAATTTATATTTTATATTTTCAAATTATTTTTTTTATTTAATCTATCATCATTTATATTTTATTTTTTAAATTGTTTATTAATTTTATTTACTCAAACATAATTAGAGCATTATTTCAATTAAAAAAATATTTTCAAATTATTTATTTTCTTTATTTAATCTATCATCATTTATATTTTATTTTTAAATTGTTTATTAATTTTATTTATTCAAACATAATTAGGGCATTATTTCAATTAAAAAAATCGATTTAATTTTTATTAATGAACTTCTAATGACTTATTAAAAAATAATTATCTTTTATTTTATTTTCTATTAATTATATGTGAATTTCTATCCACGATAGAATATTAGATGTGAATATTTAGATATGATTAGCTTTAGTTAATGTAATTTTAATTTTTTTATTATTAATTAATTGAATTCTATCTTTTCTGAATTCAAGATAATTTTATCCCATTTTAATTAGTCTATAAATGTTTCATTTACTATTAATGTTAGTTTTTCTTTTTCTTTTAATTTTTATGTTTTAGAATTTTTTTCCATTAATGAACAGTTAGAATAAATATTTAATTAGTAAAAAATAATTAAATAGAATTATTTAATTATTTGATAAAACATGGACCTCTCTCTCTCTTTCTCTCTCTCTCTCTCTATATATATATATATATATATTCAAAACTAACCAAAGTAAAATCAAAATAAATAAATAAAACAAAACAAAAATATATCCATTTTTTAGAATTTCAAAATAAATAAATACATGATTATAATTGGTAAAAAAAAATATAGAATTATGAATAAATAATACTATAATTAAATTTTAAAAAAATGATAGAAATGTTTAAAAAAATGATTGAGAATAAGAGATCACCTTGAGACCTTAAAAAGAAATTCTGAAATCCATGTGTCAATATAGAGATATTATATATATATTAAAAAATTGTAAACAAACCATAAAAATAAAAAATAATAACTACTAACAAACCATACGGAATAAAAATAGTAAGAAAAAAAATCAAAAAAGAAGAGTGATTACCTTAATTTGAGAGAATCGTTTCCCATAGTACAGACAATGAAATGAAAAACTAAATTGTAAAGACCTCTTTATATATATACATAATTCGTAATTCGTAACGTAAATTTTAAATGTATGTTAATGTCTTGATATATGAAAAGAATCATTTAATATGTTTAATGTCCATTTAATGTATTTAGAAAGAAGCTAATAAGTGACATGTGATAAAAATTGTATTTATTGAAAGCAAATGAGGACTTAAAAGGGGGGAGGAAGAGGAGCGAGAATAAAACCTATTTTGAAAGGAGAGTAAATGTCTCATTAAAATTAAATATCTCTCTAACATTAACGGGAGAGAGATAAGAGAATGAAATATGAAAATTACACAATTGGCAAAAATGTGAACGAATTTCAAAACCTTCCATTTTCAGTGTTTTTCTATCTAAGGGAGAACTTTCAACGCGCCACATCAGATTTGTGGGACCCGCTGAAAGTTTTTCTTTATATAGATATATAGATTTAACGTATTAATGAATTTCAAACTCATTAATTTAATTCAAAATTTAATTCTTGCACCAATTAAATCAGGTAATCATATTTTATTTTACATTTTTTCTACTATATTAATTAGTAGGGATAGTTTCACTTTTAGTCTTTTTAAAGTTTTAATTGATTTAATGAGCCTACAAAGTTTGAATTAAGTTTTTAAACCAAGCAAAATTTTAGATTTCATAAAATGAGCCTTTATGACTTTTTTGCCCCTCTTCACATAAAAATAAAGGTTCGTCACAAAGGTCTTTCACACGTGTGAAGGACTTTTAATAACATGTGAAGGATGTGAAGACTCATTTTATGAAATCTAAATTTTGAAGGCTCATTAACTTAAATATATAGTTTGATTGGTTCAATTTTTATATTTTTTCCAAATTTACTATTTATATTAAACATTAATATTGAAAATATAGTTATGTATAGAATATATGATACAATATCCTGAGTTGAATCCTCTCTACTTAAAATTCTAAATATGTCAGTAATAAAATTAACGTCTCAAGCCTCAATACATATATTATTTAACATGGATCAAGAAATGAAAAATTGAGTAAATACTTGATAGTAAAATGATCCAATAGGTGGGTGATGCATTTCAAATATGTATTATTTAAATGAGACCTTTCCTCTATTTAAGCTAATTCTGTGAGTATTGATTTATTAATTTCTTGAGTTAATTGCACTCGCATATATTTTATTATTAATATACAATTACACCCCTTCTATCCATAAAATTTAGTAAAAATATCATGTAAAATTAACTTTATGTGAATATTACATCATATAGATGTATTCAGAATGATAAATTTTTATTATTATATTAATAATTTATTAATTAAACAAGATTTTATTATTGAATAAAGAATATAAATTTATTAAGGGTAATTGCCAAAAACCCCACAAGTTCTGAAACGTTTGATTTTCCGCCACCAATTTTCAAACGTTGTACTAAACCGCCCCCATTTACAAAACCAAAGTTATTTTCTGTTATGATTTGATGTTTTCTGTTAATGGGGGCGGTTTGACACAAACATTTGAAAAACGGTGGCGAAAAATCAAACGTTTCAAAATTTGGAGGATTTTTTGGTAATTACCCTTTATTAATTCTCCAAATGATATATATATTTTTTATTATTAATTTTTTTATTTATAAAGAATAAAATTATAATATAAAACTAATGATTAAAATATCAAAATAGCAAGTGAGCATAAACAATATTTGATTATAATTGCAGGTGAGCAGAACAATATTTGAAAAATAAGAAGATATACAATGCGTGATTACCCAACTTGGAAGAATTTGCAATATCTTTTCGTATTTGAAAAAGATATATAATGCGCGATTACAATCGTTTTTTTTTTCATTTAATTAAGTTTAATTTAGTGGTAGATTTTGTTAGTCCATTATTCTTTAATAACATAAACATTTACATGTTTTAGTAATTGTTAGAGTTGTAGTAATAATAAATGCATATTAATTATAAATTATATATTTATATCATTCTAATTGGTAATATATTTTGTTTACCATTTTAGTTTTATCATTTCCAATATTAATTTTTATACATATTATAATTAAAATGAAGAATAATTATTCATTTATTTTAAAAGTATTTGATATTGTCATGAATTTTAATTTTAATTTTGCAAATTATGATATAAAAGTAATGGAATAAAATATAAATGAATAATAATAATAATAATAATAAGATATATAATTTTTTTAAAAAAATCAAATTTAAAGAAATAAGTAGGTTAATAAATTAAATTAATTTAAATATTTAAATTTAAAAATAAATAAAAAGGTATTTTTGAATTAAACTACTTTTGATAAAATATGAAATAAAATGTGGAACAATTGAAATCTAACTAGTTAAATAGTTTTTTTTTATTTTAAATAATTTAAATTTTTATATTTTGAAAAATCTCTAAACAATATAACATTTATATTTATAAATCATAACATATCCTCCGGTAGAGATGTGATAAACGTATTAGAGAATTAATAAAGGGTAATTATAAAAAATCCTCCAAAATTTGAAACGTTTGATTTTTTGCCACCGTTTTTTAAACGTCTGTGTCAAACCGCCTCCATTAACAGAAACCATCCAATCATAACAAAAAACAGTTTTGGTTTTATAAATGGGGGTGGTTTGGTACAACATTTGAAAAATGGTGGCGGAAAATCAAACGTTTCAAAACTTGGAAAATTTTTAATAATTATCTAATTTATTAATATTAAAATGTTTATTTCTATGTAATTTACCAAAGCGAGGAATATAGGAAAGTGCTGAGCAATAGAAAATATATAAAACGATGGTGATTTTATAATAAAGAGAAGTACACTACATAAACATCATCCAACACAATAATTGGGAAAAAGAATGTCAAAAGTAGGGATCAAATCACTCCAGTAGACGAGACCTTTTGGATCATTAGTATTATTTATTTATTTAATTTATTTAAGAGAATAATGGGAACCTTTTGTTACATTTTTTTTAATGGAATTTTATTTTTAAAGAGTACCATGAGGCACTAATTTTGGTTACACTACATGAGGCAATATGAATGTGTATTATTTATTCAATAAAAAATATCTCCACCAATCGATCGAGACCTTCGCACTTGGTAAAAGAAATTTTTTTTTTTTTTTTTTTTTTATATAATTTTATACTTCTCAATAGAAACATTTTTAAACGAGAATAGTGGAATAAAAAAATTCTTATTTACAACTTACGTCCCTTTCATCTAAACAAAAATTGTAAAGCAATGAAGGGTTGGCGGTAGAGGAATCCCGAAAAATACGTGCGTGTTCGGGAAAAAAAATTAAAATAAATAAAAATAAGTAATTGAATTATCAATAAAAAATAAATGGTATTTTATTTTATTTTATTTTTTAAAAAGTAAATTAAATAAATATTTAAATTCAAATGATTTATATGATAAATATATTTATTTAATATATCTTCATAAAATTAAATTTATTTATTAAAAATCGAGTATTTAAGTAATATTTTTTAATTATATTTATTTTTTTCAAATGAAAATTTATAAGTAGCAAAGTCCTAAATATTTCTTTAATACATATTTTTAATTAAAAATTAAAAATTAATTATTTTTAACAAATATTTAAAAAAAATATTTTTTCATAAATTATTAATATAAAATCACATATTCACTTTTACTAAAAAATTAAAAAAATAAACTATACTCTCTCCAAACACATTTGGATTTAGTACATTTGGGGCAACTTTAGGGTAAAGAGCACGAATATACCACTTCTAAAATATGTATAGACATTTCAATAATTATTATTTTTTATAAATTTCAAGACCAAATTATATGATAATAAATTATTTAATTTTAGTTTTAAAAAAAAATTCACTTTATTTGGTTGAGTGTTGTGTGGTTCATTCATTAAAATATGGTAGAGTATGATAGGTGCATGGTTGTGATTTATTAAAATATGATAGCGTATGCTAGATGCATGGTTGTGATACATTGGTATTTTTTCTATGTTTGAAAATAGTTGTATAATTCAATAATGTATTGACAATATTGAGCAAGTTTTCGTAGAAAAAAAAATGAGTATCACATACAACCACCAATTCGATTCGGTGATCCAAAAATCTGATTCAAAATAGTTATTTTGAACTATTAAAATGAACCATGTATTATCCTACTATTAAGCTAAATAGAAATAAATAAGAGTATTACCACCCTATCATCATCTGGAAAACAAAAACAAATAAAAATATGGTATACAACCACATCATAACCATGATAAAAACCTCAATACAAACATAGTGTTAGAATAATAAGCTTTTATAATATTACTTAATATGTAATAATTTTTAATTGTGATATTTTAATTTATGATAAATTTATTTGTAATTTAGATTTATAAAAGCAACCATATATATGTTATTTAAATAATTTTTAATTTTAATATTTGTAATATTTTACTTTGATACCCTGGTTGCTTTTATTTTTTTATTTATTATTTTAAAATAAGTGTACATATAAAATAAAAGAGCTGTATTATTAGAAAACAAACCAAACAATATTTTACACTCCAAAAATAAAAAATCAAATCTGATCTTAATTTGCATTTACGGTGAAATGGGGAGAGTTTTATATATTTTTTAAAAAATTATACTTCATCTCTTTTACTGATTACATTTTTAGAGTTTTTTTTTTATTAATTTTATTCAATAGTAAAATTGAAGTTTTTGGAACTTTTTGGAATCGAATTTTTTTTTTTTTTTTTTCAAGATGAAAAAGTATTTAAAATAAAAACACTGAGAACTCATAATATATTAGTATATTGTGACAAATATTTTTCAGAATACTATTATAAAAATGGTATAATTAGACAATGACTTATAACCTACAACAAAATAGATAGAGTTGCTGAAATACTAAATAAACTCTGTTAGATAAAGTAAGGAGTATGGTATTTGAGGCGAAACTGCTTTAAGAAGTTTTGGAGGGAAGTGATCAGTACCATCTTCCATCTTAAAAATAGATCATTCTCTCCTCACTCTAGATTTTAAGATATGTTTGAGTTGTAGTTGTGTAAGCATCCGGAGTGGAGTTCCCTTATATTATTATTATATTATTATTATTTTTTATTATAAAACGTATGCTCACTAATTGCATCTGTGTTTGATAGTTATGTACCAGAAATCTATAAAGATGTAATTTTTTATTTTAATTCTTCGAAATGGTTGAAAGCAATGAATGAAGAACCAAATTCTTTAAGGAAGAACCACACTTGATTTTTTGGTTATAAAACATCCAATTAAAAAAAATTTCTTTCGTATGGGTATATAGGATCAAGGAGAGCCTACCTTTAGTAGAACATAATGAATTCATCGCTAGGCTAGTGGATTAAGGCTTTATATAAAAACTAGACATAGATTATTCTGAGATATTCTCACCACTATAAGATATGTGACCATCAAAATAATGTTAGCTTTAAGTGCTTATCATGATTGAGAACTTGAACAAATGGATGGAAGATAGTCTTCCTCCATAGATATCTAGATAATGACATTTACATGTCTCAAGGGCTTCGTGGAAACTCCAGACAAAGTCTATTGTCTTAAAAGATCCCTGTGTAGCCTAAAGCAATCACCCCGACAATGGAATGAATAATTCTATAATTTCTTTCAAACTATAGGCTTTCAAAGAATTTTATTTAATGTGTCTATATTTTAAATTTTATGATTTTATGCTTATATTTTTGCTGTTATATATTGATGGCATACTATTAATGTGTCCTAAAGAAGTTATTAAATAAAGTTAAAACGGTATCTGAGTAAGGAATTTGATATGAAAGGCCTTGGTAACGCTTTTAAGATTCTTGGCATGTCTATTATTAAAAACAAACAAAAAAAATTGAGTATAAATAAAAAATCTTATCTAATAAAAAAATTATAGACATTTGAAATGTAGATGTTCAACTAAGTAATTTTCCGTCAATGATCCATCACAATCTAGTTTAAAATGGATGACGAGGAGGATACAATAACTTATTGACATGCTAAAGCAATTGACAACATTATGTATGTTGTGGTATGTACAATACGTGACAACATATTCTATTAGTATCATGACCAGATACATGATGAAATCTAGGCTATAAATAATTAGAATGCTTTAAAAGGATCCTTCAGTTGAACTAAAGGAACAATAAATGTTGGTTTAGAGTTAGAAAGTTTTCTAATTGTGTGAACATAATTGGTACTCTAATGATAATTGTGCCAGAGATGTTGAATTTAGAAGATTCACTACCTCATATATCTTTACATATGTGGATATTATTGTTCTTGAAATCTAAGTTGCAATTTTATATAACATTATTTATAAGAGAATCAAATTACATAACACTCACTGATCGCAATAAGGAAACATTATGGATACAAGAATTATTAAAAGAATTGAAGTTTTTAAACATGAAGGCTACTGTTTATATAAATAGCCAATGTGCATCCATGTTAGTAGAAACATTGTTTATCATGATGGATTCAAACATATAAGGGTCAAATATCATTTCATTCAACTTAATATGCTTCAGGTGTTATGTAGGTTAAATAGGTTCGTACAATTTGAAATTTAGTCAATATGTGGACTAAGACTCTGGTGATCAGAAAGTTGTTATTTTATAGAAATTTCATTCACATCAACTAGGCCTGAAAAAGTTAAAATGTAGGTTATGGCTAAGTTCTCTAGTTACTTTTATTGAGAAAATAAGGATTTTTTTCATGTACAAATATAATCTGAAATATGTAAAATAGGGAAAGTTTGATATATGTTTTCTATATTCCCAGCGTTTGTGGGTCTGTATTATTATTCAAATGAGCTTGTGTTTCTGCTTTGTTGTTGGACTATTGAAGTAGCTCATTGGTGTAGTTTTAGCTCACATATTAAAAGATCTATGCAATTTTCTATTTGATCTAACCCGACCTACATGTTGAAATCCTTGATATAAGTTGATATCTTCCGGGCACTATAACCCTATTTGTTTGTATGTAATTTATTATTATTATTTATTCTTTTTTTTTTTGTGCTCTACTAAAGTTTATGAAATCCTTTAATCTCTTGGTGATTCTTACATATTTCTTCGTGATTTCTGTTTGTAATCTTTGTGATTAATTATACTTTGTACATTGTACTAATCCTCATATATTGAAGAATCAGAGTTCAACATGACCCACCGTGAATTAGCCCTATTTTGGGTTAACTATGTAATCTCTGGTATCGATCTTCATTTCTTATACTTTATTATAAGTGATTGTGTAATTTTTGTAAGTTTGGTATTTTTTATTGTTTAGATTTATAACACATAAGATATAAATTTATAACATTAATATATTGAGGACAATATTATCAATACATAACTAGGGGGTTATATACAAATTATCAGGAGTGATAATATCGATACTCTTAGAACAATGACACTAATATTTGTAAAAACTGATGATATGTTTGGATCAGGTATATTGATCCTATTGAATTTGGTCACATAATTTTGACCTGATATGACCGTAATCCATTTATTTCATTTTTATTAAAATATAATTTAGGGTTAATCCCAAAAATCCCAGATACTTTTACTGAATTCACCAAAAATCCACTCTTTCGTTAACAACCATCACTATCACCACTGGTGTCGGTTAGTGGTCAAATAAGCGCTCAAACAAAGAAGGGAAATTCGGTCATTATATTGTTTATATATTTTAATTAAAAAATAGAAGAAATAAATGAAAGAAAGAAATACAACTACATCACTTGCTCTGTTGGTTAAAATCAAACAATAAACCTTATCTACTTGATTATCATCACTTATAATCTATAATTGCGATAACATTCAACTTGGATTTCTTGTTAGGTAGTGAAGAATCACATATTCCAGTGAAGAAACAATTTTCAGTGAAGAATCACATGAACTGGAGAGAAACTGCATATTGTGACAATTTTCAAAAGTCAATTTAACCTCGACATCTAAATAATTAAAAAAAACTCGTGTGAAAGAGCCAGTATGAAGCACAACCAATTATGGAGTAGAAACAAGTCATCTCTGCAATTGCTCCAATGAAACATTTTTATTAACTTTCAACACCTTCATCGACTTGCATCTTTTAACAAACTTTTCAAGTGAATCAAAATACCTTCACTACCCAAATTCGCAAATTTAACACTTGTTACGAATTAAAGCTTTTCGAAAAACAACTCAACTAGCTTCCACTTCTGTCATGCACTACGTTTTCCTATATATCCAGCTTTGTCAAATTGCTGCAGCTAAAAAGTCAAAAAACTGAAGAAAAAAAATCAATTCATATTAAAATAAATAAAACTAGAACCCTGATCGAACGAAACTAAAATGCAATGAGTAGTGGTTGTTTCAAATCAAAATTAGTGGTGAGTAGTGGTCGCTTCAAATCAAAATTAGTGGAGAAACCATCACAACTCAAACATGAAAGAACTTTGAAATTAGTGGAAAACACTCCAAGATCTAATTAGTGACAACTATATGCTTCAATCTCAGCTCCTTTAGTAACGAATCTGCAAACGCGATAAGTTAAGCGTGAACAAAAGGCCCTAATCGGAAAGAACAAGGTTGAAATCAGAAAATCTAGGTTTTCCTTTACCAACATGTAGCATAAATTAGGAAATCGGTGAACAAGTATTTCCGGCAAGACATGGTAACAGTTGCATATCACCACTCATGTTATTGATAACCTATCGACTTCGTATCAGGATTTGCAGACGAGAGCTACAGAGACCAACAGAGCAAATCAAATGACGTGGCTGAATCTCTTTCTTTCATTTATTTATTTATTAATTTTTAATTTCTTAATTTAAAATATCTAAATAGTATAAACTCTGAATTTCCATTATGTATTTGAGCGCTTATTTGGCTACTGACGAACATAAACAGTGACACTGACGACTATTAACGGAAAAAGGGGGTTTTAGTGAAAAATGAAATTGACGTGGTTTTTTGGTGAATTTGGTAAAGGTATGTGGATTTTTTGGGATTAACCCTATAATTTATATATATATATATATCATAATTTTAAAAATATAAAATAAGAAATATAGGTTGAATTATTAAATGATATGATGAGTGTCAAATCCGCCAAAAATAAATACGTTCCTGCAATGCAATTTTGTAGTATATGGTAGCAAGGTCGATCCCTCAAAGAACAGATAATCAATTAAATTTTGCTATGACCAAACTATGACCTGATTAATGGAAAATAAATAAATGGTTTAACATCCGATAAAATTAATCTAACAAAATAAAATGAAAGGTTTCAAGTAGGTGAGAAAGCAATCTAATAAAGCCTGTTATTCAGTTATAATATTCATCATCGATACTACAAATAAATCATATTAATTCAACAAACCACGTCATGGCTGTCGACAAGCGCCTAACAGCCTAATATTTCCTTTGTTCCTAAACTGACCGGAAAAGAGCTTTCTAATAATCCTTAGCCTAATAGCAATCCTGACAAGTGTCTGACAGATTAAAATTTAGATCGCGTTAGCAATAGAAAGACCTAGATTCAAACAAAAAATCATCAAACGTGTTTATTTAATTTTGATAATACATTCTCACATCACAACTCGTCATACTGACTGCTACTTATGTCTAGGGCTGTCAACGAGTCGAGTCGAGCTCGAGTACCAGCATACTCGACTCGGCTCGTTTTAAATATATTGAACTCGAACTCGAGCTCGAACTCGGTCGAGTTTTAATTTTAGTTCTCGAACTCGATCGATACTCGAGTAACTCGAGCTCGACTCGTTTTAAGCTCGTTTATCAAAATTTATACAACTTTATGGATTAATTCATCATTTCTTGGAAAAATACAAAATTTGAACAAAGCGAAACTTTTTTGAAACTTGAATATTTTTCATACATTAACGTAATAGTAATTAAATTAAACAATAAAAAAATAAATTCTCTAAAATATTCATAATTAAATAACTTAACTATAAAATTATAGTTGATAAAGTTCATGAATTTACATACAATACATAAATAAAAGTCTTCTCAAGCCATTAATAAAATAACATAAATTGAGAATTCATGAGTTTACATCTAACACACCAAGTTCAAAATTTGTAAAATAACAAATAGAGTACTAAAAATTATTTTAATAATAGCAAGACATTTTTCAATTTTATGGAGATCCAAATTCTTGATAACAATCCCTCACCATGGACCATCTTTCCAATAGAATATTTCTCATTCTATATACCTAAAATTTTAACCCGAGTCATTAAAATTTAAATTTGTACTTTTATAACCAGCACTCAAGTAAATGTCTGTCACTTGAAAAACAAAACAAAAGGTAATAAAAGGCATGCAAATATATCAACAACTAAGACAATGGACACATATTTCACTTAGCCAGAAAGTCCAAGCAAGTCAAAACTACTTTATACAACTTGTTTCCATATTTGTGAACATTAGGTCTTCACATTAAATTTAGTGTCCACAAAAACCTACATATGCCACCCTTAAAAAATAAATCAAACTACCATATCAAATTCAATACTCACATCACAATATTTAAATAATTATATTAAAGTATATGTACTCGAGTATACTCGCGAGTTTATGAGTCGAATAATACCAAACTCGACTCGGCTCGCTAAAAAATAAACTCGGCTCGAGCTCGAAAAATACGAGTCGAGTTCGAGTATCGTTCGAATCGAGCTCGAGTTGCTCGCGAGCAGCTCGACTCATTTACATTCCTACTTATGTCAATTCGATTAAATAATTACGTATCTAGTCATTTTGACTAGCTAGATATTAATCAACTTTATAAATTAACTGATCGTATTAATCAATCAAACATATTAGAATATTCCACCCATGCCAGTAAACACAGAGAAAACATAAATACTAAATAATACGAATAACTAAATCAAACCTCACAACACATAATTGAATAAAAGTAACTTTATTGGATTATGAAAGTTTAGTTAGTTGTAGTCACAACAAGTATCATAACAAAATAAATGAACATACAAAATAGAGAAAGAAAACATAGATAAAAAATCAAACTCTCTTTGGGCTCTGATCCCAAAAGAAAAGCTAACCCCCGTTATTCCCTTCTAGAAGTAATATATCACTTCCAGTTGAAGACAATAAAGAAAAATATGGGATATGAAAATATCATGCCTATGGTATCTAAAAAAAACTAAACAAATGAATTCCAAGTTTAAAAATTAAGAACGATCGTGCAAAGTCTTGATTGAGCCTTCATCACAAAACTCATTACTTTGACTTGACTTGTCATTTTATCTTTAAATCCCTTAAAATTTTAAAATCTTCTAAATAATCCATAATCTATAGAGAATAACAAAATAAGGCAACTAAGTACCGAATCCTACAAATAAACCCTTAATTAATAGTGAAATACAGCCGTATGACATATGACGTGCTTAATCATGATACTTTTAAATCAATGACATATAACAAATTTCTATTTTTTTTATACGATACAATTTAAATTATTAAAATATATTAATCGATTTTATCTATTTTTTCCATATATTTTGAATAAAAGATATTATTAAATTGTATTTTTTTAAATAACATTTTCCACGGATCAAATTGGATTTAAGTTTGTCTATTCAAATTCAAATTAAAATTAAAGTTAAAGGAAAAGGATAATGCATAACTGCCCCTATACTTGGCACAATTTTCTAGTTAGTCTTTTATGTAAGGCATAATGGTCACCGAAGCCCCTAAACTCGGCTAACCTTTTCAATTTAATCCTCCAACTATGCGATGTTTCAATTTAGCCCTTCAACTATCTAATATCGGGTCAATTTGGCCCTTTTTACCTATGTGGCAGATGATGTGGCAAGATTGTTGTATATATTTGGTTTTGAGTCACCTGCCACATCATCAGCCATGTAGGTGAAAAGGACCAAATTGACTCGATATTGGAAAATTGAGGGATTAAATTGAAACATCGCATAATTGGAGGACCAAATTGAAAGATTATCCAAGTTTAGGAGTTTAAGTGACCATTATGCCTTTATGTAAATTTTGTGATCAGCTTGTTCCTCATAGTTGTAATTTTTTCTCAACAAACCCTTTCGTGTCAACGTGGTGGCTGGCATGATGTTTTGGCATATAAGTGAACTGTCATGTGTGTCATATAATAGTCCACGTCGCATATAAAAAATTACACCACGTGTCACATCGACGTGGAAGGATACATTAAAAAAAATGATAGCTATAAGGGGCTATTGATAAAATTGTTCAAATACATGGAATCGAGTGTTATTTAATAAATTAATAATGAAAGTAAATTAATTAAGTAATCAGTTCATTCCAAAATGGTTGAATCATGGTTAAAACACCATATTGACACATGAGTGACCATCATTTTAAAAGAAATAAAAAGAAAGAAAGAGCAACATTGACACTTACTAAATATTAAAGCATTATATATAAAATAAAGTTTCCGTAGGAATAAAATGTTAGTCCTCTCTAATGCTTCTTAATATTACTATGCAAGATAATATGATATATATATATTCTAAAAATGATACTTAAAATAATTTAGATTGTTGCTTAATTAAAATTTATATAAATTTAAAATAATCCTTACTTAAAATGGATAGGTAGTCGAATTACATCAATAATAACATATAATGTTTAATTATAGTTCTATTTTAAAATTATTTTTAATTATAAATTTGAATTAAAAAATTTATTTTAAAATTATTTAATTTTTTATGATATAAATTTAATCATAGCCCGATGTACTTGAAAATTTTTATTAATTAACCCATTTTTATTATAAATTTGTTTCAATAAACGCTTCCCTATTATTACGACATATATTCTTGAAATATTCTTTGCTCTTAAATGAAATTGATTGTAATTTCGTAATTCGTTGCATAAATTAGGAAATAAATTAGCTATAACTGTAGGACTTGAACCTCGTAATTTTAGTGAGGTCAGGAAGGATATTAGTTGGAGGGAGGTGATGCAATAGGAAATACGAGCCCTGGAGGATAATAAGACTTGGGTCATGGAGACATTACCTCCTAGAATGCAAATGGGTATATAAAATCAAATATCGTTCGAATGGTACAATCGAACGTTTTAAAGCGCGTCTTGTTGTTTTTGGAAACCACCAAGTTGAAGGGATTGATTATAACGAGACTTTTGCTCCAGTTGCGAAGATGGTTACAGTTCGTGCATTTTTAGTTGTAGCCGCGGCCAAAAATTGGGAATTACATCAGATGGATGTACATAATGCTTTCCTTCATGGTGACTTGGTTGAGGAAGTTTATATGCGACTGCCTCCTGGTTTTACAGTTCAGACACCCGGAACAGTATGTCGACTAAAGAAGTCTTTGTATGGTCTAAGACAAGCTCCGAGATGTTGATTTGCTAAATTAGCTGCTTCTTTGAAGCAATATGGTTTTGTTCAGTCATACTCTGATTATTCCCTCTTCACTTCAGACAAGGACAGGTGCAAATCAACGTTCTTATTTATGTTGATGATCTTATCATATCAGGTAATGATTCATCTGCTATTGTCTCATTTAAGAGGTATTTAGGGGAGTTCTTTCACATGAAGGATTTGGGTGTTTTAAAATAGTTCCTTGGAGTTGAAGTGGCTCGTAGTCCAGAGGGTATTTTTTTGTGTCAACGAAAATACACTCTTGACATTATTTCTGAGACAGGTCTTTTGGGGGCTAAACCTGCGGATTTTCCTATTGGGCAAAATCATACTCTGGCTCTTGCTCAGGGTGCATTGCTTAGTGACCCAAGAAAATATAGACGTCTTGTTGGTCGCCTTATTTATTTGTCATTTACTCGACCTAATTTAGCCTATACAGTCCATATCTTGTCTCAATTTATGCAAGAACCTCGCCAAGAGCACTGGGATGTAACAATCCATGCAGTGTGATATTTAAAAGGGTGTCCGGGTCAAGGAATTCTTCTGCAGTCAAATTGTGATTTATCCTTGACTGGGTGGTGTGACTCAGATTGGGTTAGTTGTCCGATAACTCGACGATATCTCACAGGCTGGCTTGTATTTCTTGGATGTTCACCTATTTCTTGGAAAACCAAGAAGCAACATACTGTATCTCGTTCATCAGCAGAGGCCGAATATCGCTCCATGGCTACAATCACATCTGAGTTGAAATGGGTTAAAGCATTGCTTCTGATTTTAGGGGTGAATCATCCTCGAGCTATGACTTTATTCTATGATAGTAAGTCTGCCTTACATATTGTTCAGAATCCCGTGTTTCATGATCGCACCAAACATATTGAAGTAGACTGTCACTATATTCGAGATGCTATAAAGGAAGGTCTCATTACTACCTCACATGTATCTACGAATGAACAACTTGCTCACATTTTCACCAAAGCATTAGGTAAGCGCAAATTTATGCATTTACTTGGCAAGTTGGGCATTTATGACTTGCATGCTCCAACTTGAGGGGGGATATTACGGCATATATTCTTGAAATATTCTTTGCTCTTAAATGTAATTGATTGTAATTTTTTAATTCGTGGCATAAATTAGGAAATATTATATTTATGCCATTAATTGCATTTAATTCCTATATGGTAAATCGTGTATATATGTTTGAGATTTGTGAAATATAGAGACGAGACATACGCATATTACAAAACTTGTCACCTACCAACGTCATCTTAATTATAATCGTGATATTTTTGGCATGTGACATAAACTTATGCGGATCACACTTGGTGTCACGTCCATAAATGGGGCCAAATTAAAATTTATTTTGTTATTTGACTGATTTTGAAAATACTTTTGACATGGGGAAATTTTTTTATTAAAAGAACTCTGGTGGGCTTGTTTACAATTTATCCATGGTTAGGTGAAAACCTAGGTTACCACACCATCAATCATTCAGCCGCTAGACCCCTTTCTTCTCTTTTCTCTCAACTTTGAAAAACTCAAACAGAAACTCTCTTTCACTGTTACATTGGTTTTTGCTGTCAATCTGAAAGTTTCCATTGAACCTATTCTTCGAGCGTGAAGGTAAGTTCATATGTTCATGATTGTTTTGGGTCTGTTCTTCAATGTCACTTCTGTTCTCAAGTTGTAAACCCTAACCTTCGAATTTCTAGTGTGGTTTGAGTCTGTTATTGAATTTGTTCTGTCCATTGTATAGGAGACGGTGTAGGAGAACGTCAGCCGGAGTAGTCCTGCTGTTGGATTAGCGTATTCGGTTAGTAGCCATGTTTAAGCCCCCACTTATGTCTGTTATTGTCTGTTCAGTGCTACATTAACATGGACTAAACTTAATATATACTGAATTTTGAATCTGGACTCTGTGATATACTCTGATACCGTTGTTCAACTTGCTGATAAATGGCTATTATGTGAACTGATGCAATATCTGTTGAATGCTGAAAGCTATACTCTGTTCTAATATGAAAACTAAGCCCTGTCTAAAGTATGATAACGATAAGACCGGCATGCCGTAGGGATATTAGATGTATACATCGATACGTGAAAACGTACAGGCCTTGAATGCCTTCTGGATGTGACGACATCAGGCCTTATTGCCTTCTGGATGTGACGACATCAACTTTGTCTGGAGCTTTGCTCAACCTTTCTGGGATCCTTGATCCATTTGTCTGGAGCTTTGCTCATAAGTAAGAGGTCTATGACCTATTTTCTGTTCCTGATTTTGTTATCAAACTAAAGACAGGCAAATAATCTGTAATATGATGTTTTCTGTGTTTAATAAGAACTTGCTAAGAAATTTCTGAAATCTGATGCATATTGAATGCATAATCTGACATCATCTGGTAAGTTCTGTAACCTGCATGACAAGCTGATATACTCTAGTATATGTTTCTGTCATTCTCTGAAAAATCTGATGTCTAATATGTAAACTGGTATATGATCTGCAAATCTGAATTTTAAGTGTACTATGAACTGTTATGATTGCCTTGATGATTTCTGAGTTGAGCTACTTGCTAATATTGGGTTAACATGTTACCTTTAGACTGACTATTGCCTAATTGGGTTATTTGAAGAAGATTTAAAAGTTGAAATTAAAACGAGTTAGACTTAGGCGAAATTTCATTTCTTAGCCTAAACCATCGCCAAGTTAGGCGAAACTCATTTTCTGGACCTAATATTACCGCCTAAGTTCATCGCCAAGACTAAGTATAGAGTTGGCAAAGTCATATTTATGTCGCTAGTGTCATCGCCTGTTTGCAGGCAAAACTTTGAACACCCGCCTAAATTTATCGCCTAGACTAAGTGATAAGTTGGCAACAACTTGTGTCCATCGCCTAGCAATTTCGCCAAAACATAGACGATACCTCTTTTTAAAGTTAAAATCTCGCCAAGTTACTTCGCTAGTATCCAGGCGAAATTTCCTACAATTTTAATACTTCGCCAGATGCCTTCGCCAATATTTAAACGAAACAGTGTATTAGTCATTGGTTTTCGCCAAATACCTCGCCAAAATTACTAGACGAGACCTTTTCTTTTAAAAATCATTGCCAAAAACCTCGCCTGAAAGTGAGGCAAAATGTTTTTGGGTTGCCAAGAACAAGTCGCCCAAAAACAATTTTTGTTTGAAAAATTATCGCTTAAAAAAATACCTTGCCTAGAAAGAGAGGCAACATATTTCTATTCAGCCAAGTAAAAGTCGCCAGATGAAAGCACAGTGTTCGGTCATCGCCATACACATCGCCAACATGAGGCAATATGATGCAATCTCGCCTAAAGGTGTTGCCTGATGATCAGGCGAAATAAATATGTCGCCTCAACATTTTGCCATGTCCCTTTTCTTCGCCTGACTTCTTCCAGATTTCTTCCTCTTGATTTTCCATTTTCGAAAAGTTATTATAAGCCTGATTCGGACTTCAAACGAATAAGTTATGACTGTTTTAATTTTAGAGCATTTACAGGGCATAATTAATCTGTTTAATCACTGTTAATGGTATCAGATTCATTTGTTACTCCTTAAGGAACCTATTAAGCTTTAAAACCTCTCTAAGTTGTTTGAAATCTTCTGTACTCTTCTGTTTTCTTCTGTTTTAAGCCTCTGTTTGGCCAGGTAAGCTGCATATGTTGTATGTTCATGCTTAATTGTTAATTTAAGAAGCATTGTATGTGTGTGGATGTTGGGCATTGGCTTACTAACCAGACATTCGATAGTCTGACCCTGTTGTTTCTTTATTTTTATCTTGTATGTTAATTTTCCTGATTGAGATGGAAAATGCTGAATTCAGACAGTCAGGTGGAATAGCAAGGCACACATATATTACTCCATGCATCAGTTCTGACATTGGTTTTCAGATTAGCTTCCGCTTATATTATGTATTGAACTCCCAAGCTTTATTAAACTATTTGAGTTGTAACCAGAATTTGAAACATTATATTTTCGAACTCTTATGATTTTGTATTCAGATGATTTTAAGTCCAGTCTTTAATTAAGTATCCAGTTTATTATTTTATCTATTAGAGTAATATAAGTTCTATTTGGATATTTGATAGCTGTTCAATATAATTATAAGTATAATATGTATGTTTTCTATCGTGACATCCATCTCCCTGCATCTGTCTGTAAGACGGGGGTTTGGGTGTTACACTTGGTGGTTCATCTCATGCACTAAAACTCCCAAGTCATTTTTCATGTTCATATAAAGTGATTTGCTGAGTCAAAATTATAATTATAATAGACTAAGTGTATGTTTAGGAAAGCTTTTCAGTTAGCATTTGAGATAACATTTAGATTATATATTAGTTTTTTAAAAAAAAAATAGCGTTCAGCGTTTCAATAAGCGTTTAAGATAACATTTAAAAAAGTTATCAAAGATAACTTTGAACCCAAATGCTAATGATAATTTACTTTACTAACCTTTATTTTATAATTAATTACATCATTATTTTGTGAATTATATTTGTATCTATAATAAATTTTAATAATTTTATATCTAATAGTTAATTTAAAAACTAAAATTAATACCAAACGTTTAATTCAACCGCTAACTTTACAGTTAATTTAAAATCTAATCTAAAGTTAACTACTAATTATTAACGTTATCTAAAATGCTGATCTAACGACTAATTGAAAATATAATGACAAACATATTCTAAATGATAAAAATTTTATACATTAAACTAATACAAAAACTATATCACTTATAGAGATGAAATATACTCCTAAGAAAAATAATATTTCATAAATTTAATTTAAATTTTAAAATTTTTTAATATATGGAAACGTTGATCACAGATCCGACCCGTCCCCTTTGCTTCCTTAATTTTCACTTTACTCCTAATATCATAGCTCTATAAATATATTAATAAATTTCCAAAAGTGATAAATACCGCAAGCAAATTGATTAATACCGCATTTATTTTCCAATTATATCCTCAACATAATTAAAAATAAAAAAAATAGTTTTTTATTTTGATTGAAACTCTTTATTTCGTTCTCTCATCTCAGCTGATTATTTTCTTTTCATGATTTAAACTCGTTCAATTTTTTTTATTGTCTCAGCTCAAATAATTTTTTTTTCATTATCTCAACCTGTTTATTTTTTTTTCAATTACATAATCATAGAAGACATGGATGGAAGTAACTATACCTTCGTATCATTATGTTTTATTCGAAGGGATTGTTAAATACCGCAGCAAATTTATTAATACCTATCTGTCAACTCTATGGACATGCCAATGTTTCTCAAAACCTTAGAGGACAACTCTATGGACATGCCAATTTTTCTCAAAACCCTAGAGGAGGAGAGAGAAAATAAGGTGAGTGGATTCTTTTAAGAGGGAAAAACTGTTTTTGTTTTTGGAATTCTTAAAGAATATTGGAGATAAGTTGTGGAGAAGAAATCAAATAAAAGGATAAAAGTGGAATAATAGATGCGGTATTAATAAGTTTGCTGCGGTATTTAACAATCCCCTAAATTTCCTGTTCTAAATCTTACGTTTTTAATCTATAAGGTAGGGACATGCATGGATGTACACGTGTACAAAATGCATGAATATTAAATGCGTTTCCCAAGGGATATGATAAGGAGTTAACATGTGGGCACAATCTACTGTAGATATGATAGATCTCCACTAAGCTTTGTCTTTCATCAAATCACACCTAATCAACATAATCCCTTCTTTTCTTCGGCACATGCTCTCATTTGACTTCTTCTCCCTATTCACAAAGAAAGAATCTTTGTATTGCAGTATCCTTCCCAGATTCATCTCTCTCTATTTTAAAATTCTTTCTTACGATGTCCACAAACCACATCCACATCCTTTGAATACAGATATCCATGGAAGAGAATTGTCTCCAAAGTAAGATACCAATTAAATCATTTATATCTCTAAAAGGGAATATACGTTTATAAAATCTCCTTTTCAATGTACTTTCAAAGCACTTTGTGAATGTGACCTGTACATTCTTATTTTCCTTTTTTTTTTTCTTTTCTAATAAACTATCTTCAATTTTTTATTATTTTTCTTTCTCATTTAAGTGCTATTATATGTTACTAACTTATTCGATAATTATTGTAGTGGGTAGGAAAAAAACTGAAATGGCGAGCTTAAAATCCATAGATTGAAAGGTGTAGGGTACACACCTCCAAATTCCGTGATAGGAGGCATGGTCTTTAGGATTCATGTCGAAAGACCTATAAATAGAAAGATCACTTAATTTAATGTTAAGAGTTTTCGGCCAAAAGGAAGAATCACATAAATTAATGGTTGAAGTTTTCCGCTAAAAGGCAAAACAAGTACAAATGACCATTCCAGCTCGAAAGTAAGACTTTGATTGAAGTCCATGAGCCCTAACCAAGTTAAGGAGAAAACGGTCAAAATCCAAAGAATTTTTCTATAATTTAAAAATTTTGGCCAAATACAGCTATGTAAATAGAATTTTAATTATTAATAATTTTTTAATTATTTAAATATTAAATACTAGAAAAAAATGATAATCACATTAAAAATGAGGTAATTACAATCCTAGTAAAATTCCAATTACTAGGAGATAATTTCTCATTAAAATTCTATAAATAGGGGTTATCAAATATGGAAAAGAGTAGGACAAAGACATTACGAAAATATTGCCGAAATTTTCTCAAAACTCAGATCTTCGAGGTCTTGCAAAATAAGGAAGAGTGTTTTATTACTAAGACTTTCTACATGTAGCATTCTTCTACCACCTCAGTTTCTCGCCAACTGTAGGACCCAATGCAACCAAGAAGATTTTGTACATAATTTAATTTTGATTGATCATCAGATCACCATGACCAAACCCCCAACTCTCTATCAATTGGATTCACGCTTTACTTCTTCTTCTCCTTCTTATTTCTCTTCTCTATCTTCTATAGCTGCCACTACGTCCGCTGCTTATCACTCTCTATTTATATTTTCCATCATCATGAATCCACCATTTTCTATCTCAGTCGTTGTTGTTGGCACTTTCATTGTTTGAGAGTCCATCTCTGTTTGATTCTTTTGGTGTCTTTGTTATTCTTTTACTTCGTCGCGTCTCATCCAAGTCACTCTTTCTTTCTTAACTTTCTACCGGCCTTTGATTTCTTTGCTGCGATTCTCTTTTCTCTTAACCTTATTCTCCCTCGGTTGTTGTTGATTCAATTGTTCTTAGTGAGGTCTTCTCTGATAAAGCTTACTTGTTCTTCTCCTTTAAGGTCTCCTTTGTCAATGTTTTGGTCAATTGGGTCACGAGGGAAGCTCGATAAGACCAAAGAAGTATATTCTTTGGGTGTTCGGTGCAAGAGAACAACAATGAGAACATTTTTGAAAGAGTGTTTCACAAGGGGAAGTGTTCTGGAAATAGAGTTTATTATTACTATATGAGTGAGAGATATGAAAGAGATTGGTTTGATGACAAATATGATGGTTATAGGGTCGAAAAGTGGGCGTCAGATGTCCGCTATAAAGGCTAGTATATGCAGGGTATTTCTTATGATTTGGCATCTATAAATTTTATACAGGGGATATTCACGTTGGAGAGCGGTCCAATGACCAGAGTCATGGGTGTGGAATTTATACTTACGAGGATAGGAGTCGATAAGTTAGTCAATCAAGTGGAGTGTCAAGCATGACCTTGGACACTACCCTTCCAAGTATAATTATAATATTATACTTTGTCTTTTTAGTGGTTATAGTTGGTCTTTCAATTCATTTATTAGTTTTGGTATCTATAACTTTGGGAATGAAATAGGAGTTGTAACTTATGACCTTTTCTACTGCAATATGTGAATTTACCAACTTTAACCAATAGGAGTTGTAAAATGGTTGTTCATATTGTTGCAGAAGTTGCACTTGTTAGTTTTGTCATTGTTTTTAATTATTAAGGTCCTGTTTGGATCCCTTAAGAGATAAAATTAAGAGATATGATTAATAGATAGGGATCCAAACAGGTCTCTTAAGAGACCTCTTAATTTTTAAGAGCATGGGCTCTTAACAATTATTTCATTAGTTGATTCAACCCTACTAACATCTCTTAATACCTCTTAACATATTGCAAAAGACACAATAGTCCCCATAATCTCCAACCCTTATTAATTATTAGCTAGTTAGTTAGTAATTAATAGGGGCAAGTTTGTCATTTAGGCACAATTTGCTAATTAGTTATTAATGGATCCAAACACCGATATTAATTATTAGCTAGCTAATTGTTAGTAATTCTTAAAAACTAGTTGGTTAATTATTAACTCTTAAGAAATCCAAACATCCCCTAAGGAATGCCAACTTAAGTTTTGGTTTAGTTTTGGCTAGTGTGCTTGAGAAACAGATCATGTGTCCCATTTTCTTTAGGCTTATAGTAGAGTTGAATGCATGAAAAGTTAACTGATGTGTAGATATGACCAGTTAAAATAGCATAATGAAAAAAATATTGTTGAAATCTTCTCAAAAGTCAGATCTTCGAGGTCTCACAAAACAAAAAAGAATGTCTGAGGCTTTTTTTATGGTGGTTTTCTGCGACTGCCACAATTATTATTCAAAATTTGAATTTGTACTAAAATAAAGAATTTTTTTCATTCTTAACATGTTCAAAATTGCTGGCATAAGTGATCCGTGGATGATAATTTTGATTCCGAGTAAATAAGGTAATAATTACTAAATGAAATAAAAATGAATTATTAGAGAAATTCAAATATCGTCAAAAATATGTATGATGGTCTTATGGATGTTTAGGCGCATGCTAAGATGCTTAGTAAATTTAGCGCGCAGGTAAATAGTTGTTAATTTAAAGTTAGAATTGAATTTTCAACTGATGGTATGGTGTGAGAGTTGTCTTTCAGCTAAGCGCGTAATACTTAAATGTTGGAAACACATTTGTGTAGACAATAAGGCACGTGCTTTGCAACTTAACTAGATTAACACCTAACTAATCATGCGACGAGTCTAACAACACTTTTTTTTTAATTCAATCGTAACTAAAAATAAGCAAAATGATATTGTCAATTGATGTGGGTTGGACAAAATTGTAAATGGTAAAAAAAAAAAAATAATAAATAAATAAACTAGCCAACCAAAACCATATAAGTAGAATGATAGATTGTGGGTGCAGAGAATCATATTCCTTCTAAATCATCAAAGTAAAAAATTTATTGATGGAACAAAAGTGATGAGTTGTGTTAGTTCAAATATCTTATCAAATTTGTAAGTAAACTTTCTTACTATAATTCATTAACATTGTGATATCTAATTATGAATTTTAATGACTTTCTTGAACTTTAAATGTTATTGAATATCTGTTGATATCTAATCATGACTTTTAAAGGCTAAAGTGATGAGGTATCTAATTATTGTTTTTATAAACTTTTAAAACATCTTCAAAACTCTTGTGGTGTTTAATCACTACTTTTATAGATTTTTAAAAAGTCTTTAAAGTCTTGAGGTATCTAATAATGACTTTTATAGAATTTGTAAAATTTTTGGATATTATAATTTTCATAACCTTTATAAACATTTAAATTTGACAGACTTTTATACACTATTACGAACTTAATTAAAAAAAGTCAAAGTTTAAAAATTGTCAATCCCTTTTTCTCACCCTTTTAACAAGTAAAAATTTAATCTCACCCTATTCGTTATAATTTTTTTTTAGGAAATACTTTGAAATATTTACATATATTTTTTTGGATAAATATTTTTTATTTACTTTTATCAAATGTTATATTTTTTATTTATTAAAAAATAAATAAAAATAATTTTATTTTTATTCACTTATTTATCATTGCAAATTTATTTATGTAATTTCATTTTAGTCATAAAAAAAAGATTGACTCACTCGATTGATTATACACAAAGAATAATTAAAATGTGGGATTAGAAAATGCAGACATAATAATAAATTAGTGAGTAAAATGTATAAATAAGAAAGGAGAAACACAAGAATGATACAACAATCAAACAAACAGACGAGATGAAATGGACATTAGAAGTAAAAAATATATATTATAAAGTATAGACATTAAAAGAAATTAACAAATTATTACAACTTACAATTCATGTCACCAATCGTGGATAGCGTGATAACAATGGTCTGTTTAGTATGATTATTATTGAAAAAAGTACTTCCTACTCTTATCAATAAAATTGGATGCCAAAGGTCTTCTCAATATTAATAAAATTTTATTCATTTTAAAAAAGTATTTGAAAGTTTATTAAAATTAATTCATTGTTATTTGAAAAGTCTACAAAATTCATTGAAAGTCATTTTATAGAAATCCATCAAAGTCTACGCAAGTCACGAAAAGTTTTATAAAGTTTATTAAAATTAATTAATTGTTATTTGAAAAGTCTACAAAAGTCATTAAAAGTCATTTTATAGAAATCCATCAAAGTCTACCTGAAAAGTTTTATTCACAAGTTTGTGAAAGTCATTGATGGAATTATAAAGTCTATAAATGTCTGTGAAAGTCATTCATATGTTAAAATTTATAAAAGTTATTGAATGTCGTTATTAGAAACGAGTCCTTTAGTCTAATGCTACTCTATTTCCATGTAAAACTATATGTCTTATTTTCTATCTCTATTTTCTTACATTGTGTATGTTTATTTTACGTCGTGGTTGCCAATACTTGTCTTTACTGCAATGAATCACTAGTTTGTTCAACAAATGGTATTTTAGAGATAGCCAAGTTTTTCCAACATGTAAATCACAAGTTCCAGTTTTCTCCTAGGTGACCCAAAAACACGATTTACATAATAGTCATCTTTTATTTTACCATTGCACATTAAAATAGACCCAGGGATCAATCCTACATTTTCCTCCTCTTCCTCACTTGTTCAGCTTCATTGTCATGAGCAACAAGAATAGATGTTGCAATATCTTAAACATACGTGGATTCCAGGATAAATGCAGGAGCATCATCCATTGTATACCACATGAAATGCAAAAGTATAGGTGATTAGTAAATTATCATTGAAAAAGAAAATTAGACAACAAATGACATGCTCAATACGTAAATAAGATACAAAAGAAACTCATCAAATCACTATGCATTTCAATTTCAACGGTCAATATTTATACCCTTTGAACAAAAGTCCAACATCACCATTAAAGTCTAACAATGCAAGAACCCAATACAATACATATAAACCACATAAATTACGTTAAAGAATCCAAATTTTCATTGGATAAATTAAAATCAAATCATAAGCTTGTTATCTCCTTAATATTTTTAGAATCACAACATCAATCAATAAGAATAAGAATATCAAATAAATTAACATTGCACCTATAAACTCCAATTATAATTACTTCTTGCAATAATTTCCACAGTCTGAATTTCTTGGTCATGAACACGGACTGCAAAATCCAATATCAAAATTGACTACATCCAAAAAATTTGACTACTAATCTCATCAATTGATCTCTTCTCCTTAAAAGTAAAACCAACCCAATACCTAAAACACACCATCAATCAATCATTAAAATCAAAATCCAAAGTCCAACAATTGGAAAACCAAAACAATAGCAATAACAACATGCAATCAATAAATTCTTGTAAAAACCTAAAGTTAAAATCTTTAATGATTAATGTACAGAATACAAAATCAAAAAAATTAAATATAGCTATAGATATACCTGATCAATAAATACCTTAAATGCAAAATCAGACTATGATGAAGGAATACATAAGAAAAGAATGAGGTTTGGAAAAAGATTCATAAGTTCCCTCGCCAAACAAAGAATAAAAAGTCCAGAAAATGAACCTGAATTGACAACGACGACACTATAGAAGTGTGTACCCACCCAATTAGAGCTCTATTTAGCCTCATTCATGAGGCTGGGCTTTATCAACATCCTTCAAAGATGGATCAACTATAGGAGATGTTCTATAAGTAAACCCAAGTGATGGATTAGGTGCTAGAGAGGCTCGCTAAGGAAGGGAAAGATTTTTCCTTGCTTTTTTATTTTCTCTCGGTAAAACTCTAATGTCGTATGACTCAATTAATTGAGAACTGCTAAGTTCCCTATTTTGTTTATAATTTTAGCAATCAATTAATAGAAAATCGGTTAGTTACTGTTCTTGTTTCAGATTCTCGCTTTATTTTTCTTTGTCTCTCAATAAAGCTTAAACATAGGCTTGCTTATATTATTGTTCCAGATTTTGCTTTTGGTTATTGCAACACTTTTCGTCCCCAAGGAAGCTCAAACGTCGGAAAAGTAAAAAAAAAACAATTAAATACAAAATCAACCCATACCCTTTGACAACACCCTATACTACCAAAAAAAAAAATCAACATAAATCATCAAACATACACAACAAAAGTTTATCAGAAAAGAGAAGACTACCCGGTTTCTATCGGTTTAGAGGGTCAAGTTCTACATAAATGTGTACACAAACAAATGTAGACACCACAATCATCAATAATTAGCTTTCCCCATGTTGTGCTCGACATCTATGGAAAGAAAGTTAAATAAGAAATCAACTCATACCCATTTGCCAGTACCCTATACTAAAAAAAAACACAACCATTATAAATCATCAAACATACCTAGCAAAAATTTATCAGGGAAGAGAAGACTACCTGGTTTCTGTCGGTTTAGAGGACCAAGTCTATATAAACGTGTACACAAAAAATGCACACACCAAGTAAAAAGATTCTGTGTAGAGCTCGTGTTAATAGTCTTTGATGGTCGTTTAAACCACCGGCGATGTGAAATCGGATCAATGAAGAGAAAAGGATCGGGTAATCGAAGAGAAAAGAATCGGATGATTAATGGTAGAAAAGGGAAATGAAAAGAAATGGATTGTAATGAAGAGACAGAGAAAGGGAAATCATAATAAAAAAAGAAGAGGAAATGATGCAATGAAGAGAAAAGGATTGGATAATTGATGGGAGAGAAGTGCAAGAGACCGCAAGATGATAATGACATGTGGCACGATATGATTAGATAAGAGGTGTCATGCGTATGCCACGTGTCTAATTCTAAAGCCATGTGAACTATATGACCTCTAAGCGATTTTGTTATAGGGTTATTTCTAAAAATAAAAAAAATAAAAAAAAAAAACTCCATTTTTTCAAACGGTTTACTTTAAATCACTGGTTTTGGAAATTTTTGTAAAATCACCCCCAAAATCAAAACAACTAGTGGTTTTGTTGTCGGATAGGTGGTTTTGGGGTTTAGATTGGTAGTTTTAGAATATTATGATGTTTAAATAATTTAAAATAAATAATTAAAATTATTAAATAAAAATTTAAATATGTTTAAACCATCATAATTATCCAAAACCACACGTCCATCAGTAAAACCAATAGTTGTTTTAATATTGAAGTGATTTTGCAAAACTTTTCAAAACTAGTGGCTCAAAATAAAACGTTTGAAAAGGTAGTTTTTTTTTTTTTTGAAAAATAACCTTGTTATATATATATATATAATATTTGATACCTTTAAGTATTACAATTTCTTATACTTTTAAAAATGAAATTTGCAAACGTTTTGAAATTTATAAATATTTTTTGGTTCATTTGCACTTTTAAGTTTTTTTTATTAAAAAAATTATATTTTTAGACCTATATTCAAATTTTTACATAACAAAACTTTTAAATTATTTTTTTTTGCAAAAATAGACCAAAATGACACTATTTTACCATTCGATATTAAAAAAATATATACCTTTTAGTTTTCCGGTATTACATACTGGAAAATAGGCAAATTTGAAGTTTAGTTTTCTGGTGTGTAATACTAGGAAATAAAAATTCACTTCCCGGTAGTACACACCAGGAAACAACAATTGAATTTTGCATGTTTCCTGGTGTGTAATACCAGGAAGTTAAGGGTGTTTTTGGTAAGTACCATTTTCATTTTCATTTTCATTTTGCAAAAACAGATTTTTGAATTAATTATTTTCGGAAAATGTGTTTGGTATCTCTATTTTTAAAAAATAAGAATAATTGAATAACTCATGCGATGAGAAAATGATTCAAACACATTTTTCAAATTAATTTTTTTCTCATTTTAATTTTACTTTTTTTATTTTTATTTTCATTTTATTTTTATAATTAAAAAATGAAAAATAAAAATAAAAATTAAAATTACTCTTGCCAAACGCACCCAAAGTTTTCGCTTGCTGGTATTACACACAAGGAAAAAAGCAAAAATAAAGTCTGTTTCCTGGTATGTAGCACCAAGAAACGAATTTTCTCTTCCCAATATTACATACCGGGAAGCTCATTTTTTGTAATTTTTTTTTAAAAAATTACTTTTAAAAAGATTTAAAAGTAAAAAAAAAAAATAGAGTTGGTTTAAATCTGAAATAAAAAAAGTTATAAAGTCTAATTTTGTGAATTTTCACAAATATTTTTGTTTAGTTGGTAATTTTCTTTTTTTTTCATAATGTTATCTAAATTGGAGGAAACTGTACCAAGTGATTTACTTTAAAAATTTTAAAATATTTTTATTTTGCTTAATGATTATCATTTAAATTAATAATCTAAAAAATATCTAAATGTATCACTGATTTAATAACTAAAATTTCTCTATTATTGCAAGATAGGATTCCATGTCCACAAAATTATTGTGAGATATTGCTCAAAATCTGTTTAAAAATACCTGATTTTAAATGGATTTTCCCATTTAATTAAAATTGGTTCTTATATACTTTGAATACTTCTATATAAATATAAAATAAGAGAGAGAAAATTGTGTCTTTTTGATGCTGATTCTTAAAGTAGGTTGAGTTGAATTTTAAAATACCATCTGATTCACGACATGTCTTAATATATGATTGTTATTGGGAACAGTATTATTTAATATTCCTATTAGTCTACAAATATTTCTTAGGTTTTACATTTTATAAACTTAACCCAATCACAAATTATTTTAATTTATCTCATCTATACTAATACTATTATATTATGATGCTTCGTTTACTTTGTTATTTCCTTACCACTTATTTCAACATCTCTGAATTTAAAATTGTTAGATTAGGTATCCGTATTTATACTCAATTGCTTTTTTATCAATTTTATAATAAATAATACATGGAATAAATATTTGAGAAGCATTATTTTTAACATTTTATTTTTAAATAAACTATATAAAATAAATTAAATAAATTTTAAAATTTTAAAATAAATAAAAATCTTTAATTATATTAATTAAAACTAACACTTCACAATTTTACAGATTTTCTTTTAAATTATTCACAAATTTATATATCAGTATAAAAAGTTTTTATATAAAGATAATTTTAAAATTTTATTTTTATTAAATTTTTAAAATTAAATTATATATATAAATATAAATTATAAAATCATAAAAATAAAATTCTACCTTCAATTCATTATGTATTAACATCTTACATGATTATAATATAAAACAAAATTGATAATAATAAGCTAAGGTTAGTAAACCATGATGAAGATATGATTAATGGTATATGTGGTGTAGGTGTCAGCATTGGCATGGCTTAAGAAATATAATAATGGTAGTGAATTATTAATGAAGAATATAAAAATAGGGTTTAAATGGTAATTACAGTGAGTTCACATGTCTGTTTAAAGAAATTGGAGGATTCTCTTCTCTTCTCACTTTCCACCACATAAACAACTCATAAATTTATAATATGACATGACCCACAAATCATGCGTTAAACAGCTCAACTAGATTTGCTTCCCTTCCTTACATTTTTAATTTTAAAATAATTAATCCAAAATTCCAACTATACCAAGATTTTCCATATCCTTTTCACTATAATTAAATTTCCATTTTATTAAGATTTTTTTGAAATTTTTTTTTCATGTTAATGTAAGTAATGAATGGGACCCAAGTTTAGAATCTAGATGATAAAATTTACATTAAACACAAGTGTATCTATGAAAATCAATATTTATTATTACAGATCAGAAAAACATATATTATTATAATAAGAAGAAGAAAAACTGTAGTTTACTTGTTAGAGAATCGGTTTCAAGTAGTGAATTGATTATAAAAACAATAAATGTAAAGTGATTTTTATAATAATATAAGAAAGAGAGAGAGCATAAAATCTATGTAACATAATAAATCTGGACACAATCTGATCCAGCGATGCAATAATTTTGTTTAAAAGGAGAGAGAGATCTGAAAGTGAAAGTGAAACATGTCTGGTTCAGGTTCAGGTTCAGGTTCAAGTTCTGGTTCTGGTTCATCAAGAAAAGGCAAGAAGAGCAATTCATCCACATCTGATAAACCTAAACAACCACAAAGAGGTCTTGGTGTTGCTCAATTGGAGAAAATTAGATTACATGGTCAAATGGCTTGTAATTATCACCCTTCTTTTCATTATAATAACAACCCTACTTCCAATTTCAATCAGGTCAGTCCCTTCTTCATTTTTTAAAATTTAATTTTTTTTTTTTTTAAATTTTAATTTGATTTATAAAAATATGAATGATGCAGGAGGACATGAATGTTCATCAAATGCATTCTTCATCATCTTCTTTTGCATATTCATCCACTGCTTCTCCATATAATAATCACCCCTCCATCACTGTATGTTTTTATTTTATTTTATTTTTATATAACCCTAGATATAATAAAGTAGCAACAACCACATTGTTGGATTTTGTTGTAATGAATGAGAGTGAATGTTATTATGTTGCAGATGGGATTGAGTGAACATGAAAGATCAACAATGATTTATGCAGATTCACAACCAACAGTGAGGTAATTAAATTGATGATCAAATTTGTAATTATTTGATAACAAAATGGTGACACAAAAGATTGTGTGGACAGTCACTGGAATCATGGAGGTGGATACATGGAGAGTCAACAATTTCCTCAACAAAGCATGAGTAGATACCCTTTAAATCTACATGAAGAGGCTCACAAGAAGAGCAAGAAACATAGGAATAGCAGTGTGAATTCAGAGTCAGAGTCAAGTGACAATCAAGATGTTGATTTGGAGCTCAGATTGTCTCTTTGATGTAATCAACCTTTTGGTGTATTCTCAACATTAATTCTTATCTTATAAATCTTTTCTTTCTTCTTCATCAAATATACTTCTTTCTTCTTCTTCTTCCACTTAATCAAATCATTTATTTTAGGCTAGAATTTAGAGTTTTAATCACTACATTCCACTTATATTGGCTTAAGTATTAACAATTTATGCTTTTAAATTTTTTCTCATTCTATTCTTAATTTAGAATTATTATTAGAAGAAAGATTTCTAATCTGATAGTGATTTTTATGCTGGATTGATTTTTTTTTTAAATAGTAATAATAGTTTAAATCTTTGTTGTTGATTAAAAATGATTAAATTGCTTAAGTTAATATATTTAAACTTCAATTTTTATTATTTTTAAAATTTTCAAAACTTATAATAAAAACAGAGAAAATATTTTTAAAAAATGGAGATTTAAATGAATTTTTTTTTTTTTTTTTTTTTTTTTTTTTTTTTTTACAGTAGCGTAAATATCATGTAAATATTCTTTTTTTTTTCTACTCTTTTAAAAATAATTTCCATTTCCTTTGGAGTTTTTTTAAAAAAAATTTATTTTTAAATTTGTAAATATTATTCCAGCAAAAATAAAACAAGTAAATTTTTTTATGAGCTAGATCATATAATATTTTGACTAATTAAAGATATTTAAAAAAAAAAATTAAAGTAATAATATTTTTTAAAAAATCTAAAGGCAAGAAAAAAACTTTCCCTTAGACTATACTGGTGAAGATGATGAAATGTAAAGTGTGGGTTGGCACATTTGATTGTTGTATATATTTATATATAAACACAAACCTTTTGATTTCCAAATATATTTATATATGGATTTCCAAGGGAAATAAGCAAATATTACCTTAACCATTTTTAAGGTATGTGGATGATCTAATCTAGACCCTGAAAATAAATTGATAAATTAAACATTTTATTGTTTAGTTAAAAGTCAAGTCCTTCCTTATATGTTCAATGTTTTGAATGATTAAAATGATTAAAGTGAAAAATGTAACCTTCATAGAGATATATGCTTAATGCATTAATCACATGAAAATGAACAACACTTTGTAGCCTCCTTAATCGACTTTCCAATCTTTAACAAAAGCCAACAGTTTGTATGTTTTTTGTTTTTTCTAGTGAAATCAGGGTTTTTCATTCCAATTTATTGTAATTAGAACATTATTGGGTTGGTTTGACTACAGTTTAAAGTAATTAAAACAGCTGTATGAGTAGTGTCAATCAGGACAAAAGAAGCTTATTATTATGATTGATTTGTATAGAACCAGACATAATTATTCATTAATCACATAAATTAATTGCAGTTTCCTTTAGAAGTTGTATGTATATCCATAACTTTCTGATTTAGCTCATAATTTGTGACATGCGATATCGCCACTTAAATGTGAATGAACTTAAACTGTCAGGTCAAAGAATAGGGTTGTTGGCTATATAAAATTGTTGGTTTGGAATTCTGTGAAGACTATGCTTGTAGGAAGCTTACTAGAATATTTTTTTTTTTTTTTTTTTTCCTTTTTCCTTCTTCTGGGTTTCACACTGCCTTGAATTGGTTGCATGTCTATGTTTGTGGTCCTATGATTATTGGGTTTCTAGACGGAAATCAAAACATTCTGTTATTTGTAGATTAGTATAATTTTGAATTTATTTTTTTAAAATATAAATCTTAAACTTTATAGAATTTCCGGAAATTCATGACATTTGTAGAGAAGTAAAACGGGTGTGTAACATTTTATTCGGATGTAGTGAGTTTTACTATTCATGAATTTAATATATGGTTCAGAAATGGTATTTATATTAAGTTTTCAACATTTTGAACACCACAACAAAATAGAATTGCTTAGAAAAAATTTGAACAATGATTGAGATGCATAAAAACATGTTGAATTCAGTTTGTCTCACGGAGCGTTTTGGCTAGAAGTTGTTGCTACAATAGTTTATAATCTCAACAAATAAAGTAGTAATGAATCGAACATTATATGTGTTATGAAATCTATATAACATTGTATCTTCAGATGGCAAGTTAACAAGTTCAGATTACCAAAATCAGCATCACAAAGTATCAACAAACACACAGAAGGCACCAAGATTACGTGGTTCACCAAGAATGGCTACTCCACGGGACGGACTCACACACAGAGCCCAGCAACTTCACTATTAAGATGAATCAGTGTCAACACAGAGTAATCACACAGATTACCACAATAACAAACATCAAAAACCACCAAGAAACCATAGAGATTTACAGCACAGATGACAGAAGAAACCCTAACAAGAAACCTTATCAGAGAACACGAAGAAGATTTGAAAAATACAACTGAAGCAGTCTACCAGCTACAGTGCCCATCAGATAGCTTAAATAGCTAGGGTACAGGTGGATCGGGTCCGGGTCGGGTCTGCTCCAACAAAGAGGCGCGGATCTTCAGCAGCAAGTGCAAAGGCTTCAAATGGACTTCTTCTTGGACAACAACAGAGGGCCCAACTGATACAAACATAATAAGATAGGCCCTGTATATCTGAAAACACACATATATATATAACATACTTCCCCTGTTTTCATATATACATGTAGTAGTAACTAAACAATTACAGACTTATAACTTGGTGGTTAAAACAAAAACATCATCTTCATTTAATAGTGTGCTACCAGGGGCTACTAAAGCTCATTGTCCGCCACTCCCCAGCTGATTTAGGTCCGGTTGATATGGAGGTAGCTTCTGCAAAACAGAAGCTTCCTTCCCACTACAGCCTTGGTGCCCATATCAGCTGGGTTGTTGTCTGTAGATATCTGTTCAACCTGCACATCACCATTAAGGACATGTAAGCGTATAAAGTGATATTTCACACCTATATGTTTAGTCCTGTCATGAAAAACAGGATTTCCTGATATTAAAAGCCCTGACTATCAGTGTATACAGTAGGCTTACAATCCAAAACATTTAATTCAGAGAGAAGGCCTTGAATCCACATAACTTCTTTAATACATTCAGTAAGAGATATGTACTCAGATTCAGGTTGATAATGCAATATCAAATTGTAGCCTAGATTTCCAGGATACACAATTTCCACACTGTTACAATATAGGAGGAAATAGACCTCCTGAATTCAGGATCTTTGGCAAAATCTGCATCAGAGAAACCAAATATTGATATTTTCAGTGAATTTCCAAATTCCAAACCAACATCGACAGTGCCTTTCAAGTATCTCAGAAGACCTTTTACAGCTTTCCAGTGTTTCATAGTAGGCTTCATCATATATCGGCTTAAGACACTGATAGCATAAGCAATGTCTGGTCTTGTACAGACCATGATATACATTATGCTACCAATGGCTTCTGCATAGGGTATAGTAGTAAGAATTTCATCATCAGTATCTATTTTGCAATCCAAGTTGTGTCCAGCATTCAAAGGTAATGAATTGGTTTAGCATCTGCCATATCAAAAGTCTGTAGGACTTTGATAATGTAATTTCTCTGACTAACAGTGAGCTGATTACTGCTCCTTTTTCTGTGAATGTCCATTCCAAGAATCTTGGAAGCTATACCAAGATCCTTCATATCAAATTCACTGCTAAGTTGTTTCTTTACAGATTTCAATATGTCCTTGTCAGGAGACATTAGTAAGATATCATCAACATATAGGAGTAAAAATACAGGTATAGAATTATTAGAAACAGTAGTACAGACAAGCATCATAAAAGCTTCTTTTAAAGCCAATTTTCAATACAAAATTGTGAAATCTTTCATTCCATTGCCTGGGAGATTGTTTCAGACCATAAAGGGATTTTTTCAAAAACATACCAGCTTAGGATCTTTAATGAACCCTTCAGGTTGTGCCATGAAGATATCTCTGTCTAAGAACCCATGCAGGAAGGCTGTTTTCACATCCATCTGCTCTAATTCCCAATTAAAGAAGGCTGTCAAGGCTAACATAATCCTAATGGTGCCATATCTGATAACTGGAGAGAAAATTTCCTGATAATCAATACCAGGTTTTTGTGTAAAACCTTTTGCTACCAGTCTGGCTTTGTACCTACTAGGATCATCTAAAGGCAGACTCTCTTTTTATCCTAAAACCCATTTACAGGAAACTAACCTTTTATTATCAGGTTTGGGAACCAGAACCCAGGTCTCATTCTTTCTAAGGGATTCCATTTCCTCTTCCATGGCTATTTGCCACTTAGAGGAATCAGAACAGGTTACTGCATCTTGGTATGACTCAGGTATAAAGCAATCAGAAATAGAGGCATTTAAAGCAATAATGACCAGATTAGCATCCATATACCTAGATGGTTTCCTAATATTCTCCCTTCTAACCCGATCCCTACTGAGAAGATAGTTATCTAAACTAGACTCTCTATATGTTTCTATTGGACCAGGATCAATCTGATTTGAATCAAGGGAATCAAATTGATTGGGGTTTTCAGTTTCAGAGTTTGGACTGCTATTGAGATTGTCAGCTGAAGGAATAGTATCACTATTTTGAGGATCAGCAGGTGTACTCTCATCTATTGGCTCAGGTTGGGGATCTATTCCAAAGTCCTCGATACTAATAGGTGAAGATGTGGTCTTAACAGAAGTTTCTTCTAGACCAAGAAAACCAGGAAGCTCATTTTCTCTAAAGACTACATTTCGGCTCACAATAAACTTGAATACATTTCCTTCTTTATAGGCTAGTCTGAAACCTTTGATACCTTCAGGATAGCCCATAAAGAGAGAATGCGAGATCTGGGTTCAAGCTTACCATGGTTTTGGTGAACATAGGCCCTACATCCAAATATTCTAAGATGGGACAGATTTGGAGTTCTATTATTCCAAAGCTCATAGGGAGTCTTAAACTCTAGAGAGGATGAAGGAGACCTATTTCTCACATAGTTGGCAGTGTTAATAGCTTCTCCCCAGAACCTTTTAGGTAATTTTGCCTCATATAACATGGATCTAACCTTATCAAGTAGGGTTCTATTTAATCTCTCAGCTATACCATTCTGTTGGGGGGTATAAGTGACAGTCCTATGTCTAGTAATGCCATTCTCTGAACAAAAACAAATTAAATTTTTCATTACAAAATTCTAAAACCATTATCAGTTCTCAAGGTTTTCAGTTTGCAATCCTTGGTTTTCTATCAAAACTTTCCAGGTTTTAAATGTTTCAAAAACATCAGATTTGCTTTTTAATAAAAACAGCCAGCTAAATCTAGAAAAATCATCAATAAATGTGACAAAATAAAGTTTTTCACCAAAAGTTGAAGTTTGGGCAGGGCCCCATAATCTGAATGTACAAGATTTAAAACATGTTTTGATTTAAAATCAGAATTTTGAAAGATTGCTTTGTTTGTTTTCCCAAAACACAACTTTCACAGAATGGCAAATCCAGACTAATATCACTATCTATAATCCCTCTTTTCCTAAGCTCTCTCATCCCAGTTAACCCCAGATGACCTAATCTGCTATGCCACACTAAGGTTTTGGCAACATTTTTACTTATGGTGGTGCTATTTAGAGACTCTATGGTTCTACCCACTAGTACATAAAGGTTTCCTACCCTTTTTCCTCTCATAGCAACCTTCCCATCAGGCCTGACAATCTTAACAGACTGGTTTCTAAACAGGCAGCTTAGGTTAGACTCTCCTAAGGCTTACAGATAAGAGGTTCCTTCTAAGGTCAGGTACAAGTCTCACCCTCTCAAGTCTGGTGACACTACCATCAAACTGCCTTAGTTTAATGGTCCCAATCCCCTCTATCTTACACTTATGGTTGCTACCCATCAAGACAAAACCCTCAGAGTTATTAACTAGATCACTAAGCCAGTTTTTATGAGGAGTCATATGGTGGGTACAGCCTGAATCAATCACCCAGTCATCACATACAGAATCAGCAACAAAAAGATCATCAGAAGCATCAAAAATAGCAGCAGTTAGGCCCTCACAGTTAAGAACATCTGGTTTACTTGAAGAACAAAATGTTTCATTCTTAAATTTTCCATTAGCCTCATCCTTCTTTTTCTGGAAACAATCTTTAATTAGGTGATTAGTCTTTTTACAGTAATAGCACTTTCTTTCATTACCAGTTTTAGACTTACCTTTCCAGTTATTTTTATTATTTCCAGAATTACTGTTATTCTTGTTCTTATTCCTACTGCCATTATTAAAGTCCTTTTTACCTTTGCCTTTATTCTGATTAGCATTCTGAGAAGTGGGGGCTTTATTCAAAAATAAACCTTCACTCTCATTTTTAGTTATCTCTTCCCCTACTGATCTGAATTTTAATGCATCCATTATTAGCTTAGTGGTTAGGGATTCTTTATTAAAGGAGACAAATTCTTTAACTACAGAATGAGACTCAGGTAAGGAATGCAAGAGAATCATGGCAAGGTATTCATCACTAAGCCTCTGGTCTTTCTACAGTTCTACTGTTGTGATCCTGAACTAATCTCTTAAAGGTAGCCAGATTATCAGACACAGACCTATCAGTTTTATATCTAAAGCCAAACAATTTATGCAAGCTTAAGAGTATTAGAAACATCCTTAACCAAATATAAGTTCTCTAAACCCTTCCACAGATCAGAAGCATTATTAAACTCAGAAACAGCAGTTAGTACATCATCACTCAAGTGTAAGAGTATGGTGTGATAGGCTCTTTCTTAACTTTACCCTTTTCAAGTAAGGTTATGCCAGTTGGCCAGTCATCTTCAACAGCAGCATCAAGTCCATTATATACTAAGACAGAAAGCATCTTTTTCTTCCAAATAATAAAATCTTGTGAGCCATCAAACACTTCAATGTTCATTACATTATGTGTTGAGGTTTTGAAGACATTTTGAAAGATTTTATAAAAGCAGAAGACTAGTAATGAGTTTAAAAAATTTGATGCTGGAGACTTAATGGTCAACTGGTTTGTTATTTCCAATTATTCAAACACTCAGGCACTCTAACAGAGAGACAAAAGCAATACAGATAAATGAACAATAATAGCAGAGAAATATATCAAACAGAGCAAAAATAATACACAGCAGAGATCAAAGATCACACAGAACCTATTCTATTGGGCATTAACAAAATACAGGATCTTGTACCCTTGGGCTTTCACAAGAGTATTTCACTTGTACCCTTTTCAGCCAGACAAACAAGCTGGTTTGCACAGACCAGCTAACTGTTCTAGGACTTTAACAAGAAACAAGTCTTGTATCCTACTCAGCCAGAACCAAGAACACCCAAATATTAACAATATTGCAAAAACAAAGAGACAAGGATCAAGAACGAGGTTACCCTTGAAGAAACCCCGCTAGTCTTGAAGTTTAAACCCCTGTCGTCTCTCGCCTTTGCTCCTTAGCGTAATAGGTACCTGTAACTTCACAAATCTTATTAGAAGACGAAGAAACAAAAAAACCCTAAAAATATTACAGAGACTAAAGGACATAAGAAAGCACTAAATCAACCTAGGGTTTTGAAAATCGAGACTGCTTCAGAAGTTTTTCAAGAAGAAAACATAGCCACAACTCAGATCTAGAAGATACATGCTCTGATACCACATGTTATGAAATCTATATAACATTGTATCTTCAGATGGCAAGTTAACAAGTTCAGATTACCAAAATCAGCATCACAAAGTATCAACAAACACACAGAAGGCACCAAGATTACGTGGTTCACCAAGAATGGCTACTCCACGGGACGGACTCACACACAGAGCCCAGCAACTTCACTATTAAGATGAATCAGTGTCAACACAGAGTAATCACACAGATTACCACAATAACAAACATCAAAAACCACCAAGAAACCATAGAGATTTACAGCACAGATGACAGAAGAAACCCTAACAAGAAACCTTATCAGAGAACACGAAGAAGATTTGAAAAATACAACTGAAGCAGTCTACCAGCTACAGTGCCCATCAGATAGCTTAAATAGCTAGGGTACAGGTGGATCGGGTCCGGGTCGGGTCTGCTCCAACAAAGAGGCGCGGATCTTCAGCAGCAAGTGCAAAGGCTTCAAATGGACTTCTTCTTGGACAACAACAGAGGGCCCAACTGATACAAACATAATAAGATAGAGGCCCTGTATATCTGAAAACACATATATATATATATATATAACAATATGCATTAGGAAGCCTCGAGTAAGTCATCTCAAAGATTTTGGTTGTATCTACTTTTCAAGATACACCATGTATCTACTCACAACACTAACTGCATGTGGAATGTTACGATAAATGAAAATCATAGCATGTATAATACTACTTATAGCACTCAAATATGGAACACTCGATATCTGTTCCATCTTCTCATCTATCTTCAGAGAAAACTCTGCAGACAATTTGAAATGGGAAACTAGTGAGACAAAAACAGGTTTAACATTTGCCACATTAAACTTCAGAAGTACCTTATCAACATAGGATTATTGAGATAACATAAGTTTCCCAACACTTCTATCCCATGTTATTTTCATTCCCATGTCGAGAGTTCAATTGGTACTCAGTATGCTTCCGCTTGATCCTTAAGGTGGCAGATCATGGGTTCGAGTGCTGGGGGAGGGGAGAAAAAACCAACTGTGACCACTGAGGGATAGCCTAACCAGCTAATAGTAGTAGAATTAACGTTGCCAGGCCGGGTCAGCCGAACGAGTCAGGGTGTCATTGAAATTTTGTCTTATGGATAACTTCATATTTAACTTGACTTTTACTCATATAAATCATCGGAAAGCTCATCAATTACACGAATCATAAACTTATATTTGATGGTGATCTCGTTCAAGGCTTAGTAGTCCACACAGAAACGAAAACTATCATCAGATTTCTTGGCCAAAAGTTCTAGGGAGCAGAATGAACTGCAACTAAGTCGGTGACAAGTGGAATTTATATGCACTTTTTAGATCCAATTCTCTCATCATTTCTAATTAATTTTGCATCTTTTTATTTAATTACTTCTAGTTTTTCAGGAAAATCCTTCAGTTGAAGAAAAAGAGGTCAAAATGAAGAATATATGAAAATGAAGTAAAAAGAGCTTAAAAAGGAATAAAATTAGCAATCATAGGAAAGGAAACTCGGACTTCTAAATTTGACCAGTCTGACCCTCAACTACCAGGTACTGTCTCACAAGAAGTTTTCCCCCACTAGTAGTTCGGGCAAAGAAAAGCAAATAGTAATGTTCAATCCGCCATATGATTGGTTCTATTGGAAAGTGCATTTATAAAAAGATCATATATATATATAGGGTTAATCCCAAAAAACCACTGAAGGTTTGCTAAATTCTCCAAAAAACCACACTAGTTTGAGTTTTCTCCATTTTATCACTTTTCTATTAATTGACAGTTTAGTTACTGTTCACCCACTAACGGATGAATAGTAATCTGGGGTACTTTTGGAATTTTAAAATTTTTATTTTTTTAAAAAATTAAAAGTTATTTTTAAAGAACTCAAATTTCTTTTTTTTTTATTTAAAATTTTATTTTCTCATTCTCTCTCCACCTCCCTCTCCTCCGACTCATTTTTTTTCTTCTATTTATTGTAAAAATAAAAATAGAGTTAGTGTAGAAGAGAAGAAAATAGTTCAATATAAACTAGAAAATAAATTGGGATCAGAAAGTGACTTGGTAATCTTGAATTTCATAATACACTTCTGGATATATTAAAAGTAATATATAAGTGAATAAGAAAATAACAGAACAATCAATAAGAGAAAGGTAATCGTGTTGTGTTTATTATGGATATCAAACATATATATACAAATCAAAGAAGCCATGTGTCAAATATCAAAGACACAAGTACATGCATAGAAACACGTATCATATGGTGGAATCCACCTAGTAAGCTGTTTCACAACACTCCCCCTTGGATTTCACCATTTCCGATATTTGACTGCCTCATTAAAACCTTGCCAGAAAAACCCAGCAGGGGATTAAAACTGGACAGAGGAAAAAGAGAACAGTTGGTGAATCCAATATTACAAAAATTCTCCCCCTAATGATGACACCTAGACATCTAATTTTCTGATCTGGAGAGTTTCCGCATTCCGATCTCGTAAATGAGTTTCTCAAACATTGATGTTGGTAATGATTTCGTTAATAGATCGGCTAGATTATTGCAGGATCTGATTTGCTTCACATCGATTTTGACCAGTATTCTGAAGCTAGTGGGTGTAGAAGCATTTTGGGGAAATATGTTTGGTTCGATCTCCTTTGATGTAGCCTCCTCGAACTTGGGCGATGTTTGCAGCATTATCTTCAAAAATTACAGCTGGCCCATTCGTAGTTTGGGAGATACCACATGAATTCTGGATATGTTGGATCATTGATCTCAACCAAATACACTCTCGACTGGTTTCGTGTAATGCCAATATTTCAGCATGATTAGAGGACGTGGCTACTAAAGTTTATTTCGTAGATCTCCAGGAGATCGCAATACCATTATACGTGAAAATATAGCCAGTTTGAGAACGTCCTTTATACGGATTTGAAAGGTATCCAGCATCAGCATAACCAATCAAACCTAGAAATTTATCAGAATTCGTATAAAATAATCCCAAATCTTTCGTACCCTTCAGGTAACACAAAATATGTTTGATTCCATTCCTATGACGACGGGTTGGTGTAAAACTATATCTCGCTAATAAATTTACAGCAGACGAGATATCTGGCCTCGTACATTGAGCCAAATATAACAGTGCACCTATTGCATTCAGATATGGTACTTCAGGACCAAGTAATTGTTCGTCACCATCCTTCGGTCGGAATTGATCCTTTTTGGGATCAAGTATTCTTACAACCATAGGAGTACTTAATGGATGGGCACTATCCATATTGATTCTTTTCAGAAGCTTTTCAATGTATGCTGATTGATAAACCAATATTCCATTTGATTTATGTTCAATTTCCAGACCAAGACATTTTGATTATTTTCAGAAGCTTTTCAATATATGCTGATTGATAAACCAATATTCCATTTGATTTATGTTCAATATCCAGACCAAGACAATATTTTGTTTTTCCCAAATCTTTCATCTCAAACTCATTTTTCAAATACTCAGCAGTTTGTTTGATCTCTTCAGGAGTCCCAATGATATTCATATCATCCACATAAACTGCTATAATGGCAAAACCAGACCCTGATCTTTTAATGAAGATACATGGACATGTAGTGTTATTCTGGTAAACTTCTTTTATTAAATACTCGCTCTCCCAGATTGTTTCAATCAATACAAGGATTTTTGTAAGTTTATGGAAGGGAGATTTCCAAAAACCAACTGCAGATTTGAAAAATTAGCCAAAAACCTACAACCTTTTCATTTTTGGCCAAAAACCAACATTCTGACAGATTCCATCTATTTTACTGTTCATCCGTCAATCGATGAACAGTAAATAGGGGTATTTTTGTAATTTCCGATTTTTTAAAAATATTTTTTTTTATTTTCTTTTGCTTTATAATTAATTTTTATTTTTTTAAAAAATTAAAAATTACCAAAATACCCCTGGTTACTGTTCATCAACTAATAGATGAACAGTAAAATGGATGGAAACTGTCAGAATGTTGGTTTTTGGCCAAAAATGAAAATGTTGTAGGTTTTTGGCTAATTTTTCAAACCTGCGGTTGGTTTTTGGAAATAACCCTTTATGGAATATAAGTTTCGAGATCCCAATCGATATGATTCAGGTAGTTTCAATCCTTCTGGGAGTTTCATGTAAATATCAGAATCAAGTGATCCATACAGATATGCAGTAACTACATCCATAAGACACATTTCTAGTTTCTAAAAAATGGCAAGACTGATCAGAAATCGGAACGTAATAGTATCCATTACAGGGGAATATGTCTCATCATAATCAATTCCAGGTCTTTGGGAGAAACCTTGAGCAACCAAACGTGCTTTGTATCCCACAATCTCATTTATTTCATTTCGTTTCCGAACGAATACCCATTTGTAACCAACTAGTTGAACATCTTCTGGTGTTTTCATTATGGGTCCAAAAACTTTTCGTTTATTTAGAGAGTTCAACTCTGCCTAGATTGCTTCTTCCCATTTTTTCCAATCATGTCTATTCCTGCATTCTTCCATACTACATGGCTCATGATCATCATACAAAATATCTATTGCCATTGTGTAGAAAAATAGATCATCAATTTTTATTTCATTTTTATTCCATAATTCCTTATTGAAATTTACAAAAATTTCTTCATTTTTCAATTCTGATATTTCTTGATCATTTTCTCCTTCAGGGAGATTATTTTTAGAGATCTCAACAACTTCTGGGATTTCATTAGATGTGGTTTTAGGATCCAGATCATTTTTCTTTCTTTTCCTTGGAACTATATCTTTTGAACCAGGGGGTCTACCACGCTTCTGGCGAGGGATAGGAGTTTCATTTGCTATTGTATTTTGAGATTTTCCTTCTGGAACATTTACCCTTACTAGTACATTAGCAGCTTCTATATAAGACTTGGTTATTTTCAAAGTATCATTAAATGCATTAGGCATTCGATTAGCTGTCATTTGTAAATAAAGGATCCTTTGAACTTCTAGTTCACATTGTGGAGTACGTGGATCCATATGCGCCAATGTGGGAACTTTCCATGCTAATTCAAGTTTCTCTTCAGGAGAAATCTTTTCTTTCCCAAGTGATGGAAAATTACTTTCATCAATTGACAGTCGGCGAATCTAGTTGTAAACAAATCCCCTGTCAATGGTTCCAAATATCTAATAATTGATGGAGAATCAAAACCCACATATATTCCTAAACGTCTTTGGGGTCCCATTTTTATTCTCTGAGTCGGAGTAATGGGTACATATATAGCACACCCAAATGTTCTCAAATGCGAGACGTTAGGAGGATGCTCAAATACTAACTGTAAGGGGGAATATTTGTTATAAGCTGTTGGGCGAATACGAATCAATACAGCAGCATGCAATATAGCATGTCCCCAAACAATTACCGGTAGTTTCGAGCGCATTAATATAGTTCGTGCAATTATCTGAAGGCGCTTAATTAATGATTCAGCTAATCCATTTTGGGTATGAATATGCGACACTGGATGTTCAACATCAATCCCAAATACTTGACAGTATTCATCAATGCTTTCGATGTAATTCCCCAACATTATCAAGTCTATATACTCTTAATAGGGTAATCAGGAAAATGAGTCCGTAATCGAGTAATCAATGCTAGCAGCTTAGCAAAAGCAACATTACAAGTGGATAACAAGCATACATGGGACCATCTTGTGGATGCGTCTATCAAAACCATGAAGTAGCGAAATGGTCCACTAGGTGGATGAATGGGTCCACATATATCTCATTGAATTCTCTATAAAAATGATGGAGATTCAAAACCTACTTTCGTAAATGATGGTTTTGTTATCAATTTCCCTTGGGAACAAGGGATACACAGGTCCCTATCATTCAGTAGGATTTTATAATTTCTCAGTGGATGCCCTTCTGAATTCGCTATTATTCTTCCCATCATTGTAGATCCTTGATGCCCAAATCGATCATGCCAAAGTTGAAATATTTTAGGATCAGAGAACTTCTAGTTCTCAATAACATGAGTTTCAATATGCCTGATGGTTGTATAATATAATCCAGATGATGAAATAGGCAACTTTTCAATCACAAGCTTCTGGCCTGATTTGTTCGAAATAATACACAAAGATTCAACACCTTTTTCATCAACTATTTCAATATGATATCCATTCATTCTTATATCTTTGAAACTGAGCAAATTTCTTCTGGATTTGTAAGAGTATAACGCATTTTCGATTTCCAATTCAGTGTTATTTGGTAACACAATTGAAGCTCTTCCGGAGCCTTCGATCAGATCTACTAGACCTGATATGGTATTTACTTTAACTCGAATTGGAATCAATTCCAGAAAATATTTTGTATATCTTAAAATCTTATGAGTTGTAGCGCTATCGGCTAAACATATATATCTAGATATAACAAATTCTTGATTCGAACCCATAACCTTTAATAAAATCAAACATAACATTAATTGAATGGAAATGTAATATTCATAACTATTTACAAATATTTACAATCAAAACCAGAATTACATTCCACTCTATTTACATTCCAAAACAAGAAAATACATTCACTTGTAATTAACAGTTCCATCACCAATCAGGTGATCTATCTTCCCATCAGGATCTTTAAAGAAATCAGCAATTTCAAGATTTGATATGTCGACAAGACCAATATCACCATCGCCAAAAACATCAGCCATATTCACTTCATTATTCTTTTCCTTTTCTTGTTCACGTCTCAACTTCTGGTAAGCTTCAACTACGTAGTTGGGAGCGCGACAAGTCCTCGAATAATAAGTGGGGGAATCACATCTATAACAGGGACCACGAGTGAACTTTGGTGGTTTCAGAACTTCTTTGCCTTTGCTAGAACTGACATTATTATTATTCCACTTCTGGGGAGCATTTGGATTATGATATGGATGTCTATAATCCCTATTACGACCAAGTTCCTGACTATTTCCAGAACCTCGACCACCTCGGCTATTACCACGTCCATTTCCATAATCATTCCAATGTTCAGAATTACGGCCACGACCATGACCACGACCACGGTAACCACGACTTCGACCAGGACCACGACCTGGATTTTCATTATAATGTGCATTCACTTCTGGGAATGCTTGGGTGCCAACAGGGCATCTTTCACTATTTTTCAACAACAACTGGTTGTGTTTTTCAACAATATACAAATTTTTAATCAAATCATCATATTTTTGGATTTTCATTTCTCGATACTATTGTTGTAAAATTGTTTGGGAAGGATGGAACGTGGTAAATATCTTATGTAACATTTCATGGTCAGTTTTTACTTCCCCACACATTTTTAGCTAATTCACAATCAAATACATGGCTGAGTTGTATTCACTCACGCTTTTGAAATCCTAGAACCTCAAATTGGCACATTCATCTCGTGCTTCAGGCAGGATGATCTCATTTTGGCGATTGTATCTAGAAATCAATGCTTGCCACAGATCTGCAGGATCAGTGACTGTCATATATTGATTTTGTAAATCATCATTCAGATGGGTTCGGATTATAATCAAAGCTTTATTCTTCTGTTGCTTTGTTGTTTCATTATTCTTATATAGAGTCTCGTATAGATTTTTGGATTTCAACTTTATTTCACAATAACTCAACCATCTCATATAATTTGCTCTAGAAATCAACAATGGCTCAAATTTGTACCGATTCATTTTCTACAAAACAAGAACACTTTCTTTAAATTTCCAGATTTTCAGAATTCAATTATTCAACTTCAGGTGAAAATTGTAATTTCCCAATTTTCAAATTTTCAGTTTCTCGTAACTAAAATCACAATTACCAAACACTTTCTGATCTAGAAGATCCATCTAACTTTCAACCAGAGAGCATACTCGTGTTGATAACGTGTTGTAAAAATAAAAATAGAGTTAGAGTAGAAGAGAAGAAAACAGTTCAATATTAACTAGAAAATAAATTGGGATCAGAAAGTAACCTGGTAATCTTGGATTTGATAATACACTTCTGGATATATTAAAAGTAGTATATAAATGAATAAGAAAAGAACAGAACAATCAATAAGAGAAAGGTAATCGTGCTATGTTTATTATGGACATCAAACATATATATACAAATCAAAGAAGCCATGTGTCAAATATCAAAGACACAAGTACATGCATAGAAACACATATCATATGGTGGAATCCACCTAGCAAGCTATTTCACAACACTCTTCTCTTTTTTTTTACTCCCCCTCCCTCTCTCTCTCATTCCCCCTCTCCTCCACAGCTAACACATTTCAAGTTGCTTATTTTAATTTTTTTTCTCTTCTTTCTCCTCCACAGTCGGGTTGTCTCCAACAAAGCTATCTATACTCATCTTTTGAAATCCCAACAAGGATCTGTAAATCAGATCTGGATTTAAAGAAATAAAAAACCTTCAATCAGATTCACATAAATCGAAAGCTCTATTTTATCATCCTACAACAACCTCCCTTGTTGCCCCCATATAGCTCCCTCTGATTCAGGGTCCAATCGGATTTGTATATAATCGGATTCAGATAAAGCGATATCCATAGGATTTGTCTCTATGTTGCGATGATGGAGATGGAGTTGAACTCATCCTCAATCGTCTAATTCTGTGATTTGGGTTTTGACAACTTCATGTTTTGGGTTCTTTTAATGAATTTTGAGATTTGATTTCCTTCAGGGTGGTTATTGTTGTCTTGTGTTATGTTTGTATCCTATTATCGATTATCTATTGGTTGTATCTGCAGAACATATTGGAGAGCTCGATTGCAAAACCACATGAGCTCCCCATTAAAAAAAATCACATTTTTTTTGGAATTAAAAGGAAATGATCCATTTTAATGAGATGCATTATTTATTTATTGATGAGAGGTTGGTTCAATTGGGTACTGATTGTGCCATGTCCAAGAAGAAAAGAGAGTTTTTATTTTATTTTTTAAAAAATTAAAATAAAATTTTTAAAATTCCAGAAATGCCTCTAGTGTTAGTGGGTGAACATGAATCAAACTGTCAATTAACAGAAAAGTTGTAAAATGGAGAAAATTCAAACTAGTGTGGTTTTTTTTTTGGAGAATTTTGACAAACCTTTGGTGGTTTTTTTAGATTAACCCATATATATATATATATATATATATATATTTACTATACAACTATATTTCTTTTGGAACCACTATTTTATGTGTTATTTTAATGCTCTGTAATAGCAGTTTGCCTACAACAACAACCGTGATTTGAATAAAACACTATAAATAAAGCTCACCTTCAATAATGGCTTACTCAGATGTAATACATTATTTTTTTAATAAAATAATATACAAATTAAAAGTTTAAACAACCTAGTAGGTAGAGCTATAAAACGGGTTAAATGGATCAGCCCGCACATGTTTAAACGGGCCGGTCTTAAACGAACCAGGCCAATATAGCTCGAGTTTTAAACGGGTTGGAATTTTTCCAACCCTAACCCAACCCTTGCGAGTTTAAACGGGTCGGGCCAGCCCGTATATATTATGACAATTTATAATATAATTTGTTACCCTACATGTTCATTCATAATTACAGCATCATTGTACATTTTAGTTTCTACATATTCATTTCAATAATTGCATGCATCAAATCTTCTCTTCCCAATGTTGAAAGGAGCCGATATATTGACATCCATACTTATCATCTAATTAAAATAAAAAAATAAATTATGTTAATTGTTAAATGGGTTGGCTCGCGGGCCAACCCGTATAAACCCTTTTAACCCGCGGGTTAAACGAAACGGGCTAAAAAGTCCGTGTTTTAAACGGGTTATAAAAATGATGGCCCTAACCCTTTTATTCACGGGTTAAACAGGCTGACCCGCGGGCCTCGACCCATTTTTACAGCTCTACTTGTAGGTTAAAATAATTTTTAATATTCAATAACTAAAAGTGATAAGAAAATGTTGCATAAGTAATGATAATCTTCAATTGACTACGCTTTTGCTGAAAGTTTGACCGAAATTTTCGTCAGTTCAAGCGTAAGAAAATAGAATCTTCCAAATAAACTATCATTATAGACTTTTTTCATCATACTTGAATAAAATTTTGGAAATATAATAAATTATGTATATTCTATTTAAAATTTACTCTTTAAAAAAGTATATTAAAATTTTATAATAATCAAGTGAGATCTACTATTTTCATATGGTCATTATATAAAAATCACATATCTTGATTATAATAAGAGAAAAAGATTACCAGACAAATTGAATCATTATAAAAAGGTATATATATATATATATATATATATATATATAAAAGTATAAATGTAAATGGGATTGGTGTGCCATACAAGTCTTGAAGTTTATAGGTTAATATTGTCATTTTGTTCCATAAAATTTTCAACCACACTCACTAATATTGCACATCTATAAAATATTATAAAGAAAATGTTGCGAAACCATGCGCTGGACAGATGGATTTCACCATTTGACTGAAATAGGGAACGTGGTCTGCATGCACTATCGAATGTTATGCATAGTGACACATGTCCATATGTATGATATATATATATATATATAAACAATCTGATAATGAAGATACGTTTTGTTTATTTTGTTTATTTCCTCTTCTCCTATGCATTTTGTTCTTCTCTTGTGAACTTTGTTCCACTATTAGTATTCAAATGATATCAACAAATTTGGAAGTAGTTGTTTAGTTGATTGTTCAAGATCCAATCAAGATTACTAGGTTACTATCTGATTCCAATATCTTTCCATTTTATATTGAACTGTTTTATTCTCTTCTACCACGACTCTATTTTTATTTTTACAACATGTTATCAGCACGAGTATGCTCTCTGGTTGCCACTTAGATGGATCTTTCAGATTAGAAAGTGTTTGGTAATTGTGATTCTGGTTACGAGAAAATAGTGAATCTGAAAATTGGGAAATTACAATTATTCCCCTAAAGTTGAATGATTGAATTCTGGAAATCTAGAAATTTAAGAAAAGTATTCTTGTTTTGCAGAAAATGAATCGATACAAATTTGAGCCATTTTAGTTTCTCGAGCAAACTATATGAGATGGTTGAGTGATTGTGGAATAAGGTTGAAATCCAAAAATCTATATGAAACTCTAGATAAGAATAATGAAACAATTGAGCAGCAAAAGAATCAAGCTTTGATTGTAATCTGAACCCATCTGAGCGATGATTTGCACAATCAATATATAACAGTCACTGATCCTGTAGATCTATTGCAAGCATTGATTTCTAGATCTAATCGCCAAAATGAGATCATCCTGCTAGAAGCACGAGATGAATGACATAATTTGAGATTCCAAGATTTCAAAAGTGTGAGTAAAAACAACACAGTGATGTATCTGCGTGTGAACAAGCTGAAAATGAGTGGGGAAACAAAAACTGACCATGAAATATTGGAGAAAACATTTACCACTTTTCATCCTTCCCAAACGATTTTACAACAGCAATATCGGGAAAGAAAATTCCAAAATATGATGATTTAATTAGACATTTGGATATTGCTGAAAAACACACCAGTTTTTAAAAATAGTAAAAGACGCCCTGTTGACACCCAAGAATTCCCAGAAGTGAATGCATATTATAATGAAAATCCAGGTCGTGGTCGTGGGCGTGGTAATGGTCGCGGTAATGGTTGAGGTGGTCAAGGATCTGGAAATGGTCAGGGACGTGATCGTAATAGGGATTATGGACATCCATATAATAATTCAAATGCTCCCCAGAAGTGGAATGTTTACAATGCTAGTTCTAACAAAGGGAAGGAAGTTCGGAACCGCCAAAGTTCAACTGTGGTCCATGTTATAGATATGGTTCCCCCACTTGTTATTCAAGGACTTGTCGCGCCCCTAAACATGTAGTTGAAGCTTATTAGAAGTTGAGATGCGAACAAGAAAATGAAAAGAGTAATGAAGCAAATATGGCTGATGATTTTGGCGCTGGTGATATTGGTCCTATTGACATAGCAAATCTAAAAACTGCTGATTTCTTTGAAGATCCTGATGGGAGGATAGATCACCTAATTGGTGATAGAACTGTTAACTATAAGTGAAATGTATTTCCTTATTTTGGAATGCAAATAGAATGGAATGTAATTTTGGTTTTTAATTGTAAATAGTTGTAAATAGTTATGAATATTACATTTCCATTGAATTAATATAATGTTTTTATTTTATTAAAGGTTATGGGTTCGAATTAAGAATTCATTATATCTGGAGATATATGTTTAGCCAATAGTGCTACAACCCATGCAATTTTGAGATATACAAAATATTTTCTGGAATTAATACCAATTCAAGTTAAGGAATACCATATCATGTCTAGTAGATCTGATAGAAGGCTCTGGAAGAGCTTCGATCTTGTTACCAAATAACACTGAATTGGAAATTGAAAATGCGTTATACTCTCACAAATCCATAAGAAATTTGCCCAGTTTCAAATATATATAAGAATGAATAGATATCATATTGAAACGGTTTATGAAAAGGGTATCGAATATTTGTGTATTATTTCGAACAAATCAGGCCAGAAGCTTGTGATTGAAAAGCTGCCTATTTCCTCATCTAGATTATATTATACAATCATTAGGCATATTGAAACACATGCTATTGAGAACTAAAAGTTCTCTGATCCTAAAATATTCCAACTTTGGCATGATCAATTTGGGCATCCGGGATCCACAATGATGCGTAGAATAATAGCGAATTCAGAAGGGCATCCACTGAGAAATTATAAAATCCTATTGAATGATAGAGACCTGTGTATCCCATGTTCATAAGGGAAATTGTTAACGAAACCATTATTTACAAAAGTAGGTTTGAATCTCCATCATTTTTACAGAGAATTCAAGGAGATATATCTGGACCCATTCATCCACCTAGTGGACACTTTCCCTACTTTATGGTTTTAATAGACGCATCCACAAGATGGTACCATGTACACTTGTTATCCATTCGTAATGTTGCTTTTGCTAAGTTGCTAGTACTAATTACTCGATTACGAGCTCATTTTCTAGATTACCCTATTAAGAGTATAAGACAAGATAATGCTGGTGAATTTACATCTAAAGCATTTGATGAATACTATCAAGTATTTGGGATTGATGTTGAACATCTAGTGCCACATATTCATACCCAAAATGGATTAGCTAAATCATTGATTAAGCGCCTTCAGATAATTGCGGGAACTATATTAATACGCTCAAAATTACCAGTAAATATTTGGGGACATGCTATATTGCATGCTACTGTACTGAATCATATTCTCCCAACAACTTATAACCAATATTCCCCATTACAGTTAGTATTTGGGCATCCAACATTCGGATGTGCTGTATATGTACCCATTACTCCAACTCAGAGAACAAAAATGGGACCCCAAAGACGTTTAGGAATAAATGTGGATTTTGATTCTCCATGAATTATTAGATATTTGGAACCATTGACAGGAGATTTATTTACAGCTTGATTCGCTGACTGTCAATTTGATGAAAGTAAATTTCCGTCACTTGGAAAAGAAAAGATTTCTCTTGAAGAGAAACTTGAATTAGCATGGAAAGTCCCCACATTAGCGCATATGGATCCACGTACTCCACAATGTGAACTAGAAGTTCAAAGGATCCTTCATTTATAAATGATAGCTAATCGAATGCCTAATGCATTTAATGATACTTTGAAAATAACCAAGTCTTATATAGAAGCTGCTAATGTACTAGCAAGGGTAAATGTTCCAGAAGGACAATCTCAAAAGACAATAGCAAATGAAACTCCTATCCCTCGCCAGAAGCGTGGTAGACCCCCTGGTTCAAAAGATATAGTTCCAAGGAAAATAAAGAAAAATGATCTGGATCCTAAAACCACATCAAATGAAATCCCAGAAGTTGTTGAAATCACTAAAAATAATCTCCCTAAAGGAGAGAATGATAAAGAAATATCATAATAAAAAAATGAAGAATTTTCTATAAATTTCAATCAGAAAATATGGAATATAAATGAATTGAAAGTTGATGATCTATTTTCCTACACGGTGGTAATAGATATTTTATATGATGATCATGAGTCACGTAGTATGGAAGAATGCAGAAATAGACATGATTGGAAAAAATGGGAAGAAGCAATCCAGACAGAGTTGAACTCTTTGAATAAACGAAAAGTTTTTGGACCCATAATGAAAACACCAGAAGATGTTCAAACAGTTGGTTACAAATGGGTATTCGTTTTGTAAACGAAATGTAAGAAATGAAACTGTGAGATACAGAACACGTTTGGTTGCTCAAGATTTCTCCCAAAGACCTAGAATTGATTATGATGAAACTTATTCCCCTGTAATGGATGCTATAACGTTCCGATTTCTGATCAGTCTTACTATTTCTGAAAAATTGGAAATGTGTCTTATGGACGTAGTCACTGCATATCTATATGGAGCACATGATTCTGATATTTATATGAAACTCCCAGAAGGATTGAAATTGCCTGAATCATATCGATCGGGATCTCGAAACTTATATTCCATAAAGTTACAAAAATCCCTGTATGGATTGAAACAAACTGAGAGAATGTGGTATAAACATCTTAGTGAATATTTAATAAAAGAAGGATACCATAATAATATTATATGTCTATGTATCTCCATTAAAAGATCGGGGGTCTGGTTTTGCCATTATAGCAGTTTATATGGATGATATGAATATCATTGGAACTTTCGAAGAGATCAAACAAACTGCTGAGTATTTGAAAAGGGGGTTTGAGATGAAAGATTTGGGAAAAATAAAATATTGTCATGGTCTGGAAATTGAACATAAATTAAATGGCATATTGATTTATCAATCAGCATACATTGAAAAGCTTCTGAAAAGATTCAATATGGATAATGTCCATCCATTAAGTACACTCATGGTTGTAAGAACACTTGATCCCAAAAAGGATCCATTCCGACTGAAGGATGATGACGAACAAATACTTGGTCCTGAAGTACCATACCTGAATGCAATAGGTGCACTGTTATATTTGGCTCAATGTACGAGATCAGATATCCCGTTTGCTATAAATTTATTAGTGAGATTTAGTTCTGCACCAACCTGTCGTCACTGTAATGGAAGGGTACGAAAGATTTAAGATTATTTTATACGAATTCTGATAAATTTCAAGGTTTGACTGGTTATGCCGATGCTGGATAATTTTCGGATCCGCATCAAGGACGTTCTCAAACTGGCTATATTTTCACATATAATGGTACTGCGATCTCCCAAACTATGAATGGGCCAATAGTGATATTTGAAGACAATGCTGCATGCATCGCCCAAGTTCGGGGAAGTTACATCAAAGAAGATCGAATCAAACATATTTCCCCTAAATTCTTCTACACCCACGAGCTTCAGAATATTGGTCAAATAGACGTGAAGCAGATCAGATCTTCCAATAATCTAGCCGATCTATTAACGAAATCATTACCGATATCAACGTTTGAGAAACGTGTTTACGAGATCGGAATACAAAAACTCTCCAAATTAGAAAATTAGATGTATGGGTGTCATCATCAAGGGGAGAATTTTTGTAATATTGGATTCACCAACTATACTCTTTTTCCTTCGTCCAGTTTTTATCCCCCGTTGGATTTTCTGACAAGGTTTTAACGAGGCAATCAAATGTCATAAATGGTGAAATCCAAGAGGGAGTTTTGCGAAACCATGTGCTGGACAGGTGGATTCCACCATTTGACTGAACTAGTATACGTGGTTTGCATGCACTATCAAATGTCATGGATAGTGACACGTGTTCATATATATATATATATATATATATATATATATATATGTGTGTAAACAATCTAATAATGAAGATACGTTTTGTTTCTTTCTTCTGTTCATTTCCTCTTCTTTTATGCACTCTGTTCTTCTCCTGTGCACTTTGTTCCACTATTAGAATTCAAATTGATATCAACAAATTTAGAAGTAGTTGTTTAGTTGATTGTTCAAGATCCAATCAAGATTATTAAGTTACTTTCTGATTCCAATATCTTTCCATTTTATATTGAACTGTTTTATTCTCTTCAACCATGACTTTATTTTATTTTTACAACAGAAAAAATGAATTATTGTGTTTTTCAAAAGTCTTTTGGTTGATAAACTAATGTTGTATTTTAGTTTTTATAAAAATTCCAATCCCATGTATAGAAATTTTTGGAGTTTGAAATTATATGCTGAATATGTGGAGTTTGAATTTAAATGACCATGGTAAATAAAATTTTCAATGTTGAAAATTATTTGCTAAAATTACAATGTTTCACCAATTATGGAAACAAAATACTATACTATAAAGATAATACAATTAAAAAATATAAGAAAAAAAATCAGAATGAGAAATAAATAGGGAAGAATTTTAAAATGTAATTTTTTTCAAACTTTAATTTTAAGTAAATACACCACCCAACATTAATTATAAACCAACATTACTTATAAAATTTTTAAATTAAAAATTTTAAAAAATAAATTAAATTGATCAATATACCTTAAAAAACGCACTTCAAAACTTCATCAGTTTATGAAGCGTGCTTCACCGGGTTTAAGCAGGTTTAAGGCCATGTTTGAATCATGGTTTTGTTTGGTATGGTTTAGGTTATAAATAACCTATACCGTGTTTGGATTATAGGTTAAATTAACTTGGTTTACTTTAGTTTAGTTAGGTATGAGTTGACTTGAGTAGAATTTACAACCCACCAATTTGGAGTATTATTATAAATTTTATTTTTTACTTTTCAAAATTATCAATCTAATATAAAAAATATTACAAAAATATCATAATACATTGCAATATATGAAATTTCACGCATTTTACATTTTATTTTGGGAGCATTTAATTTTAATTAATGAATTTGTATTTGTATTTTTTATTTAGTGTTATTTCCAAAAACCTAGTGCAGGTTTGATATATTCACCAAAAACCTACCGTTTTTTTAATTTTTGGCAAAAAAATCTACTTTTAGATGTTTTCTGTCCATTTTACTATTCTTCTATCAGGGAATGAACAGTAATCAAGAGATATTTTGATAATTTCAATTTTTTTAAAAAAATAAAAAAAAATTACAGAGTCAAAAAATAAAAAATATTTTTTAAAAATTAGAAACTATGAAAATACCCATAATTACTATTCATCCACTGACGGATGAATAGTAAAATGGATGGAAACCATCAGAAAGTAGGTTTTTGGCCAAAAATAAAAAAAAAAAATGGTAGGTTTTGGCGAATATGTCAAATCTACGGTAGATTTTTGGATATAATTCTTTTATTTAATATATCTGGTTATGGGAGATAGTGTTTTGGTTGTTTATTTAATTTAACAATTTTTTTAAACATATTTTATTTGGTTAATTGAGACAGTGGTGGTCTATCTTCAAATATAGTTCAGTTTTATTTTATTTATTTTATAATTTTTAATCTATTTATATAATTCTCAATACATTTTATTTAAAAAAATATCCAATTAATTAAAATATCAATATTTTGTTAGGTCCCATTTGTTTTTTTTCCACTAATATCTAACTAGATCTAATATGCAAGTTTTAAATATTAAGTTTTTTTTTAAATAAATGAGTAATTTAGTTTTTTTTTATTTTATATTTTATATAATATAATACATTTTTATTACTATTTTACTCTTTTTAAAAAAATAAAATTTTTAAAAAATCCACTTCATTAAAAAAAGTACTCTATAAATTTAAAGTTAACAAAATTGGTTGAAATTATTTTATTAATATTTAATTAAAAATAAATTAAATTCTAAAAAGTCATTTTTAATTTTTTTTTCAATTTTATTTTATAAAAAATGGATTAATGTGGAAATACAATGAGTAGTATTTAAATATGTCTAATCTAATTAGAATTAGAGAAAGTTTTTCAATTTTTTTTAAAAATATCTCTTTACCACTTAAAATAAGATAAAAGTATAAGAAAAATAAAACCAACTCGAATTTACTTAAAAATAGATTAAAAAATACATTAAAAAGAAAAAAAACGGCATCTTAGTTTTTTTACTTGAGTAAATTATTCAAAAAAATAAAGAAATAAAACCATAATGTGACGGAACTAAAAAAATAAATTAAATCATCTAACAATAATAATTAGTGTGAATATTATATATAAGGTGTTAGAATTGCCTTGAATCTGAAGGATGTCTTTTTAGGAAGGTTTTTCTATTTCCTAATTGTTTGATTCCTTATTTTGGAAAAAATTTGGTCCTCCTAATTCGGTTTATTGTATTCCTTAGTTGGAAAGAAAACAAATTAGGAAAGTATATTTGATGATCACTATAAATAAAGTTGTCTCATGAAGAAAAAAGTATCTCATCCCTTTAGGGTGGTGATAATTGGATTTGGGTCATACCCAAAAGGGTAATGATCATTGGGGTTGGGGTCTCGCCATTAAAGAGATTTCGAGTTGAGGTTAGGGTCTCGACATTAAGGAGATTTCGAGTATTGAGGTTGGGGTCTTGTCATAAGGAGATTTCCAGTTGAGGTTGTCTCGCCATTAAAGAGATTTCGAATTGAGGTTGTCTCACCAATAAGGAGATTTCGAATTGGATTGTCTCGCCATTAAGGAAATTTTGATTTGGGGTTGTCTCGCCATGGTGGAGTTGTTCGCCTAAAAGAGATTTTGAGAAGGAAAACAATTTTGTGTGGAGAGAGAGTGTTTTCTGAATGACTTGTAATTCTTATTTATCATAGTAAAGTTGTTATCTTTCCGTGGATTAGGCTATTTGCCGAACCACGTTAAATATTATATTTGTTTTTGGTCTGATTGTTTTGGTTAAATCGAACTTAGAACTAGGAAGAAGGTGAGATAGAACCAGAAATTTTCTAACAAATTGGTATCAGAGCTTCATTCGAAGATGGATTCCATGGTTAGATCTGTGTTTGATGCCTTATGTCGAAAGTCTTCATGATATTGTGGTGGTCGGGCGGCAGGTCCTATTGGGTAGTGATGGTGATGCAAGATGATTAGACAGATCAGTGGATTATCTCGAGATGAGACTTGTTAGGGTTCTAGAATTTTAGTGGAATTTTGTTTAAAGATCAAGAATTGAAAACATCTAGATTTAGGACTTGGTAGTTTCTCATTCGACGTGGAGAAATATTTTAGATTTGATATAGAATGAATTGAGAGATGAAGACAAAATTGGATTGGTAGTGATCAAAGGAAAAAGATTTAAAAAAATTGAGGTGATTCAAGTTAAGATCGAGATTTGTTAGGATTGCCTTGAGTCACAAGGATTTCTTTTTAGGAAGGTTTTTCTATTTTGAATTTGGATATATTTCCTAATTGTTTGATTCCTTGTTTAGGAAAGATTTGGTTTTCCTAATTTGGTTGATTGTATTTCTTAGTTTGAAAGAAAACAAATTAGGAAATTATATTTGATGATCACTATAAATAGAGTTGTCTCATGAAGAAGAAAGTATCTCATCCCTCTAAGGTGGTGATCAATGGATTTGGGTCATATCCAAGAGGGTAATGATCATTGGGGTTGGGGTCTCGCCATTAAAGAGATTTCGAGTTGAGGTTGGGGTGTCGACATTAAGGAGATTTCGAGTATTGAGGTTGGGTCCCGCCATAAGGGATTTCGAGATGAGGTTGGGGTCTCGCCATTAAAAAAATTTTGAATTGAGGTTGTCTCGCCATTAAGGAGATTTCGAATTGAGGTTATCTCACCATTAAGGAGATTTTGATTTGGAGTTGTCTCGCCATGGTGGAGTTGTTCGCCTAAAAGAAATTTTGAGAAAGAAAGCAATTTTGTCCGAAGAGAGAGTGTGTGTGTGTTGTCTAATGACTTGTAATTCTTATTTCTTATAGTAAAGTTGTTATCTTTCCGTGAATTAGGCTATTTGTCAAACCACATTAAATATTGTTTTTGTTTTTTATCTGATTATTTAGGTTGAATCAAACTTGGAACTAGGAAGAAAGTAGAATAAAATCGGAAATTTCCTAACATAAGGGTACTGTAGTCAATTTACATCTTTTTAACCTATATCATATCATCCAATCAAACAAAAAAATTGACTTTACTGTACAGAATTATACCATCCATCCAAATATGATTTTAGTACTTAATGAAATAGTACTAAAAAATTATACTGCACGAAACAGTTGTGCCAGCCATAACAAAGCTTAAGTGAGTCGTGAAGCGCATCTACGAGGATATGTTTGTCGATTTGGTTATTTTTAAAGTTTCAAACTTTCACAAATTCATAGATTTAAATAAAGTTTGAATTGTTTATTAATTTAATTTAAAATTTCAAATTATTAAAAAAAATTATCCCAATAAATAAATAAATAAAAATCTAAAAGTTGAACAATTGAGAGGAATTGAGAGAGAGCATATCAAGGAGATGGAGTCATTTGAGACCCATATAGAAGAACTCAAAGCCCATCCAAGGCTTTAATGATTGGGCCTCGGCCCACGATGAATTCCATCATCTCCCGAACAAATGTTTGCATCGACCTCATTTTATCCTAAGCTGCTGAGTCGGAAAAAATAAAACCGAAGACAAGTGTTACGTTGTGTTGCAGTTCATAAGATAAGGATTTGAAGCCCCACCTTTCATTTCCCTCTCTACTCTATCAGGTACACTTAACTACTCTCTTCTCACTCTGATTCTGCTTCTTGACATTTCGTTCTTCTACCTACTTCTTTGTTTGTTTGGTTTGAGCTGATTGTAATAACAAAAGTGCTTGTCTTGTCTGGGATAGATATATAAAAGTGGAAGGAGCAGGAAGGAGGACAAATTGTGAAATTTGATTATGGATGAATTATTTCAAGTGTTGTAGGGATTTGGGTATTGTCTGTTTTATATATACAGTTGGTACATAGCTTAATCTTGTATGTTTTTGGACTAATTTGGATGCTCTATCTATATTGTGGAAGATTTTAGACATGGTAATTGAATTATCAGAAGCTTCCTTATTGAACTTAGAGAACTATTTTATTTTGTGAAAGAATTATTTATTAATGGGTTATCGAAGTTATTGTAATTAATTGGTGTGATATGACATAGACTTTATAACTGAATTAGGAGCAAGCTACATTCATTGTGATGTACAGCCATCAGATTTTGATGAATGGATGGAACTCATTATTGATTTCTTTCTAGTAACTGAGTTGATGCTTCTTAAACCACTTGTTAATATGTGAAAAAGAACTTGGTTTTGCTCTTATCTATGTGTGTGTCATGAGCAGCAAGGTTTAATTGATTTATCTCATTGTTTATTACATTATGTGCAGGTGAAGAAAGAGATGAAGAAATTGTTTTAACTGCAGCTTAGACTTGGTTTTTTCGGCAATTGAAGTCAACATGACGCCTGTCATCCCATGTTCTATGAGCAATGTTTCATTGATTCCCCTGACTGGTTTCACTTTAAACAAGAGCAACTGTTTAACAAGAAAATCTACTAAACATTTGACATCGTCTCAGCGATGTGTTTTACCTCTATCATCTTCTGTTAGATATTTTTCACAATACCGTAGGGAATGTCAACTTAGGTCTAGAGTTCCTGTATTATCAGCCACTGGAATTGATGTAGCAGTGGAAGAATCTAATTCACCTGCAGGAGATGAAGATCCTGCTGGTGCATCTGACATTCCATCCAATGGGGTACAAACGGGTGAAACTTCCTCCCAAAAATCAGATTCCAGTCCCCCTTCAGCTCAGTCTAAGCGATCAAGACCAGCTAGGAAATCTGAGATGCCCCCTGTAAAAGATGAGGAACTAGTTCCTGGTGCAACATTTACTGGCAAAGTAAGATCCATCCAGCCATTTGGTGCTTTTGTTGATTTTGGAGCTTTTACAGATGGCTTGGTACATGTTTCGAGGTTGAGCGATAGCTTTGTCAAGGATGTTGCTAGTTTTGTTTCTGTTGGACAAGAGGTCAAGGTGCGTTTAATTGAAGCCAATGCTGAGACAGGACGCATTTCTCTTACAATGCGTGAAAGTGATGATTCTAGTAAACCACAGCTACAGAAAGATGATCCTGCAGGGAGTGAGAAGGTAAGGCCTGCCAGAAGAAACCCTTCAAAACCTAATAAGAAAAGGGATGACACAAAGACCAGTAAATTTGTCAAGGGACAGGATCTGCAGGGCTCAGTAAAGAATTTGACCAGGTCTGGTGCTTTCATTTCACTTCCGGATGGAGAGGAAGGATTTCTCCCGTCCTCAGAAGAATCCGATGATGGACTTGCAAACATGTTGGGAGGCTCATCATTGCAGGTAGGTCAAGAAGTCAGTGTTAGGGTATTGCGCATTGCAAGGGGACAAGTAACTTTGACAATGAAGAAAGAGGAAGATGCTCAGTTGGACCCACAGCTCAGTCAAGGGGTTGTGCACGTAGCTACAAACCCATTTGTCTTGGCATTCCGGAAAAATAAAGATATTGCTGCATTTTTGGATGAGAGGGAAAAGACAGTAAAGGTAGATGAAAAAACTGAGGAACCCGTGAAAGAGATAGAAGGAACAGTAAACATAAGCAAACCTGAAACTAGTACTTCTGAGGTGCTGGACCAACCAGCAGGCAGTGATCAAGGCATAGTAAGTGCCTCTACTGTGCTGGATGAAACAGTTGTAGATGAACCTCGATTGCTGGAGGATGTGGAAACTGACATTTCAAAGGATGATGTGGACCTGACAAGTGCAGTTTCCAGCTCTTTGGAAAGTGTTGATGGGTCTCACCAACTTGTAGAGAAACAAGCAGAAGAGACAATCATCTCCTCGACTCCTGCAGAGAGTGTATCTGTATCTACCGAGAGTCAGAAAGATGAGGTTTCTTCAATCGGATTATCTGGAGGAATACAAGATTTGTCGTCCGATGCTCCAGAAGAAAAAGAAGTTTTAGAGAGTCCAACCGGTGATGTTATAGCCCAAGATGTGGTGCAAATAGAAGAACCTGCTGAAACTGAGAAAGATGAGGAGGTTTCTTCAATTGGATTATCTGCAGGCACACAAGTCTCATCTTCTGAAGCTCCTGAAGAAAAAGAAGTGTTAGAGGATCAAACCAGTGACATTGTAGCCCAAGATGTGGTGCAAATTGAAGAACCTGCTCTTGAGAGTGAAAATGAACCTACTGTACTAGTTGAAGACAGAGCTGACCAAAATGGCAATGTCACAGGTTCAGGTATACAACCAGACATTTCTTCTTCATCATAAGAGGATCAAAAGAATTATAATTATGCTTTGTATGAATCTTTTTATTTAGTCGAAATTCGGAAGACTGGACCATATTTTGATGTTGATGCAGCTTGAAGCAACTGATAATTCTTAAATTTAAAGAGAGACATGGTATATGATTAGATTGGATTAAGTATACCCATTATATGATGATAGTTTGTGGAGAAAAACCAATTGGCAATGTATAATGGTAATGCATATTAAATTGGATACGAGGGAGCTGTTGCCTAGAAAGAAAGTTGAGTTTTCTTGTTCATGAATTGAGGGCACTAAAATGATTATCTGTTTTTGTTATTAATTTTCTTGTATATTCTTTCTCAACTATCTTCGGGCTTCACTTTTGTATTTTAATTATTCTCTACACGGAGGAAAAAAGTAGTAACAGTATATACTGAACTATAATATGTTCATGCACTTTGCTTCCATTTGGATATCTTTTCAGCTGTAAAGTTTTTATGTGCAGGATTAGAACTTGATGGAAATCTTGTTCCATCTGGAGAAGCAGTTCTGAATGAAATTAGCTCTTCAGAAAATCAGGTCAGTGAGATAGTCGAGGAGAAACAAGTTAATAATGGCACGGAACTGCAAATACAGACAACCACAGCAGAGGAAGAAACAGGAGCTGCTTCTGAGAAGGATGGCATTGGCAATGTGGAAGTTTTAAATGGTCAAATGGACACCCCTTCTGTACAGGAAACTGCAACAAAAGGTAAGTCCATTTTTCAATCCTTAGAGATATATATCCTTTGCTCTGATGCATTTTAGTTATTTATTATTTATTTTAAATTTCATTAAATTCAAGTTCTAAAGGGCTATCCGCGAGCAGTTGCTTGTCATCAGTTCAAACTTGAAATGAAAATTCAAATAAATGCTCAGATATTTGTTATTGATACAGCTCTTAAAACACTGCAGCATTGAATTCATGAATGCAGTTGTTATTTGCTAGTGAAAATAATCATTTCTAGCGTTTGGAGTTTATCAGGGTGTCCTGATAATATCTTGTTGTCAATGAAAACCAGAAATTGACCCTCTTTTGGATCTGTCAATTTATTCAAATTTGTGTGTTCATAGTGTTAATGGTGGAATATTACAAATGAGATCATAGGTTAGAAACTCATGGGGGATTATTGGACACTGTTACAATTCTATCATTATTGTGTATATTTTCCTGTATCATCGGCAATCCTAATTGTGGGTGGTGCCTTCCCATGTTTCTTGTTTGTGGATTTCAGCAACCATATCACCTGCTCTTGTAAAGCAACTTCGCGAAGAAACAGGAGCAGGAATGATGGATTGTAAGAAGGCATTGGCAGAGACTGGAGGTGACATTGTTAAAGCTCAGGAATTTCTCAGAAAGAAAGGCTTAGCAAGTGCAGAAAAGAAAGCTAGTAGAACCACAGCTGAAGGAAGGATAGGTTCTTATATTCACGACAGCAGAATTGGTGTCCTAATTGAGGTCAATTGTGAGACAGATTTTGTCTCCCGAGGCGAGATTTTCAAGGAGTTGGTCGATGATCTGGCCATGCAGGTGGCTGCATGCCCTCAAGTGCAGTACCTAGTTCCAGAAGATGTTCCTGAAGAGCTAGTGAACAAGGAGAAGGAAATTGAAATGCAGAAGGAAGATCTCTTATCTAAACCAGAGCAAATCAGGTCAAAGATTGTGGAAGGGCGAATCAGAAAGAGGCTTGAAGAGCTGGCATTGCTTGAACAGGCCTACATCAAGAATGATAAGTTGGTGGTGAAGGACTGGGTGAAGCAGACCATTGCAACCATTGGAGAAAATATCAAAGTGAAGAGGTTTATAAAGTATAACCTTGGAGAGGGATTGGAGAAGAAAAGCCAGGATTTTGCTGCTGAAGTGGCTGCTCAAACTGCAGCAAAACCAGTGGAAAAGGCTCAACCTGCTGCTGTAAGCGAAACTGCTGTTGAAACTGCTGTTGAAACGTAAGTAGCAGCTTTCTTTTTTTCAGCACATTAAATGAACTTGGGTAAACTAGTTCAAATAACTGAATCCATTTTCATTGGCTGAAGATACGAAGCAGATTTCAAGTTGTTTGAATATGTTGTTACATTTTACTTATGCTCAACTCTCTGTTACAGGCCACCTGCAGTAACAGTTTCAGCTGCACTTGTTAAGCAACTGAGAGAAGAAACAGGAGCAGGGATGATGGACTGCAAGAAAGCCCTCTCTGAAACTGGAGGAGATCTTGAGAAGGCACAGGAGTACCTCAGAAAGAAGGGTCTTTCAACTGCTGACAAGAAATCCAGCAGGCTTGCAGCTGAAGGCAGAATTGGTTCCTACATTCATGATGCTCGCATCGGAGTGCTGATTGAAGTCAACTGCGAAACAGACTTTGTGGGTAGAAGTGAAAAATTCAAAGAGTTGGTGGACGATCTAGCAATGCAAGTCGCAGCTTGCCCACAAGTGCAATCTGTATCCACTGAAGACATTCCTGAGGAGGTTATTCAGAAGGAAAAGGAACTAGAGATGCAGAGAGAAGATCTTCTGTCGAAACCGGAGAACATAAGGGAAAAAATAGTTGAGGGGAGGGTCTCAAAGAGGCTAGGAGAGCTTGCTCTTTTAGAGCAACCCTTTATAAAGGATGATAGCATTTTGGTGAAAGACTTGATTAAGCAAACTGTGGCTGCTCTTGGTGAGAACATCAAGGTCCGGAGGTTTGCTCGGTTTACTCTTGGAGATGACATTGAAGCATAAAATGGAAGCATGTCGTCCTAACAAATGGATCTCAAGAGTGATAGAATTTTGAGCTAGAGATGAATGTGTATCGAGTTACATTAGCTTTTCAATTTATCTGTTCAGCTGCTACTGATTTTTGGACCATAAAGAGAGGTGCTTCATATTTTTTGATTAACATTATAATTCTATCATGCCCGTGTGATGATAATGGTAAACCAACCACCTACTATTGCTCATAAATAAATACAAGTTGACAACATGGAAATATATGGAGTTCCAAATTTCACTCTACATCTAGATGCAGAGGTAGGTACAAGAATCTTCATAATCAATACAAGTCATGAGCGCTGTCTCTGATTTCTTTTCGGTACGAACCGCCACAGGTCCACAGCAATATTCACCTCCTTTTTCTTGTGAAACTTGTATAGTTGTGGAACATCGAATTTAAGCTGGCAGAATCACATAAACAGGTAAGTAGGTGACTTACAAGAGTTAGAAATAAAACTAGAACCATTTTCGCCTGCTACCTCACACAAAACCTCGGCATGACTAGCTTCAAACTCTCGCAAGGCTGCCCTTCTCACATGCTGCAATGCGGGGAAAGTGAGCACAATTATTAGTTGATAGTACAGACGTGAATGCACAAATAGACAACACAATGAATAAAAAAGAGCAAAATAAGAATAAGATCTTATGTGCAATCCCACATATGCAACATCCGGAAATTGGATGCAAACTACAGACACTCTTTGACACCCAACTCCTGCACTTCAAAAAAGAATAACTGGACAGTCACTGATGAGTATCAAACTTCTGAAAATTGCAAGGTTCGCAAAGTGATTCTAAGACTTGACATTTCAATCACAATATCAAGCTCATTCCACTATGATGATATTTTGCAGTAACAATACTATTTAGAGGCTTGACAACTGGTCCTCCATAGTCCAAAATTCTGTGTTGAAGCAGATAATAGATGAGTTGTTGCATTTAGTCATTATTTATTATCTAGCATTCATGGTGAATAGTCTATAATGTGACTGAGAGTTATATCAGACGATGAAAGGGTTACAAGACCAGTCTCCATTTGAGAGACAGTGAAAACAGTGCTACTTACATCTCTTGTTGAGGTCTTATGCAAGGAATAAACTGCTTGAGAAGCAATCTACAAAATAATGTTGAACAGTATGTGTATTAGAATAAATAAGATGATCAATGCATATTAAATATCAAACTTTAGTCTCTTTTATCACCTTTAAAGCGACACCGAGAAATTCCATGTCAACCCCTTTGGTCCTAGTTCCAAATGGAGGATTCATAACAACTGTATCGACAAATTGACCTAGAGCAGAAACAAATTCCAGAAGCAAACATATGAGTACATAAATAAATAAAAACAAAGTAAAATAAGAAGTCTTGTTGAATGCTGTATATTAAGGTTAGCAAAATTATCAATACAATTAATATATTTAAGGTAATACAGCTTCCTACAGTTTACAAGATCTGCAGTTTTACTGGAACAACCAAATCTCCAACAGAAAACCTACAATAAAATTATTCCCACAAACAGTTTGAAAAATATATAGAAGCCGGTTCTTGGAAACCATTAGCACCAAGTGAATAGATGAGGGTCATATGAAAGAGAATATTTCCAAGTGAATAGACGAGGGTCATATGAAAGAGAATATTTCCACGAGCACTAGGATACCAGCAAAACTAGGTAATGCATAACAGTATAACTAGGTGAATACACTTCAGAACATATCAAGTAACATTAAAGCAGCATGTTGGCAACTCTAGGTTATCATGATTGCCGGTTTTAAATCAAGTCAAAAGCAAATTGTCCTCGTTTCAAAGCCCATTACTGGTCCAATTTAAGAAGTGACAAAGCATCACACACAAAGCAAGCATTATGTGCAAGCAGTTAATCATTACCTCTCAATACTAGGTTCCTGATATCACACTGAACAAAATTAATGTCCAACTGCAAGTTTGATAGAAGAAAACAACGAACGAATCAATCATCCACAAGTTGCACATCTGTTCTAATATGGAATCAATACTCAACTCGACAAGCACATTATTGAGAACCCAAGATAGAAATTGGATTAAAGAGATAATAGTATGGAAAAATATTACATACCTATAGGTACAAAACAAAGAAAGAAACAGTACCTCAAGCTCTTCTGCATTTTCTGAAGCTAGCTCAAGAGACTCGGTATCAATATCAAAACCAATGACCTGCCTGTACCAGAAATAAAATCAGTCAATTAAACAGAAATCATAACAAGACAGTGACTGATGAAACAAGTATAGCACCCACTCTGCGCCCAAGAGAGCAGCTGCAGCACCTAAGGTACCGCAGCCACATCCTAAATCTGCAACTACCTTGTTGGTGACATCCCCAAATGAATTCTCAGCCTGAAAAAGAATAACATTCTCAGAAGATACAAAGTAAACTAAATATGAGAAATTTAAAAGAATAATCAACTGACAGTGTAAAGGAGACGAGAAGCGATATGAGGTCCAGTAGGATACTGCTCAAGCTCCACCTGCGCACAGTGATGATATGGTAATGATAAGTAACGGAGAAAAGCGAAGGATAGGTGTTTTTTTACCTTTGGATCGGGGAATTGTTGAATGTCACCTAATAGGCTCTCCAATTGCTTCAGCTTCATCTTGTCACCCGAGGAATCAAAGATTTAAAGCCTACACAAAAACCCTACTCTGCTGCCAACCGAACCTTTTGAATATTCCCCTGCTTCTACTTCTGCACGTTCACCGCTTACGATTTAAAGTCAGGCTCATTTGCTTTGTTTTTCTTTTAGGTCAAATACTGGCACAATAGTTACATGTTTGTTCTGCTAACTAATTGTAAAAGTCAATTTGCAATTAATCATATTTGTTACAAAATTAAAGTAATTAAATAACAATAATTAATTTAGTGGGATCTATTTGGATGATATTTCAGGCTAGGTCTGAATTAGCGTTATGAGATGAGATGGAAAGGTGTGGAGATAAATTTTTTAATTTATTATTATTATTATTATTATTATTATTATTATTATTATTATTATTATTATTGAAAATTCCCACTTTTGGAATTTTAGTCCAAATTAAAAAAAAATTTAAACAATTAAATAATTTATATTAGTTTTTACTTGGAGTGAACCAAAATGTCAATATTATCCTCATTAGTTAAAAATTATAATAATTAATTAAAATTAAAATTAAAAGAAAAAAATAATAATATAATTAAAAACCTAAAATAACCCTGAACTATTCGTCTCCGTCTCCTCGTGACCGTTTGGTTTGAAAATCTCTATTCTTAAAAATTCCTTCATCTCCTCAAATCTCCTCAGCTTCCGCCCTCCTCTCCATCTCTCCGAATTTCCTTCCTCTCTTCAACGCTCTCACGCTCTCACGTCCTTCCTCTCCTTCTCACGTCTCTCGGCTTTTCAGATTCTCACCACAGAGAGAACAAAATGTCGAAGAAAACAATCCTAGTTAAGCGATGTTCAAATGACGCCACCGATATAGCGGAGGCGGCCGGAAGTTCAAAGATAGCCAGAGGTTCGAAGCAAGTCGGTGGCAAGAAAATGAAGGCGGCGACGACAAATAGGGCACTTAAAAAGGTTAGTTTCTGTACTATTTAACTCACTATTGATGGCATTTTTGTTTAGGGTTAGACAATTGTTAGATTGTTGTTGAAACACATATAGATAGAATTTGGTATTTGGAAGTTTATAACCAATTGCATGTCAAGTTGGGTTCAATCTATTCATGTTTTAACATATATTTGCAGTAGGTTTTACATTTCTATTTGGTACGGTTTGTTTGTTTGTAAATTGTAGGCTAAATTGATGTTTTTGGATCGATTGAAACAGTGGAAATTGTATGCTTCCCGGTGTTAAACACCAGAAAGCTAAGTAAATTGAAGAATGCTTCCCGGTTATACTTACCGGGAAGCCGAAATCACAGCCAGCTTCATAGTATGGAAGCATAGGAAAATTCTTATGCTTCCCGGTGTTAAACACTTGAAGCAAAGGAAAATTCTTATGCTTCCTGGTGTTTAACACCGGAAAGCTAAATGTGATTTCGGCTTCTCGGTAAATAACACCGGGAAGCCTTCTTCAATTTACTCAGCTTCCTGGTGTTTAACACCAGGAAGCAGAAAATTTCCACTGCTTCCAGGTGTTAAACACCAGGAAGAATTCAATATTTTCCTCAACTTCCAGGTGTTGAACACCGGGAAGCATATGGAAATTTTTATAATTTTTTACATTATGATGTTCGACGTCTCCATCCAATTCTCTATCTTTTTTAATAATAAGAGCCAAAATACTTAAAACAATTCCCAACTTGAATTTATTGATCCTCTAAAGTCACACAATCTTGATCTTCATCCTTGTGCTGGTCGAACAGCTGTATTATAAAACTTACCCTTTAGTTTTATAGGTATGTCCCGCCGACAAAAAACTCCACTCGCACTCTTTCACTTCAACCATCCAGGTTTAATGCGATATTCGACATCTCCATCCAATTCTCTGTCTTTTTGAATAATAGAGCCAAAATATTTAAAACAATTCCCAACTTGAATTTTTTGATCCTCCAAAGTCACACAATCTTGATCCCCATCCCTGTTATTACTAAAACCGCATTTTATATACTCTGTTTTACTTTACTGATTCTAAAATCCTTTTCTTCTAGTCTTTTCCTCCACGCCTCTAACTTGGTATTAACTCCTGCTCAAGTTTCATCTATTAGGACAATATCATCTGCAAACAACATATACCATGGCACCTCATCTTGTATATCTCAAGTCAAGTCATCCATAACTATGATGAAAAGAAACGGACTTAAAGCGGATCCTTAATGTATCCCAATAGTGATAGGAAAGTCCTCTATCACTCCTACACTGCACCTTATATTTGTACTTACTCCCTCGTACATACATATATATATATATATAAGATAAGTCATCTCTTTATAATTAAATTATTTTATTTTTAAAACGTCTTCTATTGTATTTATAATAGGTTTATAAATTATATTTCATAATAATTTTGATTATTTGCCATTGTTCAATAAAATTTTAATTTTTATTTATTAAAAAATATTTATCATAAATAATTATTAGTAATATATATATAATTTAAACCCTAAACGCTTAATCTGATTCTCTAGATTGATTCGAACATGACAATTAATTGTAGATGGAAATCTTTGCTTCATAAGTTTCTTTTTTAAAAAACTTATTATCTCAAAGAAAACAATTTTCTTTTGAATATGAAATTAAAAAGGTGATATCCTTTTCAAAATCGGATACATTCTAACGAATCATACGATTGTTTGATCGCATTCTTCAATTTTGAATGACATGAATAAAATTGAACATTTTTTTTCTTAGTATTCGTCTGAATTCCATCCCTCAATTTTAGGGCGATGACTCTCCTTGGATGTGATGGTATTATTAGCCTTCAGATCCCCTTTTTAGAATCTAAAGGTGATTATCCGGCTAAAAAAAGATTCAATTAGAATCGACTAATTCGGCTTTTGGGTTTCTTGTGAACAATCACTCTTATCGTGACTTCGGCCTTCTTGTCCCGTTTTACTATTTATATTAGAATTAAGGGCAAGTATTAAAATCTAATGTATTGTGGTTGTGATTGTGATGTTGACTAGAAATGAATTTAAATTGGTCAAACATGTGGAATAGTGTAAAGACTTATAACAAACTCGTTTAGTTCAAGTATGCTTAGTTTGATGGAATGTTACTGTTCGAATTGCCTTGGGAGATGCTCGAGCTAAGTTGAGTGTTTGTCTTTTTAATTGGTGTGTTTGTTTGCCCACAATTGGGCAAATTTCATGAGTTGTCAAGTTTGGAACTTGGCAAAAGTCCCGTAAAAGCTCGATAAGTGCTTATGGAGTACTTTTTGAACTAGTTGTCGAGCTCAGGTAGCTCCACAATTAGTTTGACAAGTGCTTTTGGAGTAAAATTTAAATAACTTACTAAGTTTTTAACTCGGCAAGTGTCTCGTTAACAACTCACTAAGGCAGGTTTGATTTTCTTCTGAATATCAAGCTCTTGCTCGACAAGTAGCTCGGCGTGTACTTTTGGGGTGAATTTAAATTAAGTTAACAGAAGTTGGGTAAGGGATTTTGGAAAGTTGATGTTTTTAAAAGTTTCCGAGCTCGTAACATCACAAGTACCTCGACAGTTTTTTCGGTCAAAGTTTTATTATTATTATTATTATTATTATTATTATTAAATCTCGACAAGTTACTTGGTGAGCACCTTAGCAAGTGCTTCTAGAAAGTCAATTTTCTTAAATTACCGAGCTTGAATCTCAGTACGCACCTCGTTAAGTACCTAGGTAAGTCTCTCTATTTTATTTATTTCTTGAGTTATCGATCCTCTAGCTCGATCAAGGTCTCAGTACTTAGCTCGACAACCTCCTAAGATTTTTACCAAATTGTTTGTTTTAATTGCATGTTCACAAATGATTGGATGATCGATGTTAGATGATTAGAAATGCATTTTGTATATTTAAAATTAAAAGAAGCATAATGTGTGGATGTTAGAGTATAAGGGTGTTTAACCAATTATTGATAGTCTGATAATTTGTTTTTCCTTATTTTTGACCTTTTTTTTTATATGAACGGTTAGCCGGTGATAGAATGAGTTAGAACCAAATTTCTTTCTTACATACTCATGAAGTGAAGGCTTGAAAATAAGCTATTTCATTTCTTTGTTTTCTTGCTTCACATATTTTAAATGAAATGATTGTAAAACCATGATACTTTGTTACCTACGTATTTGTTATTGTTAAACGTTCAGATTTGAGACTAATCATCATGCATATTATGTTATGAGTTGCTTATGGGTATATTGATGCAAAAGTATTTTGGGATAGATATTTCATTATTTGATCTTTGTTTATATGATAGTAAGGTTATGGATTTGTATATGTTGATGTGGTGCCCTGACCATCGCGCCTCGGGTCCTCCTATGGCGATGATAGGATATGGTAATTATAAGTAACGGATAAAAGTGACGGACAGGTGGTTTTACTTTTGGATCGGGGAATTGTTGAATGTCTCCTAATAGGCTCTCCAATTGCTTCAGCTTCATCTTGTCACCTGAGGAATCGAAGATTTAAAGCCTAAGCAGAACCCTACTCTGCTGCCAACCGAACCTTTTGAATATTCTCCTGCTTCTATTTCTGCACGTTCACTGCTTACGGTTAGTTGAATTAATCAGTCAGGCTCATTTGCTTTGGTTTTCTTTTAGGTCAAATACTGGCGTAACACTTTCATGTTTGTTCTGCGGACTAATTGTAAAAGTCAATTTGGAATTAATCATATTTATTATTACCTCCATCCCATAATATAATATGTGTCACAATTTACCAAAACACAAATATTAGGAAAAGTTTTGATTATATAGAATAGTTACTCAAATAACCTTATATATTTTATTGGGAGATTTCCAAAAACCTACCGCAGGTTTGCAATATTAGCCAAAAAACAACCGTTTTTTCAATTTTGGTAAAAAACCAACATTTTGATGGTTTTCATCTTACTTTTCATCCGTCGGGGATGAACAGTAACAGATGGTATTTTCATAATTTTATAAATTTTAATTAATTTTTTTTTAAAAATCTTATTTTCCTTTTTTTTCTTTTTTTCTTTTCTCTTTTTCTTATTTTTTTATTCTCTTTTCTTTTTCTTTTTTCTCTTCTCTTTCCTTTTTCTTTTTTCTCTTCTCTTTCCTTTTTTTTCTCTTCTTCTTCACAGATTTTTTTTTTCTCTCTCTCTCTCTCCTTCTTCCTTCTCTTCTCCTCTTCTCTTCTCTCTTCCTTTTTTCTTTTCTCCTCTTCTTTTTTCCCTCTCTCGATCTCAAATTCACCATGACCGAAATTTGAATGAGGCATCGGGTCATGGTGAATTTGGGATGGGGAGTGATGGAGAGAGGGAGAAGGAGAGGGAAAGAAGAAGAGGAGAAAAGAAAAAAGGAAGAGAGGAGAGAAGAGAAGAGAAGGAAGAAGGAGAGAGAGAAAAAAACTGTGAAGAAGAAGAGAAAAAAAAGGAAAGAGAAAAGGAAAAAGAAAAGAGAAAAGAAAAAAAAGGAATATATATATTTTTTTTTAAATTAATTAAAATTTGTAAAATTACAAAAATACCCTCTATTATTGTTCATCACTGACGGATGAACAGTAACATGGATAGAAACCATCCAAATGTTGGTTTTTGGCCAAAATTGAAAAAGCTGTTGTTTTTTTTGGCTAATATTGCAAACCTGCGGTAGGTTTTTGGAAATCTCCCTATTTTATTTGTTTTTATTATCACTCTTAAAATGATTGGTGGATCCATTAAAATATAAAATTAAGATGATGATTAGTGTCTTGTTTATTATTTTAAAAAGATTGAGTGCTAAATAAGTAAAGGGTAAGAGTGGAAGAATATTGACAAATATATGTATGTGACACTTATTTTATTTTGGGATAAATTTTTTTGCTAATTGTGACACATATTGTGGGACGGAGGTAGTATAAAATTAGAGTAATTAAATTAGTGGGGTCAAAGTGGATGATATTTCATGCTAGGTCTGAATTGGTGGTATGAAATAAATTTTTTAATTTATTATTATTATTAATTATAATTATAAGGTCCAAACCCAAGTTTGAAAGAAAGAGAGTAAAGTTGAGAAGTTTATTATTTGATATTTATGCACACTTCAAGAACTTTTGAAATATAAATGTGAAAACTCATTCAGTAATTATTTAAAAATCTCATATAAATAGCATATATAATACAAATTTGTTGTGGCAAATGACTTTTGAATTTGAAGTTTGAATAGAGGTAAATGAAGACTGAGAAGTTTATTGTTCATACTTGAATGTTTTGGTTCAAGAATTGATCACTTAACCAAGTTGTCAAAATATGTACTAAGACTTTCTTGCACTATGGTTCGCACCTTGGTCATCTCAACCAAGCTGGTTAAATTTGTTTTTTTTAATACACTTACGTCTTGGTCCGCGCTTTGGTCAACTTGACCAAGCTCCCAACCAAGAGGCTGAAAACAACAAAAGAGCAATTAAACAAAAGAAATTAGTCAAACTAATTCATTCATTTGGGTTCTCTAAGTTAGTGTGACGTACTCAGTGCTTCACAAGACAAATATCAACATAATGAACACTATTTAGTCATTCATGTTCCATACAACTCAAATTCAACAAAATAACCAAAATCAAAGGTCAACAAGTTCAATACACCAAGCATCCAAATCCCATTAACACAAAAACAACGGTTTTTAAGTAATCACCCTTGATACTAACTCCTTAATTGAAAACGAGACTGTAAGATCGAAACCGACTGTAAAAGTTAGTGCTCACTGCAAGTCTAAACACCGGATCCATAGAAATCGATTGAATCTTCTTTTGGGCCAGTTGATCGCCTTTTTGGATCCATTAAACATATGGACTCTAAGGTCAGTGATGTCATTGTATCTTATAAGAGTCGTCGCCCTATGTTCTTTATTAGAAAGGCCACTTAGCCTAGAAACATATATGAATCATGGGTAATTGTCAACCCCCTCCCCTAATTTTCAAACGTTTGACTCTAACCCCCGGGTTTTCAAACGTTTGACCAAACCGCCCCAAAAGTCAACATCTGGTTCTGAAATTGTACTGTTGACAAAAGTTGAAAATGAAAAGTCGATGGCTCCTTCCACCATTTAACTCATCAAATTTATAGATTTTGAAAGATAACAAGTAGGCGGCTCTCAAATTGGTACTACTCAAATTTAATCAATTTTTCATTATAGACATATCACATGTTGTTCGTATATAGTACAGAGATAAAATGATTGCAAATCAATTTCAAACAGAGATACAAGTGTTGAGAACGGATAATGGGAAGAAATATTTCAACTCAATCTTGAATTTTTTTTAACTGATAAATGAGTCATCCATCAAAGTACTTGTGTGGAAAGTCCATAAAAAATGGGGTATCTGAAAGAAAAAATCGACACTTATCAGAAGTAGCCAAAGCACTACTGCTCAGCAGCAATGCTCCTAAAGTTTATTGGATAGAAATTGTATTAACAACAGTCTACCTCATAAACAGACTACCTTTAAAGGTGTTGAATTTTGAAACACCACATCAAGTTTTAAAGAAAATTTTCCCAGAAAATTGATCCTTCTAGATATGCCTACAAAAGTTATTAGAAGTGATGCTTTTGTACGTATTCACTCACAACATAGAACTAACTTGGATCCTAAGGCTGTCAAATGCATCTTCCTCGGATATTCAGCTACTCAAAAAGGATATAAATGTTATTATCTAATCAAATGCAGGTTTTTTGTGTCTATGGATGTGACCTTCCATGAAAGAAAACCCTACTACCAATATATGTCTACTGAGAGTGATCCGTTAACGTCAAGTACCTCACCATTTATTCCACATACCAGCCCTATTAAATTAGAGTCTATCGTATTGTTAGAGTCACAAAAATCCACTGAAACTCAGACTTAACATAATCTTATCAACCCTAGTGATAAAGTTACAATTGTGAATAAGAGTATACCTGATCCAATTGTTTACAAAATGAGAGGGAAAATTGAAAGGACATAAATCAATCCTATGAGTACTCAAGACTATCATGATTCCAATCCTAGTGATAAAGTTCCAAATGAAAGCAAAGAATCAGATTCTAAAATGAATGAAATGGAATCTACTGGAGAGGAAACATGTGATGATGAGAACTCTCATGCTGATAATGATTTCAGTCTTCCAATAGCTTTGAGGAAAGGTGTCAGGTAGTGTAGGGAGAGACCAAGGTACCCTATATCTGACTATATAACCTATACAAGAGTGAAACCTCATTACAGAGCTTTCTTAGGGAACATAAATGAGGTATCAATTCAAAAAAAAAATATATAAATGAAGCTCTGCAGAATGAGAAGTGGAGAAAAGCAGTTGAAGATGAACTACAAGCTTTAAAGAAGAACAAAACATAATAGATCACTACAGTAGGTTGTGAATGGATCTTCACCGTGAAATATGGAACATATAGTAAAGTAAAGCACTATAAAGCAAGACTTATAGCTAAGGGCTATACTTAGTCTTATGGAATTAGCTACAAGGAAACGTTTGCTCTAGTAGCCAAACTGAATACAATAGAAATTCTTCTATCTATAGCACCTAACTTGGATTGGAAGTTACACCAGTTAGACTTGAATTTTATTTTTTTTTTGTAAATGGGGACCTAGAAGAAGAAGAAGAAGTGTATATGGATATTCCGTCTAGATTGCAATAGTAAAAAGATATGCGAACTATTAAAGTCTTTGTATGGGCTAAAGCAATCACTAATGGCTTGGCCCGGAAGACTGAATAAAGCACCAAAGGGAATAGGCTTCAAACAATACAATTGTTACCATACTTTATTTGTAAAATGCTCGATTGGAGGTAAGATCACAATTTTGATTGTTTATGTGGATGATATGATTCTCACGGAGGAAATCAAGGAATATTTATGAAAAGAATTTAAGATTAAAGACCTTGAAAACCTTAAATACTTTCTAGGCATGGAGGTAGTAAGAACAAAACAAGTCATTGGTGTAAATCAAAGGAAATACATACTGGATCTACTTAAAGAAACTGAAATATTACAAATAAACCCAGTGATACGCCTATAGAGCAATTTGCTAGGAATGAGTATGAAAAGAAAGGAGTTCCAGTTGATAAAGGGAGATTCCAGAGATTAGTTACGAAGTTAATCTATCTTACCCACAACAGACGAACATTAGTCAAGCTGTCAGCTTCATCAACCAGTTTATGGGTAGCCCGATAGAAGAACATATGAAGGGGTTGATGAGAATACTAAGATATCTTAAAATGAACCCAATAAATGGTTTGTTTTTTAAGAAAGGAACTGAAAGAAAGCTGCAAAGTTTCACTGATGCAGATTGGGGCTAGAACTTTAAGGTCCTACAAGTCTTTACTGTAACAATCGGTCAACAATAAGCATGCGAGATATCCAGTTCATCATGAACAAACCAAACATGCAGACATCGATAGACACTTCATCAAGGAAAAGTTAGAATGGGCTCGTCTCGAAATTCATTATGTTCCCACAGCTAATTAGATAGCTGACATATTCACCAGGGGTCTACTGATAAGTCTCTGACTTATATGAAATTTCCCCATATAATTCTTAAGCTTTTGTGATGAATCCAGAGCATTATCATGTTATTTGACGAATTTAGTGAGATGTTTCAAGTAATTGAGTTGTGTATATGAAGAACGATAATCAAGATGATACGGGTATTATTTCCGCATTAGAGTTCGATCTTTAAGTTAAAGTGAGTCAAGTGAAGATCATTGAAGAGGTTTCGGAAGATAAAGAGTTGAAGGTTGGAGAAACGAAGTCGAACGAGGAAGAAAGAGGAAGAACAAAATACTGATGTGTCTGGCGACATAGCTCGTATGTTGCCAGCAAACAGATCAGGATATACAAAGAGGCACGACATTATAGTTGTTGGCGACATAGCTCTTATGTCGCCAGCTATGTTGCCAGCAAACATATCAAGCTATTCCAAGACCAAAGCACTGTAAAGTCTGGCGACATAGGCTTTATGTCGCCAACCTTATCGCCAGATACCGACTAGGGCAATTTCCATCAGCTATTCAAAGGCATTTTGGTCATTTTTCAGAGATGATTATAAATATGGAGTTTCAAGATGTTGGAAGGAGTTTTGGCTGGATTCAATACAAGAGACTACTACGAAAAGCGACACGAAAGTTCAAAATCAACATCCGGAAGGCGAGATCAAGAACAGAAAATCGGTGAACTTTTTCTCACTCTTTAGGAATGATCATGTTATGAAGAGTAAACCCAATTGCTAATGTAACTAAACTCTCAGTCTAGGGCTACGAAGTAGCCGAACCATGTAACCCTAAGTTTATTATACTTTTATGAATGAGATAGTTTTTATCCTTTCTCTTGCCTGTGCTTAATGCTTTATTTGCTTCATGACCAATTGCATGATATAGTGATTTGATGAATGCTTAGAAGAGATTTATCTGGTTAGATTAGGGTAATAGAATGTGTATGTTTATGTTGCTAGGAATAGAACATGAAATTCATATATTCAGGGATAGGTGTTTCTTAATGCATCTGCCTAGACTATTCACATAGGAATATGGAATCAGGATAGGTAGATAGTCTCATATGTGTTTGGAAGAAACCTTGGGAATATTAGAACTTTGAGAATAAGAATAAAAGCTTGTTGACATATTAGGCATGATGGGTTATTGGTGAGGTGAATTCGTAGACCTATGTTTTAATCTCTATTGAACCCCTTCCTTTAAGTAAATATTTTTAATTAATTCTTCACAACAACCACTGCTATAAATTGTGCGCTTAGATATAGGGAATTTTATAGAATTGATAATAGATTAGCTTTAGTCCCTGTGGGTTCGACAACCTGAATTTTATTCACTTTACTACTTGATCACATGCACTTGCGTGTAGAAAGTCTTGGTGATTGCATCATTTTACATTATTAGGATTTTTGTCATCATCTACCCCGGCAACAACTCGAATTTTCGAGCTCCAAGCTGGGCTTAATCAACTTTTACAGCCCAACTTTGGGAGGGGGTGTTAGAATTACTAGTTATTTACTAGTTGTCACTTACCATTTATGTTTACTAGTTGTTATGGTAGTTATTCAATTGTTATTTGTTTTCCTTTCATTTAGGAATAGATCCCTAGAAAATAGGAACATCTTTTCTAAATGATAAATAAGAATTAGTGTTGGTCAAGGAGTTTTCAAGGGTTGATTTTTCCTATAAATATACGTACTCTCTGCGGTAAACAATATAATAAAAAATAATTAGAGCATCTGAGCATATGCTTTTTGAATAATATTTTCCTCACTAGGTCTTAAGACAGTCTAAAGCTGAATCTGTCAGACGTTTGTCGAGTTATTATTATGCTAGGGATTGTTTAATAGGAGCTTGTCCGGTCAATCTAGGATTTATGGAATGATTAGGTAGTTAGGTGATTTGTTGACTATTATAACTAGATTTGTTGAATTAAAATGACTTGTTTGTAGTTTCAATGATCAATACTGTAATTTGACAATATCCTTTACTAGATTGATTTCTCCACTTGATTGCAACTTTATTTTTATTTTAACATTTGAAGTACGTTAAACCAACATTCACAACCCCATTTATTTTATTCTGCCAATTTGGCTGAATAATAAATTAGAATTTTCAATTTATTCTCGATGGTTCGATCCTGCCGCTATTTACTAAAAAAAACTACGGAACATTAACTTTGGCGGTTTCGACACCCGTCACGCAACATGATTGCATGCGATCAATAATATATTTATTAACAATCTTCCATGTTCATCCATATTAGTTTTAAGAAAATTCTAAATTTTGTTCTCATATTCTATGCTCAAATTGTTTTTTTATTATTATTTTTCAACTCTGTATTAAAATCAAAATAGATTGGTTTAAGTAATCACATATAATATATATGTATATATATATATATATATATTAATTTAATTCAAAAATTTGTTGTAATATAAGTAAATTTTAAATTTGTGTGGAAAGAAAAATATATAATAAATAAGATGAAGCGAAAAAAATATGTTTAGATGGTAAAAATATAAAGCAGAGAAAAAAAAACTTTAAAAAGTATATTATTGAAGAAAATTAAAAAACAATTTAATAAAAATAATCTATATACATTAGAGCATCTCCAATGGAACGTGAGCTTTAGATGATGAGACCATATAAAGTAGAATTTGTGAATGATTATGTGGCAAAAATTTTATTGATAGACAGTATAGTTTAAAAATAATCATACAGTGGTCACCGTTTATCACTCTTCATTTTTAATTTTACTAGAAATTTAATTAAAATTAAACTCTTTTATTAAAACAAAAAGAATTTGAAACACATTAAAAATCTTATTAAATAATATAAAAAAAATGAGTCAGCATACCTATTTGACATTCTAAAATAGAAGGGTGGATGGACGATGCCTATTTTAGAATCTGCTACATTAGCTGGACGTTCAAAACGGACTATACCATTGGAGTTCTATTTTTTAAAATATTGTCCTCATGGCTGATGTGGCCGTGGAGAAATTGTAAATAGACATACCATTGAAGATACTCTTAGAGCATCTCTCGTGGGATGTGAATTTATTGATTTGCACATCCACATGAACATTCTGAGTTTTTTATTCAAAAAAATTCACGTTAATTCACAATATCCTGGTGATGCGGCAAAAAAATAATAATAATCTCTATTATAATAAAAGGAGGAAATTAACAAAGCCAATTAACCACGTGTTGACAAGTGGCCTCGTGAAAATGCAACACATCGTATTTTTATAAAATTACTTTTTTAGTCTTCAATTTTAATTTATTAAATTGGTTATTTCGACATTTTAATAAATTTCCACGTTTGTACTGATTTTGTAATAAATTGTAATATTCAAAATTTTCTATTTAAAAAATATATTATATTTACACTAATTGTTATACCACATCGGAAATATAACTCTCTGATTATTTTCTTCATGACTATATAAAGAGATTTTTGTTCAATTACTTTTCACATCGACCTTGAAGGCATTGGTGCTCTTTGTAAATTAAATAGAGCTACTTGTCACTAGAGGTTTAAATATGAGTTTATATTATTTGATTTTTTGGATTCAACTTTGAAATTGACACGAATCCAAAATATATATTATCATTATATTATTATACATAATAATAATAGAAGTTTATATATATATATATAAAGATAATAAACAGTATATGTTTGGTTAAATTTTAAATTTACTTATCATCTCTTCTCTATTATAATAAAAGGAGGAAATTAACAAAGCCAATTAACCACGTGTTGACAAGTGGCTTCGTGAAAATGCAACACGTCGTATTAAATACTTTTTTAGTCTTCAATTTTAATTGATTAAATTGGTTATTTCGACATTTTAATAAATTTCCACGTTTTGTACTGATTCTGTAATAAATTGTAATATTCAAAATTTTCTATTTAAAAAATATATATTATATTTACACTAATTGTTATACCACATCGGAAATATAACTCTCGGACTACTTTCTTCATGACTATATAAAGAGATTTTTGTTCAATTACTTTTCACATCGGCCTTGAAGGCATTGGTGCTTTTTGTAAATTAAATAGAGCTACTTGCCACTAGAGGTTTAAATATGAGTTTATAGTATTTGATTTTTTGGATTCAACTTTAAAATTGTCACGAATCCAAAATATATATTATCATTATATTATTACAAATAATAACAATAGAAGTTTATATATATATATATATATATATATAATAAACAGTATATGTTTGGTTAAAATTTAAATTTACTTATCATCTCTATTATAATAAAATGAGGAAATTAACAAAGCCAATTAACCATGTGTTGACAAGTGGCCTCGTGAAAATGCAACACGTCGTATTTTTATAAAATTACTTTTTTAGTCTTCAATTTTAATTGATTAAATTGGTTATTTCAACATCTTAATAAATTTCCACGTTTTGTACAGATTCCGTGATAAATTGTAACATTCAAAATTTTCTATTTAAAAAATATATATTATATTTACACTAGTTGTTATACCACATCGGAAATATAACTCTCTGATTATTTTCTTCATGACTATATAAAGAGATTTTTGTTCAATTACTTTTCACATCGACCTTGAAGGTATTGGTGCTCTTTGTAAATTAAATAGAGCTACTTGCCACTGGAGGTTTAAATATGAGTTTATATTATTTGATTTTTTGGATTCAAATTTAAAATTGACACGAACCCAAAATATATACCATCATTATATTATTATACATAATAATAATAATAATAGAAGTTTATATATATATATATATATATATAAAGATAATAAACGGTATATGTTTGGTTAAAATTTAAATTTACTTACCATCTCTATTATAATAATAGGAGGAAATTAACAAAGCCAATTAACCACGTTTTGACAAGTGGCTTCGTGAAAATGCAACACGTCGTATTTTTATAAGATTGACACGAATCCAAAATATATATTGTCATTATATTATTATACATAATAATAATAATTATAATAATAATAGAAGTTTATATATATATATATAAAGATAAGTATATGTTTGGTTAAAATTTAAATTTACTTACCATCTTCTTCAAAGAAGAAATTCAACAAAATATGTTTTATGATTTTGTTCTTAAATTACAAATATGAATAAAAAATCTCTATTATAATAAAAGAAGGAAATTAGCAAAGCTCATTGATCACGTGTTGAGAAGTGGTTTCGTGAAAATGTAACATGTCATATTTTTTATAAATTACATTTTTAGTCTTCAATTTAATTGATTAAATTGGTTATTTCGACATTTATTAAATTTCTGCATTTTACACAGATTCTGTAATAAATTGTAATATTCAAAATTTTCTATTTAAAAAATATGTTATATTTACACTAATTGTTATACCACATCGAAAATACAACTCACTGATTATTTTCTCCACCACTATATAAAGATATTTCTGTTCAATTAGTTTTTACATCGACCTTGAAGACATTGGTGCTCTTTGTAAATTAAATAGAGCTACTTAGCACTAGAGTTTTAAATATGAGTTTATATTATTTGATTTTTTGGATTCAACTTTAAAATTGACACGAATTCAAAAAATATATATTATCATTATATTATTATACATAATAATATATAATAATAATAATAATAGAAGTTTATATATATATATATATATATGTATGGGCGGATATAAATGTGTTGTCAATGATGTCAATTGACAGCACTAACAATATATAATACTTAATAGATTAAAGAAATATAACTAAATTGGAAGGAATGGCAAAGTGCTTAGTTATCAATTCTTATGCCTTGAGTGAGCCATGTATTTTTTTAAAAAATCTTTTTTCCTCTTTAATTTTATTTTTTTCCTTTTATTTTAAATTTATTTTAATAATTTTAAAAATAGTATCCCACCATTAATTAAAACTTCAGATTTTTTAAAAAAAATTTTAATTATTTATTTTATTTTTTAAAAGTGAGTATTCCATCCATACGATTTAATTTTAAATTTATTTTAATAATTTTAAAAATAGTATCCCACCATTTAATTAAAACTTCAGATTTTTTTTAATTTTTAATTAATGTTTGAGTTTATTTTATTTTATTTTATTTTCTAAAAGTGAGTATTCCACCCATACCATTTAATTAAACTCAATACCTTTATTATTATTATTATTATTTTTTCCAAATACAAAGATCAAAATTCCAACAAAGCAACTTAAGTTGCTAACGCTAACATCAACACTTCATTAGTTAGGCAGCAGCGCAACCATTGTTCCATTCCAGACTACCGGCGACCACCATTCATCATTATTAAATGTAATTTTTTTTTCTTTTCATATGGTTGACATCGTTTTAGCATTTTTCTGGATCTGCCACTATATATATATAATAAACCGTATATATTTGGTTAAAGTTTAAATTTACCTACCATCTTCTTAAAAGAAAAAGTTCAACCAAACATGTATAATTTTGTTATTAAATTAAAATATGAATAAAAAATATCTATTATAATAAACAGGGAAACCTAATCTCTGTTATGATACAAGGAGAAACCTAACAAAGTAAATTAATCACGTGCTGATAAGTGGCGCTCTAAAAAAATAACACGTAGACATTTTTATATTAAATTACATATTAACACATAAGTATTAATTAGGTGGTTAGGTTATTTTGTCATTTAAAATATTTTATTTTTATTTTTTTTACTATATGTTATATTTAAACTAATTATTGTCTCACAATGAAAGCGTAACTCACTAATTATTTTCCCCATTGCTATATAAATGATGTTTTTATTGAATTAGTTTTAATATCGACCTTTAAGGCATTGGTGCTCTTTGTACAATTAAAAACTACTTGCCACTATAGGTTTTAATAAAAGTTTAAAATATTTTAGATTTTGGATTCAATTTTAAGTTTTTAAAATTGATACAAATCTAAAATCTCTATTATAAAATGAGAAACCTAAGAAAACGAAACACGTGCTGACAAGTGGCGCTCTAAAAAAATTAAACGTATGCATTTTTATATTAAATTACATATTAACATGTAAGTATTAATTAGTTAATTAGGTTATTTTGTAATTTAAAATCAATATTATAATATTTTTATCATAATAAACGGAGAAACCTAATCTCTATTTCTATTATAATAAGAGGAGAAACCTAATAAAGCGAATTAACCATGTGCTGACAACTAGCGCTCTAAAATAACAAAACGTAGGCATCTTTATATTAAATTACATATTAATACATGAGTATTAATTAGTTCATTAAGTTATTTTGTTATTTAAAATAAATTATTTTATTTTTTTCTATTTTATGTTATATTTAAACTAATTGTTATCCCACCTCGGAAATGTAACTCATCTAATTATTTTCGCCACGACTATATAAATTATGTTTTTATTGAATTTATTATCATATCGACCTTTAAGGTATTGCTGCTCTGTATACAATTAAAAGGTACTTCCGCTATAGTTTTTAATAAAAGTATAAAATTTTAAATTTTGTATTCAATTTATAAGTTTTTAAAATTGATACAAACCCTAAATCAATATTATAATATATCTATTATAATAAATGGAGAAATCTAATCTGTATCTCTATTATAATAAAGGAGAAACCTAACAACGCGAATTAACCACGTGCTGACAAGTGGCGCTAAAAAAAACATGTAGGCATTTTTATATTCAATTACATGTTAACACATAAGTATTAATTAGTTCATTAGGTTATTTTTTCATTTAAAATATATTATTTTATTATTTTTCTACTATATGTTATATTTAAACTAATTGTTTTTCCACATCGGAAGCATAACTCACTAATTATTTTTGTCACTGCTATATACATGAGGTTTTTATTGAATTAGTTTTCATTCTGACATTTAAGACATTGATGTTTTTTCTACAATTAAAAGGTGCTTGCCACTATAGGTTTTAATAAAATTTTAAAATATTTTAGATTTTGAATTCAATTTTAAGTTTTTAAAATTGATATAAACCCAAAATCAATATTATAATATCTCTATCTAAATTATAATAAAAGCAGAAACCTAACAAAACGAATTATCCACTTGCTGACAAGTGACACTCTAAAAACCTCATTTATATAGCAGTGGCAAAAATTATTATCAATGTCATCGTCTATAGTCTTCTACTCTTAAAAACTTTACAAACCAGATTTTAATCGTTGATGATGATACTATAGGAGAAATTTTATAAAAGAATTATTGAAATTGATATGCCTGATGATATATTGATAGAAGAATCTCCTAATCTGTTCGGTGTTTAGTGGAAGCATTATATCATTCGTTTGATCGGCACATTAATGATCCTACATACTTACAAGAGCATGTTATACTAACTCCGACCTGGATTTGGTAGAAGAGGAAAATGATTAGATGACATCGATAAATGTTACTGATGGAAAGATTTATTATAGTTCGAATTCGGTGCGCCAATTAGATACGGTGATTGATATATTTACTGACCTCTACACTCCAAAATTATTAAGTAGCATCAAGGGCTCGGGTTCAATGCTTCATAAACTTAAACTCAAAGTTGGTATACCGGCGATGCTATTACAAAATATTGATTACTCGATAGGATTATGAAATGGTACAAGGTTGATCATTGCAAGGTTAGGAAGAAGAGTCTTGGAAATTAAGGTGATTCAAGGTTTAAGTGTTAGGTAGAAGGTGCTGATACCGTAACCTACATTGACGCCATTAGATTCGATATTAGAAAGGATAATTCCCGATCTCAGTGTCATTTGCAATGACCACAAACAAGAGTCAGAGACAATCTCTAAATAATGTAGGTCTCTATCTCAAAAGACCTATTTTCAGTCACGTTCAACTATATGTCGCTGTATCCAGAGTAAAGGTTTAAAAAATACTTATTTTACACGAGCATGACGCAGTACTAAAAATCACAACCAAATTTGTATCTAAAGAAGTCTTCCTAATCACTTGATAAAGGTACAAACTAAATATTGTTGACACAAAATTCATGTAATATATCTAATAAGTTAAGTAATTACATTTTTTTTCAAGAACAATAAAACTGCAAATACTATATTTATTGATTTTGATGAAGGGTACTTCACTGCGATACGCACCAAATGAATTGAGAATAAATGAGATTCATAATAATTTAACTAAATTTTACATGATTTGATCTTCACGACACAAATTACTAAGAGTGGAAAGATATTCATATATAATAAGATCTGTTTAGTCATTTTTTCATCTCTCGGATTTCATTTGCTTTTATTGTTATTTTTTATTTTATTATCAGTTGATAGGGACATTCTATGATATGTTATTCATTTTACGAAAGACTTTGCATTAGATTTTTTGTTGATTATGAAAATTTTCAAAAATACATATTTAATGAGTAAATTAACACTCGTGCGTACCGCACGGGTCCAAAATTCTAGTAATAATAATAATAGAGGGTGTGAGGTAGAGCTTCTATTTTTCACATCCTAGTTTACTATGTGAATCTGTATTTTTAATATTTTAAAATTGTAATTACCTTATTTCTATCTAAATTTTTAAAAAAATTATAAATTAAAAAAAAATTAATTCTAATTGGTTATAAATTAGGGAAACCCGAATAGACAATAACCACTGTGGATAGTCTTTAATTTTTTTTCCTCTAAAAATACTATTTTGACACGCCATTATCCGCACCTTCTATTTACCATGTCACATATGTCTCATTCTACTAAACCATTGGAGATGCTCTTATATAAATAAAGGATAATGATATCCACACCCCTCGAACTTGACACATTGTTTCATTTAAACACCTCAACTTTTCGAGATTTCAATTAGACACTCGAACTCGCCTAAACCAAGTCATGTAAACCCTTGGAGTTATTATTTTAATTTTTTCATGGCACGTGAAATCCAAATGTTCTGACTCTCCGATATGTATTTCACATGTGCAATTCTCTACATGATCATGGTCGTGTCAATGTATATATTAATGTCCATGATCACCCAACAATATTATTGCAACGTTAACAACCAAATCAAACACAGAAACAAGGAACATAAAAGAAATTTGAACATCATTGGAACATAATTGTTTCATAGAAAAACTTACAATAATTAATTCATAAAACCGTTTTACTTCACATTTACCAGTCTCACAATAGTTTTATAAAATAACTCTACTTAACAATAGTTAATAATTTTATAAAAGGAAGATTTTTTAATTTCAAATTTTATTTCTATTACATCAATGAATGTATATATAATAATAATAATAATAATAATAAAATTTATATTAATCAATCTAATTAAAAATAAAATATATGATAAATTAAAATTTTTTTATAAAATTATTGTGAGACTGGTAAATGTGAAGTAAAATGACTTTATGAATCAATTATTGTAAGTTTTTTTATGAAACAATTATTTTCCAATTATGTTCAAAATTTTTTGATGTTCCTTGTTTATGTGTTTGATTTGGTTGTTAACATTTCAATGGTGTTGTTGGGTGATTATGGACACGAGCATACATATCGACATGACCATAATCATATAGAGATATTGCACATGTGAAATACATGTCGGAGAGTCAGAACGTTCGGATTTCACGTGTCATGAAAAAATTAAAATAATAACTCAAAGTGTTTATGTGACTTGGTTTAGGCGAGTTCGACCGTCTAATTGAAATCTCGTTGAGGTGGTTAAATAAAACAATATACCAAGTTGGAAAGGCGTGGATATCATTATCCCTATAAATAAAAATTTCAAAAATTATGATATAACAGTTTAGAATTATTATACAAGTACTTAAAGATTTGGTTCAAGTCTTACTAATTACCTTTGTACTATTATATTTATTATTTAATTCAATTTTTTTTAATTATTTTATAAATTGAATTAAAATACAATAATTAATAATTACCATGTGTCGGTTAATTTATCACTTGATTTAAATTTCATTACACGTACCATTTTCATTCAATTATTCTATTTAAATAAAACTTTTGTTAAAATTAATTAAACAATCATTTGAATATATAATTATAAAAAATACTATAAATAAAATAGTTTACAACCTATTTAAATAATTATTTAAATATATAAATATATTTACTTTATTTAAATAAAATTAAATAATTTTATTGAATTTATAAATTATATAAATAAAATAATAAATTATTTTAAAATATTTTAATTATTATTTAAATAAATTATTTTAAACCATTTTTACATATACACTTGTAAAAAAGGCACAGATCAAATCATTATTCGATTATTTGGAGGCATTTTTTGTTTATTAAAAATAATATAGTTGAAAGTTGATTATCTTCCGCGCATTTATGTATGATAAATAATATTATATTGATAAATAATAAATAATTATATTAATTAATAATAAAATTAATCTCCCACACTGATAAATACATGCATATATGTACTAGTATTACCAATTTGAAGGCCGGAAGGACATTAAGCGCACGAGTTTTGGTCCTTTAAACCGTAGTCTTGCTAAACCTGTTGCATTCAGAGACTTCTTAAACCCTCCTCACCACTCTTGATTTCCTGTTGGTAAAACGGTTAGGATTTTGACGAAAATTCGGATATATTTTGATATCTATAATTGGTTTGTAATTAGGAAAAGACATATTTAATTAAAAATGATATTTTCTAAAGTGGGATTCTAATTAGGAAAGAGATCCTTGATAATTCTAAATAGAAAAATATTTTCTTAATGGTTTAAGATTACTTTGTGAATAAGTAATCTAAATATGGTGCTTGTATCTATTATTAGATATCCTGAGAGAACAAAGTGTCCCATGAGGACTTGGGAACCATAGATCTTGAGTTTTAGGATCGAGTCTTGTTATCCTAAGAGAGCCATATGAGGAGAGCTCATATGAGATGGATCACCGATTTGTTCAACAAAAACATCTAGCTCTCCTTATATTTTGTTTCCTTTCTATCACTAACTAACAGAACTTATATTACAATCATACAATCTGTCGAATTTATGCTAACAATACGTGATGCCATGTTCGTGGATTGAAATATTTTGTTTAATTATCCGTGAGAATATAAGATGAGCTTGCCGGATGAAGAAATCGTAAGGATTTTCAGAATCCGGAGGACAGTAATGCAGGATAGGGGTTATGTCGTTCTTGACTCCGACATCAACATGTCTAAAGAAGACTTTATTTCCAGGTATATGAAAAGGAGGACCTTGAAATCCACACAGAAATGCGCAACACAATCCCTCTAATCAGCTTCTATTTTGCTAAATAATTCATCAATTATTATGGTAATGGCTCCTAAATGAAGTCTATTTATGTTTCTTCAATTTTCTTGTCCCGTTTCCCAGGAGGCAGAGCTTTTGGTCAACATTAAAGAACATGATCTCGTTTCTGAGCATCAGGTGCTTACAGATGAAGAGAAGAAGAAGACTTTGCTGAAAAGGTATACTGTCAAAGAAACTCAGGTCAGTGCTCACGGTACAACTACAATGTTATGTGCATGCCTATGGGCTTAAAAATGACATGGGTCGTTGAATAACTCTTTTGCAGTACACATAGTTCAACTGATTAACTCCCTATGGTTTGGGAGAGATGCTTTAGGATGTTAGACTCCAGTGTCATCTGAAACTGTTGTGATTGAAACTTACTTTGAGCTCGCTTCTTTGACTATAAGTGTTACCTGACTGAATTCACATAAGATGAAACTTGAATTGCTCAACAAACATTTATTCTAATGAAAGGAACTGCTACAAGAAGGAAACCATTTACACACACGACACGAGTCTTCCAATGAGTCATCCATAATAATAATACATGAAACAGAGTAATTAGATTACATCTATAAGGTAACAAAGTCTCAAAGTTAAAGTCTTTGCCAACTAAAAAGTGTTTTTTTTTTTTTCTTAGTACACCAGATCCTGAGTATTTAGAAGAAACAATGGATCTGGTTCAAGACACTTTGAATCTTCTTAGTAGGAAACCATTTTGTCATCAGACGAACTAGTTACGGTTTCGACATTTCTCCATTGCCCTTGGAGCTGCAAAGCAAAGACAAATCAGTAAATAGTAAACAAGGTCTTTGTTGGTTTCAAGATTTGCATCATCATCTCCATAAAAGCATACCTAATCCAATAGCATCAGAACTCTTCATAATCCTTAGCCTTTTACATGACCCAGTGAACATGCTACACCCACAAAACACAGAAACTAAGACATGACACAACAACAAAAATTCAACAGAGAAATACATTAACAAAAAAAATAAATCTCTTACTTCCAGGGGACATCACCAACTAGCATCCAGTCACCATCTTTATCTTCATAGGTGAGCACATATTCAGAACCATGAAGAATATCTATCAATCGACTCTCACTCAACCCTTCACGGCCGGGAGCATTGTGTGAACCACACTGACCTGTAACCACACATTCATTGAGTTTATTCAAGTACATACAGAGAAAAGAAAGTGAAGGTATTTTTTTTACCAATTGTGAAGCAGCTGAACATCTTTTCAAGACCTGATGAGAGTTCCATGTAGCTAGCATAAGTTTTGAGATCGACTTTCCTGAGATAAGGAGCACCATCCATACTCACTTTGACATACACACACCCTATTAATGGATCCTCTTCATTCTTTGCAGAATTATGAGAAGAAGAAGAAGACATAGTATTCTTCCGAAAAGATCGAATAGGTGGCCATCCAATTACTTGTGTCCTGTAACACAGCTCTCTCTCTCTGAATAATTATAAAATAATAACAAAAATCATCAAAAGAAAGAAATAATATAAGCAAGAGAGAGACTTCTTATCAGGCTTTGGTGAGCAATTAGTCTCTTTGAGAAGCCTTTTAGCAGTTGAAGAAGAAGAGAGCATGTTGAGTGAGAGGACAACAGAGGCCGAGCTTATTTTCTCATCACGTTCTTCTTCATCAGGTGTGGATGAGTCCGAGCCAGGTAGACCGAGTCTCAACTCAGTTGCTTTGAGGTTCAAACCAGAGTTTTCCATAGCAGAGCATGAGAAAACAGAGGAGGTGGAGACTGTTGTGTTTTTACTGGAAATAAATAAATAAATGGATGAATAGAGGAGAGAGAGAGAGAGAGAGAGAGAGGGGGGGTTTACGAATGTGCCCTTGGTTGCTTTTTGTTTGTTAATTTGTATGTATTGAAGTAAATGAACAGTGAGTGGGGATTTGGTGTTTGGATTGTGGGAAAAGGTTGGGATGTAAAGGGTGATAAGGTCGAGAAAGTGAATAAAAGCTGACACGAGAGAAAACGGCAGTTGAGACCTTCAACCGTATCAAATCTCTGTCTCTGTGATTTCTCTACTCCAGACCTCACACCTCACTCACATTTTACTGTTTCTTATTCTTACCCTTCTATTATTTTAATGTTTCTATAAATTTTAAATATTTAGTTTTTTACTCCTCTATTATTATATTTTAATCAATTTATCACTATATTATATATAAATTATATATATTAAAAATATTTTAATCATTAAACTATTATTTTCTTCAATTTTAATTATTACTATTTTAAAAATAACCATTAAATTATTAATATTTTGATTTTTTTGAAATATTAAAATCATTACAAATAAGCTGCTTTATCAAAATTAAAATATATATAAATAATAAATTTAGTAATATATAGTAACTTAATTTAAAACTAAAATTAGACATCCTCCGTTTTTAAATACTTACAAATATTTCATGTGGTATAGTGTCTGATATTTAATTTTAATTGTAAATATTTTTAATAATACATCATTAAAAATTATTTTATATTTAAAGAATAAACATCAAAGAATAAAACAAAACCTCGCTTAACCATATTTTTTTCCTGGATTAACCTATGAAATAAAATTTAGCAATGAATACTATGCTCCCGGTTTGTGTACAATTCTACCATATAAATTATAAATTATAAATTAGATTAATATTAAGTTTTATAATATTATAATTGTACTGATGAAAAAATAATAATTTCAGTTATGAAAATTTTAAAAATATAATAAATACTAAATGTTTATTCATATAATATTTTTATATATGTAAGTGTTATAGGTGTAATTATTTGAGTGGATTTCCATCACAACCTATTAAGAATTGTAAACTTGTATGTTTCTTCATTACATATGTGGTGTTTTTTTTTTTTTCTTTTTTTTTTTTTAACTATTTAAATGCCTCTGAGAATAAATTGATGATGATGAATTTTGCTTTATTAAATTATTGTATACTATATAAAGTTAAAAAGATTTTTCATTGGTTATCAATTATTGATATCATGTTATAAAAATAAAAATAGAATAGGATAGAAAAAAATAATAATTTATATAATTAGTTGAATAGATGCTATTAAGAAACTTACGATTTTCACTTACACGATGTTCACTTGCAAATACACAATGAATTGATTGATCTTACTTCACTTACACGATGTTCACTTGCAAATACACAATGAATTGATTGATCTTACTTGCACAATGAATTGATCGAACTTACCTGCAGATACACAATGGATTTGGTGAATTAATATGAATAAGGAAGATAACAAAATAAGTTAAAAAAAAAAAAAAAGTTGTTGTGATTTTATTTGATATGCATATGTATATAGATGAATACAAGAGACATGAGTCACAACACAATCATAGTACACATGACACAAGTTAAGTTAAAAAAACTAGATATGCTCTTAACACTTGGAAGCAAAATATCAATACTAGAATCCTATATACTAGATTTCGCAACATTCTCCGTTGAATTTCACCATTGACTGCTTCGTTGAAATCTTGTTAAGAAAACTCAGTGGGATAAAAATTGGACAAAGAAAAAAAAGCACAGTTGGTGATTTCAGAATTACAAAAATTATACCCTATTGACATCACCCATAAATTTACTTTTTAATTTGGAAAGTTTTGCATTCCGACCTCGTAAACCAATTTCTCGAACATTGATGTCGGTAATGATTTCGTAATAGATCGACTAGATTATTGGAAGATCAAATTTGCTTCACATTAATTTAACCAGTATTCTAAAGCTTGTGGGTGTAGAGGAATTTGGGGGAAATATATTTGGTACAACCTCCTTTTATATAATGTCCTCGAACTTGGGTGATGCATGCCGCATTATCTTCAAATATCATTGTTGGCCCATTGATAGTTTGGTAGATGCTACATGAATTCTGGATATACTAGATCATTGACCTTGACGGGTGTCGAATCCGTCAATATAAATTTAACCTGCAATACAAATAAACTTGTAGTAAACAGGGTCGATCCCACAGAGAACGGAAATCAATAATTATAATTGTTAAGACCAAATCAAATAAAACTGGGAGTGTAGAATATAAGAATAATTAGTCTAAAAATAAAATTAACAGAATGAAACAATGAATGATATTTAAACATCCAGCTAAGTCAACTCAACGTAGTGTTGATCATCGAAACTAAATATGTGTATGCAGTTTAATAGTCACAGTTATAGCTATTGACAACGTGCCTAACAACCAATCTTTTCCTTAGCTATTAGACTGACCGGGTACGACCCTTCGAATCAATCACTGATCTAAAGTAGATCGCATTAAAAACTAGAAAAGACCCGTGACCATAACCAATTGAATCAGTACGACCGTTCTTGAATTATGATTATGTACTCTCAACATTACCTAGGTCAAATTAACTACGAGCTATTTGACATGCAATGTGTTAATTCTAATTAACCAATCAATTGCGCACTTAATTAACTAATTAGAATAACATGTGCATTTAACCATGCCCATAGAGAATACACAAATATTAAACAAGCATATAAATTAAAACACAATTCTCACAACACGTATAATTGACTTAGCTGGATGAGACTAGTTTAGCACCCATGGGCACAACAAACATCATCACCTCAATAAAATTGCGTACAAAGAATGAAGAAACAGAGTGTTTTTATTGAAAACTAAAACTAAAAACTCAAACTGACTAATTCAGATCATTCAGAGTAAAATATACTCTGTTACAAAACTGAAACTCATTAAAAATCTCCTCAGAATCTTTATTTGAAAGTTCTAAATTCAAAATATAAAAATCGTTAAAATCATATCAGTTTATTTCTAAATAGGTATTCAGATGAAAACTTGCTGACTTTGACTCTACTTTGGCAATTCTTGTCAATGATCCTAAAAAATCTTAATATTTGTATAATTGCCTCCAATCTGTCCAAAATTACAAAAATAGGCAAATTAATAGAAAATCTTCAATAAGGTCTAAAAATAATAAACAAAATAGTGCAGGAATAATGTCAATTTCATGCTTAATCAAATTCCCCCACACTATCTTATACTTGCCCTCAAGTATACCCAAAACCAACTTTTAAAGAAGACTCAATCAAAAGGAGACTCAATCGGTCTCACAAAACGGCTGCAAAAAAGGAATCAACCATGTTCAACCGTGCCCACAGTAAAAGTTCACATCACTCAAAATAATGAAAAATTAAAAGAAAATGGAGTTGTCATCAGATTAAGCACACATATTTAAATTTCATCTTTAATTAGAGCAGATGCAAGGAGAACAAACGATAATTCGCAAAAGAATTCACTACACCAGTACCACAAGCAAATAAGAAAAACAATCAGCTTTCTTCACAGTTTAAGCAGCAAATAATAATACAAAACAAATTCTAATAGCCACTGGTCGGGTCTTTCTTTTTATTTATTTATTTTATTTTATTTATTTGACCCTAAACAACCAGCAAGACATTTCAAATCAACACTTTCAGTTATTTCTAGGTTTAAACGGCCCCAAAAAGGTACTAAACCCTCTCCAATCACTAACTTCTCCATACATAAGCCACTTAAGGAGAATAAGTGCCGTGTCACCTATTCCGGCTAACAAAGGAGAATAGAAAAACTAAAAATGCGTGACTTTGGTCGGATTGAATTCGGCCCATAAAGGGGACAACCCTCCTATCATCAGTGGCTCCATAGATACAAAAACTTAAGGAGAATTAATGCCGATCCACTAATCCCAACTGACGATATCGAGTCACATGATCAATGTCTAATTTTATTTTTTTCTTTCTTTTTTTTTTTCTTTTTTTTTTCTTTTTGCTTTTTTTTTTTTGCTATACTGCGTACTAACTAATTGTCTTCTATTTTCACAAGTATCCTAGCATTGGTGAATTCTAAATTAAATTATCATAAGCTCTAAAAGCATCTGCTAATATCTTATGCACACACAAAAATTAAGTCTCATATATTACACAGCTCCTAAATCAGTCTAAAAATTCATTATTAAGACTGAATCAACAAAAAGGCACAAAAATAATTCATCTTAACGACGGCAGTAAAGAAGAACCAAAGACTTGGAAAAAAAACTAAAAAGAAAAAATTAAAATCTTAAAAGAAATAACCTAAAAATCCTAAAAGAGAAAAAAATCTAAACAACCTAAAAAGAAAACTAAAACAAAGAAGCGGAAATATCCTCCCCCACACTTAGCAATTACATTGTCCCAATGTATAAGTCATTCAGTAAAACCAAAGAAAAGGTAGACAGATACTTCCCTGAATACTATGGAGGTAGGAGCTGTGGGCACAGGCTGGCGAACACAACTTCGAATTTCATCCGATAGCCATTGCAGTATTATACTGAAGCCAATCTGATATTCCAACCCGAAACCCTTTGTAATATAACTTCAAATTTGGCACCTGCACAACAAAGGGTAGTCGTGACTTAGTTATGGGCACAAGAAAAAGTGAACTGGTACATACCGGATGTTTCAACGTGTCCTGTTCATGCGCGTCTTCATCCTCAGCCTCGTTGAAAGTTTCAAAGTTATCTTTTTCTTCACTGCCCCTCTTGGTCTCTTCAAGTATCCCTAGAAATCGTGGTTTAATTTCTAGAAATTTTGACTTTTCAAGTACAACACGATCATCGGTTTTGACATTTATCTCTTTTTCCAACTGACCCCATTCGCTGTGGGCATGGTTCTTCCCCTGAGTTAGGGTTTCCACGTTTATTTCTTATTTCTGCTCTTCGCTATGGGCACAGCGATCAGTTAGGGTTTCTTTGCCGTGGGCACAACGATCAGTTAGGGTTTCTTTGTCGTGGGCACATCGATCTGTCAATTCTTTTCCGCTTCGCAAAGTAACCGCACTGATATTCTTTAGGTTTAGCTTTGTTTGTGATGGAAGCTCCCCTTGCGATTCTAACCGGCCTACAGTACTGGCTAGTTGACTCATTTGCTTCTCCAAATTTTGGATGCTGACATTCGTCTCCTGTTGAAATAGGAGCGTGTTAGTTGTCAATTGCTCAATAATATCAGCTAAGGAGTTACTTGGATATTGGTCATTCTGATATTGAGAAACTGGTTCATTCAATTGATAGTTCATTGACCCATATCCTAGATTAGAGTAATTCGTCCATCCTTCATCATATGTGCTGTAGTAGAAATCATGATTGTAAAATCCTTCTGTATCAAATTGTTCAGGGGTTTCATCTTGCCATGTTGGACACGCATCAGTCGAGTGTCCAGATGCACCACAAATTCCACAAAGCCTTGCCTGTGGGCATGACTGTTGAGCTTCACCTGTAACCAATTGATAAACCGCAGCGGTTAATTCTTTAATCTGAAAATGGAGATCGCTTACCTCATTTGTCATTAAGTCTGATTCTGAGTGCCATTCATGTCTTCCTATTATGTCAAACATCTTCAGGATACGTGTTTTGATCTGACGCTATGGGCACAAGTAATGCACAACTGGAAAAAAAAATTGGTCATAAACAAAAACAAAATTGATAAATATCGTTCCCCGGCAACGGCGCCAAAATTTGACGGGTGTCGAATCCGTCAATATAAATTTAACCTGCAATACAAATAAACTTGTAGTAAACAGGGTCGATCCACAGAGAACGGAAATCAATAATTGTAATTGTTAAGACCAAATCAAATAAAACTGGGAGTGTAAAATATAAGAATAATTAATCTAAAAATGAAATTAACAGAATGAAACAATGAATGATATTTAAACATCCAGCTAAGTCAACTCAACGTAGTGTTGATCATCGAAACTAAATATGTGTATGCAGTTTAATAGTCACAGTTATAGCTATTGACAACGTGCCTGACAACCAATCTTTTCCTTAGCTATTAGACTGACCGGGTACGACCTTTCGAATCAATCACTGATCTAAAGTAGATCGCATTAAAAACTAGAAAAGACCCGTGACCATAACCAATTGAATCGGTACGACCGTTCTTGAATTATGATTATGCACTCTCAACATTACCTAGGTTAAATTAACTACGAGCTATTTGACATGCAATGTGTTAATTCTAATTAACCAATCAATTGCGCACTTAATTAACTAATTAGAATAACATGTGCATTTAACCATGCCCATAGAGAATACACAAATATTAAACAAGCATGTAAATTAAAACACAATTCTCACAACACGTATAATTGACTTAGCTGGATGAGACTAGTTTAGCACCCCATGGGCACAACAAACATCATCACCTCAATAAAATTGCGTACAAAGAATGAAGAAACAGAGTGTTTTTATTGAAAACTAAAACTAAAAACTCAAACTGACTAATTCAGATCATTCAGAGTAAAATATACTCTGTTACAAAACTGAAACTCATTAAAAATCTCCTCAGAATCTTTATTTGAAAGTTCTAAATTCAAAATATAAAAATCGTTAAAATCATATCAGTTTATTTCTAAATAGGTATTTAGATGAAAACTTGCTGACTTTGACTCTGCTTTGGCAATTCTTGTCAATGATCCTAAAAAATCTTCATATTTGTATAATTGCCTCCAATCTGTCCAAAATTACAAAAATAGGCAAATTAATAGCAAATCTTTAATAAGGTCTAAAAATAATAAACAAAATAGTGCAGGAATAATGTCAATTTCATGCTTAATTAGACCTCAACCAAATACACTATCGACTGATTTCGTGTAATGTCAGCATTTCAGCATGATTCGATAACGTGGCTACTAAATTTTATTTTGTAGATCTCTAAGGGATTGTAGTACCATTATACGTAAATATGTAGCCAGTTTGAGAACGTCCTTTATGCGGATCCGAAAGGTATCCAGCATCGACATAACCATTTAAACCCAGAGATTTATCAGAATTAGTATAAAATAATCTCAAATCTTTCGTATCTTTCAAGTAACGCAAACTATGTTTGATTTCATTCTAATGACGACGGGTTAGTGCAGAACTATATCTTGCTAATAGATTTATAGCAAACGAGATTTGTGGTCTCATACATTGAGCCAAATTTAACAATTCACCTATTGCATTTCAGATATGGTACTTCAGGATCATGTATTTGTTCGTCATCATCTTTTGGTCGAAATAGATCCTTTTTGGGATCAAGTGTTCTTACAACCATAGAAGTACTTAATGGATGGGCATTATCCATATTGAATTTTTTCATAAGCTTTTCAGTGCATGCTGATTGATAAATCAATATACCATTTGATTTATATTCAATTTCCAGACCAAGACAATACTTTGTTTTTCCCAATTTTTTCATCTCAAATTCCTTTTTCAAATACTCAACAGTTTGGTTAATCTCTTCAGGAGTCCCAATGATATTCATATCATCCACATAAACTGCTATAATAGCAAACCAGACCCTGATTTCTTAATGATGATACATGGACATATAATATTATTCTAGTATCCTTCTTTTATTAAGTACTCACTAAGACGTTTATACCATATTCTCCCTGATTGTTTTAATCCATATAAGGATTTTTGTAACTTTATGGAATATAAGTTTCAAGATTCCAATCTATATGATTTAGGTAATTTCAATCCTTCTAGGAGTTTCATGTAAATATCATAATCAAGCGATCCATACAAATATGCAGTGACTACATCCATGAGACATATTTCCAATTTCTCAGAAATGGTAAGACTGATCAGAAATCGGAATGTAATAGTATCCATTACTGAAGAATAAGTTTCATCATAATCAATTCTGGGTCTTTGGGAGAAACCTTGAGCAACCAAACGTGATTTGTATCTCACAATCTCATTTCTTTCATTTTATTTCCGAACGGAAACCCATTTAACCAACTAGTTGAACATCTTCTGGTGTTTTCATAATGGGTCCAAAAACTTTTCATTTATTTAGAGAATTCAACTTTGCCTGGATTGCTTCTTCATATTTTCTTTTCCAATCATGTCTATTTCTACATTCTTCCATACTACGTGGCTCATGATCATTATATAAAATATCTATTGCCACCATGTAGAAAAATAGATCATCAATTTTCATTTCATTTATATTCCATAATTCCTTATTGAAATTTATAGAAATTTCTTCATTTATTGATTTTGATATTTCTTTACCATTTCCTCCTTCAGGGAGATTATTTTCAAATATCTAAATAACTTATGGGATTTCACTGGGTGTGGTTTTAGAATCCAGAGCATTTTTCTCTCTTTTTCTTGGAACGGTATCTTTTGAACCAGGTGGTCTTCTATGCTTCTGGCGTGGGATACAAGTTTCATTTGCTATTGTCTTTTGAGATTGTCCTTCCGGAACATTTACTCTTGCTGGTACATTAGCAGCTTCTATATAAGACTTGGTTATTTTGTAGTATCATTAAATGCATCTAGCATTCGATTAGCTATCATTTGCAAATGTAGGATCCTTTGAACTTCTAGTTCACTTTGTCGAGTACGTGGATCCATATGCGCTAAAGTGGGAACTAGGGATGACAATGAGACAAGTCGGGCCAGGTCATTGGAATATTGGACTTGCCCTACATGCAGACTAATCTCACTTGCCCCATCCTTCCCTGTGGTGTGGGGCACAATGTTTGGACCTGTGCCCTGCCCTACGGGGACCTACCTGCGCCGCGGGAACTTGCTTTACTCTATTCTAAAAAAATGTATTTAAATTATATTTTTATTTTGCTTCATACTTTATCAAAAATTATATTTTTAAATTTACAATGATATTTGAGTTTGAAAAACAAATAATTTAATAATTATTATTAATTTATTATTTATTTGATATTTAATTAATTTTTTATTTAATAAAATTACTTAAATATTATCAATGTTAATGAAAATAATTAATTTTTAATATTATTTTGATGCTACAAAAATTAAAGTTGTTTAGATTTTTATATTATATCTAATATTGACAAAAAATTAAAATTATTTTAAGAAGTTAAAGATGAAAAATAAATAATCTAAATGAAAAATTAAGAAACTAATTAACACTACTAGACGATCGCGGGGCAGGGCGGTGTGGGACAGGGTAGGGTGATCTGTATCTGACCCATTTCATGTACAGGGTAGATCGCACTACAACATAAAAGGGTATTTAATAGCGGTTTATTTTAAAAAAATAATAGCGCATCAAACCGCTATAAAGCCATCGCTATTGAAACTTTCCATAGCATAGAAGAACCGCTATGGTAGCACCGCTATGGTAGCATATTCAGTTATAGTGGTGATAAGCGTTATAATTGATGTTTGTAAGTTTTGGAGGAAACTTGACGCAATATTAACAATAGCGCTTCCATACAATCTAACCGCTATTATAGTATACTCAACGACAATAGCTTTTACGGAAACTGCTATTAAAGGTCTTAACAACAATAACAGTTATTGTGAAAATCGCTATGAAATGTGTAACATATAATAACAACTTACATGTTCAATGAGCTGCTATTGTAAATCTATGTAATAAAAAACTATTCCAACCGCTCTTAAAGAATAATTAAATTATAAAATATATATTTATATTATTTGATGTTAGATTATTCAAAAATTTATGAATTTCCTATGAATGGATCTGTAATATTATTATCAACCAATAATAAAGTTCATTTCACCAATATACATATACAAAAACATTAATGTTAGTACAAATTCATAAATTCCCAAAACACATATATTACTAATTGGTATATACAAAGGAGTCTAAAAAAGTGCCATCGTATCATACAATTATGTTCATATGTTCAAATATAAAATAACTCAACATTAAACGTAGATCTTTACTAGCTGCTAAAGTGTGTGTTATTTTTAAAAAAAATAAATAAAATAAATATACAATAGGACTAGAAATCTAATATTCCTAGATTTTATAACATTTCTCTACCTTTGATTCTATAACTAATATTCCTAGATTTTATCTTTGCATATGATGAAAGATATCCCGTGATTGTCATTATATTTTTCAGAACCTTACTCTTCATTTTATCAAACAAAAAATCATTAATAAAAATATATTTTTCAAACTTTATTTTATCAAACAAATAAATCATATCCCAATTCTATTTATTTTTTTTAAAAAATTTATTTTATTTATCTTGAATTTCAAATAGTAACAATCATATCACATAATCAATTCAAGATTAAATATGCATTTATCAACATATATGATAAACACCAGAACTTGAAGTTTACGAAGAAGAAGAAAAATGAATGAAAACATTTATTGTTCAACTGTTTTTCTTGGTCAGAAAAGAATTACACTTGAATTTATTTTTCTAATCATCCAGTATGTGTAGCCCATCTTCTTTTCTCTTTTATTGATCAAATTGTAAAACGAGGGTGTTGCTTTTTCATTTTTCTTTTGTCTCTGTCACTAACTTTCTATCTTTTTGTTTGTTTTTCAGAGATCACATAGATGGTTGTGTGTTAGCGATTCTAACTGCTCTCAACCTCTATGTCAATCATCATCAGATGGATTTCTAATCTAACCCTAAGAGCAGAATTTTTCTTTATAAATAAATTTTTATACTTAAAATGTCTAATTAAATTAGATTTTTGTAAGTGGACGTTTTACTTTTTAAATTCACCACTTCCAATATATATGACTCACTCCTATCATACGCGACCCACTAAAGCATTTGGATTGGTTGGTTTTCTGTTGTTTTTATTTTTCTCATTCGGTTCTTATTACATAAATATCTTCTTGGTTCTTTTTATGTGTAAATACAAACATGATGGTGGTGTGTAAATAATCTTATTAAAATTATTTTCTCTTGTAGATTTTGTATATCATATTTTCAAAATGAATGTTTGTTTTGACGATGACTCTCAATGGATATTCCTACTAAATTTCAATATGTGGTATTTTTTTTTAATTATGTGACATATTTTGGTTACATACATGTGATTTTTTTTAAAGGATTAATCCCAAGTGACCACCACAAGTTTGGGGTTTTTCCAAAAAAAAAAATCACATTAATTTTGTTTTTCTTCATTTTACCACTATCAGGTAATAAATATAAAAATTTTTAAAAAAGACATTTTGACTTTAGTAGAGTCCCAATAGACGAGTCTAATATTGGGGCTTTGACAATTGGCGGTTGAACAAAGGAGATTCGATGAAATTAAAAAATTTTGATTTTTTATTATTATTTCACTTCTGTCCAACCACCATTTGCCGGCAAACCCGTCTCTTAGAGCTCTACTAACATCCAAATTTTATTTTTAAAAATTTTAGCATTTTTCGTCGTAACAATGGTAAAATGGAAAAAAAAAAAAAAGAAATTGATGTGATTTTTTTTTTTTTAAAAAACCTCAAACATGTGCTGATTTTTTGAGATTATCCTTTTTTGGAAAAAAATCGGCATTCATGTACCAAAATACGCCACATAATTAAAAGCATCCCACATGTTTTGAAAACATGTAATATTGAAAATTAACAAGAATATAATGTAAATAATTACATTCTCTTTCAATAATCTTATATTTAGTAATTACTTTACTATTATTTTAAATCATTAGTTATTATTTATATTTAGCAATTATTTTACTATTATTTTAAATCATTAGTTATTATAACAACACACCATGTGCCATGTTTTAAATCATGGGTTAATTTTTTTTTTTTTAAAAAAAAACCTCACTTTTTTAATCTTTTTGCATTAGTCTACTGCTTTCAAACGTTCTTTAGAAAAACTCAGGTCATAAAAATATTTTGCATAATTCTTTGCTGTTAAAAAGTACGTTTCAAAACGAAAATATGTGTTTTTTTTTAAAAATAATATTTGAAACCAATGGATTAATACAGAAAGTTTGAAAATGTTGAGAGTTTTTGTAATTTACCCTTTAAATTATCCATTAACATTTATCATTTTAATTAATTTTTTTAAATAATTGGTACTTGATAAATCAAATTTTAAATTAGATTTAAAAAAATCATAATGGAGATTATTCTATATTTATTTTTCAAAAAAATATATTTAAATTAATTATTATAGCTAAATTAACTCTAAAAATAGTATGACATCACTCCCAAATAAAAAGTTCAGTATAAATACAAATCTGTGTGAAATTTCGATCAAGTTATTTCAAATATTCTAAATTCTAATATTTTCGTTAAATGCACACACCAACAAATTCTACTGATCAAATGACAATTTTTAGTATCGTATGAGAATTTTTACTTTTTCAAATAGTTTTTGAATATAAATGAGGCAATTGAACAGAGGAGATGCCCGAATGGAATATGCATTTGCAAATGTGAAATGTCCATCTGACGAGACAACTTGATTCAACTCCTCATATCATATTCCTTTCAAATCGACCCTTCTTGGTCCTCTCACTTTTTTGTCCACATTTTCACCATTAACTATCATAGATATATATATTCACATCGAGTTATTGATTCGGTGCTAGTATAAGTAATAATTTGATATAAATGCTGCACTAAAATCATTCCCTTACCTGGAGTATATATTGGTTAAGGATTTTGTTATTTTATTTTATTTTATTTTCATTTTTTTTAATAATGTACTCCGTATTTATGGTTATTCAAAATTTTTACGTATGTAATTCAATTTCGCGTACCAACTGGTAAATTAGATTCTTATTTAAGTATTTCAACTTAACGAGATCTCATATACATATTCAAATTTACAAATTAAATTCTTATATAAATACTCTAATTTTACAAAGTTTTATATAGGTATTCCGATATTGTACCTCATGTATTGCCTTACGTCAACTCGAAAGATCTAAATAATCGGTAATTTGCAAATTAAAGTATCTATATAAGATCCCACAAAGTTAGAATACCTAATTGAAATTTTACACTATTGAATGTATCCTAAATTATATTGTCACTTTATTTTTCACTCAGATTACAATTTTAATTCAACTAAGATAATTAAATGAAAAATAAATGTACCCGAGTGACAAATTGCCTAAACCACGTAAGGATAATAATTTTGCTGTAAAAACAGAATAATTGAACATTTTTTTTATAGCTATCTCTCCTTTTCCATACAAAATCTTTCTCTTTTTCAATTATATCTAGTCAATTTTCGTTTAAGGTTGTTGGGATAAGCACACACAATCCAATGAAACAAGCAGCAGAAATCCTTTCTCCTCAGACTGAAAACGATTTAATCAAGTTAAGTAAAACACACAATTGATCTAATCAATTTAAGTAAAACACACACAATCAATCAAGCTCATACAATAAAATAAAATAAATAATAGAATTCGTGGAAAACTTCCAAAGTGTGAGAAGTGAGGTAGATTGTTACTTCACACATGCAAATTAGAAAACCTCACTTCTTCTTATTTTTCTCCAATTTTATTCTTTCAGTAATATCTTTTTTTATATACAAATTCTTCGTTATTCAAACAATTTTCTTTCAGATTAATATATCAATTGAAAATTGATATTTGTATTTGCTAAATATAACTTTATATTTTTTAAAAAAAAATTAAATTTTAGTTTTATCATAATAAAATAAATTTATTTATTTAATGTATTGTTTAAGATTTAAAAGAAATTATGAGAGTGAATAAAGACCGTGAATAATAAAATAATGAAAAGTATAAACGACTACACATCATGATACAAGTATAATTGCATATTGATAAAATTTTGGTGGGTAAATTATAAAATAAAAAAAATAAAAATAAAAATAAAAACTCTCACTTTTTAAAACTTTCTACATTAATCCACTGGTTTCAGACGTTACTTGCAAAAACTCAATACTAGTTTTGGAACAGTACTTTTTAACTGGAAAAAGATCTGAAATTAGTGGGTAGCAAAAAGTTTGCTTAACCTGAATTTTTTGTAAGGAACATTTGAAACCAATGAATTAATGCAAACAGTTTGAAAAAGTGGGAGTTTTTTTACCCAAATTTTGGTTGCATTCTTAGAACTTAATTTTTTTAGCCGTCATGATTTTTGATATATGAGTTTGTATAACATCAATGTATTATTCAAAAATAAAGAAACAAATTGTTTTATACTCTTAATGAGAAATAAAATTAATGTTCAAATTAAAATAAGTAAAAATCAACAAAATACATGAGAGATTAATATAAATTATCAAATATATTAAAAATATAAATAAAAGAATAAATCAATTTTATCAAATATACTAATTATTATATTAAATTAATTAAGTAATCTAAATATGGGTTATTTCCTAAAACCTTCCATAGGCTTGGCATATTAGCAAAAAACCTACCGTTTTTTAATTCTTGGCCAAAAACCAACATTCTGACGGTAAGAAATTAATTAAATAAACTGAAAAATATTTAAAGTAATTATTTAAAAATATTAAGGATAATTTAGTAAGATTGATGTTAGGTGTAGTAATTTGAATGTGTGAAATAACAATTACGGAAGTAAAAACTATGGGACCATAGTCTACTTCAAAATTCTACTTGATAAAAAATAGAGATTACACAATATTCCAACATGGAATATGAACCAATAATAGTAGCAATCTTAATAACACCAAGATTAGGATCGAGCAAAAGAGAAAGAAAACAAGACAAACCAACACCCGCGTTCTGATGACTGTCGCTCTGTACAAACGTCTTAAAATCCAATCTCCACCGTTTAGAATTAACTTCAACATCCTCGATAACATATCCAAAATTCACCTTGATCCAATGGTTAATAAAAGAGATAAGCCCCTTTAAATCTAACAATTTAGAGTTGTGCCCCCAATCCGACAACCTTTACTTTCGACGGTATAACTTCTTACTTAGAACTCTAATTGACAATCTCAACAATCAATCTTAAGAATAATATGTCTATTAGGTGTATCCAGATTTGTAAACAATCTAATGGTCAGTTTATGAGAAATTATCAATATTCTCAAGCTGCCCAGAAAAAGAATAACCAATTCTTCTTCTTTTCCTCTCCATCCTTTTTCTCTTCTTCACAGCTTCTTTCACTCTATTCTTTGACACCAATAAACCCTAAAATCCTTAAGTTTTACATTAGGATTCTTAAGACTTGTTGGCCTCACACATAAGAGGGAACAAACCTCAACAAAGGTTTCAAAATATTCTTCCAAACCACCTAATCAATATCTCTTTTTGTCAAACAACTCAAACCATGAAAAGACAACTCTAATATAAAGTCCCCTCAATGGCAATACTTCAAACTTTATATGAAATATCCTTATGAAAAGATCTTAACCTCAATACTCAAAATCTCTTTATAGTGAGACTCTAACCTCAATTATTACTACTTAGTAGGGGTAGGACCCAAATCTAATGATTACCACTCCAAAAGGATGGGATCCCTATATTATGTTCACCTCTTTAAAGGGATTGGATAATTTTTCCTCCATGAGATAGTTTTATTTAAATGATCACCAAAAACACTTTCCTAATTAGTTTCCTTTCCAATTGAGGAATACAAACAACCAATTAAGAAAATCAAATCTTTCTTAAATAAGGAATAACATAATTAGGAAATAAATAAAACTCAATATAGGAAATGATTCCATAAAATAAGTCATTGTGATTTATAGCAATCCTAAAAAATGTCCTCCTTAACCTGAATCACCCCAAAATTTTAAACCTTCTTCCTTAATCACAATCAGTCCAATTCTATCTTCATATAATTCATTTACATCTTAATCCAAAATGTTTCTCCAGCTTGAATGAGAAACTCTCAAATTCTAAATTCTAAATACATATATTTTTTAAGTTCTTGATCTCAATCTCATACTTCACCATACTTGTAATGCGCAACAACCCTATGTTGTTTAACATTGCTCCTTCTATTACTCTCCGAAACTGATCCCATCCAACATTAACTTTCATGTATCTTATATAACATATATAAAATTTAGTTTGATCCAATAATTAACAAGTGAAATATGTTTCGTTCAACCAAACATATTGTATTGACAAACATGCTAGAAATACACATTTATTGGGCTGATAGGGTAGTAAAAATATTTGATCCAATTCAAGCCCATTTTGATCGATTTATTTAGGGTGGTTTAAAATATCATTCAAGTTGGACCTAAGGCAAATAGCATGATCTGTTTGGGGTTACATGTGTTGATTGGATTAGGTTTGAGTCACATTTTTAATCGAGCTTGGTAACCCATTTAATTTATTTTTTTTAATTAAAAGTAAAATCTTACACATAATATTTTCCATTTTTATTATACACATAAAAAAAATTATATTATATGTGAAAACAGTTAAAGTTTTTTCTAGTTTGAATTAATTATATATGGACTGTTTAATTTATTTTATGAATTTTTTCTATATATATTAGAGTATCTTTAAATTAAAATTATTGATGTCGCTAGTCCAATATTTAGTGCATTGTGTGTGAAAAATATGTATTTTTGTAAATGGTTTTAATTTAGTCATATGTAATCAGTGATAGAGCCAGCCCAAACTTTCGTGGAGGGCTGGTGACCAGTTATAATAAAATAATTGTAACATGTAGACGTGTAAATCTATATATATATATATATAAAATAGTTATATATATGAGTTATTTCCATTTTACCACCGTAGGTTTCAGCCATTTGCCAAAAAACCTCCGTCAAAAATACTGTACACGCCGTCAGCTGGGTTTGCCGCCTATTTTCCTGCTGGGGTATTATTGTCATTTCGTATTAACTTTTTTTTTAATTTTAAAAGGAACAGTAACAATTTTTTTTTTTTTAAAAAAATAGATTGAACACATGGTCTGTGTGCTGCCATGTTGCTAGAAGTTCAAGGGATTAAAAAAGAAATGGGTTTTGCAGGAGGGACTTTGTTCGAAGGTCAGAAAGTTTTTCTGCTTCCCTCCACTTTCGACAACTTCGTTAAGCTACAACACAGTGGTAAGTGGTCATCAAACCCTTGTTTTAGTCTTCCCCCATTTGTCTTGGTTACCGTCTTTAAGGATATTCAAGCATCGATCTGAATAGTTAGGGTTTCTGCAGGTTTGGAGTTTTGAAAGCTTCGAGTGTGATGAACCGAACTACAACAGAGGAGGATGACTTGTAAGTCACGTTACTAGACGGTGTTTGGTTAATTTTTTTTTTGGTGTTTAGGGTTCGTTGTGGTAAAGAAGCTCTCTGGTTAGCATTTTCTGGTGATGTGATGGTGGTTGCTTGAAAAGTTTTTTTTCTGTCTCATGATAAATATTGATGAGTTGTTATTTTTGCTTAATTATCTGTTGTTCCTACCTTCGAGTTATAACACAGTTGTTGATTTGAGTCGATGGTTTTGTGTGTTACCCTGTTATTTATTCTTTGTATTTACATATTGTATGCATAGGGTTTGAATATGGTGTTTTTGGTTAAAACAATGTTTAGAACATGGGTGTTGTTGTTATATGTTACATTAGGCAGTTTGCAGGTCAAAGTTAGGTTCTAATTGGTTATTTTGTCTTTATGTTCTTTGGTTAATAGGGATAAACAAGTTGACGGTGTGAAAGATTGTGCCCATACCAATTCTGATGAGAGTGTAAAGGAACCAAATGCAGAAGATAATCCAGGAGGAGTGAATGGAGGTGGCAGCCCTATTAAGAGTTCACAGGGTGATCCAAACATCATCCAAACCGCCATTCAGCCTGCCAAAATTGCTAATCAAGATGAGCCTTCACCATTTTTAGTCCATTCACAGAGAAATTCTGTAAATGAACATGATCAGCAACCAGAAGGAAGAACTGAAACTTTCGGCACCCCTCCAACTGGAACCACCATAGAACCAGACTCCCAAACTCAGAATGTGACTCCAGGACCATTCTTTCCTGTTGACCTGAGTGCTTTCATAGACACTACTAATTAAGGAGAAGGTGAATGGTATAATAGGAATGAAGATGACAGCCCTATTCGAGAATATCAGGGGAATACACATTCTAACTCGGTACATAATGCTGACGAGTTGGATGGTACTAGGCGAAAAAGGAAAGCTCTTGAGCACTCTGATTCAGACGATTCGGATGCTAGATTAGAAGACCTAGACGATTCTGATTTAGGTATAGGCGATTTTGATATTCCAGAGGTGATTCCACAGAGGCAAGCACCTGACCAGGATAGACCTCAAGATCATGAAGTTGATGAAGAAGAACATCCAGACCCAACACAATGGGAGGGGTTGGATTAGTTTGATGAAGGCCAATCAGACGATGCCTTCAGTGATGAACCAGGGGATTTCCAAGCAGATGTGGAGAAGAAATTAAACGACATGATGAGAGGCGATCCATATGTTTTCTCCATAGGCCAACATAAACAATTCAAGGTAGGCCAGACATTTGAATCAGTCTACCAACTGAGGGAAGTCCTTAAGGACTATGCTGTGCAAGAAGGAATCGAATTGATGTGCCTAGTCAACGACCCCTGCAGAATCTATTATAGGTGTAAGGGGGTTGCCTGTTCATGATCAATAAGAGCACGAGAAGTCATTTTTGGAAACACCATGAAAATTACAGAGTACAATGACTCTCACACATGTGACAGGCTGGTTAACAATGTGGAAGCTAGGGTGAAGTGGATAGTATCGAAGTTCGAATATTTCATCAGATCATGCCCTAATATTGACATCGAAACACTGGCAGGGCTCCTACAGCGGGATTACAAGGTGACGGTTAAGCGTAGAACTCTTTACAAAGTCATGGCTAGGGTGAGGCGGAAGGTTAAGTTGGAGCATAGCAGTTGTTTTCAGTTTTTAAGAAAGTACTATGTGATGGTCCAGAGGACCAATCCAGGTTCTACTGCATTAGTTAGGACAATTGGAGAAGATCCCAAATTTTCAAGGATGTTCGTGTGTTTTGCCGCGCAGGCTGAGGTATTTACGCACTGCAGAAGTTTCATTGGGGTAGATGGGTGCCATTTGAAAGGAGCATTCGAGGGGATTCTACTAACTGCAGTCACCCTGGATGCCAACAGTGGGTTGCTTCCTCTTGCAGCAGCTGTGGCCGACTTGGAAAAGAAGGAAACATGGCAATTGTTTCTTCAACACCTCCGCTGTAGTCTGAGGATACCCCCAACACGTAAAATCTGTTTCATGTCGGATAGGCAAAAGGGGATCCTGCCAATTTTGGATCTAGTCTTCCCTAATTATGGCCACAGGTTAGTTACTCCTTCTACTTTTCTGAAATGCTGATTGTTTATATAAATAAGTTGATATTTTATAATGTAAATGGTATTTTTAATGAGTTTTTCTTAATCCATATCTACTAGTAATCGGGATTGACATATGCAGCCTGAATTAATTATGCTGATGAAATGGTAATATTCTAATGTTGTACTGACATATGCAGCCTGAATTAATTATGTTGATGAAATGGTCATATTCTAATGTTGTACAAAATTGTGCTGCTTCTCTGGATTTGGCTTGCTGTGGTATTGTGTTGATAAACTGGTTGTAAATATTCTGGCTATTCGAAATTGTGCAGGTCCTGTGTTAGGCATTTGGATGCTAATCTCAGAAGGCTCTATCGAAGCAATTGGTTGAAAGCGAAGGTCTGGGAAGCCGCAAAGGCTTATACGAGGCAAGACCATAATGCTGTAATGGGACAGATTAAGGAAGGGAACATAGCCGTATATGATTGGTTGGGTAGGCTGGAGTACGACGACTGGCAGCGGTGGAGATTTGATGAAACTGTCAGGGTGGATCATGTCACTAATAACTGCTCGGAAATCTACAATAAAATGCTTCGACCTCCTAGGTGTCTATCTTATTTGGATCTGTTCGAGTTCATCCGCAGGCAGAACATGAATATGATCCAAAAAAGATTAAAAGATGCGCACGAGTGGTCGGGGAATTTGACACCTTATGTGCAGGGTAGGATGTTGAAGTATGCAGGTATTTGCAGGAAATTTAGTTGCTTCTATGCAGGCAACAATGAGTATGAGGTGAATGGAGATGTCCTGAACTGGATAGTGGACTTGGGTAAGTTAACTTGCGACTGCCGTGAATGGCAAATCTCAGGCATTCCATGTCCTCATGCAGTTCTCTACATAAATCATTATGCTGCGTATATGGGGTTAAAGGTTGACAATAGCCAATACCTGTACCCTAAACTCACTAAAGAGGCATACATTAAAACTTATACGACCATGATCCTACCAGTCCCACATAAATCGAGGTGGGATGACGTACCTGGAGCTGCTGTAGGACCTCCGAATTATGGAAAGCGTGCTGGAAGACTGAAAAAAGTCAAAATAAGAGAGGAGGGTGAGGCCAGAGCCGGTAGGAAACGTTTTACTGTCAAATGTGCCAGGTGCAAAGGGGTAGGCCATAACAAACGCACCTGCAAGACTCATGTGTCTGTTATTCCAATTAAGGTAAATTACTGCCATTAGATTTTTGTTATCTTGTGAATAGTTGAGGCACAATTTATCTGCCTGTGTAATCTGGTTACAATGTTGGAACTGGTATAACAGAAAAAAAAATAACCACGAAGGTTCATGCATCAGTTACAAATCCCCAGTCTGGTATCACAATAAGAGAACCTCTGAGTCAGCCAATTTCATCTTAGGGTGCATCAAACACAGATGCTACAGTTGGTAACAAAGGAAAGGAGAAGGTAGAGTTCACCTCTGAAGTTATTATATTAAATAAATCTATTTGCTTGTTACTTATGTTTGGCACTCTAATTGTCCTGTAGGTGCCTGATAAACCAGTGAAAGAAAAGAAAAAAAAAAGCAGTCTACTGGACAAACATCATATGTGCTTCCATCTACCCAAGCCTCCAATTTAATGGAAGGAAATTAAAACTACTTGTAGGATGCTGTATCTCTGTCTCCAGGTATATATTTTTCCACTTTTATAAGGAGGTTTAGGGTTATTTTTTTATTACCTCCTAACTGCAAAAAAAAAAAAAAAAAAAAATAGAAGTTATGTCTTCTCTAACTGTCTTTATAGGGGACAAGTTAGATAACCTATAGTGGTATGTCATTTTGTGAACAAAATTCTACTACTAGCTTTTAACTGTCTTTTAATGATGAACGAAGGTTGCTTTTGTTTTACTTGAGTTTGAATTGATCAGATTTAAATGCTGTTTTTTTTTTGTTTGGTCATATCACATTGCTGGAAAATGTTATTGACATTCCTGTCCATAGTACAAACTTAATACACTTAGAAATGTGGTCATGTTTATATTCAGGTACAGAATACTGGACTTGCATTTCACTTCATTAGTTTTTTCCTTACATAATTCTGTCATACACTCACTTCATTAACATTACATATATCATCATCATAAGATTAGCATAACAGAGTAACTTGACAAACATCACCTCTTTTGTCAGCTTATCATTGTTATCAACAATCACCGTAGACAGAGCATTAAGTTTTTCATTGTCTACAGCATTGACATTGCAGATTTCTGCTTCTCCATTGTTCTAAAAGCCACAAATATTGGTCATTGTTTCATAACTAATTTCATCTGCATCCGGCTCTCAAAAACAGTAAAAACCGCATATTCTACATTTGAAAAAAAATTTCATTGCATTCCTAGCAGAGTCGGATGCAATCATTACTTCTGATCTTGTTCTGCAGTAGCAGTTACGATTCTTAAACTTGATTTCTGTCCCGTTGATACTTTGTCTGCTTCCGTTGATACTTTGTCTGCTTCGGTTTGGTATTCTGCGACTATGAGAAATGAATGATGCCATTGTTATCAGTTTTTGCAAATGTTGTCAAAGTGAATGTAGTATGTGTTTTTATAGAGGAAGTGATGAAGAATTGAAGAGTGTGTATATGATATATACTGCCTGTGGTTCACATTTTTTACCGTTGAGATTTTTCTACTATTGTAACGGTCATTTTAATTTGAAATTTGCAATGTATTCATCAATCAAAATTACACAGAACAACCATCCAGTACAACCAGGTTGTGTTTCAGAAAAAAAGCTTCAATACAAGTCATACAACCATCACATGACAGGGTAAAAAAAGTGAAATCCAATTAATTCGTAACTGTTCAAATATTTGTATTATATTGCTGAGATTAATGAATTTAAAAAAACAACAACAAACAAACATATGTGGCAGCACACACATCTAGCAATAATATAAAATTTTAAAATTTCCGTACCATTACTCATTTTTTTTAAAAAAAACTGTGAAATGACAAGAATACCCCAGCAGGAAAATAGGCGGCAAACCCAGCTGACGGCGTGTACAGTATTTTTGACGGAAATAGTGAAAAAGTAGTTTTTTGGCTAATTCTGAAACAACGGAGGTTTTTTGGCAAATGGCTGAAACCTGCGGTAGTAAAATGGAAATAACCCTATATATATATATATATATATATATAAATAAATACAACTAGTTTTTAGGTGGTAATAAGTTTCTACGAATTTTCATATTCTGAAAAATGAGTTCAAATAACTTCATCAAAATTATCTAAATTGTGATTTCAGCAATCCAAAAAATAATAATAATAATAATAATAATAATAATAATAATAAGAACATTTAACTTCTGAATCAAATTTATTATTTAATTGAATGCAATTTTACAAATATTAAACACATAATTAAATTCAATGTATATTTTAATTTAAAATACTAATATAATCTAACTAATCAAAGCATAAAATGTGTTTACCTATTTAAAAGGAAGTTCGCTCGTCTAGGAGCATCGGCGACCAATGGTGGAACTCTAAAAATTAATAAAAATAGTTAATCAAAATTAAAAATTTCTAAAAATAAAACTTTTAAAAAATACGATCATAGAAATTAAAAGAAGAAAACAAATCACATAAGAGACATAAAAAATCGATGATAAAAGATTAAATAGTTGAGTTCTCGAAAATCAAAAACTTCGACTTGTGTTCCAATATGTGTTGCGATGTACATATGTGAACCCTAAAAATTAATAAAAATAATTAACCAAAATTGAATAACCCTAAAACTAAAATTTAAAAAAAAATACAATCATAGAAATTAAAAGAAAACAAAATGTATAAGAGACGAAAAACAATTGATGATAAAAGACGAAATAGTTGATTTCTCGAGAATCGGAAACTCCGATGTTAGTTCCAATGTGTGTTGCGATTACGATGTATGAGCTCTCGATGATTGTATTCTTGTCTATTTTGTGATTCAACTTAAAAATAGTAAAATTAAAACAAATTTAATTTATACTTGAAAATTTCGGTAGACTAGCCATTGGCTAAAGCACATGCCAGCCTTGGGCTGGCTCTGCCAATAAATATATATATATATATTATCATGTAATGGAACTGGATTCCACAACTTCACATACACTTTGTAGTTTAGACACATATTCCTACATGTGTCCTTTTTATTCTTCATGCATAATGTAATTAGTCCACTTGTACTCACATGGCTCTATAAATAGAGTAAGATAGCATTGAAATGAATTGTTGCTTACAAAATTTGTAAGTATGCCTTGTGCTTCTACTTTCTTTATGTTAATATTCTTATACTTCTTTTTTCGTTATTTATTTTATAACACATTATCAGCATAAGTATACTCTTTGGTTGCCGCCCAGACGAATTCTCCAGATCATAAAGTGATGGTAACGAGATGCTGCCGAAATTGTATTAAAAAATTGAGATGTTGGTCTGGAACCATAAAAAGAGGAAAAAGGAAAATAGGCAGAAAAGAAGAAAATGGAGAATCAATAGAAAAGAGGAAAATGAAAAATCGATAGAAAAGAAAAGATGGAAAAATCAATATAAAAGAGAAAATGAAAAGTAGATATAAAAGAGGAAATAAAAGAAAAAAAATGATAAAAGAATAGTGATTCTTGAAAAATATATACAGGAATGACATTATATTTATTGTTTTAGTTGTATTTATTTTGATTAATTGTATTTATTTTTATATTAAATTATTTGTTATATTTATTTTATTTTATTATTAATTGTGAATATATTATTTTTGTAGAAATCCGAGAAAAGAAAAATGTCAGAATTGAAAAAATTGGATTTCCATGCCCTGGAAATTTCTAGAAAAAATTATATAATATGGATATCGGATTTGAAAGTCCATTTGCAAGCCAGGGAATTGCAAGATACTATATGTGAAAATAATGAAACTTCAATCAAGCAAAAGGCTCAAGCAATGAAAATTATTAGACATCATATAAATGAGAATTTGAAAGTTGAATATACGAATATTGAGAATCCATTGATTTTGTGGAAATCCCTTAAAAGTAGATTTGAACAAATGAAAGATATAGATCTTCCAAAGGCTCAACATGAATGGATCCATTTAAGGTTCCAAGATTTTAAAACAGTTAGTGAGTATAGTTCTGAACTCCACAGGATTATGAGGGTATTAGAGTTTTGTGGAGAAAAGAAAACTTAAGGGGAGAAAATTGAAAAAATATTATCCACATTCCACGCTGATCAAACAACATTACAATCAACGATCAGACAAAATAAGGTTAATACCTTTGGTAAGTTACTTACCAATCTAATGAGAATTGAAGAACAAAACCAGATATTGTTGAGGAACCATGAGTTACGACCTCCCGGTGCGATGACGCCACCAGAAATAAATAATAATGTATATCGGGGTAATGGAAACCCGAATCGTGGTAAGGACCGTGGTTTTAAACGTGGACGTAATAACAATAATGAGGGTCGTGGAAGAGTTCATGATAAGAATACTGGGGGGCCATGGTCAAGGCCGAAATCAATGGAGAGGTGAAAATCGTTCTCATCCATATAATCGTAGAAATCAGGTCAGACAAGAGATGGATCCCAGAACCCAAATGAAAATTCTGGAAATCAAAATAGTAATTCCCGAAGTGTTTGTTACAAATGTAGGAGCACGGAATATTTTCTCCGCCAATGTCAAACTCCAAAATATTTAATGGATCTGTATCAGACTTCCCAGAAAGGGAACTGAAAGTTGTTAAAACAAATATTGCAAATGTGGATAATGGAGAAGGAAAATCTCAAGAAAATATTACAAGTTTACATACTTCTGATTTTTTCGATGATCTGGATATCAAAAATTTCCTTAATAGCAAATTTCTCCTTTTGTTTTCTTCTTGTTCTTTGCCACAACGCCTATTTCGGGATATGAAAATAAAAAATAATGTCCGAAAATATGAAAATGTGGATAGAAGTTATATAAATATTTTCTAACTGTATATTGAAATTTTGTTGTGTATATCATTTTGTAATTAAAGTCAGAAATATCAATGAATATATTTTCTAATGTAAATATTGTGTTTATTTGAACAGAAAAAATATATGGAAATTTAAGGAAATATTTCAGAAATATGTTTGATTGATAGTGTTACAACTCATTCTATCCTTCGAGATAAAAAAATATTTCTTGAATATATCTGAATATAAGGCTCGAGTAAATACTATATTTAGTTCTACTGATTTAATTGAGGGTTATGGAAAAGTTATAATATTGTTAGAAAAGGGAACAAAAATATGTATCCATAATGCATTATATTCAAGTAATTCGAAACGAAATTTGTTGAGTTTTAAAGATATCAGGAAAAATGAATACCATATTAAGACAATGAATGAACAAAATATGGAGTATTTGTATATTACGTCTATTGTTTTTTGACAGAAAATTGTTCTGGAAAAACTCCATACATTATCATTTAGTTTATATTTTACGAAAATATCTCTAATAAAAGACTACGCTGTAATGAATAAGAAAATAATTGACCCTAAAATTTTTCAATTATGGCATGATAGACTTGGCCATCCTGGGTCCACAATGATGCGTAGAATTGTTGAGAATTCTAATGGACATCCATTGAGTGATTTGAAAATATTGATATCAAAAGATAGTTTTTGTACTGCTTGTACTCAAAGGAAATTGGTAGTTAGACCATCCCATTAAAAGTAAATGTTAAGTGTCCATTGTTTTTTGAAAGAATTTAAGGGGATATTTGTGGACCAATTCATCCACTAAGTGGGTCGTTTAAATATTTTATGGTGCTGATTGATGCATCTGCAAGATGGTCACATGTATGTTTATTATCGACACGGAATGTAGCATTTGCTAAATTGTTTGCCCAAATAATAAGATTGAGAGCATAATTCCCAGATTATCAGATTAGAAATATTCATTTGGATAATGTCGGTCAATTTACATCAAGGGCTTTTGATGATTATTGCATGTTAATTGGTATAAATGTTGAACATTCAGTACCCCATGTTCATACTCAGAATGGATTAGCAGAATCTTTTATTAAAAGGCTTCAAATGACTGCCCGAACGTTGTTGTTACGAACTCAATTACCAATTTTCGCTTGGGGTCATGCAATATTACATGTAGCCACATTAATACGCTTGAGACCCACTGCATATCATGAATATTCTCCGTTACAATTGGTAACTGGAAATAAACCAGATATATCTCATTTGAAAACTTTTGGATGTGCTGTATATGTTCCATAACACCCCCTCAAAGAACCAAAATGGGACCACAACGTCGTTAGGGAATTTATGTTGAGAATAATTCACCGTCTATAATTAGATATTTGGAACCCATGATGGGTGATAGGTTTACTGTAAGATTTGCAGATTGCCATTTAAATGAAGAATTATTCTCACGACTCGGAAAGGATGTACCTTCTAATGCTGGTAAAAACGAACTTGTTTGGAAAAAGTGAAAGGATGCATTATCTGGATCCATGTACTGGTCAAAGTGAAATTAAAGTACGTAGGATAATTAGTTTACAAATGGTTGCGAACCGATTACCAGATAGTTTTGTTGATACAACTAAAATTACGAAATCTCATATACTAGCCGGTAATGCACCAGCTCGACTGGATGTGCCTACTGAAAAATTGAAACAGATGGTAATTGGCGAGGCATCTAAAATCCAGAGAAAATGTGGTAGACTTGTTGGGTCCAAAGATATTGTACCACGAAAATGAAAAGTTGGAATTGAGAACACTATTGATGTAATACCTCCGAAAGATACTAATCAAAATTTTCAAATTATGGAAGTTGAAAATCCAACTGAGGAAAAGACCTTTGAGGAGGTAAATATATCCAAAAATGAATAAATATCTATTAATTACACAAAAGAGTTTTGGAACCGTGAAAACTTTGTTGTTTATAATATATTTTCATATGTAGTAGCTATCGATGTGATGAATGATAATTATGAACCTCAATCTATAAATGATTGTAGGGAACGAAATGATAGGTCAAAATGGAAAGAGGCAATCTAGGCAGAATTAAGTTCATTGAACAAACAAAACGTTTTTTGACCCATTATTGAAACACAAAAAGGTGTTAATCCAGTTAGGTATAAATGGGTATTCGTTAGAAAGCGAAATGAGAAAAATGAAATTGTGAGATATAAAGCCCGATTGGTTGCTCAGGGTTTCTTGCAAAGGCTTGAGATTGATTTTGACGAAATGTATTCACCTGTGATAGATACAATTACTTTCCGATTTTTTATTGGACTGGCCAAAGAAAGGAATCTGGAGATGAGGTTAATGGATGTGGTAACTACTTATCTGTATGGTTCCCTGGATACGGAAATCTTCATGAAAGTTCCAGAAGGATTAAAAATTCTTGAAATTAATAAACCCCGGGGGTTATACTCAGTGAAATTACAAAGGTCATTATATGGATTAAAATAGTCTGGACAAATGTGGTACAATCGTCTGAGTGAATATTTGATTAAGGAAGGGTACATTATTGATATTATTTGTCCATGTGTTTTCATTAGAAAATCAGGATCTAAATTTGCAATAGTAGCAGTCTACGTTGATGATATGAACTTGATTGGAACCCAAAATAAAATTCAAGAGACTGTTGAATATTTGAAAAGGGAATTTGAAATGAAAGATCTGGGGAAAACAAAATATTGTCTGGGATTAGAAATTGAACATAGAAATAATGGAATTTTGATTCATCAGAAAGCTTATACTAAAAAGATCTTAAAAATATTTAGTTTGGAAAAATGTCATCCATTAAGCACCCTGATGGTCGTTCATTCTCTTGATCCCAAAAAGAATCCATTCAGACCCAGAGATGATGATGACAATATTAAGATTCTGGAACACCAAACTTGAGCGCGATTGATGCCCTTCTATATCTAGCCCAATGTACAAGACCAAACATTGTTTTTGCTGTAAATTTATTGGCTAGATACAGTTCTTCCCCGATTCGTCGTCACTGGAATGGAATTAAACATATTCTCAGATATCTTCGGGGAACTGTTGATTTGGGACTGTTTTATTCGAATTTGGATAATCCTTCTAGATTGGTTGGTTATGTTGATGCCGGTTATCTTTCAAATCCACATAAAGCTCATTCTCAATCTGGATATATTTTTACATATAATGACACAGCTATCTCTTGGAGATCCATTAAGCAAACTTTGGTTGCTACTTTTTCAAATCATGCTGAAATTTTGGCATTGCATGAAGCCAGTCGAAAATTTGTCTGGTTAAGATCGGTTATACATCATATCTAGAGTTCATGTGGTATCCCACAAACATCAAATGAGCCCATAATTCTTTACGAAGATAACACTGCTTGTATCGCCCAAGTGATAGGTGGATACATCAAAGGGGATAGAACGAAACACATATCTCCCAAATTCTTCTATACCCTCGAACTCCAAGAATCCAAACAAATCAACGTGAAGCAGATTCGATCTTTAAACAATCTGGCTGATTAGCTGACGAAGACATTACCAACATCCACTTTCGAAAAGCTGCTTCATGCAATCGGAATGCGAAGACTCTCCACTTTAGGTGATTAATTTATGGGTGTTTTCGTCAGGGGGAGTTTTTATAAAATGTTTGGGGTTCAACTGTACTCTTTTTTCCTTTATCCAGTTTTTGCCCCACTGGATTTTTCTGGTAAATGTTTTTAATGAGGTAGTTAGTTGGTGAAATTCAAGGAGAAGTATCATGTAATGCAGCTGGATTCCACAACTTCACATACACTTTGTAGTATAGACACATATTCCTACATGTGTCATTTTTATTCTTCATGCATAATGTAATTATGCCACCTGTACTCACATGGCTCTATAATAGAGCAAGATAGCATTGAAATGAATTGCTGCTCACAAAATTTGTAAGTATGCCTTGTGCTTCTACTTTCTTTATGTTAATCTTCTTCTATTTATCTTTTCATTATTTATTTTATAATATATATATATAGGGTTAATTTAAAAAATTCACCGCGGCTTTAAGATTTTTTTTTTTTTTTTAAAATCACACTAGTTTTATTTTTTCTTATTTTACTATTTTCAGATAAAAAACATTAAAATTTTTAACTGAATTTTTTTAACTTTAGTAGAACTTCAAGTGAGGAGTCTAATAGTGGTGATCTCTTTGCAATTGATGGTTGAACGTAGGAAATTCGATGAAATTAAAAATTATAAAAAATTAATTTTTTTTTTATTTTTTATTCGTCCAACTAGCAATTGCCGATGAATTACTAGCATTGGACGTATCTCTGGTAGTTTCACCAAAATCCAAAATCTATATTTAAAAATATTAATATTTTTCGCATTGATAATGATTTTATGGAAAAAAAAATAAAATTTGTATATTCTAAACCTGTCTTTTTTTTTTTTTTTTTCAAAATTAATAGTTTCTGCATATAATAATAGATTAATAATACAATAGAACTTATTGGCATATAATTGGATATAAAAATAAAATGAAAGAGGGGTTGGGTTACCTCAATTAGAGGTGAAAAGCCATAAATTATCATGGAATATAATTTAACAATATACAAAAATATGATGTTCCTATGCCGGGTGGGTCCAACAACATTCTTATGCTTTACACTTTTGGGCACAGTTGAGAGTGACCAAATCCACGTGTTTAATTAATACGAAGCCTCTCCACTTGTGATGATGAAAGCAAAGAAAGAGTAAAAGACACAATGAATCTTTGTAATAGTAGTCCCAGACCCCATCTCAGATTTTTGATTAAACAACACCACACCAATCAAATCACTAGCCCCTTTTTCTTCTTACTTATTAGACCATTCTACCCTTGTTCCCACATCTTCATCTTCTTACTATTTACTTGCTTCATCATTTTCGGAAAAAATAAAAAATTTCCTATAAAATTTTTTTGGTCACTTACTAATTATGGCCTTTAGGAAGGTGGTAATACATCCCCGTCGCAATCCTTATCAAATGTTTGGAACCCATTTGATTATAAAAAAATTGATTATAAAATAATAGTTTGTGAAGACCTGAAATTTCTATCTTCGTTACGATCGTGTCTAGAATTTAGATATATTTTGATATTAAAAACTGATTTGTAATTTAAAAAAATTGGTATTTAAAATTAATTTGTAATAAAAAAAAGTGTCATAAATGATATTTTCTAATGTGAATTTTAATTAGAATTTTTTTTGAAAATTTAAATATAAAAATATTTTTTGAGTGGTTTAGAGTTACTTTGCAAGTAACCTAATGTTATAAATATGATACTTGTATTTATTATTAGACATTCTGAGAGAACAAAGTAAATCGGATTGGTTAGGTTTTAGAGGTGCCCGATGGAGATTTGGGAACCATGGAGATTTCGAGTTCTAGGATCGAGTCCTGTTATCCTATGAGAGCCATGTGAGGAGAGTTTGTGTGTGAGATTGTGATTAATGTAATTTGATTGAAGGGTGAGAGAGTAATATTCTGGTTGTAACTGTTGATTTATTGTTACATAGTAAATTTGTCTCTCGTTGTCTTAACGACCATGATTTTTTCCCGCTTTGAATTTCCGTGTAAAATCTTATGTCGTATTTTCTATCTCTATTTTCTTACCTTGTGTATGTTTATTTTACTTTGTGCTTACTAGTACTCATCTCCACTAATATGGATCATCAATTTCGCCAACAAGTTGTTAGGATTTTAACGAAAATTCGGGTATATTTTGGTATCCATAATTGGTTGGTAATTTGGAAAAGACTTGAAGACTATTTTGGAAGTATCATATTTGATTAGGAATGGTATTTCCTAATGTGGGATTCTAATTAGGAAAGAGATCCTTGAGAATCCTAAATAGGAAAAGGTTTTCTTAATGGTTTAGGATTACTAAGTAATCTAATGCTATAAATATGGTGCTTGTATCTATTATTAGGTATCCTAAGAGAACAATGTAGATCTAGTTGGTTAGGTTTGAGAGGTGCCCGATTGGGGCCTGGGAACCATGGAGACCATGGAGATCTTGAGTTATAGGATCGAGTCTTGTTATCCTATGAGAGCCATATGAGGAGAGCTTGTATGTGAGACTGTGACCAATGTAATTGGGTTGGGGAGTGAGAGAGTGATATTCTTGTTGTAACTGTTGCTTTATTGTTACATAGTGAATTAGTCTCTCGTCGTCCTGACGGTCGTGGTTTTTTCCCGTTTTAGGTTTCCACGTAAAAACCTTGTGTCTTATTTTCGATCTCTATTTCTTGCCTTGTGTATGTTGTTTTACTTTGTGGTTACCAATACTCGTCTTCGCTGCATTGGATCACCGATTTGTTCAATAAGTGGTATCAAAGCTAGCCGTGTTTTCCCAACACAAGTGGTATCCGAACTAGCTGAGTTTTCCCAACACCATCCTCATCATGAATTACATAGTTAGTAATAGTATATCTAATTAAATTTAGAATGAATGAAAGAGATAATTAACATATCACTATTTCAAAAATGAATATTTAACAATTAGAAGTCATTTCGAAACATAACCATTATCTCTCTCTGAAAAAAAAAACTATAATAAAATACTATTATCATTCTATAAATTATTTTAAAAGTTAATTATTAATTAATTATTGATGATTTATTATTATTATTAAATAGAAATAGTTATTCAATTAGACTTTAACCTATTTTGAATTGAATTGAGAATTATAATTTAGCATAATTATTTTGTTGGGTTGAAAGTTTTAAATTGAATTGATATATTTACGGTTTGTATGATATTTCATTTTCAACTAGTTGTTAGATTAGTGTTTCAAAAAACTGTAACAATTAGCTAGTAGATTATATTCTGAATTAACCGCTAAATTAGTCATTAGATTGAGTTTTACTTTTTGATATTAATTTTAATTTTTAAATTAGTTTTTAAATATAAAATTATTGAAAAAGTTATAACAAATATAAATATAATTGAAGAGATAATAATGTAATTAGTTAGAAATAGAAGGTTTTATAAATAAATCATTTTAGCATTGAAAGCTACCCTAATAGCGTGCACAAACGCTATCTTAAATTTAATTGAAATGTTGTTACCCAAATAGGTATATATTTTTTTCTTGCAAAACTTATTTTAGAATATAAATGCTATGAAAGACACTAATTAATTTTTATTTTTATTTTTTACCAAAAACACACTTATTTTATTCACAATCCTTTCTTCTTTGAAAACTCTTCTCTTTTTATTATTATTATTTTTTTTTGATGTGGTATCTCAAATTGGGGGTTGGTGCTGGAGTACTATTAGAAATCTAGTAAGGCCGATTATTTGGATGATATCGCTGGGGTTTGCTCCAGATGAGGCTGTTGGTGTTGATTAGATAGAATGGAAATGAAAGGCCAATGGTAAATTCTTATTCTCATCCACTCATGATCATTTAAATTAGTCGAATTGGATGTCGCAATATGCCAAATAGGATTTAGCTTGGAGTTACAAAGGCCGTAAAGTGTCAGACTTTTTATTTGGATTATTTGAAAAGGCCGGTTAATGATAAACCAAGAATGCTGTAGACGATATTTGACATATAATGCAAGTTACTTTATATATGGTGGGATTTTAGAGTAGACCTTTCATGTTTTACGCGACTGTCCGATTCTCGTGGCAATATGGCGGCGTATTGTTTTGATCACATACCAATGCAGGTTCATTTCTCCTAGTCTTTTTTCTTGAATAATAGAGAACTTAGAATCATTTGATGAATATGGTGATAGTAGTTGCTTATGATTTATTATGTTTGGAATCATATATTGGAAATTATGGAAAGGAAGGAATATTGTTATTTTTTCCAATTCGAGTTCTAATACCTACGATGTTGTCATGTCTTCCTTAGTTTGCGCAAAAGGCATTCATAATAATGTGTATAAGACGCTTGTAAACTTGCCCCCCAAACTAGGTGAAGCTTCTACTTGGAGCTATCCACCCCAAGGATGGATTAAATTGAATGTTGATGCTATAATGAATTTGTCCTCTAATCGTGCTTGCGTTGGCGGTGTCTTTTGAGATTGCACAGGTAATTGGTTGTCAGGTTTTGCAAAGAACATTGGCAAATCAGATGTTTTTCAAGCTGAGGCTACAGGGGTCTTTGAAGGCTTACGTATGGCATAGGATTTCAGAATTCAAAGGTTGATTATCGAGAATGGTAATAATAGACTGATGGCAATTATGAATGAGAGAGATCAAGGGTTATGTAAAGACCCTGTTGTATTGCGTGCTCGGTACTCTTATCACGTCCATAGTAGATACGTTTATCCTTTACTCGAAGGACATCCAACCATGTGGCCAATACGATGGTGAAGCTTGCTCCAGCTTATCTCGATGAATTGGTGGAATTTGATTAGCTCCCAACTTCGCTTGCTCCAGCTTATCTCGATGAATTGGTGGAATTTGATTAGCTCCCAACTTCTATTTTATAGCTACTTCAGGGAGATTCCGTGATTGTTTTTAGTCTAAACTAGTTTATTTTCTAAGCTCAGACCTCCTTTTTACCTGATAAAAAAAATAACATCAAAACAAATGACACCAAAATAATAATAATAAGGAGGAGGAGATCAAGTGAAATAGTAGATATAATTTTAGAGCATCTCTAATGGTTTGGTGGATTGAGACTTATGTGGCATGATTAATAGAAGGTGTGGATAATGACGTGTCTAAAATAATATTTCCGGAGAAAAAATTAAAAATACCCACAGTGGTTATTGTCTATTCGGATTTCTCTAATTTATAACACATTAGAATTAAACTTCTTTTTTTCTTTTTAATTTATAATTTTTTAAATTTAGATAGAAATAAGGTAATTACAATTTAAAAATATTAAAAATACTAATTCACTCTGTCAACTAGGATGTGAAAAATAGAAGCTCTACCTCACACCCTCGATTAATTTTTTTTGCCACGTCACCGGAACATTGCGAATTCACATTGCCATTAGAGTATTTTTTTTTTAAAAAAAAAAAATTTAGAATTTCCAATGTGCAAATCAAGATTCACATTGTACTGGAGATGCTCTAAGAGAAAATTGATACAGAATCAAAATTTATGACACAATAAAGATAAAATTTAATTAAGAATCTATCTACTTAATTTAGATTTTTTTTTCAAATTAACTACTTTCAATATTAAATGAAAATAATAAGTAATTGGTAATTTATTCATTAAATTTAGTTTATAAAGTAAAAATTCAAAAATAATCTTTTTAAATATTATAAAATTTAAAAAATGAACTAAAAATTTATATAATTATTTTAAAATTTTGATTAGATTTGTATATGTATTTGAAAATTTAATGTACTTATCTTTATTAGTATTAGGATCATTTTCAGCCTTAGAGTTTTACCCTTCAATTGTAGGCCTAGTATATCGATCAAAGTGGTATGGGATTGTCCAGGTTTTTTTAACCGTGACCTTTGCGATGGATCTCTCATTCCGATGGAACTAAAGGGAGATTCTAAATGTGGGTCTGATAGTATTTCCATAACAACCCAAATTAATTGAGCTATGAGCTATTACCTACTTTGTGTAATCGCATCTACATGCTGATTTATGTGATGGATCAATCGGATGTGGTTTATGCGATCGCACTGTTGGAAAAACACGGTTAGCTCTGATACCACTTGTTGAACAAATCGGTGATCCATTGCAGTGGAGACGAGTATTGGTAACCATAAAATAAAACAACATACACAAGGTAAGAAAATAGAGAGAGAAAAATAAGACACAAGGTTTTTTTGTGGAAACCCAAAAACGGGAAAAAACCACGGCCGTCAGGACGACGAGAGACTAATTCACTATGTAACAATAAAGCAACAGTTACAACCAGAATACCCCTCTCTCACTCCCCAATCCAATTACATTGGTTACAGTCTCACACACAAGCTCTCCCAATATGGCTCTCACAGGATAACAAGACTCGATCCTAGAACTCAAGATTTCCATGGTCTCCATGGTTCCCAGGCCCTCATCGGGCATCTCCCAAACCTAATCAACTAGATCTACATTGTTCTCTCAGGATATCTTATAATAGATACAAACACCATATTTATAGCATTAGATTACTTAGTCACAAAGTAATCCTAAACCATTAAGAAACCTTTTTCTATTTAGGATTCTCTAATATCTATTTCCTAATTAGAATCCACCTTAGGAAATACCATTCCTAATCAAATATGATACTTCCAAAATAGTCTTCGAGTCTTTTCCAAATTACCAAACCAATTATGGATACCAAAATCTACCCGAATTCTCGGCACAATCCTAACACGCACTTGGGAAAGTACTAACTTAGGGTGACATTCTCCTATCAAACTCTAGAAACAATTAGAATTTTAGCCGCCTTATTCTATTATTACCTTACTTTATCTTCAAGCAACTAACCAACTCACTTGTCCACGCAAGTGGGATCCAGCCTGGATAATCATAGGTCATTAGATTCTCTAACGGATCATTATCACCACATTTGATGTTCTATAAATACAGATCCTCATATACATGTAAGTCTCTTCACACCCTTCGTATTCAAAACCTCATCCCCTTTAAAAAAAAAACACCATCTAACTTGAGCGTTAGAGAATAGAATCCATCGACAAACAACACATGGATGTCCCTTTGCCCATCTTCTTTCAGGTGATCGGAACACATAGGATAGGAGATAGCAACCCAATCATTAAGATCATTAAGTCATTAAGAGATCCAAGGTTTAGTGCAACTTTCCCCTAGTAATTACTATTAAAAAATTATGATTAAATTCAATATAATATCAAATAATTTTAAATTTAATTTTTTAAAATATAAAATATTAAATACATAATTATTTTATTTATGTTTAAATTACACAAAATTTAAAAATCAAACAGAATTATCTTAAATTACTTATATATATATATTAAAAATAATAATATATTATGTAGATGTTTTTTAAATTTTATATTTATATTGTTATTGAGTGAGATAATAATATTAAATTTAAAAACAATATATATAATTACAATATTATCTTCTTTAAGTAATAAAAATTGTATAAAGATAAATATAAAATAAGTATATTAAATTTAAAAAAGTTATTAATTAAATTAATTTTTTTAAAATGAAAATTATTTGAAGACTATTGTGTCCTTGTATTTATTAATTAATATTATTCAAGTTAAATTCTATAATTCAAATCAAACCAACTTTATTTATTTATTTATTTATTGTTATTATTATTTTAATTAATCCCGAGTCATCCGAAGTACTAACTATATTATATTATGAATTCAAAACCTAATGAACTAAGGATTTAAGAAAAAGAGCATAAAATCTTTATGAAGAGAATGATAAACTTGTAAAATTTTGAAAATACGAATGGGAAGTTGAGCTGTTAGTCCAGTTTCTTCCGTGCTCATTCTCTCACTTCCCATCCTTATAATTAAACCAAATTTACCTTTTCATAATTAGTTTGTAATTGGATTTCGGAGGTTTGGTTCATACATAAATTGTGCAAAAGAGACGACGGTTACCTAACTTATAACAAGAGCAATGTCCCCTCCACATAAACAGAAGAAGAGAAGATAATGTAATTGCTTATTCTACTACATCTCTGGGTCCTACACATATTTACTTCAATTATTGAAGCCTAGGGGGTCTGCACCCAAACCAATCAACTGAACTCAACTCATCTATGTATATCTTAAGTTGGAGAGTTCCACTGTGTCACCAAACCATTCTAAACTTTCTTTTCTTTTGCTCATCAATATATGCATGCCACTGTTTCAAACACCCTAATTATTATACTCCTTGAAATATTTTCTCTCTCAATCAGGCAGCAGCCTCCTTGTGATGTGCACAAATCATCCTTTTAAATTCTATGTCAATAATATAAGTCGTACTAAACAGAACTCAGAACTCTCTCAAACATGAGTTGAGTTATTGCATTTGGATTTGACATCAATAACTAAATAGAGGGAAATTTTCAATCCTGACATGATAAACTCCACTCCCACGCCTGACCGTAATAGCAAGTTAATCAAATGGGACCGATCGATAGTGGAATTTATTTAGAAGGAATAAAGTGAAGAAGATTCAAAGTAAGAATAAAAACATTAAATAGCAGAAAGAAAGAAAAGAGAAGAGACTTGACTTGATTTGACCTAACATGGATGAAGCATTATATTATATATGCAAATTGTTTCATGCAAAAAGAAAGACACCAAGCGTGAACATGTAACAGTAAAATGAGACCCACAAAAGCATAAAAGCCCGGTTCAGATGTTGATTGCGTAGCCAAACACCGAGCCCTTTAGTTTTGGGCTGCCGATTCATTATAAGATGTGGGGTTTCAGTCTCTGTCTCTTCCCTAATATATACCAAACTGGTGATGGCCCTGCACCTTTATTTTTCTTCTTTATGTTAACATTATTGATTGACTGACTTGAACTATCTCCTCTACTCTCCATTTGGGTATTCGAATGATGTGGGTGTAGGGAAATTTCGAGAAATAGTTGTCTTATTTCTATTGTTGGAGTTACCACGGACTGAAAACGAGTCGAGATAGTTTCCAAATAGTTTAGACTCGATTCGAATTCGAATTGAAATAAGTTTGCACTGAGCAAAATTTAAACTCGAGTTAAAATGAATCAAGTCTCCAACCTCAAAGTTAGAACTCACGAATTTGACGAGTCGAAATAAGTCTAGTATATTATATTTATTTATATATTTTTAGAAAATTTTATTAAATAATGTATTAAATTAATATTTGTATATTTAAACAAATCAAGCTTGAACTTATATAAAATTGATGAGTCTGAGCTGGATTTGGATATCACAGACTTCATAGATTTTGAGTGGAGTTTGAGTCCGAACTTTTGGTAAACAAGTTAAACCCAAACTTATACGATATTAGATCTTAGGTTCGGCTCGACTCGAATACACCTAGTTGGAGTTATTTGAAACCATTGAATACTTCTTTTGGTTCTAGTGTCCCGTTATTCAATCTATTTATGGAATTGATAGAGCGTATTAACTAATTGGTACTAACTACTTTACTAATGGATATTAATTACTTAGATAATTAAAAAAATATTGTCAAATTATTTTTAACTTTCTTAATATAATGGATTTTTATTTTAAAACTACGGTCCGTGAGGGAGGGAAAACACCCTAACATGTAAAACTTTAATTGTTTTAACCTTCAAATAGAGCTGTAAGTTGAGAGAGTAAATAAGTATTTTTTTATAGCAAAGGATTTAGAATTGGGTTGAGTTTGTTTGATCGATGATAAAATAAGAAAGTTGTTTTTTTTATTATTATTTTTTATTTATTATGATTCTTTGAGAGAATTGCATATCTTGAGAAACTTTCATTTACTTTTCAAGGATTTAAGTGCATTTTGATGCTACAAGGCATGTGAGAAGTTAGGCGAAGATTTTATAGCAAAAAAAGGATCGGATAGAGGCAACATTAAAGACTTATCGAATTATAGAGAAAGGCTACTGAATTTGAATACGGCCATAGAGGGTTTTTTGAATTTGAAATACGACCATAGAGGGTTTTTTCTTTCGAGCTAAATTCATACCGAATTCTTCAATTTGCACTGAAGGTGATTTGTAGAAGAGTAAATGGTTGCCGAGTTCTTATCGAATTTATTGCTGAATTCTTAATTCTATAATATAAGAAGAAATGTGCCTCCGAATCAACTTGTTGAGTTCCATGCCAAATTTTCTATCGAATTATAATTCAGTAACTTAGTTAAATTTTGAAAGAAAAAAAAAGAGAGAGGAGGTTTTTGGAGTAATTTTGTGAGAGACTTATTTGTACTATTAATACTCAACTTAACCTCCAAGAAAGAGGTCTTGATTCATTTTTCATGCTTAGTTGATTTAGGAAAGACTAGAAAGCACTTTGATCTTATTCTTCTCTTAATTTCAAGGGAATTTCAAAAGAAAGATTGTAGAATTGAAGTTTAATTCATCAAGACCCAACCATTCAAGCTCTAGATCCATCATATTCTCCACAAGTTTCATATTACTCTTTACTCTTTACATTCAATTCTAGAGTTTTAATATGAATTCCTTATGATTTATGCTTATATTTGCCTTGCTATGGTAGACTAAGTTTGTAGTGGACGAATACTTGTGGATTTAGATATATCTTGTGATTCTTGGCTTTCTATGTGCTTTAATAGTGAACTCTTTAATATAGTATGATTTTGTGCTTAATTGCTTAATTCAATTGATGAAAATCAATTGAAACCTGAATTTGATCTTGAAGGAAGCTAGACATAACAATTTCATGGTTAGATCTAGGAATTTGAGTGATTGAAATGAAGCTAGACAAAATAATTTTTTATTCTCCTTGTATTAGATTTGTGATGTATTGATCCATCTACTTCATATTATAGACATATAATTATTGTAGATGATATGTTAATGTAATTGTTTGAGAAAACTTTATGTTAACACTTAAGTAATCCAAGTGTACATTTTAGTATGCTAGGTGTTTGATGAAATCTCAAGAAAAGGATCAAGATTCTATTTAGTGAAATAAGTATTCAACCATGATTTTCTCATCATATTCTTACTAATCTCTAAGCTTGCATTATATTTCTAGTTAATTTCATTTACTTCTTCGTTTAGTATAATTTGATGATCACTTTTAACTTAAAGTATAATTGAACTCATTTAACTCACTAAGCATAAATCAATTACAATCTCTAGGGTTCGATATCCATCTGAACTTTATTTTTTCCAAAAAAACAACTCTAGCATGGTACTAAACATATAGTATAGTTCTAATGTCTTAACGTGACAATAATGCATACTTGATAATCTCACATGTTAGCAAAGATACTATCACACATTTTGACACCAAACGACATCGGAATGCAACTAAATTAAAAAACACAAAAACTAAATCCATCAAACAACAAATACACCTCAGTCTTCTTTTTGGACAGCCTTTCAATGATAGCATTCTCTTGCCTGGCCGGACCACCAAGTTTGCCCCTACGGACACTCTCCAAAATCTGAGGGATATTATCGAAGACCCTAGCTTGAACAGTAGCAGGGTCATTGCCACCACCAATATGGTTGACGCTAGTAGAGGGATTGCGACGAGGAGGCATATTAGTCTAGTGAATATCTGAAATGTAAAGGTAGTCGATTGTTAGGCTATGTCTCTTTTAATGTTATGCTTACTGTATCCATGTATGTCATGAAATCAAATGCAAAGCAAACAACCTATTCTAATGCAACCAATCTTATTCTAATGCAATCAATAACAATCTTATTCTAATGCAATAAAACACAGACAGAAGCAGCCGAGAACCAGTGCTCTGATACCAACAAATGTAACGGCAAATCCCCACCCTGGTAGAACCATGAATAGGAGTCTGACGCCACAAAACAAATACAGAAAACATAACGGTTGAAAAATCCAAAAATCTCAATTGTTCCAAAACCTTCAATAACTCATAAAACAGTCATACAGTCCAAAAATGCTAAGAACAAAATAAAGCCAATGTCTAGCAAGTGTAAAAACAAAACCAACAGTACAGTCCCAAAATAGTCCAGTACAAATGTCCAGTGATAAAATAAATAAAACTATATAAACGTGCTAATGATGTATGCCGTGATCCAAGTATGAGACAACGCCTAAACAATCAGGGTACCTGCAATGAACCTGGGATTTTATTCTCAGATTACATAATAGGAAGAAATAAAGAAGACGTTAGACGATGAATTAGTCTAAGTTAGCGCTCACGTTCCAACACACACACACACAGTGACCCAGACTTGACTCTAATCATGGGAGCACACAATGCAAGGATCTACAGAATCCCTAGAGTCCACTATAACAGTCAACACACCAATCAACCTATCAATCAATAGTTTATTGATTATCTTCCTTTAATCAGAACTCAATTATACGTTATCTATATATTCATTCACGTTCATTTATCAAACTAAAAATAGGCTCTTAAAATTCACGGTTTATGGTCCTAATAATTTTATAGGGCGCTAGAATTATGTCTTCGGGGGTTCCGCTACCCGGTTAGTTAAGGCTTTCAATGGAGGTTCCAACAGTAATATTCCGTGTCTAGTAGATTAAGTCCAGTTATTTAACTTTCAGAATTATAGTTATAAATGACAGAAAAATCAACCAATTTTTGATCACTTAATTAAGTCTGATTCATACATCAATCACAGTTATTTACTATCCATTAACAGTCCATTAACACAAACAAAATCTTCATAAATTAACAGTTTTAGCCAGTTATTTACCAGAATTATGCCAAAAGCAGCTTACAGTGGAAATCGGGATTATAGTAGCAATAACAGTATGGCCGAAGCCCAGTAAACAGTATCAGTATAGTACTACAATCATTATAGGCACTTCAAGCCAATTATTTCAGTAGTGAGGATCCTCTATCCCTAGGCATGCCATATATTCTAATAGTAGACTGACTAAGGGCAAAACTCATAATTTCATTTGTTTATTGTTTTAACCAGATTATTAAGTACCAGAATATCAGTTTCAGTGTATGAGCGTTACAATTTTAGAGAACAGTTGAAGTCTTATTTTGTCAATTTATTATCCTTAATAGACAGTTTATTGTATTTTATTATCATCATTAAACAGGACAGTTGGGGAGACAGTTTCACAGTAATCAATTCATGAAACATGCATATAACAAACAACATACATCAAACATCGTATCGGACCAAAAACGAACTACTAACCTAACACATAGAGCACGATAATCCGAGCAGAATTCGACCTACGTCGCTGCTTGATCAGCCTCTCCGTCCAGTGCTCCTGCAGATCGTTATACAAACATATGAATATTACCGTAGTGTAATAAAGATCATTCCGGACACCAATTCGACAGACCAGAACCAACCCGATCAAAACTCCATTACATCCCAAATTCGAACCCTAGACATCTTACCGTGATTCACACCACCGATTCTGACTACCCTCTCGAATTCAGAATCCGAACGCTCAGAATCTCTAGACCACCCAAACCTGATTGAAAGAACCCACTTAAGATCGGAAGGAAACGAATTCCATTCAGCAGAACCTGGAATGGAACGAAGGAAACTTATCGAGAATCGCTAGTTTTCGAATAGAGAGTTCTAATACTCTAAATCGAACCGTGAACAAAACAGAACCTGAACATAAACCCAAAATCAGAGATGGAAATTTGAAAAGATAGACTAATCGAAACAGAAACGAGACGAAATACTTATCAAGAACACGTCAGAACCCTAAGGCGAAACACCACACCGATCTTCTCACGGGAAACCTCTTTGACTCTCGATTTACGTGACTGAGGAATAAGACTGGAACCCTAATTGAAACTCTAACGTTAAACACTTATAACATGTTATATAACCAGCTAACCCCCTCTAACACTAGGAAATTGTAACATAACCCCCTGACTCCGTAAAATTGCAAATTTTAACCAGAACTCAGGACAAATTTCAAATAAATCCCTAAATTATGACACGAACTACTAAGCCCGAAAATGGTCCGTTACAAGATAATGTAGCCATTTTGGTCTATTTTTGTAAAAAAATTTAATTTTTATCTAAAAATATAACTTTTTAAATAAAAAGTCAAAAAATGCAACGGACCCAAAAAAATTATGTACATTTTAATTTACCATAGCCAATATCCAACATCAATAGTAAGTAAAATATTCCACTCAATACAAGTATAGCCAAGTTCACCATCCAATTATCATCATCAAGATTAACATTCACATATCTCAATATCAATCATCATTAAGTTCATCAATCATCAATTTGCCAAGTTATACACAAGTGTGACCAAGTTCCTTATCCAAGTATCAAGTTCATCAGTCATCAAATTACCAATTTGTAGTAATACCCATATACAAACTTAGACTTTCAAAAACGGGAAAATATGGACCGAAGTTCCAAGCCGGACAAGCTCGTAATGAACCAAAGTTCCAAGCTAGACCTCGTAGCACCACAAGATGCTTTGGATTTGTAAGTGAATCGTCATCCCAAACGGGGTAAATCGGTCAATATAAGCCAAAGTTGTCACCTTGTAAGTGGACTATCCATGCCCACAAAACCATTATAATTTCATGGGTCAAAGTACTTCTAATTCCTCGGGCATACTATTCTTTTTAGATTCTAGGTAAGCTTATGGGGCATTATTCATTACCAAATTTTATTATCATCAATTTATTCATTAAGATAAATTCAAGCCCCTTTTCTCAAGGGTGAAAATTCAATCAAGTGTGTCATTTAATCATTCCACGACCCATCAACTATATTCACTATCAATTATTAAGCATGACCAATTATACACAGGCCATCAAGCAAGCCAACTTTCATTTATTGCTCCTTTAACATGTATTTACCATCATAGTACCATCATATTCCAACAAGTTCTAATTTCATTCACAATTCATCTAATAATCGCAATAGTCACAATATCAACCAAAACATATCAATCTTAATATTTAGAGCACAATCAAGCCATTTAGTCAAGTTACCATACCATTAACAACATAAGCAAAGTCAAACATTAACATGGCTCTTTATTGAATTTCATCCAAAATGACCAATATTCCAATATCGATTATTCTATATGACAATTCCCAAACATGACAATTTGCATCAAAATCTATCTATAGCACCAATGTATTTCACCAATAGAAATCTTAGAACATTATCATTAATTTCATGAATTTAACAATATTAGTTAGGTGAATCACTCATGGAGCCCTGGTTAGGATTCTAAGGCAATAATTCCTACTCTAAAACAAACAACACATATCAAACTTTCAATGGAGGGTATAAAACAAAGATTATGAACCTTGTGTCTCAGCTCTCATGTAAGGTATCCACCTCTTCAAGAACTCTTTTTTGTTTGTTTCCTAAAGGCATAAAGGTCTCAGGAGCCCCCATACTTGGCTATATTTTTCAAGTTAGTTCTCAAACTTTACAGAGGATCAATTTAGCCCATCAACTTTCAAATGGTGGGTCAATTAAACTATTTTGCTGATGTGGAGGTTGATCTGGCATTAAAAAAAAATTACTTCAAAATATCAATTAAGCTCTCCACATTAGCGAAAAGGGCTTATCTGATATAAAATTTAAAAGTTAAAGGGCTAAATTGACCCTTCGTGAAGTTAGAGGGCTAACTTGAAAAATATAGTCAAGTTCAGGGGCTTCTAAAATCCTTATACCTTTCCTAAATAACCAACAAAGAATAGCACCATTTCAATACAAAAAATAATCAAAACAATGTAATATTCAAGATTCATTAAAAATCAAGGGCATTTTTCACTAGAATTAGGTCCTACAAGCATAGAATTAAATAAAAGCATAAAAATGATAACTTTAATCTAAAGACTGCTCTAGAAATTAATTAGAAGCATTAAAAACCAACACCCGATGTAATTAATTTCAGACACAAAGATAAAGTAGTGTGAGAAGGTACTTACGTTTTTCAAAAAGCTCTTTAGAATAGTGCAATGGACTTATTAAAAGTTTTTATGGGTGAAAATAAGATGATTTTTTGTGGTTTTGACGGTAAGTTAAGCAATGTGGTGGCTTGGAATTTCAAGGGTTTTGTGGAATATATAAAGTGTGTTGTTGAGAGTATTTTGTTATTATGTTGAGAGAGTGCATCATGGAGGAGGTAATGAATAGTACCTCATATAAATAGTGGGGTTAATTTAGGCAGGAGAGTGCAGAGTGTGTGTCACACTTGTGGGCCTTGAGTTGGATTGGGCCCAATCCAATTCTAAGTCCCATTTTTCACCAAATTCATTCCTGACACATTCATCCATTTCTAAAAATTGATTTTAAAATTTTAATTCAAAAATAGCCAACACCAGTAGTTCCCTTAAACACCTCAGTAGTTCCCACCACCACCAGTAATTCTAAAAATCCATTTCTCATGGGACTTAGAATTGTCAAAAATAATATTGTGGATTAAAAAATTTCGGTTCTGGGGTCAATCGACGACCGTGTAGAAAAAAGCTATGAGATCCGTGAAGGTGAAGAAATTTCCCGTGAAGATACATATACGACAGTAGATGGGTCAATGAAGGACCCAAATCTTCTACACACATCAAACATGATCGTTTTATATAATATATTTGGAGCGATTCTCTTATTTCTAACAAATGAGTGTTGGAAAGGGGATTCATGAAAGCGAATAAATTGTCCGTGAAGGTACCCAAATGACATTAGACATATATATGAAAGCCTTTTTTATGTTCGGTTTAGGGATAATTATGTTCTGATGTTTATGAAAAAACTTAAATGGCATTAAACTTTAGATGCCCTTTTATGTAATGCTTTTTACCACCAGTTTTGATGATCTTCTATTTTATTTAAATTTAATTGATAATTTGGTTGAAGCGGGTTATGAATTTGGGAAAATATTTCAGCAAAAAATGTCCGTCCAGTAAAAATCAATAGTAACACAATAAAAGTCAAACTAACATGTTGCTGAGTAGTCTTAGAAAAAGTCTCAAGGTGAGACTTTTTATGAGACTACTGATAAAGTCTCAAAAAGTCTCAGGGTGAGACTTTTTGGAGACTACTGAAAAATGTCTCACCCTGAGACTGCTTAACAGTATGTTAGCTTTATTTTTATTGTGTTTCTGTTGAGTAGTCTCAAAAAATGTCTCAGGGTGAGACGTTTTTCAGTAGTCTCAGAAAGTCTTACCCTGAAACGTTTTCTGAGACTACTCAACAACATGTTGCTTTGATTTTTATTGTATTGCTGTTGAGTAGTCTCAGAAAACGTATCAGGATGAGACTTTTTCTGAGACATTTTTTACTGCAAAGATTTTTTTTTCGAAACATTTTCCCCAATGGCTTCAATCTCCACATTATCTACTCTTTAATCTCATATATTCTTATAACAAATTAAATGAAAACCAATATCAATTAATTATCAAAACTAACACTTTATACACAAAATAGAAAACTAAAAAACAACATACTAACACCAAACCCTGACTACAAAATTAAAGTTACAAACCATAAACACAAATTGCACACCAAACAAACTCTAACTACCAAATTAGAGCTACAAACAAATAACAACCTATTTCAACTTAATGGAGGAACAACAACTAATCTTAAACCAAGAATTTCATCAAACCACATATTCTACTATAAAATCCTAGAAACTCAAACCTCTAACAATAAACACATCTTTTGTAGAGCAAGCTTTTATCATTCTAAGTTGTCGGAAGGGAAGAAAATGGAGGAAAGGAGTTTGAGAGGAAGGGTGTGTGTTTTGTTTTCCATTTTTTAGGAGATAAGAGAGGGTTTGGGGGAGAAGGATGTGGAGAGAAGTTTTAAAATGTTGTTATTTAAATGGGTATTTGAGTCTTTTCATATGTAAGTAAGGGGTGTTGTGGTCTTTTTATTATGAGAAATTAGTTTTTCAATTTTTCTTTTATTATTTATTTAAATGAAGGGTAAAATGGTAAGTTTGGCTCATTTCATGAATGTGAAAGTTTGTAAAGATTATTTTTGTAAACTTTTTAAAATTGGTCTACTTTTGATTTTCAAAGTTAAGAAATAACATTTTTGAAAATTACCCTAATTTTAAATTATAAACTAAAAGATATAAAATATCATTTATGATGCCATGAAAGTATTATTTTTGATTTGGTTCTATTAATTGAAACTTGTTTTATTATTTAAATTAAATAAATAACATTGAATTTCAAAAAATGAAAGTGATTGGTAGAAATTACTATTTTAAGAATAAAAAAATAAAAATATTATTTTAAAAAATTTATATAAATAAATCAAATAAAATAATTTGTATATGTATTTTTCTAATTACTAATTGTAGTGATATTGTGTTATTATTTATCAAACCAATAATATATATATATAACTTTTTTTTTCCTTTAAGATAATGGGGGATATTTTGTCCCTCATTTGAAGTGGTAGATCCACCACTGGTCAGGAACTAGACAGAGTATTCCTCTTGTTAAATAGGACCGAATTTGTACTAAACATAATGCGGGAGGGTTGGGTTTTCGTAGACTGCATTGGTCTAATAATACTTTTATAATGAAATTAGTTTGGCATTTCTTGAGATACAGCTCTAAACTTTGGTACGAGTTATGCTGGCTAAATATGGGGTGGTTAATGTTTATGAACCATCCGCGTTTAAGACACAGGGGGTCTCTCATTTATGGGAGCATATGGTTCAAATTTGGTCCTTAGTGCTACAAGGTATTTCTTGGAGTGTAAGTGATGGAAGACGAGTTCAATTTTAGAACCACCCATGGATTGTTGATTTGGATCCTTTGTACCAATTTGCATCATCCCAAATTCCAACTGCTTTAGGTAATGCTTCATTATGTGATTTTATGGGTTTAAAAAATATTTGGAAATGGCACATGTTTTCAGTTTTTTTGCCAATATAGATCGTCCGCGAATTACGTCCAGTTATGTGCATTTATTTGTGAACATTGAGGATATGCCGTTTTGAAAATTTTCTGCAAACGATGCATTTTCGATTAGATCTGCTTATAATTGTTTGATGGATCCTGATACACACCATTATAAGAGGGTGTGAGAACTGATTTGGAAATAGAAAGAGCCTCCAAGGGTGCGAAGTTTTCTATGACTTGTTGTGCATAACCGATTACTTACAAATTTAGAGAGGTGTAGGCGTCATCTTGCTTCCAATCCAATCTATAGTGGTTGCAACTTAGTGGATGAATCTGTCATGCATGTGGTTTAAGATTGCTCATTAGCGAGAGATATCTGGTTGCCTTTATTGGGCTTTTTGGTCTCAATAATTTTTTTGCTACTCCCTTGATTGATGATTGGGTGGTGCAAAACATACTAGAAGCAAAATGTGTTAATGATCTCAAATGGAAAGGTATTTTTGCGATAATATGCTGGAGGCTTTCGGTATGGCGAAACAAAACCATATTTGAGCTCGACTTTGTGGTCCCCAAAGATATATTTTCCTTTCTATGGATGTTATCAAAGCAAATCATGGGAGATACAGCTGTGGATGGTGTATTTGATGTGATGCCTGTAGTTATGAGGTGGACACCACCTCCTTTGGATTGGGTGAAGCTAAACACGGATGAGTCTGTACTTAAAAATACTTATGTGGTTGCTACTGGAGGAGTTATAAGAGATGCTTTTAGAATTTGGAAAGGAGGTTATTCGTATAATGTTGGGAGTTATTCAGTTTTATAGGCGGAACTCTAGGCTTTAGTTCATGGATTACAATTTGCTTCGGAGGCTGGCTTCTGAAAGGTGTTAGTGAATATGGATAGTGTATATGCTGTTACTCTGGTGTCCAAGACCATGACTCAAAGTTCTTTTTATGCAAGTCTTGTTTCGCAAGTTAGGGTCATGATGGATAGAGATTAGGTCTACAGAGATTAGGTCTACAGATTGAGATTGGGCTGTACAGATTGTGCATGCTTATTGTAAAACAAATAAAGTTGCTAATTGTCTCGCATCTATGGGTCATTTGCTATGCTAGAATTTGGTGTTCATGTATTCATTCTACGTCTCCTTAAGTGTCTTTATTAATGTTTAATGATTTTTTGGAGATGTGAGACTCCTAACATGTATGATATTTATTCTTTTTAATAAAAAACTCTTCCAAAAAAATTAGGGAATTTTTATATGGAGTTGGATATTAAGATAGAAAAGTGAGAGTTACAAAATGTACAAATATATAGGTTTCAAATGCATTCTCTAACCAAAATTTGAAAGAAATTCAACATGAGGCGGTAAGTCACAACATTTTGTTTTTCCCTAACTCCACCGGATTTGCAACTCTTCCTGAATCAAATAATACACATAAAAGTCATTGTAACTTTCAAGCACAGTTCTAGTTTTATAATCTAGTGCATATTGAAAATAGCAGTTGACATTACCCTTTTATAAATCCTCTGAAGGTTGATTATTCTAAACATACACCATGAGTACCTAAAAAAAGAAAAGAAAATTAAAATTAAAATCAAAATCTGAACACTACAAATTATAAATACTAGTAGGAGAATATTTTAAAAGTTAGACTGTACCTTTATCTTTGAAGTCTAGTTATGACGAGTGTCAACATAACGTAGAGTCTATCCTCTGTATTGCTTAAGAATCGAAAATATGCAAGACGCCATGATGTTTTCAAAATCAAAGAACCAACCACCCCCCAAAATCCCAGGATGAATCCAGTTGCCATACATGCAAAGAACCCCAGAGTTAACACTGCATCATCATCATCTTCATCAGCGTTTTCTTCATGTGGAACATTCACAGGGAATTGAGTTTGTGAACATTTATTTGACAGTGGAAACCCACAAAGATAAGGATTCCCTATGAAACTCGAAGCATCAAAAGGTTTAGCACCCATTGGAATTTTTCCCGACAAGTTGTTGTGTGATAAATTCAATACTCCTAGAAAACCCAATGAAGATAATTTGTCAGGAATTTCTCCGACAAGCCTGTTATTTGACAAGTCCAAGGAATCAAGTGAAGTCAACCGGTCGATACTCAACGGGATTGATCCACTTAAACTGTTACGGGATAGATTCAAGGATCGCAATCCTTCCAAACTTGTAACCTCTACAGGGATTTCCCCAACAAGTTTATTGCTTGAAAGATCTATAATGGTCAGATATCCCAAAATTTGTTTGTACTCCGATTCCATTCCTTTCCAATTTAGAGTCTCTGTGTCAGTGTAGACGTCTACTCCATAAGAATCAGTCTCTGGACCATCATCTATATTGAGGGTGGATGGGGAAGGTAGTCCACCAATAACATGAAGCCAATCTATTGCCCGTGAAAGATTAACACGAGACAGAGCAACGAAATTTAGAGAGGAGAGACCTGAAAGCCAGTCAAGGTTGTCAGCATATAACATTGATCTCAATGAGCTGAGATCAAGAAACTGTAGTCTGGTTAGATTCCGAAATTGGTACGGAATTCGACCATGGAACAAAGAGTAGGAAACATCAAGGTGTCTTAAATTTTTAAGGGATCCAATGAATTCAGGAATCTGTTGACCTTTAAAGTCGTTTCCACTCAAGTCCAAATAATGCAATTGGGAAAGTTGGAGTATGGAAGGACTCAAATTACCTCTTAAATATGTACCTCTATGATATGATCCCATAAGATGGAGCTGCAACACATGACGAGTGCGGTTACTGCACACCACGCCTCTCTATTTACAGCAGTCTTCTGTTTCTGCTTCTGCTTCCCATGAAGAAAGTAAGCCATGCTTATCTATAAAACTTCGTTTGATGGTTAACAAAGCATCTCTTTCCTTCTTGATGCAATTATGACAGTGCAGAGGAAATGAAAACAAAAGCAACAAAAGAAGCTGAAGATATGTTCTCCACACCATTATATTCTGATGGATTACTTAAGTCAAAATAGACTAATGCTCGGGAGAGGGAGTTGGCTCCCCCTATAAATATTGAGTAAGCTAATTATCCACCTCACCTATTAGACATCTCCCGGTTAAAATGACTATCTCGAGTTAAAATGAGTCCCAATGAAGTCTCTCTTCCCTGCATGGCAACCACGACTACTCAAACTGCATGGGAGTAAATGAAATAAGTTATTTGTGAAAATTATTTAAAATAAATCATGTTTAATTTTTTTATAGGCTATTTTAAATTATTAAAAAATCAATTTTTTGAAAGTTTGATTTTTTAGAAATAGGCTGCGCCAACAATTTTACCATCCACTAAAATTTTAATTTCTGCACTATCATTCTAATATTTCACAAAATTTGAAATTTGTTCAGACATCTTTGAATCTAAATCAAAAATAAAATAACAACTGAATCACAAATTTTGATTTTATATCAGAAATGTGTGATTATAAATAAAAAATATGTGAAGTGCGCGATTTTTAGAAAACTTTAAGTCGAGAGTAAAATTGGAAGCACAACCTATGGATGCAAACCAAACTTTACAAAACTTATATTTGTAAGAATTTGAAATTGGACTTATAAATAAAATTCAAACTTTAAAAAGTTCATATATAAAAAAATATATAAAAAGAAACCCCTTAATATTTTCTCTTTCTTTTTTTTTTTTCTAATAAACTGTAACCATCATTTTTTACTTTTCAACTCTTTTAATTTTTTAATAAATATATAATTAAAAAATACTTCCTCCATTCTAAAATAGGTGAAACATTAGCATAGTATTTACTATTTATGAACCAATTTGTTTCGCATATTATTTTATAGGGAGAATTTTATTTTTGGCCTTTTATAACTTTTATTTACACTATATAGCCCAATTTTAACAACTGTACAGAAATAATCTTTCAAACTTTTACTTTTCAAATATAGCCCATCACAATTTATGAAGGGGCACTTCACAGATTGTGATGGGCTATTTTTGAAAATCAAACTTTGAATGGATTAAAAATATAAGTAAAATTTTTTTGGACTAGTTTTGAAATTTTAAACTTTATTTGGGCTATATTATGTAATTTTCCCTATTTTATATGTATAAGAAATAATATAGTTAAGTGGGATCTTATTTTATTCGTTTTAATGTCTACTTTTCAAATATTAAATTATTATAATTTTTAATTATATATAATTAAAGATATTTACCGTTAAAAATAAGTATTGGATAGCGTGTCCGTAGGAAGTGTTTCACCTATTTTAGAACGGACGAAGTATATAGTATATGAAGTACTGGGGAATTAAGATGAAACTAACATTAAAGAGAAAATTTTAAAGTCCCAATTTTAGCATCATGGCAATTTGTAGAGCCGCAATATGCAATATGAGACTAGCATTGGGATAAGAGACGGAGCCGGGGGCTGGTGGGCGTCATGATTGGCATCTGCCCCCTCCCAAGGCTTTGAAATATCACTAATAGTATTCGAAATTAGTTATTGGAGTCGGTTGTGGTTGAATGGCAAAAGTAATTTTTGTGTGTCAAAGGTGCGTGGTTCAACTCCATGTCATAATACTTTTTTTTTTTAATTAAAAATATTAAATAACAAATTATTTTAAAAGAAGATTTAAATTTTCTTTTCTCAATTTAAAATATTACATAAAAAATTATTTTTAAATACGATCTAAATTTTAATAAATTATGTATCTAAATATTTAAATTTTAATAAATTATAATAGCAAATAATTTATATTATATATTTTTAAAATATTTAAATTTTAATAAATTATATATCTAAATATTTAAATTTTAATAAATTATAATAGCAAATAATTTATATTATATTTTAAAAATTCTAAAAATATATACGAAAAATTCAATTGATATAAATTTATAATATATATTAATAAAAAATTATTAACATATATTATATCACGACGCATAACTTTTTATAAATTATAACCGACTTTTTAAAAGTATATTGAAATACATCGTATCATGATATGAAAATTTTCAATAGATTAATTAGTATATAATTTATATTATTATTTTTAAAATTAAATAAAATATATCATAAATAAAATAAAAATTCCCATAAATTATAATAAATATAATACATATTATATTTTTTAGAAATATAATCTACTGTACTGTGGGGCGCTGCCTCATAGCCCGTTTATTTTCTGACCCATCCTATCTATTGTTTCTTACTCCGTCCCTAATTGAGATGTCCTTAAATATAAATATGTGTAAAAAAAATTAAAAATATTACTTATTTAATAAGTTAAAACAGTTACCATATTTAAAATTTTAAGAAAAATTAGTTTATTTATTAAATAATCGGATGTGAAGAAGAGGCTTGATAGATTCTTTTTATAAACATATTTTCGTTAATAATGACAAAAGTAGTTTTGTATTGTAAAAATAAAATAGATTGGAGGTAGAAGAATGCAGTTTTATATTAACTGAAAAACAACTGGGATTAGAAAGTAACCTGGTAACTTGGATCTTGATTTTGAGATCTTTAGAAATTGATTTAATAATAGTAAATAGCAGAAGATAAACAAACAAAGATATGAAATGAAGTAACAAATGTCTGTGTGTTCATCTTTAGAACATTTACACATATATATAGATGAACAAAGCTGATACGTGTCAACACGCATGATTACTCGTGTGCATGCGCAACACGTACAGACAGGAGGTGGACATCCACCATGTTCACAACACTCCCTTTTGGATTTCACCTTTTGATTGCGTCGTTAAAACCTTGTCAGAAAAATCCAGTGGGACAAAAACTGGACGAAGGAAAAAAAGTACAGTTGGTAAAATCCAATTACAAAACTCCCCCTGTTAATTACACCCATAATCTAATCTACTAATCTGGAGAGCTTTCGCATTCCGATATCGTAAATGAGCTTTTTGAACGTTGATGTTGGTAACGATTTCGTTAGTAGATCGGTTAGATTATTGCTGGATCTGATTTGTTTCACATCGATTTGACCTGTATTCTGAAGCTCGTGGGTGTAGAAGAATTTTGGGGAAATGTGCTTGGTTCGATCTCCTTTGATGTAACCTCCCCGAACTTAGGCGATGCATGCAGCATTATCTTCAAAAATTACAGTTGGCCCATTCGTAGTTTCGGAGATACCACATGAATTCTGGATATGTTGGATCATCGATCTCAACCAAATACACTCTCGACTGGTTTCATGTAATGCCAATATTTCAGCATGATTCGAGGACGTGGCTACTAAAGTTTGTTTTGTAGATCTCCAAGAGATCGCAATACCATTATAAGTAAAAATATAGTCAGTTTGAGAACGTCCTTTATGCGGATCCGAAAGGTATCCAGCATCGGCATAACCAGTCAAACCCAGAAATTTATCAGAATTCGTATAAAATAATCCCAAATCTTTTGTACCCATCAGGTAACGCAAAATATGTTTGATTCCATTCCAATGACGACGGGTTGGTGCAGAACTATATCTCGCTAATAAATTTACAGCAAACGAGATATCTGGCCTCGTACATTGAGCCAAATATAACAACGCACCAATCGCACTAAGATATGGTACTTTAGGACCAAGTAATTGTTCGTCATCATCCTTCGGTCAGAATGGATCCTTTTTGGGATCAAGTGTTCTTACAACTATGGGTGTACTCAATGGATGGGCATTATCCATATTAAATCTTTTCAGAAGCTTTTCAATGTATGCTGATTGGTAAACCAATATCCCATTTGGTTTATTTTCAATTTCCAGACCAAGACAATATTTTGTTTTCCCCAAATCTTTCATTTCAAACTCCTTTTTCAGATATTCAGTAGTTTGTTGGATCTCTTCTAGAGTCCCAATGATATTCATATCATAAACTGCTATAATTGCAAACTCAGACCCTGATTTCTTAATGAAGATACATGGACATATCGTATTATTCTAGTATCCTTCCTTAACCAAATACTCGCTCAGGCGGTTATACCACATTCTCCTAGATTGTTTCAATCCATACAGGGATTTTTGTAACTTTATGGAATACAAGTTTCGAGATTTTGATCGATGGGATTCAGGTAATTTCAGTCCTTCTGGGAGCTTCATGTAAATATCAGAATCAAGTGATCCATACAGATATGCAGTAACTACATCCATTAAACACATTTCCAGTTTTTCAGCAACTGTAAGACTTAACAGAAATCGAAATGTGATTGTATCCATGACTGGGGAATACGTTTCATCTTAATCAATTCCAGGTCCTTGTGAGAATCCTTGTGCAACCAAACGTGCTTTGTATCTCACAATTTCATTTCTTTCATTTCGTTTTCGAACAAATACCCATTTGTAACCAACTGGTTGAATATCTTCAGGTGTTCGGACTATGGGTCCAAAAACTTTCCGTTTATTCAACGAATTTAATTCTGCCTGGATTGCTTCTTCATATTTTTTCCAGTCATGCCTATTTTTACATTCTTGGATATCACGTGGCTCATAATCATCATATGAAATACTAACTGCAACTGAATATGAAAATAAATCATTAACAATTATTTCATTTCGATTCCAAGTCTCTTGGATGAAGTTTATGGAAATTTCTTCATTTTTTGATTCTGGTATTCCCGTATTATTTTCTCCTTCTGGGAGGCTATTTTCAGGAATCTCATCAACTTTTGGGATTTCATTTGATGTGGTTTTAGGATCCAGATCATTTTTCTTTCTTTTCCTTGGAACTGTAACTTTTGAACTAGTGGGTCTACCACGCTTCTGGCGAGGGATAGGAGTTTCATTTGCTATTGTCTTTTGAGATTGTCCTTCTGGGACAATTACCCTTGCTGGTACATTAGCAGCTTCAATATAAGACTTGGTTATTTTCGAAGTATCATTGAATGCATCAGGCATTCGATTAGCTATCATTTGTAAATGTAGGATCCTTTAAACTTCGAGTTCACATTGTGGGGTACGTGGATCCATATGCTCCAAAGTTGGAACCTTCCAGGTTAATTTAGATTTCTCTTCTGGAGAATTATTTTCTTTTCCAAGCAATGGAAAATTACTATCATCAAAATGACAGTCAGCGAATCTAGCTGTAAATAAATCTCCTTTCATTGGTTCCAAATATCTGATAATTGATGGGGAATAAAAACCCACATATATTCCTAAACGTCTTTGTGGCCCCATTTTCGTTCTTTTAGTTGGGGTAATGGGTACATATACAGCACACCCAAATGTTCTCAAATGTGAGATGTTAGGAGGATTCCCAGATACCAATTGTGATGGGGAATATTGATTATAAGCAGTTGGACGGATACGAATCAAAACTGCAGCATGCAATATAGCATGTCCCCAAACAGAAACGGGTAATCTTGAGCGCATTAACAATGTTCGCGCAATTAATTGAAGGCGCTTAATTAATGATTCAGCTAATCCATTTTGGGTATGAACATGCGGAATTAGATGTTCAATATCAATCCCAGATACTTGACAGTATTCATCAAATGCTTTCGATGTAAATTCCCCAGCATTATCAAGTCTTATACTCTTAATAGGGTAATCTGGAAAATGAGCTCGTAATCGAGTAATCTGTGCCAACAATTTAGCAAAAGCAACATTACGAGTGGATAACAAGCATACATGGGACCATCTTGCAGATGCGTCTATCAATACCATAAAGTAGCGAAATGGTCCACTAGATGGATGAATGGGTCTACATATATCTCCTTGAATTCTCTGTAAAAATGATGGAGATTCAAAACCTACTTTTGTAAACGATGGTTTCGTTATCAATTTCCCTTGGGAACATGGGATACACAGGTCCCTATCATTCAGTAGGATTTTATGATTTCTCAGTGGATGCCCTTCTGAATTCGCTATTATTCTTCGCATCATTGTGGATTCCGGATGCCCAAATCTATCATGCCAAAGCTGGAATATTCTGGGATCAGAGAACTTCTGGTTCTCAAAAACATGTGTTTCAACATGCCTGATGGTTGTATAATATAATCCAGATGATGAAATGGGTAATTTTTCAACTACAAGCTTCTGGCCTGATTTTCTTGAAACAATACATAGGTAGTCAATACCATTTTCATCAACTGTTTCGATGTGATAATCATTCATTCGTATATCCTTGAAACTGAGTAAATTTCTTCTGGATTTGCGAGAGTATAATGCATTTTCGATTTCCAATTCAGTGCCATTTGGTAACACAATTGAAGCTCTTCCGGAGCCTTCGATCAGATCTACTGGACCTGATACAGTATTCACTTTCATTTGAATTGGAATCAGTTCCAGAAAATATTTTCTATCTCTCAAAATCGTATGGGTTGTAGCACTATCGGCTAAATAGATATCCCCATGTGAAGCCATTTCTTGGTTTGAATTCATAACTTCAATAAAATAACACACAAAATTAGTCGAATGGAAATGTAATATCTTTCATTAATATTTACAAATATTTACAACCAAAATCAAAATTACATTCCACTCTCTGTACATTCCAAAATAAGAAAACACATTCACTTGTAATTAACAGTACCATCACCAATCATGTGATCTATCTTCCCATCAGGATCTTCAAAGAAATCAACAGTTTCCAGATTTGATATGTCGACAGGACAGTATAACCATCGCCAAAAACATCAGCCATATTTGTTTCATTATTCTTTTCCTTTTCTTGTTCGCGCCTCAACTTATGGTAAGCTTCAACTACATGCTTGGAAGCGCGGCAAGTTCTCGAAAAACAAGTGGGGGAACCACATCTATAACAGGGACCACGATTGAACTTTGGTGGTTCTTGAATTTCTTTCCCTTTGCTAGAACTAGCATTATTATTCCACTTCTGGGGAGCATTTGGATTATGATATGGATGCCCATAATCCCTGTTACGACCACGTCCCTAGCCATTTCCAGATCCTCGACCACCTCGGCCATTACCACGTCCATTTCCATAATCATTCCAACGCTCAGAATTACGGCCACGACTACGGCCACGACCACGACCACGGTAACCACGACCACGGCCTGGATTTTCATTATAATATGCATTCACTTCTGGGAATGCTTGGGCGCCAACAGGGCGTCTTTCACTGTTTCTCAGCAACAGCTGGTTATGTCTTTCAGCAAGATCTAATGAACCAATCAAGTCATCATATTTCACAAATTTCTTTTCACGATACTGCTGACGTAAAATAGTCTGAGAAGGATGGAAAGTGGTAAATGTCTTTTCCAACATATCATGGTCTGTTTTTGTTTCCCCACACATTTTCAATTTGTTCACAATCATGTACATGACAGAGTTATACTCGCTCACACCTTTAAAATCTTGGAACCTTAAATTGGCCCACTCATCACGTGCTTCAGGCAACATGATTTCCTTTTGGCAATCATATCTGGATTTCAAAGCTACCCAAATATTTGCAGGATCTTTTATATTCATATACTGATTTTTGAGATCCTTAACTAGATGTGTTTTAATTATATACATGGCTTTACATTTCTCAACCTCAGTTGTTTGCACCTCCTTATTGAGGGTCCCAAATAATTCTTTGGTTTTTAATATTAACTCGCAATCATCACACCATTTCATATAGTTTCTCCCAGAAACTTCCAGCTCGTCAAATTTCAGATTTTTCATTTTCTGCAAAATAAGAATACATTCTTTTAGATTTCCAGGTTTCCAGAATTCAATTTCAAAAATTCAATTATTCAGCTCGGGTGAATAATATTATCATTTCAAACTTTCTAGATCCACCATTTATTCAACTCAGGTGAATAATGGTATTTTTCCAAAAATTTCCAAAATTTCCCAGAACACACAGAAGAAAGAAAACATCATCACCAAACACTTTCTGATCTGGAAGATCCGACAAAGCGGCAACCAGAGAGCATATTCGTACTGATAACGTGTTGTAAAAATAAAATAGATTGGGGGTAGAAGAATGCAGTTTTATATTAACTGGAAAACAACTGGAATTAGACAGTAACCTGGTAACTTGGATCTTGATTTTGAGATCTTCAGAAATTGATTTAATAATAGTAAACCGCAGAAGATAAACAAAGATATGAAATGAAGTAACAAATGTTTGTGTGTTCATCTTCAGAACATTTACATATATATATATAGATGAACAAAGCTGATTAGTGTCAACACGCATGATTACTCGTGTGCATGTGCAACACGTACGGACTGGAGGTGGACATCCACCATGTTCACAACATTTTAGTTTTTGAAATTTGTAGTTGTCTTTTTTCATGTTTGTTATTTTTTCTAAATATTTATTTTGCTCACATTTTGAAAATTTAATTTCTATATAAAATATTTTTAATAGGGTCATTTTTATTTTAAATATTAATACTAAAAATAAAATCAATAAATTTTTAAATAAAGATAATTATATATATATATTTTTATAAATTGGTATTCTCTTTGTATTCTCTGTATTGGTTTCATAGTATTTACATTATCATTGATTTTTTTGAATAATAATAATAATAGAATTTAAAAAAATAAAAAATAATAATTTTTATTATAAATAATTTACCTAATAAAATGCTTAAAAATATCTAAAATAAATAATAAAATTGTACATTATGGTATTCTTAAATAATCATTAAAATTTATTCAAATGCGTGATGAAAATAATAATAATTAATATATAAAAATAAATTAAAAATTTTAAGAGAATTTAAATTAAAAAATACATGAAAAATAATAAACTCATAAGAAAAACTATAAATTAAAATATTAAAAATAAAAATAATAAAATATGTCTATTTTTATAATTTAAACATACTTATAAATATTTTAACAAACACATTTAATTCTTTTATATAAATATTAAATAAATTATATTTTAAATGATAAAATACCAACTAGCTCTTTGTATCCGTAAAATTTTTTTTAGTTAATTCATTGTCTCATTTAGCTCACTATACTCTTATTATTATCCGATATCGTTCTATACCACATAATTTATCTCAGTCTCTTTTTGATAAAGTGACACTGGTAACAATTTCACGTGTAATATACGCGTTCATGTATATGAAGTGTTATCTCATGCTTTAACAACGTAAAAAATAACACACTGAAATAAATCTTGTGAGATCTCAAAACATAAACGAGAATGTAAAGGATTAAATGAGAAAAGTGTCCGTATAAAAAATATATTTAGTAAAAGGAGCTAATTCGTAATTAACCTATTTTAAATAACCTGCGAATTGCTTTACTAGACTTCTAAAGAAAAATCAACTTTGACATGAAATGCTTCCACATCAAACACTAAAGCCGGTCAATTACAATTACCAACATCAAAATCCGTCAATTCAAATCACATACTAAACTTTCTTCTTGTTATATTATATTATTACGAAGTTTCAACGTTCTTTACATACATGTAGAAAACAGACAATACTAAATTGTTTTAAGTCTAAATAGCGTGTTGAACCTAGAAGAAGTCATGAAATAGTGCGGACCGGATTTCACTTGAATGCGATTGAATTTCACTGGGAAGTGATCTCGAATAAGTTTTATATTTTTAATTAAAAAAATGTTTTTGACACCATACTACGAGTTTGAAAAGTATACTGAGTGTTGGGCTGCGAAAGAAAATTATATTCTAATATTTTAAAATAGGGAGTAACATAAATAAAAATGTTAAGATGAATATATATTCTAATATTTTAAAATTGGGAGTAACATAAATCAAAATGTTAAGATGAATATGTAAACACACTAGGATGGATAGAATAAGGAATGAGGTGATACGAAAAAAAAAAAAAGTGGAAGTCGCGCCTATTGAGAATAAAATGAGAGTGAATTAAGGACATATATAGAAGAGACCTATTGATGTACCTGTCCGAAAAATTAAAAGAAGGAAAAATAAAACTGTTATGCGAAAGCGAAAGAAACTAAAAAAAATTGAGAGACGGAAAAATAAAACTATTATGCGAAAGCGAAGGAGACCGAAAAAAACATGGATATGGTAATTAAGAGTGACATTGGTGTCTTTAGTGTAGACCGGAAAATGATTTCGGATAGAAAAAAATAGCAAGAAAAAATTCACGTGGAAGACTATCAAAGTTTAGTTATTTTTATATATATAAAGCACTTAATTAAGTGAAAAACAAACCGGCCTAAAGCTATTACATGTAACAATCCGGATAATTCAATTGAAACAATGAATTTTAATACATAAATCTATTCAATCACTTAATTTTGATCCATCTTATTTTGAATCAAAGTTAAAGAAAGAATAAGAAAATAAAATGTGCGGAGACAACAAATAGAGTTTGAGGTGTGTTGAACCTCATTTAGCTGCTGCTTGCAGTACATCTTCCCACCTTGTCAGTTTCTCTCGCACCTTGTTTTTCAAACTTCCAAGATGCTTCTCTTCGGAATCAATCTTCTCCCAAGCACTGAATGGCACAACTTGAACATTTCTCTCTTTAAGCAATCCCAGAAGTCCCTCTCGGCCCGGCTTGGGTATGCTGGGAGCCAATTTCAATGCTCCTTGCTCAAGGTCCTCTGACATGCTTGCAACCTATGAAATGAGAACTTTGTACTATCATTATCTCTTGTAAACTAAACAAGCCTAGAAACAAAGAGCACAACTTACCGTTTCCTCAGCACAGTAAAGGTTTGTAGCTATAATCCCAGTTGGCCCTCTTTTCAACCATCCACAAACATACAAACCAGTCTCCACTTGTGTCAAATCTCCCAATGTATCACTTACAACTCGACCTCTTACATTAGGAACCACGCCTGAAATGAAGCCATCAAACTTGATTTGAGAAATTTCAAGTTTTGGGAGATTGAACAATTGCTTAACTTAAAAGCCTTACCAAATTCTAACTTATTGTTTTAGGATTACCATTATTCAACCAAGGAACTTTTGACATGACCTAGATGATTTCATTCAGAAAATGGAGTGAACAAGTTCCACGACTCCAGCCTAAGGCCTAGTACTACTTGATGCAGAAAATCTCCCAAACCACACATTAGGCTCCAAAAATGACTATTCATAAGTTTATACAATATTACCCATAATACCTTAATATTAGACCTACCATTTACTCGCCCCATCAAAATTTACCTTAATGAGTTGAGTAATCCATCAACTTGAAACCTTAGCAGCCGCTGAGATCCCCATCATCTTGACTGCAAATTTCTTTGTTGTTTTCTAAAAATGGAAACCTAATACTTATGTGATAAATCCAAACATCAATAGACTTGACCTAACTAGTCCACATACCTGCCGCACACTAGGGCATAGTGATAACTGATTTCGAGGTATTAATTTTGGAAACCTTAGAAGTTTGGGTATATCTCAAACTATAATTTTCTTAATTAGGAGTCAGAGCTTTGGTCACCAAACAAATTGGAGCTTCAGCTACAATAATTGCTCTATCTCCTTTACATCATCTTGAGAACAAGGTGAATTAAAGAGAAATCATTTCTTACTTTTATCCAAGTGTGGGATCTACCAACCAGGACTTGGTGAATAAATAGATCCTTAGGAACATGAAATGATGCCCATACTATAAGTAGGGAATGGAAGGGATTTTTCAACAGCAGTACAGGTTTGACTCATGTCTTACCTTTACTGTGATCAAAGGGCAAACCATGGACCGGCACAGATTTGTAACCAATGCTCTTCAAAACCAGCCTGAAAATGAAGAGGAGACGTTAGGTTTCAATTACACTAGATGATGTCTGTTTTTCAGCAAATAAGACTTTGCAAAGTAAATGTATAAGATGTTTTATATGTAGCCTAACAATGAGTATAACATATGTGGTGCATTTAAAGTATATGTGTACGCTTCTAATATATTTTCGAAACTATTTTTGAACAGATACTACCCAATCAAATCTAGTGACCTAAAAAACAAATGCTACTTAGATATTAAATAGAGAACAGAAAACAAAATAAGACATCTAGTGAGGCCACACCACGACCAAACAATCAGCATAAAAGAATAACAGATACTTTATCAAAAATAGTTTAAACTGAAAATAAAACATTCTGATCCATACTTTGGAGAATGTAGTAAATAAAGGAAATTCACAAATAATCAGAAGGCTCCTTTCAAGATCCAACTATCCTTAATAGTAAAACCTATTACTTTTGAAATCTAATGATCAAAAGAATAATTACCCGCACTCAAAATCTTCAAACTCTCCAGTGCCTACAGCAGTCTGTTTCCCAGGACCAACACCTGCATAATTAATTAAAGCTAGGTAAGGCATTTTGATAACCAACAGTTACAGAGATAAAGGACAGAAAATATCTACGAAATACATTACATTCATTCTTTTTACTGTCTTAGATAAATCAATACAACAGTTCATTCACAAGACATAGTCCAGCTACTGCTTGCTGTTCACAAGTCAAAAGGGGAGACACGAAAACAATTTGCCCATTGCATCACATGGCCCCAAATTTAATTTAGCGAAATCATTTTGGTCAAATGAATAGCATTTATCAATCGCCTGATTTTACAAGTACGTCTGCAGGTGATCTACATGCCCAATTGCAAAGCAAGAGAACTTATATACACATGATAGTATTACAGTCAAATAAAGAGTACAGATTAAATTACCTTTAAGAACTGTCTTCTCTAAATGCACACCGGAAACATGGCCTCTTCTCTCAGTAGATTCCTGAAAACTGTGTGGTTTGCGGAAGAAAACAAAATGAAGTTCACGCTGACTTGAATTAGTTTGAAATGTATGAGAGCTAGCAGCCTTAGAGAGCAACTCATAAACTCTCCTCTGGATCCGACTATTTTTCATCTCTTCCTTTTCCAAAAGACACATTAAAACAAAAGCATGGAACCTCAGCCAAATGAATACAATCTCATTAAGAATTTGATTTTTTTTACATTTTAAAAGCATAACGGCATTGATATAATAATAATAATAATAATAATAATAATAATAATAATAATAATAATAATAATAATAATAAGTAGTAGTAATTCATTACTACTATTGATTATCTAAATTAAATTTTGTAAGAATTAGAATATATTAATTTAAGGAAACTAGCAAATACAAATTTATAGATTCTATAATCTCGAGCATAGGCAATGGCACTTAGCACATACCTCATCTGCAGGGGATTTAACTAAATCAGCTACTTTTACATGAACATCAACATTTTGTATACCTGCAATGACATATTCCAAAATTATAGAAAAGATTCATCTAGAGTGATGAAATAAGTGTTCAGAAATTAGTTATTCAAACAAATTACCTACAATATAACATGCAGACAGAATGCACATGACAAAGCATGATTTAATAAACAAGCAATCAAGTTCTATGTTGTTATCTACGATGTTAATATAATTTAGTTGCAACAACAGACTTTAAGACGAAAAAAAAAAATACTGATTAAAATTAGTAGAGAACACTAGAAAACCAATTACCAAGAACTTCGCGGAGCTCTTTCGCAGTACAAGCTGCTTGTACAGGTCCACGTCTACCAACCAGATACACTTTCCTATAATAGTACATATCAATAGAGGAAAATTTTCTGACACATTAGCTATTGAGTGACTGATTAGAAATTATTCAAATGATGGATATAAACCTTATGGAGCTCCCTTCTAGAGCATTCAAAGCATGGCTAGCAATATCAGTAGAAGCTAATTCTGTCGTTGGACGTAACAGGATTCGTGCAACATCAAGAGCTACATTTCCCTGGAATATAACATAAAATCACCAAACCATTCTGCATCTTAATAAAGCTTGCATATGTAGTCATAATCACATCTAGAAATCCTATGAAATTCTTTAGGTCAAATTTGTTACTATTGATTAACTTTTATAAGGACTCTGTCATCATTCATAAGCATCAAGTATGATATACAAAATGCTTTTTGTAGATACCTATTTGATTAACATGTTTACAGTAAGAAAAAACATATTAATTATTTGTATGCTTAGTCTATCAAATTACTCAATCATATACTGTGTCCAACTACTCTAAGATCAAAACATGAACTACTATACTAGGCTCTTTGGCTTATTACTTACCTTTTTATTTTAATTTTAAAATTATTTTAAAATAAATCCTTTATCATAAAAAAAAGGCACCAAATCCGTCCTCCCTATTTCAATTGGGTTTATCTGTCACAATTACGGTGATATTTATGGCAATATTTACAATTGTTTTCCATCTCAAACAATAAATGTTGCCTTTCTACCATCTTGATGCCCCTTATTTAGAATGCTGGCTTTATCTAATTAACACTATATAGACTATAGTTGACACAACATTGAGATGTTCATATCTAATCAACACTATAGATGAATGAGATCAGATAGACTTTGTTACACAAAAAAACTAACCTTTTCAATTCACTGACAATTTAATACAAAAATTTTCATACTTTCCAGGTTCGGTCATTATATATAAAAATACCTGCCCAAAAATAACAGCTGTATCGGTGCTCCTCAAATCAGGATTCAGGTTTCTGCAATCTGGGTGCCCATTATACCACCAAACAAATTCTCTGGCTGAGTGCACACCAATCAGATCCTTCAAAACAACAAATAAATAAGTGATAACAAATGTTTTCCACATTGGGCACCTCAAAGCTAGCTCATAAGAATCAAACAGGAACACAATCGTGTACACAGTTAAGCGCAAAAATCACAATCTTTTTATCGAATGTACATACCTCTCCAGGTACACCAAGAGCTCTATCACTTTCAGCACCATAAGCAAGAACAACCTGTTCAATGTTGTCCACTAATAGTAAACAAGAAGACTAACAGTGAACAGCGTAAAGCCTGAAGGAAAGAAAAAGACAGAATAATACCAAATGATAAAGGTCACGGAGCTCTGAGAGCGAAATAGAGGATCCAAGAGTGACATTTCCAAAGAAGGAACAGCGTTCATTTTGTGCCACTCGGGAAAACTGATTAATCACAATCTGTTGCAATTTCTCTGGTAAACTAATTTCAATTTAGATAAGGAAAAGCAAAAATATCACTAGATTGGGAAACTCAAGAATAAAACTTGCCTTGGTTTCAGGGTGATCAGGTGCAACACCAGACCGAACCAAACCAAATGGAGTCGGCAATCGATCAATGATATCAACTTGAGCAGCATTGTGCGCCTTCAGCGTCTACAAATTAAAAAGTAGAACTAAAACAGACATATAGATAAAGCGATCGATCACAATCTGCAAACAAAATGAAATTGTGTATAGATACAAAATAAGGGTTTACCTTCTCAGCAGTGTAGAAACCAGCAGGTCCACTGCCAACTACACAAACACGTAGAGGATTACTAGAGACTGTTGAGAAGCTTCGTGACAACCAAATTCTTGCTTTGAGCATCTTAACCTTCTTCTACTGAAATTCAGAGTGAGTATGTTTTAGTTCCTTAAGAACACATCTCTTTTGACAGCAATGTGAGCAAACAACTATTAGTTTCTATTTCTTCACTTTATAATGTTTATCAAATCTCCGTAGGCACAAATGACAAATATTTGAAGTGATTCCACAAAAAGCAAATCAATTTCTATAGAACTGGAATTCACTCATAACATCTCGTGTCATCAAGTTTAACTATTATCTAAGCAAATAACTAACATCTTATCAAAATTTCCACGCCAACCAATTCAAAATGACATACAAAAAGTTCAACCTACAATATTATAAATAAAAAAAAACATCAAATAAAAATAGTTATGGTGAACTGCCGATGAATGAATTATGCGAATATTAGCAGATATGGTCACTCAATTAATTCAAATGACGAGACAATCCTCTAAAAACTATGCGATTTATGGGTAGAAAGCAAATCACCTTAGGAGAAAACAAGCTTGGATTTCAAGAGTTACGAGTTCTTGCTTGAGTTTAGAATCGGCAAGAGGGAAGAAGGAACGTACTTAACAACAACGAAGTCACAGTAGAATCAGGTGAATCAGAATTCTCTGATAAAAGTAACCAGAAACATTTAAATCAATTTAAAAAGGTTCTTTGATCGACGGAAGCAGTTATTGGGTTGAGAGCAGTTACGGAAGTGGAGTAGATGACACCAGAGACGGCGGCACTTTGGACGGCAGGAAAGAGTCGATACGGTGCTGGCGACGGAGGCGGCGACAGGAAGAACGGGTGGACAAAGGGCTCTGGACGTAAGCAGATGCACTTTTCCATATATTTTGTTTATTTACGTGAAAATTTTAATAAATAAGCTTTTTAAATTTAAAATACAATTATGTCTGTTTTGAAAAACATATAAAAATAGATTTTTAAAGTTTAGTTTTCACTTCATAGGTCAAGTTTTCCAAAATATCCCTGAAATTTTACAATTCACAAATGTCGTGAATTATGTTCACAGTCTGTGAATTACGCTCGCAGTTGTGAATGGCCTATGGAGTGAAAATCAAAGTTTAGTTTTGCAAACTTTTCAAAAGTGGCCTATAATTGTATAGTAAACTTTTGATGGCCTAGAAATCCAATGAATTCTATTCACATAATATTTTAGTTTAATTTTTTTTATTTTAAAATTTAAATATTTAAATTAGTTTAATATATTAATATATTTATTTTTTATTTAATTTTATCTATTTTATTTTTGGGAAAATTTTTTTTATAGGTTATAGAAAGTTTACTATACAATTATAGGTCACTTTTGAAAAGTTTGTAAAACTAAAGTTTGATTTTCACTTCATAGGTAATTCACAGGCTGTGACCGTAATTCACAGTCTGTGAATTGTAAAGTTTCAGGGAGTGTTTTCGGAAATTTGGCATATGGAATGAAAACTAAACTTTTAAAAGTCTGTTTTTGTATGTTTTTCAAAACGGGCATATAATTATATTTTAAACTTTAAAAAGGTCATTTCTTAAAATTTTCACTTTATTTATTTTAAATTTTTTAATTTTAATTTAATTTAATTTTTTACTTTTCTTATAATTTGATATATTTATTCAATTACGATTTTAATCTAATATGTATACATTATTATAAATACAGTAACAAATTTAAACTTTTTTAAACTAAATTATGTGTATTTTTATTTAACATTTTTTTATTAATTTAATAATTTTAAATTTTTATTATTAATCATATGGGTAATCACTATTTGGGTACTTCAAGTTGTATCATTTATTCACTTCGGTACTCGAAATATGCACGTTTCAGATAGATACTTAAACTTAACAAAAATAAATTTTTTATATCTTCGAAAAAAAGTTTTAAAATATCTGCCTAACACGTGAAGTATAGTATAATGACATGTTTAAATCGATCTATTTGGGTTAAACGTGCCAATGTATAATTTATCTTCTACTAATGTGATATACATCTTTCAAATATAAATTAGAGTTGAGATATGCGAACATAGCAATCGCCTTTTCTAATTAGCGAGTTCTGATCGATTTGAAATGGAAGGTTTTAGGGTTTTGTTTCTCTTTCTAGCGAGGTATTGGCGTTCCTTGTAAACTAATTACAGTGAAGAAATTTGAAATCTGATAGAATGTCATTAGACATAACATCAAAAGTGTTTTGATTCGATGGAAACATGTGTCTATTGCAAATAAAAAGGATATTGTAGAGAGAATTTGAACTAATTTCAAAAGGAAATTTATAAGTTTCGCGCAATTGCTATTAGTTATATGTACTAGTTTTTACCGTGTATAAAAGTTATGTTGTATGGCTATTTAAATCTGCTTAGGGGTTGTTTTTTGTGCTTTTTTTTGGATTTGTTACTAGAGCTATACATAGGATGTCTTGCTGGGCTCTATTATGCTGGGAATATATATTGTAGAATTAAAGCACCAATGTATGGGGAGTGTTATGTTAGGCTGTTTTCGTCGATTTCGGCTCTGTTTTTGGTGCTCTATTTTGGGTTTGTTCTTGAGGCTGTTTGGGTCTAATTCATTATTGTTTACAGATTAGTTTAGAGTTGTCTTTTCATGATTTTGAAAGTGTTGGTGGAGGTTGTAAGAGCATCTCCAATGCATGTCCCATATTGAGTCCCAACTCTATGTCCACTACTTGTCATGTCATACAACTTGAGACTCTTATATTTGGGACTTTTATCTCTAATACAAGGTCTCATTTGAGTCCCAAGTAATTATTGTTTAATATTAAATGTTATCAATTTATATTATATATATTTACATATATATAATACAAATTTAATTATTGTTAATTTGAAATTATAAAAATACATTTAAAATTTTTAAATTTATAATATTTTTTGAATTGAAAAATATATAATAATAATTATTTTTAATATAATATATATTTTAATAAAATTTATCGGTAATGAACCGCTAGAAAAAAAACTAGTTTTTAAGAAAAATTAAAAAACTAAAATCTAACGATTACAAAATAATTATCTCCTATTTTTTAGTTTGAAAAAAATAAATAGTAAAACATAAAAAGTACAAATAAAAGGAAATAAAGATAAAATATATATATAATAAATAATTAAAAGACATAATTAATACACATGTATTTATTATTTTAAAAAGTCAACTAAAACAGTTACATCTTCTAATAAAATAAATTAAAAAATTAAAAATAATCATAGTTGGGATGGTTCCATATTTTTCTTCCTCGTACAATGGTGGTCCCAGGATGTAGAGTCCCAAGTTAGTGCCACCTAAGAGAGAGGGTGGGACTTAGGACCTGCATTGTAGATGCTCTAACACCCCGACTAGTTCATCTTACCCGGCCCGGATGTGTCAGCTCTCTACTACTAGCTAGTTAGGCTATCCCAACTGATGGTCACGCCTTAAGGATTAAGCAGTGCACATGGGCTATTCTTTTGAGCTTTACGTATGGGGTTATGGCCGTGTATAGGAGTTATCTTGATGGATTATTTTCATCTATTTTGAGGTTGTTTTTAGTTCTCTATTTTGGGACTACTCTTAAGGCTACTTGGGTCTGTTTTATTGTTGTTTATAAGTTAGTTAGGAGCTGTTTTCATATTTTGGGATTTTGAAAGTTTTTGTGTTAGTAGTTGGGGCTGTATTTGGATCTAGTTGGTTCTTTTGTTAATATTTTGAGTTCAAAGGTTTATATTTGAGGTTTGTACTAAATTTTGATATTATCTTAAGTGAGATGTTGAATTGCTCTATTAATGTGAAATTTTGAGGTTTATATTGTATTTGAGGTATGTATTTTTTGATCTATTCTTAAATATTTATTAATATTATTTCTATATTAGATGACTTTTAAGTAGAATTAATCAAATAAAGTTGTTAAAAACTTATTCATGTCAATTTGTAGAGATTAGTATATCAATATGCTTTATAAAGCAAGAAGTGAACAATGTAAAATTCATCATAAATGTAATATTGATGAATTGAAAGGTCTCAATCTTCCATGGATTTGATAAGACATAGGGGATAAGTTAGTGAATGAATGGTCGACGCCTGAGTGGAAATCAAAGTCTAAAGCTGCAAAATAAAGTAAGAACATAAAGAAAGATGAGGCAATGGTGACACATACCGGTGGTTCTATTTCATTTTCAGAATATGAATGAAGATTTATACGATATAAAATCTATTTATTAAATAAGGTACTAATTATTGGTTATCTTTTACATAAATAATTTTAATCTTACAGAGTAAAAAGGAAGGGAGGTCGTTCACCAGATTAGAAATATTTGAATATGTTTATAAACATCGCAACAATGATGGTATATCAAATGTCAAAAAGAGTTCGAGTAAGTGATATCGATGCATTTTGTTTATTGTTAAATCAATATTGTATAATACTTATATCTTTTTCATTTGTAGGATGAGTACACATCAACTTTTATCTGCAAAATGTGGTTCAGATTCTTCATCTCAACAAAAATTTGATCCAGATGTCTGGATTAATGCAATAAAAGCTCCAACCAAGAAAGAGAGACTTTATGGATTTGGGAGTAAAAAGGAGTCTACGCTTGTAACACGGTTCAATACATCTTCGGTTGCTTCCCAATATGAGCAATGTAGATCTTTGCAAGGTATTGATGATGAGCAACTAGAGACCATTAAAGAGAATCAACGTCAAGAGCTAGATCTAGAGATTGAAGCATGCATGGAAGCATACCATGAGGGAAGAAATGCAGAAGATGTTTAATGGGCTGGCTAAGCAAGGAGGCTAGCAGCAAGAAGATACTTCACTAGCGTCTACCCAAGGTAACTATGAGTAGTTTTACATTATATGTCAATCTATGTAATGAGTTTTATCATATTTTAACTAGTCTTAGATTTCGATCATTTTGAATTAAGAAACTTTTGTTTGGTTATCTTGGATGTTAAACATTAATTGGGTGGTTGGACAATATTTATAGTGGTATTACTATGTTATTGGAATATCAACTTCATTTAATATATTCTATTAGTAGTGGTTGGATATTTTTCATAATGGTATTACATATTTATAATTTGAACATATTTCAAAATAAATAAATGAATTGAAAAAAATCAAATTGATTTATTATTAGTGACAAATTTGTGACGATTGAAAACCATAGTCAATCACTAATCCGTCAAAAAACTTATCATTAAATAGTCATTATTCCATTCCAATATATCATCACTGATATGTCACTTATTCGTCACTAAATGTGGTCATTAAAATGTCACTGAAATTCATCACTAATTTGTCACAAAAATTTCTATACCTATTAGGTAATGAAATATGGTTACTAATCCGTCATTAACTTTGTCATTAAATTTATTCACTAATCCATCATTGATTTCTGACACTAATTCCCTCCCTATACTGTCACAAAAGGACCTCACTAAGCCATCACTAATTCACCACAAACAATCGGTTCTAATTTGTCACCACATATAGTTGTTAATCCGTTATCAATATTTCACCTTTAAAAATCTAAATATTTGCATTTTTGTCACTTTTCAGTCACTAATTTGTCATTAACTTCCGAAACAATTGACTAATCATATTATTAGTAATAGAATTTTTTGCAATATCAAAAAACAAACACTATAGAAAAAGTGATGGAAATATTCCGTCATAATTTTCAATGATGAAATATTCCTTCACGAATAATTGAGTGAGTAGCAGTTATGAGGGTATAACAATGGATTTTGTGATTATAATTTTCGTCACTGAAGCTTTTAGTGACGGAATATTGAGTTTCAGTGACGAAAATTTTCATCACCGAAGCCTTTTTTTCTTGTAGTCCCAGGATTATACCGATGGTATTATGTGTTTTGTCTCGCACCATAGTTTTCTTGACCAAGATGTCGGCCAAGACGCCTAGTACATTAAAAAGGAAAAAAAAAACATAGCTAAATCCTAAAACCATCCCACAAGCTATTCAAGTGGGTCATTTGGGTTTAGTGATCTAGTTCTGAGCTACTAAACACAATATTTAGCAGCATGTTTAGCCATTCCCTTGACAATTGGGTTCATTTCATCACAATTCAGTAATTAAACACAACATGCTATTCACTTTATCTTTATGCAAAGAACACAATTCATCAAGTTTTACCAATTTCCCCTAACTCTAACTTCTATAGTTAAACGAGAGCAATAAAGCCGAACTTAACAATAGGAGTTAGGCTTACAATAGGGTCCAAAGACCAAATCCATGGCATCAGTTGTACCCCTTGTGGGCCGGATCACAAAATTTGGATTCTTTAATAATAGGCCCAAAGATGGTGATGTCGTGACACCCAATAGGTGTTGTCGCTCAATTCAATAGGTTTGGTTTTCTTAACCATGATTTGCCTACATTATATATGTTGAGAACTCTTGATTTTTCCCTCATTTCATGCCACTACATCTTTATATCAAGTTATATCAAGAACAATCTATTTCATTAATGTGATTCGATATAATTTAGTTCATTAAAATTCACTTACACTATCCAATAGCCTCTTAAAGGTATCAAATGCACAATATAGCCAAACTCACACCATTTAGTCACAATATGCCCAAATTTTCATAAATATGCTCAAAATTCATCCATAGCTCATTCATAAGGTTTCAAACATTTACATATCCGCAATGGCATCAATACACAACATTGGAGCAATATAACTCAAGCATAATTTATTTAGTCAATTTTGTTCACAATCACCAATTTTTCGTAATTCATGACAACACTGTAAAGACACACATCCTTAATACCAGTTATCACTTAACCTCATTAGTGAGCATGTATTTAATCCATTTAATGCATCAAACATAAAAAAAAAATAAGCATCACATAATCCTATATGCCTAGTTTGTTTTGTTGAATTAGATAATTTCAAGGGATTTGATTGAATAGGATTGGATAAATTTTTAAGTGAACCTATGTTTGGACAGTTCTAGGATAGGATTAAATATTATTTATTAAAATAATATATTACACCATTTTAAGGGATTTAATTAAATATTTTGAAATCCCTTTTAAATTAACTCATATTTGGGCACTTTGTGATTTTTCATTTGAGAAAGAGGTGAGAGAGTGATGAGTTGAATTTCAAAGAGTGATGGGTTAAATTAAACCCATGAAATGGAGGAGTTTATTTTATCCTATTGTAGTGGGATAAAAAACTTTAAGTCAGATAATTTTATCCAATCTCTATCTGCACTAACATAGGAGTAGGTTAAAAAGTTATCCTAACCTAGTCCAAACCTGCAAAACAAATTAGGCCACAGAGTTTAAAACGAAAGTGCTAACATTTTTTCCATGAGACACTGACTAGTCTCCGGGTAGATTTCCGCTAACATCCAATTTGCTTAACCAAACCAATAACACAATTAATACTTACATAATTCAATAACCATCCAAATACAATTAGCACTATATCTTCACAAAATGGTTTATAGAGACCCAAATAAATTAAAACTACCATTAGAAAGCATAATCACTCTACTAATGCCCTAACAACATGACTTTAATTGAAATCAAGCACTGACCATTTCAAAAAGCCAATTAAAGAGTGTTATAGAAATTTACCCAAAATGAGAAGAGTGTGTAGAGATGCCTCTAAACTTCCAAGAACAATAATCAAAGAGAGCTTTTATAGTGAGTAGAGTAGTTTGGTGAGTGATAGTGGGAAGTTTGAGAGGGAGAGATATGGTGAGTGTGTGGAGTTTCACATAGAGATGATAATTTTATCATCAACCTGCGTACCTACGGATATCTGCCAACAATGGGCAGATATGGGTATAAAATTTTATACCCGTCATGGGTATGGGTAGGGTACTGATAAAAAGAATATCCTACCCATATCCACTACCCGTTTAATATAATAAATATATATTATTTCAAATTATACTACATAATACTATAAAGAAAAAATTTCCTAATTACTAAATTGAGACTATTTAGTGATTGAGTCTTCTTTGAAAAGTTGGTCATGGGCATACTTGAGGGCAAGTATAAGATAGTGTGAGGGAATTTGATTGAGCATAAAATATGCATTATTTTATTATTTTTTATTTTATTATTTGAGGATCTTATTGAAGATTTGCTATTAATTTGTCTGTTTTTGTAATTTTAGACAGATTGGAGGCAATCATTCAAATATAAAGATTTTTGAGGATTAATGACAACAATTGTCAAAGTAGAGTTAAAGTCAACAAGATTTCATCTGAAGACTTATTTAGAAAGTAAATAAACTGATAGAATTTTTAGGATTTTTATGTATTGAATTTAGAATTTTCAAATAAGGATTCTGAGGAGATTTTTAATGATTTTCAGTTTTGTAATAAAGTATATATTTACTCTGAAAGATTAGAATTAGGAGTTTTTTTTTTCTGAATAAAAACACTTTGTTTCCTTCATTCTTTTTACGATCAATTTTATTAAGACGATGATGTTCACTGCGTCCATAGGGTGGTAAACTAGTCTCATCTAGTTAAGTCGTATTTAATTATTATGTTGTGATAATTGTTTTATCGTGCTATGTTGTTTAACATTTATGTATTCTCTTTGGGCATGGTTAAATGCACATGTTATTCTAATTAGTTAATTAAGTGCGCAATTGATTGATTAATTAGGATTAACACATTGCACTTCAAATAGCTCGTAGTTAATTTGACCTAACTAGTGTTGATATTGCATAATCATAATTCAAGAACTGTCATACTGATTCAATTGGTTATGCTCATAAGTCTTTTCTAGTTCTTGATGTGGTCTACGTTAGATCAGTGATTGATTTAGAGGGTCGTACCTGGTCAGTTTATTAAGGAAAGGATTAGTTATAAGGCACGTTGTTAATAGCTATAACTGTGACTATTAAACTATGTAGATGTTTTTAGTTTTGATGATCAACACTTAATTCAAATAAAGTGACTTAGCTGGATGTTCAAATATAATTGAATTTTAATCTTTGATTTATTTTTTATTTAAATATTTGCATATTCTCAAACCCCCATTTAGTTTGATTTGGTCATTACGATTATATTTATTGATTGTCGTTCTCTGTGGATCGCCCTTGTTTGCTACAATTTTATTGTGTTTGCAGGTTAATTTAATATTGACGGACTCGGCACTGGTCAAAATCTGACCAGATTGTAACTCAAAACCTGACCAGTAAGTAAATAGACCTGATCAACAAATAACTAAACCAGAATAGTAGAACTTAAACAAACACAACAGTAATTAAACTAAAACAATAACAATTAAACCAGAGAGCAACAATATCCATATATACAAAAATAATAGTAGTTCATAACATCACAGTTTGTTGAACACATAATAGATTATCAGTGCCCGTCCGTAGTCTAATAAAGAATTCAGGAAATAGAAACAGATAATAGAATGTTTAGAGAGCTCCAGTATAAGTCATAGACCCCAAACAGATTAATGTAGTCACATCCAGACGTATTATAAGCAGTTAAAGCCAGTATGTTTATCATGTACTAAAGTATACTTCTATCTCTAAGGCATGCTAGTCTTATCGCTATTAACACAATCGGACAGGGCTTTTATTAAAAAAATATAGTTCATATTTGAATATCCAGAACGCAATAGTAATTCAATTTAACCATTCAAATTATAGTAGCAACCAGAACATTCCAACAGACCAATTATAACAGTCAAGTAGAGAATAATCCAGAAAACAGTAAAACTAAATAAACCTCAAAATTACAACAAGACTTCAATTTTATGTCCTTTTAATTCCGAGTTAATACAATAAATATATTCACACAGAAACAAGCAAATCACTAGGGCTTAAACATGGTTATTAACCTAATTCGTTAAATTCCCTACGGAGTTCATCTAGTAGGCGATCATCAACGTCATCTCCTAACGAATAGACAGACAAATATAAATTAGTACAACAATTCAAAATGTCAATAGAGGCTCAAAAGTTAGGATTTTGAATCGTGAACAACAAAAGACATCAGACGAACAAACTAAGAAACTCGAAAATTGAACTTAAATCAATATCGAAATCTTTTCTTTCGAAAATCTAATATTAATTCAGAAAGAGACTTACGAATTCACATTAAAAATGAAGAAGAACATACGTGATAAAATAACTCAAAAGACTCAGGATGAAATACCTACGAAAATCTCTCGAAATTGATTTGTTTTCTTGGACGAGATTTGAGAGATGTGAATTTGTGGTTTTTAGGTTTTTTTTAGTTGAAAGAAAACGATGAAAGTAGAATTCTGATCACACAGAGAGGGTTTTGACACTTTAATACGTAAATTTCAAATAAACCCTTTAGTAACCAGATTAGACAAAATACCCCTCTTTGTTTAAATAATTATATGGAATTGAAAGTTCCACTTTTGTTTCAAAATAACCCTCAAAGTAAAATCATTTAAAATTATGAGGACTAACTCAGAAATTTCAGATGTCTCTAAACTGACCATGTAACGCCCAACCCCCGGCCACGGCGGAGCCGCGAGCGGAAGCCGTAGCGCCACATTGACCCAATACAATCAATACAATTCAATATAAAAACGTTCACAATAAATAGAACCAATAATTCAAAGTACTTTATTGTTTGTAAAATTCGATAAAATCCATTATTCAACAATAAGGAATAGTTTTAATAATATCATAACACGTAAACCAAATCCAGCAAAAGAAATGTAAAGTAAATGTTTTACATTAAAATTCCAAAATTGTTCGGTAGAAATGAAAATAGGAATAGATGCGGAAAAAAAATGAAGTGCTAAGATGTCTAATGCAGGTGTAGTCAACCCGTACTAGCTCGATTAACCTGTTAGTTTTCAAATAGAAGAGACAAAAAGGAAAATAGGAAAGCATCAGGCTATCGGTGCCTGGTTAACAATTCCATACTCAAACAACCACAAGCATATGCGTCTTATTTAGCATACAATCATGATGTTTGCACACAAATGCACTTTAAACAATACAATCATTAAATTCAATCAATGCATTGCACTTTAGTCAATACATGAATTAATGTCAATCAAAACATCATTCAATTAATGCAAAAGAAACATTCAATATATTACATACAATGCACTTAGATCAATACACCAATTAATACCATTTAATACATCACACATTTAATGTTCATTTATTACATCACACATCACACATTTAATGTAAAACAATCATTTAATTTTTAGTGAGAATGGGACACGGTCCGTGTGGTTTCACACGGTCAGACCGTGTATGGTTCTGTGGAAAATCGTGCCCGTGTGGGTGATTTTACACGGTCCGTGTGATTTAACACGGACAGACCGTGTAACATGCTGGTGAAGTTGGTTTTCGGTAAGGGCAAACACGGACCGTGTGGCATAACACGGCCAATCTGTGTAAGTCACTGTCAATTTATCTCCTAATGGTTTCTCAAACACGGTCCGTGTACAAGCACACGGCCAGACCGTGTTCGAAGGTGTTTCATAAAGACTAGTTAATTATTTCACTTGGTTTTCCCCACCCATCCATTTATGACTCGAGTCTGTATATTTCCTAGTCTATAATATTTCCCCATGTCATTAATACACCAAACAAACATATTTCACAACAATTAAGGCAAATAAATGCTAAATTTAAATGAACCAACATTGAAATAAGCAAACAAAAATATGGTGTTCAAACTTCATTATACCAAATCTCATTTGTCAATAAGCAATATTTCAAAATATAGCAATACATTTATCAATAATCAATATTCCAAAATATATCAATATATCAATTATACATTTTGATTGCCGCTAATCTAGACGTTATATCGAAACGGGAACAATAAGGCCGAAGCCTGACAATAGGTCCGAAGACCGAAATCCGTAGTGCCGTTTAATGCCCTCGGGACGGTAATCTACCTATGGATTCCAACAATAGATCCAAAGATCAACAATATCAATAGCCCGCAGGCGGTGGTGCCGTCACACCCAATAGAAGTCGTCACTCCGGTTTCCAATAGTGGCTAGCTAAACCACAAATTACCTACATTTCAATAGGTCAAGATCTCTAATTTTTCCTTAATGGCATGCAACTCCATCTCTATACCAATCTAAGAATAAGGGCAATCAATTATTAAGTAATTATATACACATTTCCATTATCTTTATTATTTATCAGTTCAATAACCTATATTAAAAGTGTTAAATACCATATTAGCCATCATGTGAACCACGTAATAAATTAACACTAGCATGTTATGTTATGGTTCTAAGATGACATGTAAACACTTACATGTTATTAAATACAATACATGCATTTATTATATAATAAATACACATGTAATAAATACATGTCATTAAATTCATATTATTATTATATATATATATCATACTATTAATAACCAACATAGTATAAAATTTAAATATCATACTATTAATAAAATAATTTTTTTCGAAGGAAACGAAATTTTGATGAAGGAAGGTCTAACCACCAGTAGTAATAATTCATATTTCATATGATATTTATGACATTTATTGTTATAATTTCTTTAAATATGTAAATTATGATATTCATATATATATATATATATTATAAAATGTTCTATTTTTATATAAAATATTATACTTATATAAAAAAACTTTAATTGAAATAAATTGAGATAGAGGTGTGAACTGAAACAATAGCCGGAACAATAGTTCAACTAAACAATAACATGAGTAGATTTCCTATGTTAGCAATTTTACTGGTTATACCTAGCCAAATAATTCGATAAAGTTGATTGCAGATCTATACGATTAAGTTAGATGTAGAACTGATTTATGTTTGTTGCCTGTTTTTAAGATGGTGCTATAATTTATGTTACATATACTAATTTAAATTAAATGAGATATAGAAGGTTCAGTTTTTGACTGAGCAAGAGACCATTTTGTTTCATTAACCGAATGAACAAAAAGTTTGAAATTGATCAGTTGCGGATGAATTATAAATGGCCAATTTTGACTGAAGGAGGAATCTAGCAAGTGATTCTGGAGAACAACTTAATTATGTTTGCGGTTAAATTATTAAGGATATGTTAGTTAATTATAATTTTATAAAATTTATAAGTTTAATATAAAATTTTAATGGTTTATTAATTTTATTTAAATTTTCAATTAATTTAAAGTCATACAATTTCTAAATATATAAATATTTAAATTTTTACACCATAATATATACTATATATTATTTTAAAATTATAATTCAATGATGTTGGTGAAAAACTTCCATCAATTAATCCAATTTTTCTAATTTGATTTTTAAGTTTTCAATTTTGCATTTTGTGTTGGTTCCATATTGTATTATTATTGAAGCTATATAGTAATATATATTGTTTTGAAATCATAATTTGATACTTAACTTACCATAACTTTTGGGAGTTTATGATTTCTTCTCATCTTAAAAATATAGGTATAATTTAAATTTTAGAAATCAAATTGGTTAGATGACTTTCAAAAAATATATATATAAAATTTAAATATTTAATATTTATATTTTTATCAAAATTATTGAAAGATAGTATAAACTTTGAATATTAAAATATGGATATAAAAAAAAATAAATTATTAAAAAAAAGGAAAGAAAATACATATGGGGAAATCTAACTACCAAAGTAATAACTTACTCATCTATATGTCATTTATTATTTTAATTTCCTTGAATATGTAAACTATGATATATATATATATATATATATATAAATAAAATGTTATGTTTTTTGTGTAATATGACTATGCTGTGAACTGAAATAATATTAAAAAAAATAGATTAAATAAATAATAACATGGAATAGTGATGAAACAATAGATATAAATTTTTTATAAAGATATAAAAGTAATAAATATCGTAAGCAATTTGATTAACACCACATTTATTTTTCAGTTATGTTTTTAATTTAATTAAAATAAAAAAATAATTTTATAGTAATTTTTACGGGGTTGCCTTATGTATATAGAAATAAATACATATACAATTTTTTTTACAAGATTTTTATTTTTACTTATATGTATATAGAAATATATATATATATATATATGTAAATATATATTAATTTTATAGTAATTTTTACGGGGTTGCCTTATCTCCGTAGGCTGCTTGTGACCGACCACAAAAATTTATGGGTTTATCGAACGAGTTAAAAAACTTGTTGTTAATATTTTTATTGTTCAATTTCAAGAAAAATGAACGATCAGGAATTGTTAGATCATGGACAAATTTTACGCTTAACAACATGCAAAACCTCGTGGATGTGGGTTGTAATTTTTAATTCTAATTTTAATTTTTTAAGAAGATTGAAATATTTAATAAAATAAATTGAAAATTTTATTGAAAAAAGACTTTTTGAGTGATATAACTCCTGAATTATAAATATATACTGATCTACTCCAAATTTTTGTTTAATTTTCTATATGCTCCAGATTGCTAAACGTCGTGGTACATTTCGTTGGATTGGGTGGAGGCTTATTTTGCAGCAAAACAATGGGAAGCATTGGTGGTTAGAAGCGAAATGTACCACATAGTCGCGCAAAATGCACCACATAGTTTCGTGGCATTTCAAGTAACTTAGATGGAATAGTTGGAGCGAAATTCAATTTTGAAAAGCCACAAAACTATGTGGTGCATTCGTGGCATTTCAAGTAACTTAGATGGAATAGTTGGAGCGAAATTCAATTTTGAAAAGCCACAAAACTATGTGGTGCATTTTGCTATGTTGTAACTTTGAATTTGGTACTAACTTTTTACAAATAGTTATATTTTTTTTTTTGTTGCAGTATATGTTTTTATTATACTATATGATATTTTTGTTATATTAAGTTTGAAATAATTTTTTAACTTGTTACTATTTAATTTTTTTTTTATTCATTTTATACTTTGAATTTAATTAACGTGAAAGTGATAATTGAAAAAAAGTTACATTTAAAATGTATTTTAATATATTTATTTTTCTTAATTATTATGTTGTATGATTGCTGAGATAAGATTTGAGCTGGATTTTAATATTTGAAAGTAGTATGGAAATGATTACAATAAGATAATATTCTTAATAGGTAACAATAATGATGAAGTTACAATGGACATAAGATGGATAGAAGTAGATTTCATGAAATAAGCTAATTTGGTGGGTAACTTATTTCTTCAAATAACGTTCCTTATTTGGAGATGTATTGCGAAAATGTCATTCCTGTCGACATAAACCACACCTTTTGGTTTGAGATTGCTCTTGCATATCCATTTCAGTTCGGATTCTTAATGTTTTAGGGCGACATTTTTCTGTTCTTTTTGTTGCCGGATTAGGGATTAATTTCGGTCCATAGTACGCAGGCCAACTGTCTTCGCTCCCAATGTGAGGAAAGTCCATGGCATAAGCACTTTTTAGACTTTCAATTTCATAGACATCTGCAATATATGCACCCCAATCTAAGTTTTGCGAAGCGATTGCTGGATAAGCATATTCACATGGGTATCTATGGATTTGAAACATTCCATAATAACATGTCCAATTATGAAGGTTGACGGTAAGTTGTTTTTGACTCCCACATGAGGTAGAGGGTAGGTATTAGATAGTTAAGAACTCTTGTATTCTTCGAGATGACAAATGACACGGATATGTCTTGCAAGCTTTTGGTTGTCTACCATTACCTTTATTAAGTGTTGAGACCAAAGGAATCTGCTGACAGCTTGAGTATCTACATCTACCCCTTTGCGATCAAACAATTCAGTAAGTCGATAATATGTTGACTTAACCAGTGCTGTTATTGGGAGATGGCGCGTATCTTTCAGCTCATTGTAAATCATTCGACAAGGTTTGTAGTCATCTATCCATATCTATGATTGTCATCATAAAATTGAGTCCATTTTTCTAACGGCACACGGTCCAATCATGTCTTCCTCTCTAGCTCTCCGGCGGCTATTCCATACCAATGGAGGAAATCTTTTTTAGTTGCGTCATATCCTTCATATAAGAAATATATGTAACAATGTGGTCTTAAAAGATATTATGTTATATAATGGACAGAAAGTACTAAATTTACCTGCATTTGACACTGCTTTTTGCAGTTGTATTTCCTTGAATGACTTGTGATAGTTGGATGCAAAATGTCGGATACAGTAATGGAGAGCATGTTGTGGCACCCATTCAATATCGGTAAGTGCTTTGGGAATAGAATCATGGCGGTTTGAAATAATATAGAGATTATCTTATACACACATATGTTGCCTGAGATTTTTAAGAAAGAACTCCCATAAACTATCATTCTCCGAATCAACATGTGCAAAAGCCAGAGGCAAGACATTGTTATTACCATCTTGAGTCACATAACTTAGAAGGGTGCCTTTATACCGTCCAAAAAGATGTGCACAATCGACTTGAACTATTGGTTTACAATAAGGGAAAGCTTTAATGCATGGTGGGAATGCCTAGAAAACTTGACCAAAATACATGAAAGAGTCGCAGACAGTGCCATTTGGAAAGTATGTTATATTGACCTCGTACATCAACAACTGTACCTGACATTACTTCTTTCATAGCAACTATCCAGCGAGACAATTGATTATAAGAAGCTTCCCAGTCTCCAAATAATTTCGTGATTGCCTTCTGCTTTGCAACCCAAGCTTTTCTATATGATGGCTGGTATTGATAACGTTGGTCGAAATCAGAGATTATTTGTGCAATGGTTGTTGCAGGATTGTCAGCTATTGTATGCATTATGATCAAGAAAATAAAGAGAATCTAATTTACGATGGTCTACTGTCATGGAAGCAGTATTACAGGTATGCGGTCCCTCATACCTTTTGATCTTCCAAAGATTATCATTCTTTCCTAATCTAGCTCAAACTTTCCACTTACAACTTGATGATTTCATCTTGCAAACACCAGCATATTTATGACCCTCTGAGTCCTTCACTAAGAAGTCGACATTTCGACGAATGCAGTAGTGTTTCAGAGCAAGAACCAAAGATTCTTTATCAGCAAAAGTCATACCAATGACTATTTCCGAATTAGGATTTTTCGGGTTATAGAATGGCACGTTGTTGTCATGTGCTTCAGCAGGTTCTTCATATAGATTAAGACGTGACATGAATGGCATTGTTGAATGCTGTCTTCTTAGTTGACCATGAGGTGTTCTGATATGTAGGTCTTCATTATCACTCTCATCGTTAAGCGATGGGGTATAATTGACATCGTCCTCCTCGTCCTCTAAAGCTTCATCATCGCAATGTCGTTTGTGGTGTACAAATTAAATTTCATAGTATTAATATAGAAACACATGTCATGTAAAAGAAATTGCTAACAGATGTTCATGAAAGGTTACCTGCTTGAACCCTTATAGTACATATTTCATTTCTAGCATTTCTGTATGAATTAGCAACAACTGGTCCCTTGTCTATAGCACGACAATGTAGGAGTGGTTCTTGGTGATTAGTGTACATCGTTTGTTGGCGAGAAGATACCTCACCCTGAATATATGTATTTGCCGACAATTCTGTTGTTGATGGACCGGCTCCAGAATGGCCAAGATGTCCAGTTTGACAATATTCGCCACCACCGTTAGTTTCAACCTCTTCGACCATGGCCTCTATATATTGAAGTAAGCAGACGACATATTATAAGCGTTGAACATTTTTGTAACGTCTTCATCACTCTGGATCTTCAAGGCAGTCGCTACCATACCTCCAGCTGTATTTCCTATCGGCATAACAATCCATGGATATGAGTTCCTAATTCATCTCTCGAACAAGAATGATAAAAATTGCACATCAATGGGTAGTCATCTGACATGAAATAAATCGATGGGCCCTACTTGACTATCCTTGCATTTTGGTAAATTAAAGTTGGACAACTCATATATGACAAGTTTTTTGAGTAAAATATTATATCATTATATGTTGTAAGTGTGAGTTTGCGAGAATCATTTATATTGCTTCAACTCCTCGGCACCGGGATCACTCCTGGGATACTTCTTAAAGCTGCATTGATAAAATAGAAAAAAAAAGACGACTTTCTTTTAAAAAGCAATATAAAAAATATTACATAAATTAGTGACATTATTTAGATGTACCTTCTAACCATCAGAAAACGCGGAGAGTAAGCAACAACACCTGCACGCAATGCTGGAATCCATAAATAGGCCCACGCCTCAAGAATCCATACGAAACCTCCAAGTATCTTGTACTTTGGAAAAACTGAGTGACACATGTATCTGTACATGTACGCTAGACATGCCGACCCCAACTATATAACCTAACAATGGTCAGATCCTCTAGCAACTGTATAAAAGAAATGGGAACATCTTTCGCCATCTTCAGACCATAAATTACACCTCCAAGAAGACGTAAGATGTGTACATGTACGCTAGACATGACCCCCACTATATAACCCAACAGTGGTCAGATCCTCTAGCAACTGTATAAAAGAAATGGGAACATCTTTCGCCGTCTTCCGGCCACAAATTACACCTCCAAGAAGACATAAGATGTATGCCGTGTTTGGCACTATCGAGTGTAGTCATCAGCATCATGTGGAAATACCATGAAATTTCGTCGTAGCCACGCTAGAGAGATCACAGTATTACCGTTCATACAAGCCACTGCATCCTGAGGAGTCAGACCTAAAAGTCTCTCTATTAACTAAACTGAGGTCACATGCTGTCCACCTACACTATATCCCCTAACCCGGCCGACAACCAGAAATCCATCTGTACGAACATAGCCGGCTCTGAGGGGCTGCCGGAGGTGCGACCGCCGAGAGCCTGGCATGGAGGGGGCCCCTCGGAGCCAAAGTGGGCATAATTGAAAAAAAAAATTAATTTGTGTTTTAATTTATGGTTTAAAAGTGAAGAATTAAATTTATTTTATTGTTATTTATTGGATGTTTGTGGAGAATTAGAATTAGGAAAGTTTAGAGATAATTGAGAATGTGAAAAGTTTAGAGATAGAATCTTTTATAAATTCTATTTATCTCATTCGAAAAGAAGTGAATTATATAGCAAATAGGTTTTCTTCTTCTGCATTCATATATATTAAAAGAAATAGAGTCTTTCACCATTAATGCAGACAAAGTTCCAGTCCATGCTTCCAGTCTTTCAACAGCTGCCGCCTGTCGCTGCCATCTTTTCCGGTAATCTCTTATTTCCTCCTGTTCCACTCATCTTTTCTCTTTATTCCTCCTGCTCCATTACTTTTTTCTCTTTAGTTTTTTTTTTCAAATTTTGTTGTATTAAATTAGGTTTAAATAATTAAAATTTTAATTTGTGATTATATGATATAATAAAATTATAAATTATAGATTTGTTGTTTCTATGTGTTGTATTTGTATAATATTTTTTAAAAATAAATTAAGAATTAAAATTTTATTTATTCATTAGGAGTTATTTGTATTTGTATTATTTATTTATTAATCTAATTATTTTTAAATTTGAGTGTTTCAAACTTATACTAATTTGAATTTAAATTTAAAATATAGTTATTTGTATTGTATTTTATATTATTAAGTTGATTGTTATTTTAATATTAAGTAATTATTATATTTGATTTAGTATTATTAATTTTAATTTTTATTTAATTCTTAATTGATGTGTGTTAATATGTATTTATAATTTGTATTGAATGTGTATGTCATAATTTAGGTGTCGTAATGCCGCCTAAACATTTGTCGGGTGCCCAAAAAAGGAAAAGAAAAAGACAAGAGGAACAATTTATTGAATCACAAAGGGGTGCTTTAGATAAGTTTTTTTCATCTTCTAGCAATACTAATGTCAATGAAGATCAAGAGGAACAACCTTCTCAAGAGCATGAAACTAATTTAAATGTAGAAGTTGAGGTCAATGAAGAGGTTGAAAATCCAAATGGTGATGAACAAGAAGATTTTCTTTTATCTATCTTTGATCCTAGAACATGGGATAATCTTGACAATAAGAAAAGGGACATGTTAATTGAAAAAGGTCCAGTGAGAGAATGGAATCTGGAGTTTCCTAAGGATGGTATTGGTAGACATTTTTCATATGCCTTTTATTCCCGAAAGTTAACTAATGGTGAGGTTGTTGATAGAAGGTGGTTGGTTTACTCTAAACATGTGGACAAAGTATATTGCTTTTGTTGCAAGTTGTTCAAATCAAATCAAAATAAGTCTTTGTTCGCATCTGATGGAGTGAGGGATTGGAGGCATCTTAATAACAAACTCAAAGAACATGAGAGCAGTGTTGAGCATTTAACAAACATGAATACATGGAATGAACTTAGGTTGAGGTTGAGCAAAAATAAAACAATTGATGATGCTATGCAGCGGGAGATTGCAAAGGAAAAAGAGCGATGGAGACAGGTTTTGGTAAGAATAGTTGCTGCCGTGAAGTTTCTAGCAAAACATAATTTGGCCTTTCGAGGATCAAATGAGAAGTTGTATCAAGTTAGCAATGGTAATTTTCTTGGCATAATTGAAATGATTGCTGAATTTGATCCCGTGATGCAAGAACACATTAGGCGCATCCAAAATAATGAAATTCATCATCATTATCTTGGCCATAATATTCAGAATGAGTTAGTTTCTCTTCTTGCTGATGCTGGGAAAAGTTTTATCTTAAGGATCATAAAGGATGCCAAGTATTTCTCTATTATTTTGGATTGTACCCCCGATGTCAGTCATGAAGAACAAATGACTCTAATCGTGCGTTGTGTCAATATGTCAAGTAACACTCCGAGAGTGGAGGAGTTTTTCATAGAGTTCTTGAAGGTTGATGACACATCAGTCTCAGGACTTTTCAATGTACTGATTGATACATTGGGCTCTCTTGATATGGAAGTTGTTAATGTGAGAGGTCAAGGTTATGACAATGGTTCTAATATGAAGGGGAAACACCAAGGCGTCCAGAAGCATTTGCTAGAAATTAACCCCAAAGCATTATATATGCCATGTGCATGTCATAGTTTGAATCTCACTCTTTGTGACATGGCGAAATCTTGCACACAAGCTCTTTCATTCTTTGGTGTTATACAACGAATATATGCACTATTTTCACGTTCTACTAAAAGGTGGAATATTTTGCTTGACAAAGTTCCAAAATTGACTGTGAAACCTTTATCCAGTACTCGTTGGGAGAGTCGAATAAAGAGTGTGCAACCTATCAGGCATCAAACTCCTCAAATAAGATCTGCTTTACAGGAAGTGGAGAGGGTTTCTACTGATAACCCAGCAGCAGTAAGTGATGCTCAATCTTTAGTCAAAACACTTGAAAGTTTTGAATTTTTTGTGGGTATGGTTATTTGGCATGATATTCTATTCTCTGTGGATATGGTGAGCAAAAAGTTGCAATCTAAGATTGTGTCCATAGATGCTACTCTTAAGCAAATTGAAGGGGTCATCTCCTATTTTCAGAAGTACAGAAATGAGAACTTTGATTCTAGCATTGAGATTGCAAAATCCATTGCTTCTAATATGGGTATAGAGCCAAAATTTGCGACAAAACGTCAAGGTAAAAGGAAGAAGCATTTTGATGAAATCAATGATCAAGATGAAGATACAGAACTATCAGCTATGGAATCCTTCAAAGTTAATTACTTTCTAGTGATCGTTGACACAACAATTGCTTCATTATCTAGTCGATTTGAACAATTGAAGACATTTGAAAAGGTGTTTGGTTTCTTGTTCAACTCAAAAAATCTGAAACCCTTGGATAATAATGATCTACGGAAATGTTGCATTACATTTGCAGATGCTTTTTCTCATGATAATACATGTGATGTTGATCTGGATGATTTTTTCTCTGAATAAAGGTGTTGCAAGCAACCTTGCCGAATGATTTGATGACAGCGCTTGAGATTTTTCAGTTTGTCACAGCCATTAATTGCTATCCAAATGTCTCTATTGCATATCGGATCCTCTTAACTGTACATGTGACTGTAGCATCAGCTGAAAGAAGTTTCTCAAAATTGAAACTACTAAAGAACTGTTTGAGGTCAACAATGTTGCAGGATAGATTGAATGGCTTGGCTATGTGCTGCATTGACAAAGATGTCTTGGACAATATTGATCTTGAGATTGTTCTTAATGATTTTGCATTAAGTAATGCCCGAAGAAACTTTTTTGTGAAGCACTAAAACTGGATTAATTTGATGTAACTGGACTAATTTTATATTATTGCTCTTTTGATTTGTAGTATCGAATTTGTTTATTTTATGGATCATCATGTTAATTTATAGTATTAAATACTAGTACTCATATCAACTCTATTGATCGTCATATTAAAAATGAAAAAAAAAATAATTTAAAGGGGCCCACTATGGCATATTTGCCCGGGGCCTTCAAAACTATAGAGACGGTACTGTGTACGAAGTCCAGTAAGTAACGCGATATCCTCAAGAGTGACGGTGCATTCCCCCAAGGAAAAATAAATGTATGAGTCTCTGGACGCCAATGTTCACATAAAGCGGTAACTAAAGCTCTATCACTATCCCAGGGTCATATGGAAGCTACATGGTCGAAGCTAGTCATCTATAGATACTGTAAAAGATGACTGGGTAGTTTCTCGACACTAATGTATCGAGGTACAATGGTATGCATATCATTCTCGGTCTATATTAAAGATATAACCAAATTAGTAAAATTATTATAATTATTCCTAATCTATAAATAATGTAATCAAAATTTTATCAAAATCACAATATTACCTAACTATATAATTACATATTTATTTTTAATATATCAAGCAAATATAATTTTACCCATTAAAATAATTATTTAAATAGACATAATACAATTTAAAACATACATAAAAAAGTTTAATATTAACTCTAATATCTTAATTAATAATCTTACGTAATAGAATTTAATTTATATTATCATTAAAATCATATTATTATTTAAATACTAATTAATAACTAAATAAATATAAAATTATTCTATCGTCTTGAATGATCCGGTCCGAAATATGTCGATTTCAAAACTTCCAAATTCGATCGAAATAATCGCCTATCTACATAATTAATAAATAATTGATTAGTATACTAGTTAGTTAATATAAATTAATTAATTAACAATCAAATGATTTTATCAGAGAAAAAATTATAAAGAGAAAAACAATTTTAGAGAGAAGGGGAGAAATAAAATGTTCACTCTTGATTGTGGATCCTCCCATGTATTTATAACAAAACGCTGTTGATTATGCAGGAACGATACCCCATGTTTTGATTTTACACCGAAACGCACAACTGTGTTTTATTTTATTTTATTTTATTTTATTTTTTATTTACATTTTCCAGCAAGTATGATGCTGACTCAGCATTCTTCCAATAAAATACACCTCGTTACTTTTCTTAAAATGATCTGTTTCATTTTGCCGGTGCCAAATCGAAACGTCTAACTCCGTTCTGTGGTAAAATAGTGACTCGCTAGATCCAAACTATTTCAACAAAATGGTTCTTTTTGTTTTAAAAATTAGAGCACATTGAAAATTAATGAACCAATGAACAAATCAGTAATTAATTAATTTGGCTGAATTATATAACCGAAAAATCCGAAATTTTCGGAATATGATAAACACTCTGATTATGTCACGGTTGATGTAAGAATGACGTTATCAAACATAATAAAAATATTAAAAAGAAAAATGGAATAAAATAATTAAGCAAAAGGAGAACAATAATTACCATGGACCCAACGATGATTTCTCAACGAAGAAGTTAGAGGTCAGGAAGTGCAGATAGACAGGTAGGCCCAACAAGGGACCCACTAAAACACAAGGTCCGAAAACTTTAGGTGGCTTCGCTTTTATAGGGAAAGAAAGCCCATTTAGAAAGAGAGTTGATGCTTCTTGTCGTCCTAATAGGCCCATTTCGGGCCCACAAATCGCCTCCAACTACTCCTAATTCCATTCCCCCACTAGTACCCATCTCAATCAAACGCACATGTAATCCAAAGTTAGTAGAATAGAACCAAACAATAATTTATCGGAAGAATAATGAAACACCACTAGTAGTGTAACCACAGGTACTGATGTGCTTGGAGAAACTTGATTAGCGATTGACTTGAAAAGTCTGATTAATATGATAAGTATATGGACAATGTGGTTCCAATGAAGTGAGTCACGTAGTTGACATGTAAATGTGAATGGTCGGTCGCACGTGATAATATTTTAACAGACTAAGCCCGTCTCTCTCTCTCTCTCTCTCTGGGTTTCTTTCGTTCGTCTTCTAGCGGTTTGGACTCCACCGAGGCCATAAAGTACGAGATGTCCAAACAATATCTCATTCGTTTTATTTCAGTTCCTCCCATATTATTACCAGTAGGGTGGGGAAGACAACTTAAATAGGAGAATTTCAGTATGTACTTAATTTTTTTAATGATTAAATTAAAATTGGCGGTGTGAATCAATGAAAAGAAATTAAATATTTATGTATTTTTATTATTGGGTATTGTTATTACTCATCTAACAATTTATTCGAAATCACTTTTTAATATGAAATTATTATTTTTATTTTAAATTTAAATATTTAAATTAATTTATTTTATTAACATATTTATATTTTATTTAATTTTATTTTTATTTTAAAAAATTATTTATCTTATTATTATTTTAATTTTTTATATATTTATATTTTATTTCATTATTCTTATATTATAATTTTATTTTTTTATATTTAGTTTTCTTCTTCTCTTAGACTTTTATTTTATTTTATTCTTTGATTCTATTATAATTTAATTTTTTTTTCACTTAAGATTTTAACTTAGAATAATAGGTTGTTATGAATTTAATTATTATGGATAATTTAGGAAATTCCACCATATTTAATGTTACATCAAATAATTGTTATGTTGAAATTAGTCATCCTATAATTAAATTATAAATTATTATTATTATTTTATTTACAAGAGTAGTACTAATATGGAATTTTCATTTAAAATTGTATTAATTAATTATGATATTATTTATGTTGTGTTTTCATAAGGTCTATTATTATTATTATTATTATTATTATTATTATTATTATTATTATTATTATTATTTATTTTCTTTTCTTTTAAATGCTCAATTTATTTACAATGCAATTTCGTCTCGGAACGGCTCGCCGGTTCAAATTCTGTAATACTAATCTTAAATAGGTGGTGATGCAAAGCTCCTTTAGTTGCAGGGCACTTTCTTCGTGCCTGACTGTTAAAGTTGATTTCTTGGATAATAGATCTAAAATTTCTTTTGAGATGACGATTGATATTTTATATTTGTGGTGGGTGTTTATTCGATAATCATGGTCAGTCCATTTAGAGCATTTCGAATGGAATGTGAATTTATTGGTTTGTACGTCAACGTGAACGTTCTGAATTTTTTATTTAAGAAGTCCACTGCAATGACAATGTGAATTTACAATGTGCTAGTGACGTGGCAGGAAAAATAATAGAGGGTGTGGAGTAGAACTTCTATTTTCCACGTCCTAGTTGACGGTGTCAATCAACAATTTTAATATTTTAAAATTATAATTACCATATTTTTATTTAAATTATAAATTAAAAAGGAAATAGAAGTTTAATTCTAATGGATTATAAATTAGAAAAATTCGAATAGACAATAACCACTGTAGGCGATTTTTTTTCCTCCAGAAATATTATTTTCAACACGTCATTATCTACACCCTCTATTTATCATGCCAAGATTGCCTCAATTCACTAAACCATTGGAGATGCTCTTAGATTTGACCCCTAACCTTGTTTATAGGATTTAGTAGCGAATTTTTCGGGATTACTTGTTAGGATAATCAAATTCTGGTAATCTCTTTTTTTGGATTTCGCTGGCAGGTGAGATAATTACAACTATCATGATATCTGGAAGATTATGATGACTTGACAATAGTTGTACACCCTAAAGGCCCATAGTATAACTTGATAGGGGCCGCAATCGTACGAAATTAGAATTGCGCTGAGATGATGAATTTGATTAATAAAAATTTTGGATATTTGCATTTTTTAGGGAGAACTTGAATTTTTTGGATTTGGTTGAAATGGACGGTAGATGTTAAAAAACAATTTCCGAAAATTTGGAGTGTTTGGATCCGTTTTTCTAATCTTACAAATAAAACTAAAAGAAATGGATGGCTAAAATGTATTTTGATTTCCAATGAAGGGATAAAATTTTGTAGTGCGTATTGGTTTAAAGAAAATTATAGATATGATGTTAATTTATAGTAGAACTCGTCATGATAAAAATAATTAAAAAAATAATACTAATAACCTATCAAATAATAATCACGCGATCACATTCATGTATCATAAACAACATAGTGGAAACAAAAAAAAAATACAATTGCACGACAAGTTATGAATTTAAGACCTGTGAAGGTTCGGATTAACACTTGATAATTATCTGTCTTCGCGACTCCAGATTAAAGGTGTTGCTCAGTTAGAATCACCACCCTCTATTGCATCACACATGAACGTTGGGATCATGTCAACTGCTAAACTAACAAACTAAGATTTTAGAGAGTTTTAGGGTTTCTCAAAAACCTTATTTTTCTTGGATAAGTTTCTAACAACCTTATTGCTATTTTATACAGTATCACTGACTAGAAACCTAACCCGTTCACTTACGATTTGATTATGGGATCCAATAGGCTGCTATTTGGTCGTCGACCCAATACACTATTAAAGCTTACTGATTATAATTAGTCTCTAGCAAGAAATTATAACTTACCAAATAATTTAAATTAATTGTACCTATTGATAGTCTACATTATAATCATTTTATTTCATGATGTCTTATTTGGACATATGATATGTTACACATCAATCATATCTTGTCTAAATATTATTTTCGATCCCTAAGTAAATTGATAAGTCAAACGATATTAATAACCCTTTATTATTCATTTTAGCATGGCCATGCATTTTCGTTGTTTTACCTAATCGAGTGGCCTAATAGATATTTCTCTCTGTCGAGAGGAATAAGTTTCATCTCGTATAATCACTCCCATTGTATAAGCCATATAAGTCCAATTATTACCTTTATGGTTATCTGGTTAAAGATAACATTTGATTATAGTAAAACATAATAATCATTATGTAGGAATTGTTACATACTTAGGTCTAAAAATTCAATAGTCTTAACTATTGCGAGATTTACTAAAGACGTCACCATGTAGTAATGTGCATCCAGTATTTATTCTCCAACAAATGACTACTAATCTGAAATGTACCATACCACATAATTATCAATCAAACTTGTATTATCTATACATCATAGAATAACTAGGGACATATTATAATATGTGCAACATGCTATATAATGATAATAATAACACTTATAATAACATATTTATCCTTTATAAAATGTAACTAAACAAATAAGGTTCATATGGGCATAAAGCATAATTACTAACATAACAAATCTAAAGCGGTTGAATTTATCCCAATAGTTGAAAAATTAAAGAGATGTGAAGGATAATAAATTATATTAATTATAAAGTGTTCACAAATATCAATCCCTACCACATTTATCTAATTCTTTTAATTTTAAATAGATTAAAATAAAAATGAAAATACGCAAAATTAGACTTTATAAACTTTTTTCTTTTAATTTTAGACTATTTTTTTTTCACTTTTAGATTTTTTTATAAAAAAATTGTAAAATTAAACTTTTGAAAAAAAGAATTACAAAAATGAGCTTCTTAGTGGACTGAGAAGCATCAGACTGAGGAGTAGCGAAATATAACTGCTTCTCGGTGTCATGTTTCTCGGTCCGGGAAGCAAAACAGTGGGAAGCAGTTATATTTTGCTGCTTTCCGCTGTATTTTTTTCCCGGTCTGATTCGCTCGGGAAGCAAATCAAAACCGGAAAGCAGGGGTATTATCGTCAGTTTGGTCTATTTTAGCAAAAACTTTTGAAAAAATTTTAATTTTGGTCTAAAAATTTAACTTTTTTTAATAAAAAGTTTAAAAATGCAACAAACCCTTAAAAAAATTCACAATAGTAATAATGTAAGATAATAAATTGAAATTTAGAAATTTAATTCAATATATAAATTACACATATTTTAATTTAAAATATAAAATTAAGGGTCATTTGCACTTTTGAACTTTTTTATTAAAAAAATTATATTTTTAGACCAACATTAAAATTTTTACAAAACTAAACTTTTAAAATTTTTTTTTGCAAAAATAGACCCAAATGACCATCTTACCCTTCGATATTAAAAAAAATATACACAGCAGTTTCCCGGTATTACATACCAGGAAATAGACAAAATTGAAGTTTAGTTTCCTGGTGTGTAATACCGGGAAGTAAAAAATCATTTCCTGGTATTACACTCCAGGAAACTGACTTTAATTTTTGCCTGTTTCCTGGTGTGTAATACCGGGAAATGATTTTTTCATTTCCTGGTATTACACACCAGGAAACAGGCAAAAATCAAAGTCAATTTCCTGGTGTGTAATACCCGGAAATGATTTTTTACTTCCCGGTATTACTCACCGGGAAATTGACAAAATTTTGCCTGCTTCCCGGTAGTACATACCGGGAAGCTCATTTTTTGTAATTTTTTTAAAAGTTTATTTTTGTATTTTTTTTGTAAAAAAGTTTAAAAGTGAAACATTTTTAGGGTTGATCTAAAACTAAAATAAAAAAGTTGATAAGGTCTAATTTTGCGAATTTTCACTAAAATTAAAGCACAGATAAATCAGCATCATGACAAATGGTGAGACTTAATACATTAAAAAATAAATAAGAGTAAATTACACTGACACCCTTGGACCAGTGCCAACTTCAGCCAGATGAAAAGTTACTAGAGATCCACAACCAGACCCTTTTACCTAAAGTTGATTGTTTGACCATCGTTAAATTACTATTCACATGACATGGTTTAGGGGCAAAATTGAAAATGCACTATGTAGCCTCTAGAAATTCATTTTAGTTAATATCACATTAAATGAGCATAGGTTAATGAGAAGGAAAAAACAGATGAACAGGAAAATGTGTAGGGAATATAAAGCTATCAGAAGCCCATTATGTTGTATTATTACCAGACCAATTTGAATATTTCTCTACCTAATCTAACAAAATAAAAAATTCTAAGGATTCAGAATCTAAAAATAAGAAGACGAAATGACAAGTAAAAGTGTGATGTTGTTTACTGATCGACAAGAGAATATCCAACAATTTAAAGGTGAGTGAGTTTTGTAGTTTGGTTAATGCAAATAGTGATCTTTACTCTGTTTTCGACTTTTGTCTTAGGCATGGTTAGAGTTGTTTATGTTTTGTTTGTATGGAGATTTGGGGGTGTGGCCAGTGAATTCGATTGTCTATTTCCTTGTTTTGTTAAGATGGTCTTAGTGTTCTTGTTGTTTTGTGTTGGTTCTAAGGTTGGTATGAGTGATGGGGTTACACGTAGTTACTTTGTTAAAATAAACTTCACTCACCTTTATAAACTAATTGATTTCGGTTATGTATAGGTATGCTCACTAGTACTCCCATTTGCACTAACTGAGGTGTTGAGGACAAATACAGAGTAATAGGCACGATTTGCTGTAAAAGAAGTGTTTAGGGTTTTGCTTTTGAGGAATTTAGTATTCGATTTAGTCCTGAGGTTGTGGGATGTTTATTTTCGTTTTAGTATTGTGGTTGTTTGATTGTAAATATATGTGTTATGTATAAGCCATGACAATGTTTATTATTTTATTGTGTTTGTTTGTCTAATATTTTGGAATGATAGTTGTAAGGTTAAGAATGATGATATGTTTTATTGCTTTGTAGATTTCTGTTAAACATATCTTCTCGATATATTTTATTGATTTGAATTGCTTTCTGTGCTGATTTGGTTCTGGAATTTTTATTATATTATTTAAATATTGATTGGTGATAGAGTTTCATTCTTATGTGGTGGTATGTGCTAGTATAGATGTGAATGTGCTATTCATGGTCTTGAATGTCTGCAAGACAATTGGTGTTATTGTTTTCGTTTTTTTGTAGGTTTAAGATTTGAAACGTAGTTAGGATGCGGCTTGTTTGACTTGGTGTTGTTATTTTCATTGCTTCGTTTTTCGGTTGTAATGAATTAAGTGGTACATATTATTTTTTATTCATTTTACACTTGTGGATGTGGTTATTGGTAATTCAATTTATATTCTAAATTGTTTAAGTGGTACATGTTGCTGTTTGTGGTTGTTAATTAATAACTTGTTCAAAATGTAGTGATGTCTTCATATGTTTGTATTCTGGACTTAAATCATTTCACATTTATTATAGCTCTACAGTTTTTCCCCTGATATTATTGGAACACATTAAACAATAATGTTCAAATCATACTCTGTATTGTAGGTTTAATTTGGGATATCTGATGGAATTTTTGTGGATAGTGATGGCATTAAACTGGTTATGTAGCCTTCAAAACACATCTATTGGTTTTTGGTAGGTGTATTTTGCTATAATTTTCTATGTTAGGAACAATTAAATTTCATCATTGTGATGCTACTCTTTTTTTGTTTCTATATAGCTTGATCTCCTTTTGGATTAAAGCTACTGCAATGTTGTGTTTTGAATACTACATAGGCTTTGAGATGATATTACTGGATGTTTATGTTTTCTGAACTATTGCCAATGAATGATAATGTTTATTGTCTTCTATAGTTGCTGAACCACCATAAGTACATACATTGTTACTTCTTATTACATTGTCGATTGTTTTCTTACATTCCATCATGCCTACCAAACCAGAATAGTACAACTAGTAATACTAAGGCCTAGTTTGTTTTGCAGGATCGGATAAGGTTCGGATTGGATTATTTCAAGTGATTGGATTGAATTGCGTAAGGATAGGTTAAATATATCCTATATCATGTTTGGTATCATATGAGATTGGAGAAAATTAAATGTATAAAAAAAATAAATTTTTTTATATTATATATTTTTCATAAAGTTAATTATTTAAAATAAAATAAATTATTTTTAATTAACCCACCAACTTAACTTATTTAATTTATTTTTGGAGAGAGATGAGTGGAGTGAAGTGATGTGTTTAATTTAACCCACCATTTCATTGGTTTAAATTTAACCCATTGGAGTGGGTTAAATAAGAAAAGTGGGATAAAATAGTGAAATGTTAAAAGTGAGTAGGTAGTTAACAAACATGGGTTTGGATAAAAAATAATCCTAACCTAGTCCAAACCCATCAAACAAACTAGGCCTAAAAGATTAGAATAGCTACTAAATACGTCATATTTGTTGCTTGTCTAGATTCCATCAACCTAAATATAGTATCGTGTATTCTATTTAGTTTAATTCCATTAAAGTTATTGATTGAACATGAAATTAACATTATTTATGCACTATTTTATTTATTATTTTTTTGACTTTGTTGAAGATTTATTACTAATTTTCTCTATTTTTATAATTATTGAGAGTTTGGAGGCAATTGTAAAATAATAAAGATTTTTTGGGACTTGATGGAGAAATTGTCAAGATTAGTCAAAGAAGATCATGTCAATGGAGTTTTATCAAACTCATTTTATTTTTGATTTCTCAAATTTAAATTGTAAATCTAAACGATTAAGATTTTATTAGAGATGTTAGGAATCCGTTTTAGTTTCTTCAGACTTTTTTCTGGAGTATTTATTTTATGTAGGGAACGATTGTAGGGGTCCTCCTGATTCTTAGTTTTTGATTGGAATTGAATAAACACTTGCAATTTTTATTCTCTCACACGATCAATTTATTTAGAGCCAATGATGTTCGCCACGCCCATGAGGAGTTAAACGAACCTCATCCAGCTAAGTCGTATTTAATTATTTGTGTTGTGAGAATTGTTTTGGCATGTTATGTTGTTTAATATTTATGTATTCTCTATGAGCATGGTTAAATGCACATGTTATTCTAATTAGTTAATTAAGTGCGCAATTGATTGATTAATTAGGATTAACACATTGCACGTCAAATAGCTCGTAGTTAATTTGACCTAGGTAGTGTTGAGATTGCATAATCATAATTCAAGAACTGTCGTACTAATTCAATTGGTTATGATCACGAGTCTTTTCTAGTTCTTAATGCGATCTACGTTAGATCAGTGATTGATTCAAATGGTCGTACCCGGTCAGTCTATTAAGGAAATGATTGGTTATTAGGCACGTTGTCAATAGCTATAACTGTGACTACTAAACGGCATAGATATTTTAAGTTTCAATGATCAATACTTAATTCAAATAAATCGACTTAGCTGGATGTTCAAATATAATTGATTTTTAATCTTCGATTTAGTTTTAGTTTGAATATTCGTATATTCTCGAACCCCCATTTAATTTGATTTGGTTATTACAATTACATTGGTTAATTGTTGTTCTCTGTGGATCGATCCTGTTTGTTACAATTTTATTATTTTTACAGGTTAATTAAATATTGACGGATTCGACACCCATCAGCTATTAACATGAATCAATCTTTCCAAGTTACCTTAAATGTTGATAATGTGGTCTTGAATGACCTTTTGGATATTGTAGCTTTTCATGTTTGTAACATAACATGATTTCTTGATTTGGGAGGAGACCAAAATAAAAAATACCCACATTTCTTGTTACTATCTTCATTTGCACATGAGAAATACAACTTATTTGGATTCGCAGGTGATTATGAAACTCGAATTGCAACTCTTCTTCGAAAATAACATATTTTATTTTTGAATTTGATTTTACCACCACCATTACGCTGTATTGCTACAACTATTTGAACCCTCCATGGATTTGTTGCTACTTCACTAGATTTTGTTAGTCTCAAATTTCCTAACCTAATCTTATTTATTATGCACCTCAAAATCAAAAAGTGATCGTTGGTAGCCAACAATCATAAGCTCAATTTTTTTGAAAAATAAAAAATAGAAAATACAACATCAATTATCAGTAACTTTTTTGCACGATGTATAAGAAAAATAAAAAAATGTAATGTCCGGCCCCCGCCCCCGGATGACCCGAGGCGCGGTGGCAGGGTGCCACCTTGTCACATAACCGGTCTTAAGCGACACTTCCCAGAAGGTCACCAATCCCAAGATTGCTCCAAGTCAACCACGCTTAACTTGAGAGTTCTCAAGTTCTAGGCTCCCGAAAGATAATGTGCACATTGGTGATATGGGTAGCAATTCAAGACCTTTTAACTTTTTCTCAATATGGGGTGTTACAATCCACTCCTCTTAGGAAACAATGCCCTCACTATGCCCACAATCTTCCCAAAATCTTTACCCCCGTTAGACGATTATCCTAGGCTCTTCCGTCCATAGGCGCACCTCACGGTTGCAGGTTGCTCTGATACCATTTATAACGTCCGACCCCACCCCCGGATGACCCGAGGCACGGTGGCAGGGCACCACCTTATCAGATAACCGATCTTAAGGCTGACCACTAGTCCCATAGACCACCATTACGCTTTTCAACATACTTTATCCTCACTTGCTTTACGAAAAAACTTCCCGAGAGGTCACCCATTCCAAGATTGTTTCAAGTCAAGTACGCTTAATTTTGGAGTTCTCAAGTTCTGGGATTCTGAAAAATAATGTGCAAATTAGTTATATGGGTAGCAATTCAAGACCTTTTAACATTTTCTCAATATGGGGTGTTACAGAAAATACACATAATCATTAAAAATAGACAAACTATAATGTCCTTAAATGGGACCCACATGGTGGTTTGGTAAGGATAATTGCGTAATTACAAAATAATTACAACAAGTCAAAAATTTCAATAACAAATTTAACGGTAGTAAAACGGTCTGATTGTGGATTTCTAATAACTTGTAAACTGGATGTAATCATCCAATGATTCAATAAGTATCAGTGTAATTTAATAATAATAATAATAATAAAGAATAAATTATCGTACATGCTCTGGGAGGTGGTGTTCCAACGACATGAAGTCTCGATGCTTATTAACGTCATCTCCTCGTACGGCTCCAACGCTGCTCTAACCATGCGAAGTTTGTGTGCGAGGTGCATCATATATATATATATATATATATATATATATGTTGTGTGTGTGGATAATAGCACTTTAAAACTTGGAATTAAGTAAATGAGCCTCCAAGCTTTTAGTTAAGTTAATAATTCTTCCAAACTTTAGATTTCATTAAGTGGCCCTTTTGTGACCATTTTACCCTATTTATTTAAAAAAATAGATATGTTAAAATAAGAAAATGGAAGAAATTGTAGAATAACTAAAGAACCCCTCACTTGCACTATTATATTACCATAATACCCATATATAAATGAGTTTTTTCAAACCCACTTCACATGGACCAAAACCGTATTTGGTTGCCTTCCACCATTTCACTTGTTCACAAAATTGACACTACTTCCTTACTTCCATTGAAGATTGCCATCAAGCTTAAGAATTAAAATATTGAGGTTAGTATCTAACCACATCAAGGTTTAATTTTTAATAGTAGCAATGGTTTGGATTGTAATGTTATGTGTAGGGTTTATATAGATGGAAATGGGTTTTACAGAAATGAGTTTGCAATTAATGAAATGTTGTTTGGGGTTTGTTGTTTATAGTCAAAGAATAGGTAATTATGTATTCCACTAGTTAGTTATTATGTTGTTTTGCAATATTTGATAATTTAATGTAAATGTGGTAGGAATAGATTGGTTGTGTTTTGATTGATTTGGGGTTTTATAGATTAGTCACCACAAATGATACTGTGTTTTAGGTTTTGTTCTTCATTGATATATACGCATAGATTAAGCTTTCAATTTGTGATATAATGGTGTATTTATAGTGCTTGTGTAAAGTGGATTTAAGATATGATGTGTAGATGAAATGATATGTATCATTTTGTGAGGATTCGGATACTTAGTGCATTTGGTGACAATATTGTTTGGTATGTTACTGTAGATTGTCGTAGTAGTGTTTGATTATTGATATCTTTAGTTTTATATTTGTAGGATTTGAAGTGATTAATAAATGGGTTCTATTGGAGTTATGTTTTGTTATGATGGAGTTTTGGGATAACAGCAATTATAAGGGTTGTATTATATCCAGTGCAATATGTAGAAAGGATGTGACCTTGAAAGAAATAATGAATCAAGCCGCAACTAAAAGGAGTATTGATATGAATAGGTTTGATGTGCGACTATATACTCTTGTTAATAGTCGGGGCGTAAGAAATACTAGGATGGAAATAAATGATGAGTATTGTATGGGTTATGTGATGTCTCACGAGCCTATTGAAATATTCGTAGAAGTTGTGGAAAAGAATGTTGAAGAAGTAGGTATGATAAAGGTGAATGATCCCAATTGAAACGTCTTGGGTGGAGGACTTACGAAGGGTGAGGGAAATAACATTAATATGGAGATAAATATAAACAATGTAGTAGAATTTTGCGATGATGACGATGTCTGGGCGATGAACCAAGCCCAGTTGTTAGATGGTGAGGACGATTCATTTGCGCGATTTAATTGTGGTGATGATGTTGATAGGGACAATGGTACGGTAAATTATGGTGACGATGGATCAAGCGATTCCGAGGGCATAGGAAGTGATGTTGAGGATAGGGATATTAATGTAGGTGGAGAGAGTGGGGAGAGTGAAAGAATGGGTAATCACCTAGTTTGGGAGCTTGCACTTAACAATCAATATGGTTTTGCTGAGCCCAGTGTATATGTGCTATCTAACTCGTATCAAAGATATGGTTTAATATAGGGTACTCTATTTAAAAATAAGGAAGATTTGAATCTTGCTCTAGGTAGGTATACACTTGAGAATAAACTATCCCTCCATGTGCTACGGTCAAATAAAAAGATATATGAAGTGTATCGCACAGAGAAGTATAAAAGTTATAAATTTGAATTTAAAGTTAGGAAACCCAGTGTAGATTCTCCATTGTGGTATGTGACTCATTTTAATCATGAATGTACATGTCTTTGTGATCCGGATAGAGTGGAGAGAATGATGGTGATTGCCAGGGTAATCGGTTCATTTTTTTTATCACATGTGGCAGAATCAAAATTCAGTGCAGAAACCATATTGAGCGAGGTACGAGCCAGATGGGCCGTCAACTTACTATATAGCAAAGTTTGGAGAATGTTAAAGTATCCACAATCCACTACTTATGGTAGTTTTGGGACTCCTGGAAGTATATTTCTTCATGCCTACATATGGTGAAATTGACAAACCAGGGTACGGTTACAGTCCTCTGTACCAATAGGGAAGGAAATTTTATGTACTCCTTCCTTGCCTTGGGACAATGCATAGCAGGTTTTAAAAGTTATATTCGACTGGTGCTTGCTATGGATGCAACATAGTTGAAGGGGGAGATTAATGGTGTAATATTCACGGCGATAGGCCTTGACGATTCTGACGGTATATATCCGGTCGCATTTGGTTTTGAACCAAAAGAAAATGTGGCAGGTTGGACATGGTTTCTCAAAAAATTGTGTGTGGCAATTGGTGCTTCGGATGATCTTCTCCTAGTTACCGATAGGGGTAAGAGCATTGGTCCGGCCATGAAAGAAGTGTTTCCAGATGTTCCATATGTAAATTATTATTTTCGTTTGAAGAATAATCTTGGGTAAAGGAATGAACTATGTGAGGGAGTTTCTATGGAATGCGACTTACTCTTATAAGAAAAATGAGTGTTCTAATTTATTAGAAATTCTTGGAACAGTTTGTGCAAAGATGCATGCCAAACTAGTTAAGCTTGGTAAGAAAAAATGGTCTCGTGCATTTAGTCCACGGAAATGGTGGGCTATAATGACTACCGGCATCGCCGAGTCATTAAACAAAGTGATTTTAACAGTTTCAATTCTCACCCCCAGTTGCTCGACAACAACAATTGAACCCTGCAATAAAGTCTCTTCAACCCCTCTAAGGATATTCGTGATAGGATCTGCTTCATCCTTAGCTGCCCCCACACTAATTGCCTATTAAACATGTCTGCAACCATTATCTGACCTTATACTAATTCAATAACATCATCGACAACATTTATATCTGAATTCGCTGCATTGTTAAAACCTGTATGAAAATCTGCTTCCCTTTGACTACTAGCTTCGTTACCGGGGAAGGCGATTAATAAGACTGGCCGTGGGTTAGCACTTCTGATATTAAGATGACGTTCAATCATGGACAACCTTGAAGCACATGATTCCTGAACATTCATTATTTTATACTGGGTTTTTTTAATCTCAATAATGTCAAGTCTGTTTACACTCTTCTTCCTGCCTTCCTGCCTGTCATTTGTTCCTTAAAAAAGAATGATTCATAAAACAAGCATAGATCATCATTAGAATATCATGAAAAGCAATTAACTAGTGCTTATGATTGACATTATCATTGAAATTGAGGTTCTAGAGAAGTAAGCGAAGGAAGAATAAATGTTACATCATCACAAATTAAGATTTACCTTTAAGTATCCAGGGTCATAGGTGGAATAATTTATAGTAATCTCACTTCTTACTCTACCTATTCTCCTTAATTTCTTAATTTATAGAATCATATGATCATATCTCATTTCATCCCATTTAACTCCAGCTCACTTAAAGATGGTAAAGTAAGAAATAAAACATCGTGAAGTATGACATTTCTTTAAATACAATCATCAGCAAGTACACATAACATAACATATTTAAAAAATTAAATAACAAAACAACCCAAATAAAGTTACAAAAAAATTAAGTAGGAAAAATTAAATTGTATAAAACAAGATTACCTTTGTCTTCTTATCAGTTGAAGTTGCTTCTTGTTCATCATCAGCAACCCAAATTCTAGACTCCCCCTAGATAGTGCTATGTTGTTATACGCCCTAGCTCCGATTGCTATCCCTGGACGAAGGTAGTGATCATCGTCTCTGGTCTGGGCACCTGTAAGTTGCCATAAACTTGTAGGGTTAATTTGAAATTGGGCCCATAATGTAATTATAAGTTTTTTACTGGACCTTTACATAACCTAACTATGGTTTAGGGCACATATAAAATCTTGGTGAAGCCGATTTTGGAACACCACTTCAAACCGACCCAAAAAAACTTTCCATCTGCCATTGTCACCATGAGCTCTTCTGCAACGTCAAGCAATGAGATCGAAGACCGAAGGTTTAGATAGTGTGTCGCGATTCTGATATTTACATTTATGACGAGTATTTCCTTGCTAACCATCACTGCAACTGTGGAAGGGTTCCAAAGCTTGGTGTGAGAGAAGAAAGGGTGTTCGTAGGTTGTTACTTCTAGGTTTGTGGCAATGAGGTAAACTTGTTGATCCCTTATCTGCCAATTTTTTAAAGAAGTTTTTAATTGAAGAAATGACTATAACAGTACTACAATTGTGACTATAACATCTAGCAAGATGAATGGATGCGAGACCGTATGGTTCAAATTGTGAGAGAAATCCATGGGTTGAAGGAGACAGTTGCAGAGGTTGCAAAAACAGTGGATGTGCAAGATTCTAAGGAGAGGATTCAAGTGAAGACAAAGATGGAGATTGAGAAGCTGAATACAACATTCAAATGGGTGACATTTGGTATTGTTGGGTGTGTGCTGCTGAGTGCCTTAGTTGTAGGTTTGACAAAGTAATTGGAGGGTTCTATTATAGGGGTTTTTGGGATACATTTCATCTTAGCTGCTGACACTCAAACTTTGTTTTTTTTTTTTGTGGTGGTCCTGATTTACTCTTTGAGACAAGGACATCAGTTGTTTCCTTGTTATTTTGTTGCACAGTCCTTAACCCATACAATTTTGGGTTATTTTCATTTACGGTTGTTGTTTTCTAGTTCAGTATATTTAATGTTAATGAAATGTCGTTTTGTGGTTATTGTCAATGTAGCATTACTTTTATAATACATCGTTGCTAATCTGGGTTCAATAATATCATATTATGTTATTTAATGGTTAATTTTTTTATGGTCTGTTTTGGTCTCCAATGTGTTAACAATTGAAACCAAACCTAAAGTCTTATTTCCATGTGGTGTACAGGGTTCACACCCCACCTTATTGGCATTTCAAGACTGGCCAATTTAGAAAGTTACAGGCCTTATATGCTTTTCAAATGATGTTTACTTTGTGACACAAGCTAAGACACAAGTACAACCTGTCTAGCATCATAAGTTATAAGGCCCTGTATCAGCAACAACATGTCTCCAGTTTATAGATACATTACAAGCTTACTATGCCAGACATTTTGTAGCGCGATGAACATAATTTTCTCCTAATTATTTCATGACACTCAACCACAATAGTAACAAGTTCAAAAACAACCTGAATAATAATAAAAAGAGAGCCAAGATGCCAAATTCCAGATTTCTCAAATACAATTATAAAAATAAACTACATAAATTATCTGGCATTACAATAAGCCAAATTCCACATTTCCCAAATAAGATTACAAAACCAAACTACATAAATTATCCAGCTTTACAAGAAGTCAAATTCCAGGTTTCCTAAATACAATTACAGTTCCAATACTACTGAAATTATTCAGCATTACAAGAAGTCAAATTCCAGGTTTCACAAATTCAGATTAAACCAAAATTACCATGTCAAAGTACCATTATGCCATAACAGCCAATTACAGTAAACAAACTACATAAATTATCTAACATTACAAGTTTTCCTGATACACATACCATTGCTGTCAAATTGATATACTGGTAAACTGTTCCGGAATATGGTTCAAACAATGTCAATTCGCAAAGGGGCAGCCCATTCAGGATCTGTTTTGCATAGAGTCCAACATCTCCTCTTCAAAGTAATATCTTCGATAAACTTACAGACGTATGAGCCACATGAACTCCTGAAAAAATATGATCAACAACTTTACTTAATAACCCTAAATTATGATAAGCATTTAATTTACTTACGAATCATGTTGTGTGGGTATAAGGTTATGATGGGCGTAGAGGACATGCGCATTACACCCCTTGATTTGTAAAACCCTGTCTCCTGCAATAACCTGGGTACGATATACGATATACATGCACATTTATTAGGGAGGGCCATTTCTGAGTTTTTTGTCTGCCATTGGATCGATTAAGATGACACGCGCAGTATCAAAATATAATAGGACAGTAATCTAGTGACTTCTCCAAATATTTACTGGGAAAACGGCCTGTAGCCATCGGTCTATACAGTTTAATAAATAATTATAAGATACATGACAGGAAATAAAATACAACACAACATAACTCACATATGATAAATCCTCGCAAGGTGAACATATGTCCTCCTCCTTGCCTTTTCCCAACATAACACTTTCGAGATATTTGTCTCCTCGAAATGACTCTAGACCGTTCATGCTCTTCAAACATTCTTCAAACATGCCGGACATCCTCAGGTAGAAAATATTTCCTACCACGTCTATTGAATCTGAAATTAAACATTTTAAATCCTGCTTCATCGCGATGACAAACATGTTAATGTCGTCACCCATGTACCATTCGAACACATCCAGTAAAGCTTTCAACCTTCTTGGATTAAGGTATATGTTGTCAGAGATATACCTCCTGCATATTATGGTAAACATAATCCCATTAAATAATCGCAATTAACTTAAATCTAACTAATTATCAAAGGAATAATTTTAACCCTACTTACTTTAATGTACTGTTGCCACTCAGGAATTTTCGCAAGAACGAGACTTCTTCAACATATGTTCTGGCCTTTGTACGTACAAGCAACGAAATAAAAAAAACCCTACCAGATCTTGCAACAATGCTTCTGGAACAGGAACATTCTCGGCCGACACTCATACACTCCCTTCTTCACTTTAGGGGCGGATTTCTTTCCCACCAACTTACACTCTTCATCATCATCATCATTTGAAGGCTCCAGAACGTTTCGCTTTCCCTTCAACATACTAACGTCTTCTACTTTTTTTTTTACCTTTCTTCCATCCTGTCTTTTTCCCCTTTCGACCACTTCTTGTATACGGAGTTCTTCTATACGTTGATTTTTTTTTCCAAGTGATGACTTCTCCGCGGACTAACAGGCTATACTCAAAAAAAATATTAAGGCTGAGCATGTTTAAAAATGAAAATAATTCAACATAATGAGGTTGAGAATATTTCAATTGGATTACGACTAGAGGTGGCAATTTGGGACACGACACGAACCCGTTTATTGCGGGTTTGGGTTGAGTCTAAATGAGTTGGGTCGACACGACATGAACCCGCCAACCCGTTTAACTTTATTTTTTCTTCTATTTTTATTATTTATAATATTATTTAATTTTATTAAATGTAATTTGATGTTAAATGTATGATAATTAGCTCTAATAGTGTAATAAATTACATATATCAAAAATTTTAATTATAATTTTGTAATTTATAATATAAAATTTTATTATTTAAAAAATTATATTTAAAATTTTAAAGTAAATGGGTTAAACGGGTCAACCCGCCAACCCGTGGGTTGACACGATCAACCCGTTTATTAAATGGGTCGGGTTTGGGTTGGGGTCAACACGATACGTCAACCCGAATTGCCACCTCTAATTACGACATACCTCAGCGGCCATTTTATGAGCATCTATTGTGCTTTTGTCTCTTCAATGCTATCAAAGTTTTCATCTACTGATTCTGAGATCTCCTTAACTCTGACCTTCAGTTTTCCATCACCTTCTTGTACAACGTTTATCCCTTTCCTGCTTTCACCTCTAACATTGACTTCTTCATCATTCAAAGCCACATCGTGATCTAAGAGGACGCCCTCATAGCCAATATCAACATCAAAACATTCCCTCCTATATGCTCTCTCTTTATCGGTTTCCACCTCTTCCTCATCGCACCCTCGTTTCTCTTCACTCTTACTCCCTTTGCAACCTACTTCTTCGGTGTTCACATACGCCCCATTATATCTGTGATCTGCAGTGAAGCATTTAAAATCCTTGCACCTATCTATTTCTTTCACTACAGTATTATTTTCCCTACCAAATTCTGCCCTCCCTTCTCAAACCCTTTAACTCAACCAGCGTCTTTGCGAATATATAAGTGCCCCATGCAAATCTTTTAAACCTATACATATCGTCTACCAAAGCCCATAATAGTTTTGAAACCACCATGTTCTCCCCATACCCCAGTAATACAACGTGCATGTCACTACCATTATCAATCTTTCCACATATTCAACATCTAATCTCCTCCCCCTTAACAACTTCATAATATCTATAACATTTACATGTCCCTTTCTCTTGGGCCAGAGTCTAGTAGGTATATTACTTTTTGGCAGTGGTTGCTTCTCCAACATTAAATCTGACTTCCGTAACTTGCCAAATCTCAGCCTAGTTACCAGAGCAAACTCCTGCTTTCCAAATGGTGAAGCGCCCCAGCAACTATAAATCACATTTCATCTAATGGTTGCTTCTTCAATCTTACTTCAATTGTAAGGACCCGTAATACTAATTTTCTATGGAATACATGGTCTTTAAAACCAGATCTTTCCACCAATTCCAAAAACTGACGGAAAGACGACTTCTTAATGAACCTTTGCATCTTATATCTTCACACTAGTCTGTTAAGCAGCTCTACTAGCTCGTTAAGCCTGCAGATATTGTTAATCTTCTGCCTCGTAATAACTCTGGGTTCTCCCCATATATATTCCTAACTAGATGTACCTTCAACATTTGCCTGAAATTAAATCACAAACAATACATCCAAAACTAAGCTTTTGAACAGACAACGTCCTTACATATATTCAATTAATAATCAAAATCAAATTAATAATTCTTGTTCTTCAGCTATATAGACGTAGTACCATGAATGGAATTTGTGAAGCCTGAAACCAACAACCAGTAAAAAATTCAATCAGTAGCATTAATCACCAAATTCTAAAATATGTAAATAAATATCATCCATTAATCATAAATTCAATCAAACCATTGGAGCTAATATGAAGCATCCAAATGCTTACCAACTGAAATTCACTGTCTTGACACCACATCAAACTCATACTATTGAACCATTCAACTTTACTTATGTGTGTTTCAATAGGATTTCACTATTTCAGCAACACGCAAGACACCAAATAATTTGATATATGATATACCTTTATATGTGTTTCAAAAGAAAATTATTTAAAAATGACCACATAAATTATACGTTAACGGTAGCACTCAATTTTTAAGCCACCTCAAACAAATACTGGGACCTGAAGCATTTCATTCATTCATTGTGCAACACTAGAACATTTCCTAACCAAAAACTAAATTATGTTACTGAATAACTCATTTTTGGATCCCCACCACGTGTACAATAACAACTACAGGAAGATTTAATAATCATATCTCATTACAAAGTAAAATCTTAAACCTATAAGATCTAACAAACGTCAACACAATAAAACTTTCATACAAATTGGAGTTATCAAAACAAAAATAAATACAATACACATTACATTCTAACCCTACATCACCTAGAATGAAATTCAATTTCTAAAACCACCTAAAATAGTATAATACACAATTATATAACCAAACATTTCCACCAACATCATTCAAGGTACAACAAACATTGCACGAGTTTCATCATTGTTATACAAATTTCAAATAACAGCAATTACAAACCCTTGACACTAATAACAAACTCATTTTACGTTGTGGCTAAACATACCCAAATTAATCAACAAGATCTAATCGACAACATTAGACAACAACACTTTTAAACAACCCAGCCTTCAATTTCGATTCCACTTTATCAATTCAAAACAAAGCAAAGAAATTGTTAAACCGGTCGGAAAAGGATACAGGGCGTACCTTCGAATCAAAATCTCAACTTCGTTTAGTCGCAGCAGTCACAAGTAGACAATCCAACGCAAGCACAACTGCACCCAACGCAAATCGAAGAACCCCAAAGCTGAAGCAGTTAATAACCCATACTTTCAGGAAATTATTCCTACCAACAGAAATGATATTAATAACCCATGGTTTCAGCAATTTTTTCGAAACAATAGAAACGATATTACCTCGCGTGACTTCAAATTGCTGCTTCTCTTTGCCCTTTAAACTGAAATTTCAATCTTCTCTTCAACAATTAAACTGAGATGGTCGTAGGATTGTGAAGAAAGGGATTTTCTTATTAAATTGATGGAAAGTTATTTTGGTCTTCCAATATTATTATTAACTTTTAATATATTATAATACTATTCTTATAAATCTAAAGTAATCTGAAGAGTAAAATGAAAATGCAGGCTCATTTAATAAAAATCAACTTTTGTTTGGTTTATATAGTTAATTCATTTTTTGGAAGCCCATTAAATTAACTGCTAGTTTTTGGGTACTTTTCATATATATATATATAAAATTGTGAAGTACACCATTGGAAATGTTTTAAAATTTTGTACTAAAAAAAATAAAATAAACTAATTAAAAGTGATTTATTGAAAGAAAGAAAGTAGCTATGTAAAATTGTAAACTATAATGTAGAAAATGTTTTAAAATTTTGTATTAATATATAAATAAAAGTAAAATAATAAGAAGTGATTACTTAAAGGAAATAAAATATTAATACATTATTCATTCTAATATTATAAATTTTAGATATAATAAAAATTTTATGATGATACGTATAAATATTTATAACCGTATTTTTGAAAATTTGGTTAATAAAATAAAAAATCAAATTTTTAAAAATTTATGAATAAAAATTAAATTTTAAAAATGTAATTTTTAAAAAATTTTAAAATTAATTTATTTCCAAAAGTAGTTTTTTTAATTTATGTAAACAAAAATACCTCAACAAAGTGATTGGCTAATAATTATTTGGATGAGATTTTCTTTTTTAAATTATTTCCTTACTATGACATGGCAAATTTTGTAACATAGGAAATTGAATTAAAATTTTAACTTCACAAAGCATCAAAACCTTAACCCAAGATGATTAAACCTAGAACATAATTGAATTAAAAAGTTATGTAACCAAAACATGTTTTGTTTCTTCTCCAAAGCTAATAATGATCTTGAATAGGTTTCAAGACAAACCCTTCTTGACTAAACAAATAATTTCCTACTTCCAACCACATCTAATTATCCAAATTTGACATTAAGAAGAACTTGCTTTTGAAAATAATGACCACAAAATAATTAAAAATGTGATTAAAATAATAATTAGGGGGTACAAGAAAATATGCTAGTCGTAGCAGCGTAGAAAACACCGAAAAGGAGAATTGGTAGTGTACCTTTCACACATAACATGACAATATAATTAATAAATTATAAAATGTAAAGTATTGAGATTTGTAATTAAATTGGATTTAAAGATTGAAAGAGATAGTATTTGATTTCATTACTTCACATTGAGAATGATTGATGCTTTTGTTTATACATTAACTGAGATATGGTCTGCCAATATTAATAAATATATATTTTAATTTTTTATTTATTTACCTTAATTAATTCAACAAAATATTGTTATCTTATAACTTCCCTTTCAAAACAAAGTTGCACTTATTAATTTATTGCTAAATTTGGTCCCATTATGTTTATTTAGTTGTTATATATGTTGTGATTATCCATATGTAATATTTATTTATATATTTTACTGGTGAATATATATATATATATATATATATTAATAATTAATAATTGGTAGACGGACAATTTAATATTCTAAATTCATTTTTAGCCATGAGGATAATTAATTTAAGGTAGAGTTATGATTATTTATTATTTTATGTAATTTATAACCATTTACAAAATAAAATTTAATGATGCATAAATTAGGTAATTTTTTTAATATATAAAAAATATTTATGTTTAGTAAATATTTTAATAATGACCTTAATTATTTTATCTAGATGGAATATGGATGTATATAAATGAGATTAATATTAAATTTTAATTAAAATAAATAAATAAAACCGTAAAGGTGTTGTAAATTTAATTTATCAACTAAATATAATAAATAATTATCATTAAATAAATAATAATAATTATCTCATAAAAAAATAATTTCAACGGTTAAAAAGTTACAGTGGCCAGATTAACTTGTAAAGTAAGTATTAGATTCATGATTAGATTAGATATTTGATATTACTTTTAAATTTACAAATTATGTATAGATTGGGATAATTAAAAAGAGTGATACAATTAGTTATGATTAAAAAACCAGTCAAGTAAATTAAAATTAGAGGGAGATCGATAGTTATTTCTTATAATTTATCCTAATGCTAACTCAAAAATTAAGTTAAACATTCAATGTTGTGGTAAAAGTTGTGCCAAACACAAATTTTTTTCAAAAGGTCATTTCTAATATGTTAAGATGTTTTAAGTTTTTCTAAGGTATGCCTACATATTTTCCTATAACAAATTAGACGAAGGGCAATTTATCCTTTTATTGACTCATACATAATAAATAAATATATATATATATACCTTTAATTATATATATATATACCTTTATTAAAAAAAAATGTAATCTTAAAGATATTTAGAGAACATTGTCATTTGATAATCATAAAGCAACATTAAAACACATTTTTTCTTTTTTTTTTTAATATATATATACACCTTTATTAACAAAAATTTCATCTCAGACATATTTAGACAACATTGTTTTTTTATAATCATAAAGCCACGAGAAAATATATACATATTTTGATAACCATAAGGCAACATATACATAATTTGATAGCCACAAAGGCAACGTATACACTTTAATGTATTCACAAAGGCAACATAGATTCACCCGATTCACATTCATCAAACAAGAACGCATTACGATATTTAAGCCTCTATCCTAACTCCTTTCATGTTCACAAACAATATGAGCTTAGTCCTTTTGAACTTCATTTTTCCAAAAGCAGCGGCTAGCATTGTTGGGAAAACACGGCTACCTCTAATACCACTTGTTAAACAAGTCAACGATCTATTGCAGCGGAGACGAGTATTGGAAACCACAAAGTAAAACAAACATACACAAGATAAGAAAATAGAGATAAAAATAAGACATAAGAATTTTACGTGGAAACCCAAAGCGGGAAAAAAACCACGGCCATCAGGACGATGAGAGACTAATTCACTATGTAACAATAAAGTAACAGTTACAATCAGATACCACTCTCTTTCTCCCCAATCCAATTACATTGGTCATAGTCTCACATACAAACTCTCCCCATATGGCTCTCACAGGATAACAAGACTCAATCCCAGAACTCAAGATCTCCATGGTCTCCATGGTTCCCAGGCCCCAATCAGGCACCTCCCAAACCTAACCAACAGATCTACATTGTTCTCCCAGGATATCTAATAATAGATACAGTCACCATATTTATAGCATTAGATTACTTAGTCACAAATTAATCCTAAACCATTAAGAAAACCTTTTCCTATTTAGGATTCTCAAAGATCTCTTTTTCCTAATTAGAATCCACTTTAGGAGATACCATTCCTAATCAAATATAACACTTCTAAAGCATACTTTGAGTCTTTTTCTAATTACAAACCAATTATGGATACTACACGAATTCTCGTTGCAAACCTAACAAGCATGAAACTAAATGCATCGTATATGCTCTAATGCCCTATCATGACAATATTGCACATTTGATGGTCTCACATGTTAGCTAAAATAATTATTAGATATTTTGACACTAAAAATACTTGTGAAAGTAGGTAGATGATTTACAAACCTCATAACGCTCCAACACCAAACTAAGCTTCCATAACCTAATCTGAGACTCCATCATTCCTTGAATGTCTATATGTGTATCTAATAATACATTGGACACTCAATAACACTTATACATATTGCGTGACCTAGCATAATATTTCTTTAAGGCAATTCAACTAATCTAATGGAATATTAACACAAAACATACCATAAAATTTATTGCTTCAAAAGTTATTTTATATAATCAAATAGGTTTCAAAAGCTGAATGTAAATTACCCTAACATGTCTTTAATATCTTAGGTACATTTTAAACACAAACCAATAAAAAATCCATCAAAATCATCATTTTTCAAAGCATGTTTAAAGAGCGATGGGATTTGGTTCCTAAACACACTTTTTATCAAATCAAAGATCTCAAAATCCCCATTTGAGTTCAAATTATCAAATTTACACTTATCTATATCTTAAGAACAAATGACAGTAAAAATTATCATAATACAATAACTTTCACAATTTAAAAGTTAGATTAAGAGAGCAAAAAGAGGTTTAAGCTACATTTGACCTCTTAAAATAAACTAGAAGCATTTATCTATTACTAAGAATCACAAAAGTACAATTAATAAAAAAATGTGAACATCAATTTCAGAATCCACCATCAGAGAGTTTTGAAAAGCTTACCAAATAGTGGATATAAAGAAGGGGAACTTAAGAACATCTAAATAGAAATAATGGTAGTCTTGGAAGGTTACTGAAACCATTTTTGAAGTGATTTATGGTGGTTATGATGGATTCAAAATCTAGGGTTAGGCTTTGGTGTTGTTGGGAGAGATAATGATAAAGATAAAGAGTGGAAAATGAGATGAATAGGAGAAAAAGGGAAGATGAGGAGGAAGAGGGTGGGGTTGTCATGAAAAGTGGATGACCTTGAGCTCAAAAATTGCTTTTTGAACCTAAGTCCAATACTGAAAACACCCCACTTGTTCATCATTCCCCATTTATTCCGCTTCTCCTGGTTTCAATCAATTTTGTAAATTCATTTCCACCAACAAAGATATTATTTGAGTATAAATTCATTTTTTAATTAAATCCAAAAATTTCCTTTCAAATGCAATTGTAATCCTATGCTTTTAGTTTTGTCAAAATTGACAATTAAAAATCATTTGAACTCTCAAAACTATATTTTAGTAAAAAGATAATTTTTAGTCAAAATGAAGGTTTATGATTACATTTACCATTTCAAATGCTAAAACTTCATTTGGGAGCTACTAGACCTAAGTTAATCAAAAACCAAATAAATTTCAAAATGTATAGCCCGAAAATACATACTTGCATAGTTATAAAAACATTGCTATCAATTTGGTTTGATTTCAATCAATTTTGGAAATATTCTAGTCTATTCATATTTCAAATGTCCAAATTCCTATATTAACCCTAAAAAAATATAAACTGGGCCTAACTTCTGGTTTTGCGGACATTACACAACTCGTACTGACCAAACCAACTTTCAACCAATAAAATATGAAAAACTAGGTTGGCGACAAAAAAAAGTATTAAAAACCTCAAGTTGTAGACCATTCGAGTGATATCCATATTTAAGCTTTAAAAATAAAAAGAAAAAATAACCAGAAAGTGAAGAAAACATATATACAAAATGAAATAAAATGTAGTGACACAAACCAAAAAAATATGAGAAAAAAGTACTTTGGTTAGAATAAACCTTTATGAAAATGGAGAGAAACACAACTTAAGGGAAGAAGAAAAGCTTGAGGGAAGACAGAGAATTTGACGGTTTAAACTAGAGAAAGAAGGCAATGGAAAAATAAAACTTAGACTGGAGTAGCATAGCATGGAACCGGATATTAGATTGGTGTTGCACAATGTCTAGTATTGGGGATAAATAGCCTCATAAGAAGAACATTAGGTTGCAATCTCTTACGGTTGGAAGAGGCAATAACATGTGTCACCTTCAGTCACTTTGTTTGAGATGGTTTAGGAGTTTCTTCGATGAAAACAATCTTGACCTCTTCCTTATTATTAGAATTTTGTCAATCCAAGTTCCAAACTGTACTAATCCGATCATCATGGTCTTTGTCGATGGTATATATCTTGAAACATGGAAAGTCGTCACCAGAGTTTAGTTTTCTCGTTTAAGAATAGAGATTCAGTCCAAGGACTGCTTTAAAGATTGGAGGGGTCTATTGTTAATAAGGGGTCAAATTAAGCGACGAAATTTGAGAGTTGCTCTACCATCGATGAGTTTTTTAAATGAGAGGTCTCAAGATGGATTCCAAGCTGATGAAATTCCTTACCTATAGAGGTTGATCCACCATAACATAGGGTTGTTCACAGTCTTCCTTTCCTCACTCGAGAAAACTGCAAAGACGAACACGCTTCGGATATCGATATGAAGTTTGCGTTGACACTCGAATGGTCACGTCAATAGGGTTGCTTTGGATTTAAGAAGGTACATTTTGGTGAGAATATCAGGGTTACCTTTTAAGGGGGTTCAGGAACCTAAACATAGGGGTCGAATTATGTTAGTAGTTGATAATAAAGAGCTTCTTTATATATGCATCCAATGGTGATGGGCTGGTAATCTGTTGACCAAGGTGCTAATATACCTTAGAGACCAAGTTGTGAAAAGTCAGTGGCCTTTAGTGGGCAATGAGCCACTGGGATGGTAAATATTTATCTACGAAGCATAAAAATACGTGAGGATAGTTTCATATGAAAATAACTTGGTACCAATTGTACGAATGATAAAGGCTTATCAATATCATGTTGGGGTTTCCTTGAACTTTTGTGACCCATGCCTAATGGTATGTTGTTGTTAGCTTTAATCTAAGGTTTGATAGGCTCCATAACCCTTCGCGTGAAGGATATGAAACTTGCAACAATTAATGGACCTCCCAAGTGGCAACCAATGATTTTAGACGATCACGACCCACTAACACTTAGAAGTTATAGACCACAGATGAAAAAAAGAAAACAATATGGTGGAGTTTCTACCTTTAGCCCAAAGGATAAGACCTGTTTGTGATCAACTTTCATGTATATTTGGAATTATTTTTAATAATAATAATAAGATAATAATTGATGGGGTAATTTTTCGGTAGGACCGTAAACCCCTTATTGGTTAGGGTCTTTCCTCTGTTTAGGTCTTTTTAGGTGAGTAGGGTTTTTTCTTTGGTTTTGATGTGGTAGTTGCCAGAAAAGAACCTAGAGAGACGTCCTAACCCTTTTGTTAGGAAACTTCTTCTCCAAAATTATCCAAATCTTGTTAGGAAATCTAACAGAATCCAGCCAGTTCCCTTGAAAATCTGAAAAGTATCCATGTTGGGTCTTACTAGATGGGAGTAGTTATTCTGTTAAGTAGTTATTCTGTTAAGTATGCCAGTTGAAAACTTTCAGAATGACCAAACCTTTGTTGCGGTCGTATGGTTTAAACTAAAGAGTGTAGTTGCAAGTTTTGACCGCAAGAAGGAGGATCCGTGAAATGCATCCGAAGATAGAATAGATCAATATGATTCAGCCCACCAAAGGGACATTAGGGCCCAATCCAATCACAATCATTATAGAAACCCAAACAATAAACCTAACTTTCAACCGTACACAAAGAAAAGCCATTTGAGAATAATGGCGGTCGTAAACGAAACACATGACCCTTTGATATGTTGCGACCGCAAACGAAAAGGAATAATAGAATGGACCTACAGAAGGTAATGGATGCATCTATAATAATAATAATAATAAATAATATTAATAATAATAAATATTAATATTAATATTATTATTTAATTTTATATTTAATCAGTGCTTATGTAGATATTTTCAATCTTTATATTTCTTAGAAAGAAGAAATTAACTAGTTTGTAAATTAAAAATTCTAAATTTTAAGTTTTTTTTTCTAAATAATTTTTTTAATAAAATAATAGAACTTTATTTCAAATACGCTATTTTAAAAAAAATCTAAATATTTTTTAAAATGATACTAATTATAATATTAGTTTTAAAATTTATATTTTATTTAAAATATTATCCTTGTGTTTTTTTTTGGTAGAAATTTATGTCTAATTATTAAATTTAAAATAAATTCCAATACAGTGGTAAAAGATATTTTTAAAATTTATTTTATGGTTGATATTAGATTGGATAGGAACTTGTCCATGAGACTCAACAAAACCGAATACATAGAATGAACAAAATCATGATGAAACCAATTAATATTAATGATGAGGAATCGCATGAAAAAGATGCAACCAAAAATTTCACAAGTCTGGAATAAAGGACATGTTAAGTTCATATTAAAATACTTGGCAAATCAGTGAGCTCACAGGGAAGGAGAATATAAGGTGAGGGAGGAGACGACAAGAAGAAGAATTAAACAAGAACAAAATATACAATTATTGTTGGCAGAAGGAACAAATTAACAAATAAAAAGGAGAATGTGTGCGCTCGAAATTTAAGCGATATTTTGTTTGTTAGTAACATAACATAACATCGAAATGCTGCACAAAGGAATGTAAAATAATACATTTAACAAAATTGAATACCTTTTAAATAATATTATAAAACTAATAGTAAAATTCATCCAAATATAATAGTTAGTAATTAAAATAGTATTTTTTTTAAATTTCTTTTTTAAAGTTTTATATTATATAATTTACTATATATTTGGTTAGTAATTATTTTAAATGATGTATCATGTAATTTTATTATTATTATTATTAATGATTAATAAAAAATATTTTTATAATTTTACTTTATTTTGTTCAAAACATATAATCATATAAAATTGTTGGACCTGAACCACGAATCTAATTACAGGCTTTATTTCTGGATCAAGACTCTGATACCATTTGTTGGACCTTTGGAGCCGCTCACCAACTCCCACAATAATACGATATTGTCCGCTTTCAGTTAGGTCGAGCCCCCACAGATTTATTTTTGGGTACCATCATCCACCATGAGAAATTTCACTTTAAACAGCTGCTAATTAGCAGCTGCCAATTCTTTTAGTATTAGATTTTTGGCAGCTAACATTTTAAAAGTCAACTGCCAATTCTTTTGTAAATTTTATATTTTTAGTAGCTATTCCATTTTAGGCCAACTGCCAATAACTTTTAGCAGGTGAACTAAAATTGTCAGCTGTACTTATTTTCAAATGGCGGAATAATTCCCACCTATTTCAAAACTTTTGGCAGCCGACCTAGTTAGTGCTGGCTGCTAATAAATTTTGGCAGCTGGCATGGGCAGCTACCAATAAAAATAAAATTCTATTTCAAAACAACTTGACTTTCATTACTCTTTCATTTTCTCTTTTTAACTCTTAATCTTTCTTTCTTTCTTTCTTTTTTCTTTTTTTTTTCCATATCTCTCTTTTTTTTAATCTTCAGTCTAAAAGTTAGGATGGATTTTAATCTTATTTTCACCAATATTGACACTAAAATTTGAGTCCTTACAACTTTCGATATGGATTGCTCCACTTTCATTATTTTGAGGTAATTTTTATTTTATTGATATTTATTATGATTTTTATTTTAAAAGTTAGTCTACAAATACTTGTGTTATTTTTTAATTACTTGTATATAGAATCAAATGGTTAGAGTATTGAGAAATTTGATTTATATTGTAAGTATTATCATGTTTATTTTTTTTTTTGTAAATGGTATATGTAAGGTGGAATGGAAAAGGTGTACTTGAAGTTAGGATAGAAGTAATAATCTAACTGCTGCTAATGTGACATTAGCAGCTACCAATATCCCTTTTTCTTGTAGTGTGTCTCATACTAATGAAGTTCTTTGGATGCTTTATATACAAGTCATTATCCTCTTATATCACCGATGTGGTATTAGGGGTTTGACACCCTAACACATATAACATCAAATAATCACAATTACCCATTAAGGCCAACATTTTATGACTTGAACAACTAACATGCATAAAAACCCAAAATCATCAAGTTCAATATCCATAACACATATCATTAACCACCACATTCCATGTTTAGGTATCAATACTCCAACAAAGCTATTAAGCATAAAAATAGAACCTCATATTAAGAAAACACAAAGAATTAACCAAATACATCTAAATCTGGAGAAGCAACCAACTTTTTAGCTCTAGAATTAGATTGATAACCCAAACAAAACATAAAGCATATAAAGGATTTTGAACTTTGATTACTACTTACAAAAGTAAAAGTGATTTTCATATAGAAAAATGAAGAGTTCAAAGGCATCTACATATTTTTCTATCTACAATATCACCCGACATGTATATTATAGATGACTATGTAAAAGAAGATAAATTTTGTGAGTGGATTGCACGACCTAATTAGCACCCTATTGAAGAGCAAGCACGGAGGCTTGAGATGTAATTCTAAATGTGCGTCATGAGCCTCATCAATGATCAAAGAAATTCTATGATAAGGACACAGATAAGAAATTTCACTCAAGTCACAACATATACCATGATATGCAAGGGAAGTCACAAAAACTACAGTATCCCTTTGGCTTTCCCTTGCCAATTTCTTGATAGTTTTCTCTACATGTAATCGCAATCCAATTTCGCATCTCATCTATAAATTTTTCTTTTTTTTTTCTTTCTGATCTAACCTTTTAAACATCTTCAAATTAGAAAATTGATAAGACAACTACATAATACAGTTTACCATATCGATAAAATTAACAGTTGTACATTCAGTATATAACTATTAAAATTGAAACATCTAATTTTACCTATAATGGAATCACACATCTAGTAATGTCTAGGTCGCCAGAACTATATACTTAGAAATTGTGCCAGATAATACCATCACAGACATGGCTGATATATGAGAATTGTGAGGAAGAATCAAATAGTAAAGCAAACCAAAGTGATACCAAATGGAATTATATGTCATTGATAATAACCCAAAATTAGAACAAATCAATAAATAGAAAAAAAAATGTTCAAAAAATATTATGGAGATTTTTTTTAAGGAGTGTCATTGTGGAACTCTTTAAACCTTGATTGGGAGTGTTTTCATCATTTCTGATGTTTGTTTTTTTACAAACAAAAAAGAATTTATACTATTTTTATAATACAAAATTTTTTCAACCTTAACAAGTATCATAGTGACACTTGTTGAAAAAACCCTATTATGATTATATATATATGTATATATATATAAAGAAAAATGAGTCATGAAAGTGAATTCACCATAGTTCGAAAAATTCAAGCCAGATTTCAAAAAGTGGTAAAAAAATGCGGATTGAACACAACTGTCAAATTAAACTTAACCTAAAATTATTGCAAATTGATTCCAAAAGCTTGAGGATGAATTGAGTGAAGGACAAAATCAGGCATCGAATTCTACAGCAAGGAAAAATTAGCCAATAAAAGTAGCATTGATAATAAAAGTAAAGCACAATGTAGACTTTGTTACCTTCCTTGTGCAGAATGATGTTTTAGAGAGATAGATGAAAAAGAGTTGATCCCCAATCTTGGGCACCTATAAATGCATCAATTAACAAATTCTGATGAGAGAGAATAGGAAATCAAAAATAGCAAATAAACAAGTCTGATCAGGAAGAAGAGAAAACAGGACGGAGAAGAGGAGTTCTCTGAGTTCAAATGATAGACGACTCAATTACAGCGGCCGTCATATCTTATTACTTTACCACCCCTACAATATTTGCATTAGCCCCTAATAAATAGAGACAACTAACTATAATTTGAATTGACCTCAACTTCCTCCATAGATGTGTAATTTTTTACTAGCAAAATCTTTCAAACATGTAATGCTACTTATTGAAATGGATAAAAAGAAAAACTAAAAAATAAGAAAATTTCTCCGCCTACTTCTTTCACTCTTTTATATAAGACAAGTATAGCCGACAAAATTCTATTAACTTAGCCGATATCATTATTATAAAAAAATGAAAAAAAAAAACATATCAAATTAATTGAATAACGCCATATATGTACAAATTGAAAGAAGAAAGCGAATTCAGGGGACAAAAACTTATTCACCTTGTTCACCTAGAACATAGGGTTGACATCATTATTAAAAGAAAAAATTAAAAAAGAAAAGCATATCAAACTGATAGAAACCTATTCACTCTATGAATCAGATTCAGAACATAGAGTTGGTATAATTATTCAAAACAAAAGAAAAAAAATTATTTAAAAAAACACAGGAAACCCATTGAATAGTATCAGAATTATAAAAATTGGAAGAAAAAAGCGAATTCAAACCATGATAAATTGGCTTGAAAACACTAAAAAAAAAAAAAACTATATTGAATGAAATAGGATCTGATGTGATTCAATTTTTGAAAATTATTATGGTAAATTGCTTAAATAAAAATTAAAACTATAAATAAAAATAAACTGACAGTTGAACACTTGCTTATTTTTATATTTATATACTAAATTCATAATTTTATTAAAACTACACTACAATAACAAACTAATCTCTTGTCCTTATATTATTCCCAAAATATAAATAAATTATCTTTAAATCATTAAATGATAGAATCCTAATCTCATTTTTTAAACACTAATTTTATGAAAATCTAAAAGAATATAATAATAAAAAATTATGAATTTCCTCTCCTTCTCTCAAATTTTATCCATTTTTTTCCTTTTCTATTTTTGAAAACTATTAACCAGTTAGAAACCAACCTATACAAAAACAGAAAATTTTGAACAACATTTCAAAAATAAAAAGTAAAGCATTTTTAATCTCCTTTGATAGTCAAACCCATAAAAATAACTTTAGTTGAAATAAGGTAAAGATACATAAAGACAAATTCAATGATAACCATACATATAGCATAGAAAAGGGCATGAGTCATTCAAATATCAAATTCCTTTCTTTTTAAATCAACAAATCATTAACCACACGACTCAATATTCCAATTCATCTCAAATCAGCAAAACTTCTTATATAATAGCCATACAATTTTAGACACATATGTATAGATACTTCACAAAACCATGCACCAAAAGGTGACTATAGTGAATTGTTATAATTATTAAAATTAAAAAATGAAAAAAAAAAAAAAGGAATTATGAATATTTGTGATATATTGTTAATTAATGGGAATTGCTACTAGTACCTTTTTTGTCCCACTTTGAAAGATAAAGCAAAAGCAAGCAAGAAAGTAAAGTTAATAAAGAGAGAGAAGAAAAGAAGACAAAAGTTGTGAAACCTCCTTGATTCAAAAAATTCTTTCAATGAAGACTTGGGTTTAGACATTGGAGAAAAACAAACCATGAACCAAAGTGTAGTTCATCAAAGCTCTTCAGCTGTTCAACAGATGATGATGGCAGCTGCTAATGGAAACCCTAATTTCTTTTCCATTAACCACATGAAACCACCACCAACCCATCTTCAACCACCTCCTCCTCTTCCTACCCCTTCTCTTCTTCTTCATCAACAACCCCATTACACACCAACTCCTTCTTCCTCTTCATCCTCTTCATCTTCCTCTTCCTTTCATGAAGAGTTTCCTGAGTCTTGGAGTCAACTTTTGTTGTAAGTGATTTGATTATGAGAATTGAGTTTGGTATGCTTTGTTATATTTATTTAACATATTGATGTTCCACAGGGGTAGTAGTAGTAGATTGGTGGGAGAGAGCAACTGGGAGGACCAATTGATTCAACATCAAATATCATCAAATGTAAATGTGAAGCAAGAACACAACAACATGGTTTATGGACATGCATCTAATGAAATCAAACCTACTTCTTCATGGTCTCAACTATTAATCTCACCTCCTCCACCTCCTCTTCCTCTACCTACAAATAACATGATGTTGGATTTCTCTTCTACACCTCCTGAGGTAAGAATATGGATCATTTTTATAGGTTTAATTTAATTAATAAAAAATTAATGATTAATTGGTGTTTGATTATTGTTATTTTAGTGTAATGGCAATGGAGTGATGAATAAGAAAGCAAGAGTTCAACCTTCTACTTCATCAACAAATAATACTACTTTCAAGGTAATATGATGATGATGAATCATGTTTTCACTAAAAGACACAAACACTCACAAACACACAAGCACTAAACATCTCTCTGATAATTCCACTGTTTGTCTTTCATTATTGTCCTTTTCTTAAACCATTCTGATTCTTCTCAACTGTATCCATCACTTTTTTTTTTTTTTTTTTTTTTTTTTAAATTACATTAATTCAGGTCAGGAAAGAGAAATTAGGAGACAGAATCACAGCTCTTCACCAGCTTGTTTCCCCATTTGGCAAGGTAATTAATTCTTATTTTTCACTTCTTCATTTCATATCTTTATATTCTCTTTGTGTAGTCAAAACCATAAATGGAATTTTGTTTTTAACCAAATATGAGTTTCAAAGTATAGGGTTCTCTTCTTTTAAAGCATTAAAACATCACTTTGAAGTTTGTGTATGGGTTTTGATTGATTAATTATAATTTGCAAGTTTCATCTCTCCTTTTACAGACTGACACAGCCTCAGTTTTGTTAGAAGCTATTGGATACATAAGATTCCTTCAGAGTCAAATTGAGGTGATGTTTTTTTCTTTTCTTTTGAACATTAAGTGATGGGCATGTATACATATACACTGTTTAAAGTCCTTATATATATTTTTACAGGCTCTCAGTTTACCATACCTGGGCTCTGGATCACCTAATCTGAGGCAACAACAATCTGTAAGCCAAACATTTTGACCCCTTTTTGTTATAATTAAAAAAAGAAGAGTCACATGCTCTCAAGCATGTGGTAGCTGTGAATTATTAGACATTAATTGATTAATGATTATAAATTCTTAATAGGTTCAAGGAGAGAGGAATAATTCTATATTTCCTGAAGACCCTGGTCAGGTAATAAGCTTAGCTTTATTGGATCCATTACCATCTAAAGAATTATTAAACTCAAAAATGAAAAAGGAAAAGCTTTTACAATAAATAAGACATGTTTTTCAGCTTTTCTTTTTTCATTAGTAAGTTGTAATGTAATGATGGTGTTTGGTTTGAGTAGCTGGTGAATGAAAAGTGCATGAAGAAGAGGAAAGGAGAAGGAGAAGGAGAAGTGGAGGAGAAGAGAGACCTGAGGAGCAGAGGGCTGTGCCTGGTGCCAGTGTCATGCACAGTGCAAGTTGGGAGTGAAAATGGAGCAGATTACTGGGCACCTGCACTTGCTGGATTTCGCTAATTTAAAAAAAAAAAAAAAAAAAAGAAAAAAAAAAAGGAAAAGAATGATATAACATCATGAGCAGTCACTCTGCTGTAAGGCTGATTGCTCATGATGCTATAGCATTTATCTATCTATCTTCATATGTATATGCTAGACTATTATCATCAATCTTTTTAAATGCATGCTGTCACTCTTTTCTTTCGCTATGAGTCTGTAACATCCAACCATAACTATGCTTTTCTTTTCTTTTTTCTTTTTTTTTTCTTTTTTTTTTTAAGTCAAATTATTCACACAATTTCATTACTATTATAATATGATAATGACTCATACCATCATTAGAGGTGATTTTAATCATTTTATTATTGATTGAAAAAAACTTTATTATAAATTTGTAATTACTATTTTTTTTATAATATAGAAAATAGTCATATTTTTCCATAATCTAAATATTTTATTAGAAAAATATGAAAAAAAGAAGAATATATTTTTAAAAATAAAAGTAAAATCAATAATATATTTTAAGGTATTGCTATTTTACACTATTATCAATGACTTAATTTAATATTTTAGGCCAATTATATTCTTTTTAATATTTTAAAATTTAAAAGTTTGAATTAGTATATGATTCAATTTATTAATATTTTATAAATATATTTTATTTATTTTTTAATTTTTATATAATAATTTATTTTTATTTTTTGAAGTTAGATATTTCTATAGGTTTGTATTAGTTTATAATTTATTTTATTATTTTAATATTAATTAATAAATATATTTTTTTTATATTCAATTTTATTTCATGTTAAAATTTTATGCTTATTTTCTATTATTTTTTAATTTTATATATTTTGAAAATATATATATGATTAGAGTTTGTATACAATCAATTTAATTAATATCACACGCAATTTTAAGATTAATTGTTTTTTTAATTAATTTATTATTTAATTATCAATTAACTATGAATAATTAAAAAAGGGGCTGTATTATTTTTATAAAAGATTTTTAATTTTGAATACAACTAGTGAAAATTAAAAACAATACTTATTTTGGATATAATATTTGTATTAATTATATTAAATACGTTTGGATAAAATTAAAATAAATATTATAATTATAAAAATAAAATACTATATTATCAATTCATTTTAAATATCAAAATATATATTAAAAAATTTTCCAATATTTTAACTTCCGATTAAAGATCATGACCTTATAAAAAGTCATCCTCTTATTTTATAAAATAAAAATAAAACAAAAATTATAATTACGAATGATGCATTATGACTTAAATGACATTGGGCCGAGGTCATCCGAAATAGCCCAACCCAATACCATTCCAAAAACTTGTATTATGATTTTCAAGGTGATTCAACTTTAAATTTCATATGCTACTCTAACATTTCTCTATATTTCCTACAGGTGTTTTATTATTTTTCACAAGTTATCGATATGTTCTCTGAAAATCCAGATTATAATAGTAAAATAAAATTTCATTTTATCTGGAAACTTGAATTTAAATAATGCCATTCCACCGTTATTTCTTTGCGGATAATTAAAAGAATTAATAATTAAAAACAATATTTATTAAAAAAAAAAAAAACAAATTTAATTGAATATTTATTTTTATATGAAATATTATTAATATATATATAATTATAATATAACTAGAATTTTGGACTCATTACGCACAGATAATAAAATATATACTAAATATATTATTTTGAAAATTTTCATCATTAACAAATAAACAAATGTAAAGTCTATCGCAATCGAATAGTGTATAACAGAATTTCCTGATTAACTGATAATAAAATAAAAACAACAACGAAAGTAAAAATAAATAAGTAAATAAATAAATCGGGTGAGATGGAAACAAATCTGACTAACTAGATCGAGTTAAATACAAATCTCTTTCCACTCTTTCATCTCTATTTCAAACAAGGTTTCCACGATTGTTTGGATGAAATCTATTTCCACCTATTCCTTTATTTCGGCCTTGTTCATGGTCTTGATTATTATTGTCACGACCACGACCACAACCACGTCCAAACCATGACCTCGACCACGATTTGGGTTCCCATGACCACAAAACGTTTAGCATTTATTTCTCATGGTGCTATAGTACTAGGAGATCGTAACTCATGATTTCTTTAGCAATTTGTCATATTGTTCCAATAATGTCAATTTGAAAATTAAGTCACCAAAATTTTGAAATCATATTATCTCTTTATTGGTTACTTGTTCTCCACATGCCTCTTTTATGGTTGTTATTCAGTAGAGTTCAAAATTGTATTCACTAACAGATTTGAAATCTTGAAACCTCAACTGGTTCCATTCATACTGAGCTTTAGGAGTCAATATTTTTTCTGTGTTCATATATTTTTTTCAAAACATTCCGCAATTAAAGTGGATCCTCCATATTCAAATACTCAGATTTCAAACTTTCATTTATATGGTGTTTAATAGTCTTTATAGTTTGAGATTTTTTCTTTTCGAAGTATCCGGTAAATCTCTAGCTCGTAAGTGGATTCTCAAATCCATCACCCATGATAGATAGTTAATTCTAGAAATTTTCAGAGCATGGAAATCTAAATTTTTCAATCTGATATTTTTTTTCCAGATTTTTTATCACAACAATTTTTTTCAAATTAGCAGCAGCCTAATACAACGTATCATACACCCTCTGATTCAGAAGATCCGTCGAAACGATGAGTAAAGAGTATACTCGTGCTGATAACGTGTTGTAGAAAAGAAAAAGAGAGAGTTGTGGTAGAATAGAAAAAAATATTTCAATATCAAATGAACAAATATTGAGATCAGAAATTAACCTGATAATATTTTGATACAGATCTTTTTCTTAAAATTAGAATTAAAATATGAATTTACTGAGAGGAAATAAAAAGCAGCAGAGATAAAAAGTAGATAATATAAGTATGTACAGAACGAATATATGTGAAAATTAATTTTTATTGATTTCTATGGAAATTTTTTTATAGAAAAAAGATAATATATGTATCCATACCAAAATTAAAACACATGCCTTTTTTTCACATGTACAAACACCTGTAGAATGGTGTAAATTAGAAAAAGAAAAAATATATATATATTGATAGTAGGCGTGTATATAACACCCTGACTAGTCAGGTTGACCCAATTCGACAACGTTAACTCTACTATTACTAACTAGCTAAGTTATCCTATAAGTAATTACATTCGATTTTTTTCACCTTGTGATCTACCTTAAAAAAAAAATAAATATTAAATATCTAAAATAATAGATATTAACTTTAAAAAATTCATAGAAAAAATAGCCCAAATTTTATTGGTAAAAGGAAATGAACCGTGAGTAAAACATTTTCAATTTATGTGGTATTCTCTCACCAAACAAAAAAAATAATCTCAAAAGGAGCGAAAAATGAGTTAGAAGCAAGAAAAACATGCACTAAATCAACAAAAGAAACTAAACCGCGATAATGAGAGAGGAAACCCTAAAACCGCCACCACAACAATTCAAACGATAAGAATTTGGACAACGAGAGGATATTCTCTTAAATACCCTCAAGGACATAGTTTGTAATTTTACCCACCACAATGACGCACGTGGTATTTATTTATTTATAAAAGACAGACACTGGAACATGCAAACAAAGCAAATTTCTGTGGTTGTGGTTGTGGTTATGGTGATGATTGTGTTTTTTGGTGGTGTTGTATGCGAAAGCAATCGGAGTAATATTGAGAGAGTGAACAAGGAAGGACCATACTTGGGTATCATCGTCCCAAATGCTTATGAGATGAATCCTCTCCTACAATCTTCAAGCTTTCTACCTCATCCTCTTTTCCCATACTTGGACTTTGCAGGTATATATAAAAATAGTTTCATGTTCCTATATGTTGGAGTTTTCAATATTCCATTTTTTTTAGTTTTAGCGTTTTGTAAATCCAATTAAACTGGTCATCTAATTCAAACCTTACAGAAAATTGAAATATGTAATATAACTTTGTTTTCTGTATAGGTAAAAGAGATGGGATCAATCAGATATTCATTTGGATTGTTATATTATGTTTTATGTAAGATAAATGAATAATATAAAATTATAATTTAAATTATTTTGAATATAAAATTTTAAAATTAATACAAGTATGTGGATTCTTAAAATAATATATTTGATTTAAATATTTTGTTAAAAAATTAAATTTAGTTTTTGTAATTTTGTATGTATAATTTTAAATTATTATTATGTGAAAATTCTTTTTAAATGAATTTTTTAAAGTGCAAAATATAATTATAAATCTATTTTAAAAAATATTTAAAAAAAATAGTTTTTAAAAGTTTGGTTTTCACTCCATACGAGTTTCTTAAAATCCCCTTGACTTTCTACAATTCAGCTCACAATTTGTGGATCACGGTCATAGTATATAAATAATTTATAGAATAAAAATTAAAATTTAAAAATTAAAATTTAGTTTTATAAATTTTTCAAAACATGCCTACAATTATATATTAAATATTTTATGACTTAAAAAAAATCTCTATTATTATTATTATTATTATTATTATTATTATTATTATTATTATTATTATTATTATTATTATTATTATATATGAAAAATGGTCAAAAACCATTATAGCAGTCGCAATCCCTGGATTAGAGTTGCTTCAAGATTTGTTTTAAAAATTCGAAATGACCACCTTTTAAACAACATTTTCCTGTTTACAGTGAGGGAAATGGTCAATACATCCGGAATAAATAACATTAGCAATTAATTTAGAAGTCCTTTTCCTACCTAAAAACATTGACTTTTGAATTAGTAAAACGGTAAAAATTAATGAAAGTGGTATTTTTAAAATAATTTCATGGTAATAAAATATTTAAAAATTTAAAATTATTTATGAAATGAATAGAGTTTATATAATTAAATAAAAATATATGTTATAATTTAATATTGTTAATTAATTAAAAAAATTAATTTTAAAATTAAAAATTTAAAAGTATTAGAGTATCTACAAGGAAACGTGGACGTGAGATGATGTGGCCGTATAAAATACAAGTCGTGAGAAATAATGTAGTAAAATTTTTATTAATAAACAGTGTAATTTAAAATTAATTATATAATGGGTCACTGTCTATCACTTTTTTTCTTTTTAAATTTTAATATAAATCTAACTTAAATTAAATTCTCTTATAATAATAAAAGAATTTGAAATACATTAAAATTTTAATAAAATAATGTTAAAAATTTGAGGCACCATGTCTACTTGACCATATAAAACAAAAGTCTGATAAATGATGTTTATTTTAAATTTTATCACTTCAGCTAGACATCCAAAAATAAACGGTATTACCTTAAGCTCTACTTTTAAAAATATTATTCTCATTGCTATTGTGACCGTAGACAAATTTGTAAATAAATATCACCGAAAATATTCTTATTAATAAAAAAAAATAAATACATATAATAAGAAAGTTACTAGAGGAGATTCAAACTTATCTAAATAAAAATATATAGAATTTAAATATCATAAAATATATAATATAATTAATACTAATAGACAATTAAAATAGTATGAACTTTTGAATTAATAAAGAATAATTTATTTTTAAAAATAAAAATGATTTTTAAATTTGTTAAAAAAAAAAATTGAAACTATTGGGGGAAAATGAAAAATTGAATACATAAAATCCAAAAGTTGTACGTCCAGAAATAGTTTGATAAATAAAATATTCCAAATTGAAAATAATTTTACGAAATGAATAGAATTCAAAATGATATAGGGTACATCTTATTTAGTATTAATTAACAATTAAAAATAATAATTGATTTTGAATTTTCAATAACAAATGTCTATTTTGTTTACACATCAACCCAATCAAAACGTAATCAAGGATAATTCAGAATAAGTTTTTAATTTTGAATATTCAATTGACTACTCTTTATGTTAGTTAACCTTTCCGATTGGCAAAAGATAGGCTTCCCATCCCAGATCTTTCAAACAAAATTTTATTAGTTTTCGTCCTTTTCTGATCCTCCACTCAATTAGTATTTATTAAAAAATATTAATTATAATTTAAAAAATAAAAAAAATAACTAAGTCAAAATTTCTCTTTTAATACAAAATGGAGAAATAAGAAAAATATTATGAGAAGAAATATAAAATAATAAAATGAGAAAATTTTATTTATATTATTTTATAATTTCTATGTAGTTGTATAAATCAAAATTAACTTAATTTTTTTATAAAAGTAATTTTTAAAATTTTAATTTTAAAAAATTTCTAAATTGATAATTTAATCACCTCACTTCTGTAAATATATTTGTAAAATATATCACATTTTAGAAGAATATATAAATGATGGATAGATAGTCTAAATTTTAAATTTTTAATTTTAGAAAATGTCTTAATTGATAATTTTAATCATCTATAACTTTTTAACTATCTGTAAATATATTTTTAAATATATGATCTTTTACATTAACGTATAAAAGATGTATAAAAGATGTGTAGGTATTCTATGAAGAAGTTTGAAAATCTTGTATAACTAAAAAAAGTTTTTGAGTTTAATTTTAAAATTTTAAAATTTATTTTTGTTTTTTTATATAATTTTTTCTAGTACAATTGAAAAAAATTAATTTAATTAAAAATTTAATAGTATAAACAATTTATTAAATTTTATTCTCATTTAAAAAAATCTCTCATAATTGAATATTAATAAAATAAATATAAATATCTCGTATAAAGAATTAAAAAACGTCTTTAATTTTGTTTCATGTAAATAAAATTGAAAGGAAAAAGAAAGTATATAAACTATCTTGATTTATTGTATGTTCGTGTCTTTTAGATTTTTTTTTTTAAACCATACAATATCTTAAAATTTAATTAAAATACTCTAACACATAAATTGACATCCTAATATTTTTTCTTTTATTTTTTTTATATCGATAATAATAATAATAATAATTTAAAATTTATATATATATATATATATAGCAAAATAATGAAATAATATAAAGCATAATAAGTATATGAACATTTTCAATAATATAACTATGGAAATTATTTAAATTTGAACAGGACGAAGGTTTCGCATTGGAACAGTAGAGAACGAGAAAGTGATCGTAGTGATGACTGGACTGAGTCTGGTACTTATATCTTCATATATGTACTTACATACATATATATAAAATATAAAATTTACATAGATATATATAAATATAATATTATGATGACAGAAGAAAGTTGTTTCAACAGCTGAATGCAGGAATAACGACACAATTGTTGCTGACTTTATTCGACATAAAAGGAGTATTGCATTTCGGAATAGCCGGAAATGCAAATCCCAATCTCGGAATAGGAGACGTCACCATCCCACTTAACTGGGCCCACACCGGTCTCTGGAGTTGGCAAAAGTACGGAGACGGTTCTGAAAATGAATTACCACTCGAATCTAACGGAGACTACACTCGCCACATCGGCTACCTTAAATTCTCCGACTACACCAACACCAGTAATGAAATTAATTCACCAGATAACTTACTCAACAGGGTATGGTATCAGCCTGAAGAGATATTTCCAGTAGATGGCACACCTGAAGAACGACAACACATCTTCTGGGTCCCAGTGGACAAAACGTATCTTAAAATCGCTAAGCAACTCGAGGGTATGAAGCTGGAGAGCTGTGTGAATGACACGTGTTTGCCGAGAGAGGCGAGAGTGGAGAGGACTGAGAGAGGAGTAAGTGCGAGTGTGTTTTTGAATAACCGCGCGTATAGAGAGTTTTTGTTTGACAAGTTTAACGCGAGTGCTGTTGAAATGGAAAGTGCGAGTGTGGCTTTGGTTTGTTATCAGCAGAAGAAGCCGTTTATTGTGATTAGAGCTTTGTCGGATTTGGCTGGTGGAGGTTCTGCTGTTTCCAATGAAGCTGATGCCTTTGCGGATCTTGCTGCCAAGAATGCTGTTGTTGTTGCGCTTAAATTTATATCCTTGTTGTCTTCTTATGATGAGTCTGCTGCTTCTTATATGGGCATGTGATGGAACTGGAATTAGCCATGTATTTGTGTGGGTCCCTCGTCTCCCTCATGTTTGGGGTTGTGTATATTGTCTTCCTTATTTATGCAATAAGGATACAATACATCTGTGTGAACACGTTTAATAAAGACCCCACTATTTTATTTCAATAAAGTGATCTATTCTTCTCTATTTTTTTTTCAAATAAAAATATTATTGAATTAGAACATAATACATTAAGAACATATAAAAAATACAAACTTTTATGTCTCCACATCTAAATTATAGAACCCTCCATTTCCAAACGTTACGAAGTCGTTACAAAAGAACCCAGTCAACATGCAGCAGTATGATAAGCAGTAAAATTAACGAAAATCGTTTAGACCTAAGGACATTATGATAATTGTATGAGATATGTAAAGCAACACTCATATTGCTGATTACTTTACAACCACATCAAATTTGTTTCCTCCATGACCATTTTATGACCAGATTTCACTTCTAGAGTCTTTATTGTGTTCATTGACCACTTTGACCGTCATCTTCATTCGAGTCTCATCCTCGTCTTCAATAAGATTGCGGATATCAAAGCCTAACAAAGTTAAAAAGGGAGAATATTTCTATGAATTTTTTTCTCTATTTATTATAATGGGCAGACGTACATTTATACAATATATGACTTTTCATTTCATAGCATTGATCAATTTATGTTTTGATCTAATGGTTAGAATTTATAACAGATATGGCTAGATATAGGGGTGGGAATAGGCCCGGCGGCCTTTCAGGGATCTACAGCCTAACCTATATAAGGCTTAGCCTGGTCTAGTCTATTTAATAAATAGTTTAGATTCAAGTTTTTTCAAAAGCCTATTTAATTAAATGGGCCAGACCCAGGCTATGGTAAAAGCCTTCATAACTTAATAGGCCGGCCCATATGATTTATATGTACTTTTATTTATTAAATCTATTGGCATGTTTGTTTATAAATATAAAACTCAATCTTTTATTTATAAATATAAGGTCCAAACTTTATTTATAAATATAACTAGTTATTTATAGGCTTTTAAACAGGCTTTCAGGCCTAACAGACTTTTAAACAGATCAGGCCAGGCGTATAATACAAGCCTATCATAGGCTTGTAGGCCAGGCTCAGGCCAGAGTATTAGAATACAGGCCTGGCCTATTTAACCAAAAGCCTAGCTGGCCTGGCCTATTCCCAACCCTAGCTAGATATATTAAAGGATTGTTTTCATCTTTCATTCTTATCTTTTCTGATGACAATGTGCTGAGCTGTATTTTGTTGAGATGTTTCTAGAAAGTTAATGTGAGAATTTGGGCTGATTAGGTTTACTTGAAGCTGATTCTGAGTTAGGCTCAATACTGGACTTGAATCCATTATTGTATGACAAATCTAATCTGATATTTGGTCGAGTATCTTTAACACCCCAATCAAGCTAAACCTGGATTTAGAAATTAAGTTTAGCTTGCGACAGAGATACTCTGACCTGATCGTTGTTAATGGCTTTGTTAAAAGATCTGCAAGTTGATCGTCTGTACTCACATATCTCTGATTTCAAGTTCTCTGGTGGTCACTTTCTCTCGAATGAAATGGACGGATCTTTATATGCTTCATTCTTGAATGAAACATGGATTCTGCACCAAGAGTCGAGCTCCATTATTGTCGCACCAAATCATAAGTCGAAGAGGTGGTTTGAATCCTAGCTCAGCCAAAAGTGAGTTAAGCCATAGAAGCTATGTTGAAACATGAGCAAGGGCTCGATATTCTACTTTAATGCTTGACCTAAAAACTGTCTTTTGTTTTTTTAAAGTCCAAAAGATGACATTGCCCCTCAGAAGGACAACACCCTATTGGTGGACTTTCTATCGTCAAGAGAACCCGCCCAATTAGAGTCGCCAAAGACGTGAAGTTCCAAAGGTGTTGATGAAGGCAGAAAGAAAAGTCTAGTATCCGTTGTCCCTCGCAGGTAACGTAAAATTCGTTTACAAGTTATCCAATGATTTTGATTTGGATTGGAAAGATACTGACTGAGTTTGTTAATTGCAAAATTTAGTGTCTGGCCTTGGGTTGACATAGGTATTGAAGAGCTCCAACAATGCTGCGATAGTGCGATGAATGTTCATATAGGGGACTATTATTCTAGGAGAGCTTGCTGCCAACAGATAAAGAAGACGAGAAGCGCTTACAAGTGAGCATATTAGCTTTAGCAAGAAGATCAATGACATACTGATCTTGTGAGAGATGAAGACCATCACTATTGCGGTACACTTCAAAATCCAAAAATTGCTGAACTGATCCTAGTGTTTTCAAGGAAAAAGAACTTTGCAACTGCCTTATGAGTGACTGAATATTTTGTGTTGAGTTTCTTGTGATGAGTATGCCATCGACATATACTGGGATAATAGTGATGTTGTTGTGTGTGGACTTGTAGAATAGTGATGTGTCTGATACTGCATTGATGTGCCCCTAATCTATAAGAGCCTATCTTAATATGCCCTAATCTATAAGAACCTATCTTAATATGGAGTATCAAGCCCTAGGAGCTTACTTCAAAGCCATATAGTGCTTTGTCCAGTTTACATACATAATTTGGAAATCTTGAATATACAAATCCTTCAAGTTGATTGATTTAAACTATTTCAACTAGTTTCCCATGCAAGAATGCATTATTGATGTCCAGTTGTTGTTATCCCAGCCATAGGAGACTGCTAGAGAAACATAACCTTTATTATCCAGGATTTCACAACATGACTAAAGGTCTCTGTGAAATCCTTGTCGATAGTCTGATTGAATCCCCTGGTAATAAATCTTGCCTTGTGACGTATGAGATTGCCATTTGTATCAAACTTATTCTGAAAATCAACTTGGTGCTAAGCAAATTCATAGAATCGTTATATGGAACTAAATCCCAAGTTTGATTTTGTAAAAGAGCATTGTACTCTCTATTATAGCTTGCTTCCATTAAGAATCCTGTAAAGCTTGAGCAACTATTTTTAGTTCTAATGGGAATGGCTTTGTGTTAGATAGGTAAATTTTTGGTTTGTGAATGCTACTATTAGCACGTGTTTGCATTGGGTAAGTATTTATGATGGGTTGTGATAGTGATTTGGATAGGGGAACATTTGTAGTAGGTGCTGTTTTTTATGGATCATGGGTGAGGTGAATAGGATTGAGTTCTGTATGTGAACTTTCTTGATTAGCATCCATAAATGGAGAAGATAAAGTAGAATTAGGAGAACATACCTATCTGTTTGATATATAAGGCGTGGATTCTAGAGAGCCAGCTATCAAGAGTGTATAGGGTTGCAAACGAGTCGAGCCGAGTCGAGTACATGAGGTGCTCGTTTTGGCTCGTTTGTCAAATATCGAGCTCGAGCTCGACGAGTTTTATAAATGTTTGTTCAAACTCAGCTCGATAATTTTTTTCTGTGTTCGAGCTCGACTCGTCTAAGCTCGTTTAAGTTAATCGAGCTCAGCTCGTTTAAGTTAATCGAGCTCAGCTCGTTTAGTAGCTCGTTAAAGTTAATCGAGCTTAGCTCGTTTACTAGCTCGATTAGGCTCATTTAGCTGTTTGATTAGTAGCTCGTTTAGTAAAATTAAAACAAAAATAAATTGAATTTAAATTAAACCTAAACTAAAATTAATTCAAACCATGAGTTCATTTCTCCTTGTTAAAAATATTAATAAAAAAATACTAATAGTATCACACAGATCTAAGTTCAAAATACAATTGAAAAGAATATTCATAATTCATTAGAGTTGAACCAATATAAATTCATCAACCATGAAATTTTGATATAATCTAAGTTATATTAAACAATGAAATTTCGAATTATTAGACTCAATTAACAAACAATGCAAGTGAAATCTATATCAAGACAAATAAAGAAGAAAAATAAAAAAGATAGAAAAGTAATTTAATTACCAAGTGGTAGAGAAGCAAGTTGGATTGGACGCAAATTTCTGAGCAAGACTAAAGAGAGTGAAATTGCTTTACGCTTGATGACAGAAAAGTACAGATGGGTGGTGGAATTACTTGAGGGCTTGATGACAAAAAAATAGTGAGAGAAAGAATGAGTAATAGAGATGAGTGGTGGCTATCTTGACAAACTATTAGTCATAAGAAAACTAAACCTTAGGTTAGATAAATTATTTTAATTAATTTTTTATTTTTGATATATTTTTTTAATTCCGGCATCTATTTTAATTTGGACCTTTTTAAATTTAGACTTTTTTATATCCATTAAAAATTTGTCTATTTATTTTTATTAAAAAAATATATTAAACGAGTTATAAATGAGCTCGTTCGCGAACACAAACGAGTTTTAATCGAACATAAACGAGCTTTGAATGAGTTTGTTCATGAACATAAATGAGCCGAACAAGGGTTTGTTTGAGCTCGGCTCGTTTACTAAACGAGCTATAAAATTTTGTTCGTGATCGTTCATTTAAGTGTTGAACAAGCTTTGACCGAGTTTTGACCGAACCGTTCACGAATCGTTCACAACTGCTCGTGTTCGTTTGCACATGGTGTGACATGTTGATACTTTAGAATAGATAAAATAGATGAAATAGGAACATTGGGTGAGTGTTTTTCAGTAATAGATGATTTTGATGGAAAAAGAGAGAGGTAAGGAAATTCAGTTTCATTAAAACCACATGTCGTGAAATGTATATGTTACTTGTAGGGGCAAGACATCTATAACCTCTGTGAACAAGACTGTATCTTAGAAATAAATATTTAGAAGTGTGGTATGCAAATTTGTGGTTGTTGTAGAATCGGAGATAAGGAAAGCAAATGCAACCAAATGTTTTAAGTTTTTTGTAATTAGGGGATTTTTGGTAGAGTTTTTCTGAAATGGAAAATGTTATTAAGAGTAGGTGTAGTTAGATTGTTAATGAGATGTGTAGCAGTTTGGAAGGCCTCCAACAAGAATTTTAGAGGTATTTGGGCTTGAGAAAGTAGGTTTAGTCCAAGTTCTGTAATATGCCTATGTTTCCTCTTTGATACTTCATTTTGTTGATGTGTGTAGGGAAAACTTAAGCGAGTTTGTATTCCTTGATCAGTTAAGTAAGGTATTAGACTCTGGTATTCCCCTCCAATATTGTGACTCTACTGTAGTTCTATGTGAGCTTTGAACTTAATAAACACTGATTTGGTGTCAGATTTTTTTTTCAAGGGATAGAACCATGTGTAGCGGGTGTAGGCATCAATGAGTATGACATATTAATGATGTCCTTCAGTTGATGAATAAGGTGAGGGACCCCAAAGATCAGAATAAATTATTTCAAGTGAATTTTTAACTGAGATAGGATGAGAATAGAAAGGTAATTTGTGCATTTTACCCTTTTTGTAAGCATCACAGAATGTAGTATCATGTTTGTGAATAGGAATTTTCATTGAATTTAAGATTTTGTACAATACATGATCATTAGGATGACTAGCACTGTCAAAACGGACAGTCCGGTTTGGTCCGCTCCAGTCCGCACAGACTTTTTCTAAATAACGGACCGGAGCGGACATGTCCGTTTCCTAAAACGGATATATTTTTCAAATCCGGGTCCGTCCGCAGATCCACACGAACGGACCCTGACATGTTCGTCAATATAAAAATTTGTGACTTGCACAAATTCAAAAGATTATCACAAAATATAAAAACAACTGTTATCAAATACTTCTAAAAAAAACTCTAAAGCAGACTAGAGTAGATTGTTTACTTGTGTAGACACCATACTGATCAAATTCGTTGCCATCAACACAGTAATTGTCTTCCTAGCATGTGATCCACCAATCTGCAAATAAAAAACATAATATATATTCAAATATTGAAACCAAGACTTCATTTTAAAAAAAAAGCATTAAGATTGGTATGTAAAATTAAAATTTAAGAAATGTAATGTGCATCTGAAAATGGTGTTGTTTGAAATTGTTATGTAAAATTAAAATTAAGAAGTGTCATGTACCTCTAAAATGGTGTTGTTTAAATTAAATACATTTAGTAAAATTTTCACATACTATATTTGATATGCAATATTAAAAATCATAAAGTCGATGGTTTTAGCTGAAACGTCACTAGATGTATATCGACACTATGAATTTTAGGGTTTATTAGTTGTGAATCTTGATGTGTTTTGATTAAAGTAAAGAAAGTTAGAAAATTTTAATTTTTAAAAAATTTATATTGAATAATAATGGATATCCGCTCCGGTCCGCTAAAGTCCATTATCCGTACGGAGCGGATAGAAAAGCCCGCGATCAAAATTAACACTAATTTTTTAAGTCCATATCCGTACAAATTACGGGACAGACCCGGATAGTCCGCGGACTTTGAGTCCGTTTTGATAATACTAAGGATGACCAAGACGATTGTGCCACACATTGGCATTTCTATCAATATCAGTAGCCTTTGATTTGAATGCATAATAGGAGCTGTGAGCAGGAGTGGATAAAATTGCACGAACTTGCTTAGTTTGGGTAGGAAGGTTGTACAGGCCACCCAGTAGAACTCCCTTGAGCAGAGGCTTCCCTAGAACTTTTTCCTTAAAAACAAGTAAAGTCAGTAAATTCAACACTCACATTATTATCTCTTGTAATTTGTGAGATGTTAATAGATTTTTTGTTATGAGAGGAACGTGCAAGATATTTTTGAGTTTAAGAAGTGTGTATCTTGTATCTTTTGAATGTAGAACAAATGAACCAATATTGGAAATAGGTATAGAATTACCATTTTCAACTGTGAGTTAGCCTGTACCATTGTATTCAGTACTAATGGACAAGTTGTTGATGTCTGGAGTGAAGTGGTTTGTGGCTCCACTGTCATCGAACCACGAGGGTTCAGTTAATGATTCAGGAATTGATGTTGTGGTGGGGCTCTGCGAGATGAAAGATTGATACCGTGGTGAGGTTGTGTGTTGATGTTGCTAATTTATATTTGCAGAGTTGTAAGGGACATGAGGAGTATTAGATCTCAGACCTTGATGAGTAGATGGTGCTGAGCTTCCTTGCTAGTAGATGTTAAATCTTTGATGGCATTTTAAGGCATCATGACCTTTGACATAACTAGCAGTGTAGTTAATTGTTCTACCCCACCAAGGGACCTAAAAATGCACCCAGAGATTCTGGCACCTAGTCTTGCGCCTTGTTTTGTTTGACCAAGGCGCAGATCGAAATGAAAAGATTAAAAACATAGCAATTCATCCCAACTTCCCCAACAAATTATGATTTAAGTATCCAAGGATTTAGGTAAACTAGTCCAAGTTATCCGACATATTTTCCGGCAATAATAAATATTAAACATTAAAATAAATCCATAAGAAAACCAACCGAATCTAGATTTTATGGTAAAAAGGAAATAAACCATGGGTTCAAATGGATTTTTAAATAAAAATAAAAATAAAAATTAAAAAACTCAAAAGAATGGAAAATGAGTTAGAAGTAAGAAAACAATGTACTAAATGAACAGTTGGAACTGTACTCTGATAATGATAGAGGAAACCATAACATTTAGGTTTGTAAAGATAAGAATTTGGACCACAAGAGGATATTGTCTTAAATACCTTCAGGGATATAGTTTGTAATTTTACCTACCATAGTCGCCCACGTGGTCTTTATTTATTTATAAGAGACACCGGGTGTCCCAACATGCATACGAAGAAGATGAAGCAAATTTGTCTGGTTGTGGTGGTGTTGGTTGGTGGTGTTATATGCGAAAGCAATCGGAGTAATATTGAGACAGTGAACAAGGAAGGTCCATACTTGGGTATTGTCGTCCCAAATGCTTATGAGATAAATCCCCTCCTCCACTCATCAAGCTTTGTACCTCATTCTCTTTTCCCCTACTTGGACTTTTCAGGTATATATAATTAAAACATGCTTTCTTCTTGAGTTTTAGGGTTTTTATAAATCTAATTAAATATTTCTATAAATTCAAATCGAAAATATGTAATATAACAGTATTTTCTCTATAAGTAGAAGAGATGGGATCGATCCAAAATTCATTTGGAAGGTTGTACTATTATGTTCTATATAAAATAAAGGAATAATACTATAATGTAGATTTTTAATAGAATAATTTAAATTATTTTTTATATAAAACTTTAAAATTAATTAATTATATGTATATATATGGATGAATAATTAATTTTTTAAGAATATATTGGATTTTAAAAATATTTTATTAAAAATTAGTTTTACTTTATTCTAATTTTTTATATATAATTTTAAGTTAATTAAATTATTTTAAAATAAATTATTTTATTATTTTTAAAAATATATATATATCAAAAACAATAATAGCGGTTACAATCCGTGAATTATTGAAATGAATACCTTTTAAAAAACATTTCCTATCTAGTTGAGAGAAATGGTCAATGCATGTAGAGTATTATTGACTTTTGAATCCACAGTATTATTGGAAGAAAATGTAAAATCAAGTATCTAGAATCTGAGAAGTGGTTCCTTTAGATATAATTTAAATTAAGTAAAATATTTAATTTAAAATTATTTATGAAATATGTAGAGTTTAAATGATTATATAAAAATAAATAAATAATTTAATATTATTAAATAATTTTAAAAAATTATTACTTTTGAATGAATAAAATTTTTTTAAAAAATTATTTTTTAAATTTTTTATAATTATTTACTGTTTTCAAATATTATTAACAAAATACTCAAAATCTTCAAACGGCTGATTTTATAATAATATTTTTAATAATAAAATCAGTGCGTTACATAAAAAAGTTTGATTGATTTAAATATTTTACAAATAATGTTTGAAACTAATAAATCATTGAAAAAAGTTTACAATTTTTTTTTTTTTTTTATAATTTACTCATTTTTGACTTAGTAAAAATTTAGAAATATAGTGAATAAAATAAATACATAGAAAGAAATTCCATCTCTGATCATGGTAAGTAAAACATTTGAGATTTAAAATTATTTGAGGGGTGTGTAAGTTTAAATCATAATAATATATAGTATATTGCAATATTACTAAATGATTTTAAAAAATGGACTTTTGAAATTGTAAAAAGTTAGAAGTAACATCGGAAAAAATGTAAAAGTCGACATCATCAATCGGTAAGTAATATATTTGAAGTTCAAAATTATCTACTAAATTTAAAATATAATAAAAATATATTTTTAATTAACATTTTTTTATTTAAATGTTATATTTTAAATAGTATTATATTAAATTTTAAATTACTTTTAAACTTAACAGTTGCGTTCAATGTTAATTTCAACTTTAGAATTAGCGTTACATATAAAATATAAATATAATTGAAAAGATAATAATGTAATTAATTATAAATAATTTTTAGATTGAAAATTTGAAAAGCTAATTTAGAATTTTAAACACTATTTGAAACGTTATTTTTTTTAATAGCTTATTAGTCTTACATGGTAGTATATATTCTTATAGTAACTTAAACCTTAAATTTATAGTTCAGAGGTGGGAAGAAATCTCGTAAGTTTCCCTTGCTACTATGCAACACCTAGATGTGTATATTTGAAACGTTAATTGAAAATTTTTACCATATTTAATATAAAAAATAAAATTTTAAGAAAAAAAATTGAAATAGCAAAAAGTCAAAACTATCATAAAAAGAAATATAAAAATGAATTCATAAAATTCAAAAGTTATATATTCATATATAGTAAATTACCAAATTCTCCACCTTTTCAATTGTTTTGTTTAAACCATCGAATTTCAAACGTTATTTTGAAAAAAAGAAAGAAAGAGAGAAAGACAAACAGTTAGAAAAATGATAGTTCTGTAACTTTTCATTATTATAAAATCCTTCTCCAATTTTTCTCATTAAAATTATTGTTTTGAAAATATATATATTTTTGGGAAGAACGAGTGAGTTAATAAAAAAAAATTGAGACAAGATTTTTTTTTAGTCATCTAAAATACCTGGATAAATAAAATATTTGATATTCAAAATTGTTTTATAAAATGATTAGAGTTCAAAAGATATACTACAATTTAATATTAATGGACAATTAAACAAGTAATTGACTGTAGAATATTCAATGTCAAAAGTCTATTTTGTTTATACATCAACCCAATTAAATCGTAATCAAGGATAATTCAAACTTTGAATATTCAATTGACTACTCTTCATGTTAACTTTTATGATTGGGCAAAAGATAGGCTTCCTGTGGCTGTGGCTGGGGCTGATCTTTCAAACAACATTTTATTAGTTTTCGTCATTTTCTAATCCTCCACTCAATTAATATTTATCAAAAATATTAATTAATTTAAATACAAAATGGAGAGATAAGAAAAATATATAAAATAATATAATGGGATAATTAGTTGTCGTTATTTTGTAATTTGTATCTATGTTATTCAAATCAATTTAAAAAACTACAGAATTAAATTTTTAAATTTTTAGTTTTTTAAAAAATTGACTATTTTAATATTAGGGAGAACTTGTTACAATGATTCGTGAAAGTGTAAATATAGTACGTGGAGATGATATTTGAAATTTATAGGGTTAGTTTAAAAAATATGATTTAAACATAATAATTTTTTTTTAAAAAAAAATTGAATTTTTAAAATTTGTTAGGTTATTTTATATAATTTTTTCTAGTATAATTGAAAAAAAAATCATTTAATTACAAATTTAACCATATAAATACTTTAACAATTTTTGTTTTCATTAATTGGGTATTAATAAAATAATTTTGAAAAAAATGAAAATCCTTTTAATTTAGTTTCAGGTATAGAAAAAATATATATAGTAAAAAAAAGGAAAAAAAATTAAAATATGAACTATCTAAATTTTAATTTATAGTCGTACTTTTTAGAATTTTCTTTTTAAATCGGACAATATTATAAAATTTAATTAAAATACTCTAAAATAAATATTGATATCATAATATCTTTTATTTTATTTATTTTTAATAATAATAATAATAATAATAATAATAATAATAATAATAATAATAATAATAATAATACAACAAGATGTATAAAAATTTATATTCTCATAGGACAAAATGATGGAACTACATAAAGCATAATAAGTCTATGAACATTTTCAATAGTAATTATGAATTATGTAAATTTGAACAGGTAAAAGGTTTCGCATTGGAAAAGTAGTGAACGAGAAAGTGATCGTAGTGATGACAGGACTGAGTCTGGTACTTACTACTTATACCTTCACATATATTTCCATGGATATATATAATATAAAGAAAGTTGTTCCAACAGCTGAATGCAGGAATAACGACACAATTGTTGCTGACTTTATTCGACATAAAAGGAGTATTGCATTTCGGAATAGCCGGAAATGCAAATCCCAATCTCGGAATAGGAGACGTCACCATCCCACGTAACTGGGCCCACACCGGTCTCTGGAGTTGGCAAAAGTACGGAGACGGTTCTGAAAATGAATTACCACTCGAATCTAACGGAGACTACACTCGCCACATCGGCTACCTTAAATTCTCCGACTACACCAACACCAGTAATGAAATTAATTCACCAGATAACTTACTCAACAGGGTATGGTATCAGCCTGAAGAGATATTTCCAGTAGATGGCACACCTGAAGAACGACAACACATCTTCTGGGTCCCAGTGGACAAAACGTATCTTAAAATCGCTAAGCAACTCGAGGGTATGAAGCTGGAGAGCTGTGTGAATGACACGTGTTTGCCGAGAGAGGCGAGAGTGGAGAGGACTGAGAGAGGAGTAAGTGCGAGTGTGTTTTTGAATAACCGCGCGTATAGAGAGTTTTTGTTTGAGAAATTCAATGCGAGTGCTGTTGAAATGGAAAGTGCGAGTGTGGCTTTGGTTTGTTATCAGCAGAAGAAGCCATTTATTGTGATTCGAGCTTTGTCGGATTTGGCTGGTGGAGGTTCTGCTGTTTCCAATGAAGCTGATGCCTTTGCGGATCTTGCTGCGAAGAATGCTGTTGTTGTTGCGCTTAAGTTTATATCCTTGTTGTCTTCTTATGATTCGTCTGGTGCTTCTTAAATCAGCATGTCATGGAACTGGAATTACACGTGTGTCTGTGTGGGTCCCCCGTCTCGCTGATGTTTGGTGTTATTGTGTATATTGTCTTCCTTGTTTATGTAACAAGGATATAAGTGTGTGAACCTGTTTAATAACGACCCCACTATTAAATATTACTAAATTATAACATAATACATCGACTTCCACAAAATGTAATAAAGTAGAAACTTTTATGTTTCATCTGAATTATTATAAGTAAATTACATAAATTCCAATTTTCCAATCCTTATAATTCGACTCCATTTTCATACGGTTATTTTAAAAAAAAATCCAATCGACTATAATTAACAAGAATCCTTAAGGATGAAAGATATTATAGTAATTCTATAAGATAACCAACCTTTTATATTGTTAACTACTATACGAGTAGATCAAATTTGCTTTCTTCATAACTACCTTAAGACTAGATCTCACTTTTAAAGTACTTTTTAAGCTTATTAACTATTTCAACCATCTTCTTGACTCCAGACTCATCCTCATCTTCATCAAGATCATCGACGTCAAAACCTAGATGAAATCGACGACAGGAAACGAATTAGATGAAAAAAAACAAGTTCAACTCAGTGAGTCAATCAACACACTCTCTCATTAATCGACGCTCATGGTTTCTAATCTTCACCTCTCCTTTAAAATATTCCTCCTATTGAGCTTCACTCCATACTAAACCCTCTCTCTTGCTCTGCCGACCAGCCAACAACGTAATTACTGGTCACTGCGGTCATCACCACCTTGAAGGAACACAAATGCAATGAGAGAATCTATATCTATTATTTATCAAATATTTTCAATTAAGAGCTAGTCAAAAACTATTACGAGTTTAGTAAGTGGGAGTCTAGATGTGACATGTTGAGCAACAATAGATTCGACCTTCAAGCTATTATGATAAACACTATCTCCATCCTTTTGATTTTATGATAAACATTATCTTTATCCTTTTTATTTATATTTGATATTAATCTTTATCTTTATGTAACTGGTATAGTTTTTTATGTTTATCATTTTGTAACCAATCTCTGTATAAATACTCTTATAACTCTTGAAGTTATCATCATCGAATACATCAGTTTTCCTTTGATATTATTTGTTTGTTCAGTTTCTTCACAAGTTATTAGAGCAGAATCTGTTCCTACCTTACAAAATTTCCAAACCACCATCAATTCATTGTTTTTCTACACAAAATCAATGCCCATGTCCATTTCTACACACTATTTCTACACAAAATCAAACCAACATTGATCTCGAAACACCAGTCTCCACAAAATACCAAGTCATCTCAGCTACTTTAAAAAAAAAATCATTACTCTGTTCACTTTTCTACTTGCAGGTATTATCAACATTAATGGCTTCCGCTACACCGACTACTTTTCTCATTCTGTCTCCACAACTATCTCCCATCACACTTTTACTTTTAAACTGAATAACAAAAATTATTTAGCCTGGAAAACACAATTTCTTCCCCATTTAAATTATTAGGACCTAACTGGTTTTATTGATGGCTCCATTTCTAAGCCATCCTCTCTTATTCTAAATCTAGAGGATTCATTATCTAAGGTTCCAAATCCAGAATTTCAAACTTGGCTCCAAAAAGACCAAATTTTACTATATTGGTTATTTTTCTACCTTGCGGAAGATGTATTTTCGTATGTTATTAGTTTGACCTTTTCTTTTGATATATGGTATGCCTTAGCCAATACTTATAGCTTCATTTCTCAAAATAAACAATTGCAGATCAGCATCGAGCTGCAAAAGGTTAAAGAAGAACGATTTGTCTGTCACCGAATATCTTCAGAAGGCCAAAGACTTAGCAGATGAATTGGCTACAGCAAGACGACCAATAAATACAACAGAATTTAATGTTGTTATTTACAGGAATATTGGCAGTGAATTTCAGAGCCTTATCACAGTGCTCACCATAAGACTAGAACCATTGTCCTTCAATGAGCTTCATAGTCATCTCATTTCCCATGAGGTACTTCTCAAAAAGTTACACATCACTTCTTGTAGCAAATCTGGCATAGAAACCCATTATCCAAAATCAAAATCGAGCTGCCAGACATATCAAACTCAAAAGTTTACAATGGAGGTGATTATAAGCAGAATCAACAATAGCGACAACATTGTGGACCTTGTTAGATCTGCATTATAATAATCATATTGCCGATAGATGTCGACAAAGGTACGAACCACGCCAAAATCAGAATAATCTTCCTAGTGCGCAAGTCAATCTATCCTAATTGACAATGTCACTGTCACGATCAAAGCCTCCTCAACTTGGTCAACCTAGTTCCAAGGTGGTTGATTTAGGCGCAAACTATCATGTCACTCCAGATCTGGCTTCGCTTCATATTTCTAACGAGTATAATGGTAAGGATCAATTACGGGTTGGAAATGGACAAAGTTTGCAAATTTAACATATTGGTGAATTTAAAATTTCTTCAGTCACTTTAAAAAATGTTATTCATGTTCTTAGCTTATTGTCGAAATTATTATATGTTTCAAAATTTTGTTCTGATAATCATAGCCTAATAGAATTTTGGCCAACCCATTTTTTTTGTTCCTAGCAAGAGTTTTGTCTCTGATTTATCTAATAAGAAAATTTGGGAGGCCCTGTCTGCTATTAGTAATGAGAAGTCCCCAATTTTAGATGGCTTCAATGCCTTATTCTTTAAGAATGCATGAGATATATCAAGCATGATGTTGTAGATGTTGTCAGAGAATTCGTTCTTTCAAATACCATTCTCAAATAGTTTAATGTAACTATTCTTTGTTTAATTCACAAAAGGATTTTTTAATTGGTGTGGTTGAGATGAGAGTTATAGCTTGTTATACATTTATCTTGAAAATTATTTCGAAAATCTTAGGTGCTAGGCTATTTTTATTATTGAATAGAATCATTAGTAAAAACAAATATGGTTTTGTGAAGGAAAGATACATTGGTGATAATATCCTTCTAGCTCATGATTTAGTGAGTAATTACCATCTTGATAAAGGCAAAGGTAATTGTGCTCTCAAGATTGATTTATCCAAAGCTTATGATTATATTAGCTGAGATTTTATTTTTTTTTTAGAGAAGACACAACTACGTTTAAGGTTTCCTTCCTGATTTATATGTTGGGTTATAAGGCGTGTTAGAATAGTGAATTACATGATAACTTTGAATGGTGAACATGCAGGATTCTTTGAAGGAAAAAATGGCTTAAGGCAGGGAGATCTTGTTTCTCCATGTAGGTTACATGATGGTTCAATGACCAATTCATACTTATGTTAAGAAGTCAGGAGAGTGAGTGCTCTTATTTTTAGAAGATTACTTACCATATGAACCTTAATGAGATGGTAAAAATGTTAAATTTAGAGAATCAACCATACGCCAATGGATCACAACCAATGTCAATATTACATTAGTTGATGATCCTGCCTTTTGTGATCCAAATTTTCATGGGATAAATAAAGTCAGGATTTTAGATGAGATTGACAGTGGTATGATTAATATTAATGGTGGAATAAATGATGGTATATTTAGAACATGTGATGAATACGGTATGTAGGGGTGGGCAGAAAACCCAGACACCGGGCTGGTTGGGACCGACTTGGACCAGACCGAAAATGATCGGTCCACGGTCCAAACAGTCCTAGCTCATTCCAAAATATTGGGATCAGTTAAATAATCAGTCCCTATCCGATTCCAGATCTCTAGGGGCCGGACCATGCCAAGACCGATAAAATTTAAAAAATAATATAAATTTTATTAGAATTATGAAGTCCAATAAATAAGCCCACAATCCAATTTTAACAATATTAGAATTCAATAGCCTATTTCATTTTATCAATCACACAGAAGAAAAAATTGTAATTTTTAAATTTCTTTTTTGTTCATTCACGACTGTAACTGAGTTATATCTTTTTTTTTTTTGGCATTATCTTCGAGGTTTGTTCAAGATGTGGAACAATATGCTTCTATCTTTATTTAAATGAAATTGTCTTGTGTTTATTAAGTGTGATAGAGACATATCTTTATTTGATGTATTTAATGAGTGCATTCATGAAGCAATTTTTTAAATTATTTACATATTCTTTTAAGATATTTAAATAGATAATGTTTTATTTGATTTATAATTTTTTTCCAAAAGTTTGTGGACTGGACCGAGACCGACTAGATTGGACTGAGACCGATTAGGATCGGACCGATCGGTCCATTCATTCTTATCGACTCGGTCTGGTCCATTTAATAAGTAATTTTTTTCAACCAATCTGGTTCGGGTTTGTCCAAACCCGGACCGGACAATGTCCACCCCGAATGGTATGAATGAAGATGATAGTAGCGAGACGAATGATGACAGTGGTAGTGATGGGGAAGGTTGGGCTGAAACTAGTAGAGCTTGTAACATCTTAAAATTCGGCCTACAATTTTTTCTTGATCTTTATTAACATGTATATGCATTTTATTTGATTATTTGACTCTATAATTTTTTTTTTATTTTATTAATAACGTCACTCTCAGAATTCCATATCGGAAAATTGAAAGTGAGAAAAGGGCAATATTTAATCTAGGGGTGAGTCAAACAAATAGTAGAAGCTAATTGTGAGGTTCAAAATTCTGGTACAACATTTTAACTGATTTCTAACTTTAGTATAATTTATTTTAAAAGGCTTGATTTTAAATATTCGTTAATAATTTTGAAGATTTTGTATTTACTGATTTAGTTTTTGGAAAAATTTTAGATCTTCTTTAATATTTCTGAACATCCACTGAAAGAGAATATTTATCAAAGATGTGCTTTTACATATATATATATATATATATTCTTTCGGACCTCCAAATGGACTTTATGATTGGATTGAGTTTTAAAGGCACCCAACCCAACAAAAAGGCCCATGATAGAGGCCCACTCCCCTCCATCATTTTCAATTCACGCTCAAGCCATTGATTGGATTCTCACAATTGATTTTAACAAAATGATTGTGTCTCTCTTCTATTGCATGCGAATTAAAATCTCAACTCATCAAGTAACTTCAATTTCTTGGTTTTGAATCATCTTCACCTCAATTTGTATTTAGAGCATATAAAAATCTGATTGCTTTCAAGCTTGAACATCTTTACCGGTAAGCTAAGTATTTGAATTTCTCCAAATTGGTACTAAACGGATGTTTTCTAACCCTAACCGAGTCCTAACAAATTAGGGTTAATCTCTTCGGGTTTGATTTATTGAGGGGTTTGCAAGGGGGTTTTCGATTATATCATTTTAGGGCCATCGGTAAATTATTCTTTCTTTTTTTTGAATTATCCCAATGTAATATTAATCATGGATTGGATGTTTAACCTAGTCAAAATTTCAACTTCAATTAAGTCTCTATTCTCCAAATTTCAACTTTTGGATTGTGGTGGAGAGAGCCTTCGATTCTTCTATTTAAGTTAAGGTTGTTGGTAAGATTTCAACTTAATAAATTTTCTTTGTTTAGCTAGTAGAGTTATCAACATTTGAATTGATTTTAGGTATTTTTAGTTTCTAATTTAAGTCTGAACTGCTAGAAAGACTATTGCCCTATTTTAATCAAAATAAGCAAATGATGTTGATAGGCTTTTAATCTAAAAGAGTGCATTTGTTGGTCTTAGGTGACCATACTGCGAGGGAGTAGTCATAGTCAGACTTCAGAGGATTTTTGGAGCAGTTCTCAGGTTGGTAAATCCTACTTTTGCCCACACATTATGTATATGTGTGTATTAAAACTTCAAATAATTGATGAATAGGAAATAGGTGTGAAGAATGAACTATTGGTATGCTTGCAAGTATTGTTGATTATGTAGTATGGTGTTTGATGACTTGTGGTGGACATAATGTGATTTACAACCAAATAATGAATGGATAAGTGTGTGACAATAATAGTGTAGTGATATGGTTGCTTAATTGATTGTAAAATGGATTAATTGGATAATGAAGCCGAATGTGATGCCCTTTAATGCTTAAGCGAATAGGTGATATAAAGGCGTCTTAAGGATTAGAAGTATACTTCAAAATCACATTCGGGTGCAGGAAATTAATAGTTAGGCGAATGCCATAGTTGGAACTTCGGTATGTTTGTCAAGACTTTGGTCCACTAGTCGGGACTTCTGTCCATTAGTCGTTATCTCATTTCACCTATAGTTTAAGCTTTATTGGGTATAATGAATCTTAATAAATTCAAATTGAGTAGTATATATATTTTTTAACATGTGCACAACAAATTATATTTTAACTGTGTGGTTCGGCGGTTATGGAGCCATATATATATTCTATGTGTGTTGATTAAGTCGAAGTTATGCTATAGTTGTGTTATGCTCTGTCTTGCAGGTTTCTGATGTAGTTTATTTCACATATGTGACCTTAATTGTTTTTCTTTTGCCGGTCTTGCTTATTAGTCTTGGTTACTTTAGGTTTTGGTAGTAGTTGTGATAGTGTGGGTTTGCCTTGGGCAGCCTTAAGTTGTTAGAAATGGATAAGAACGGTAGAAATTTTTCAAATGGTAAATGAAGGGGTTTAATAGTCAAAATAAATATTAACCTATCATATGTCTTAATGAATCAGTAGGGGGTTAGATAGAAACAAGATTGTTAAGTTGGGTGTTTCAGTCTTAGGATCAATTTATGGTAATTGTTTTCCTCTTTTAATTGCGAATGTTAACATGCTTTGTGTTGAATCAATTATGTTCTTATATATGTATTTGTGATTTTTTTTCCCGCTGGTTAAAGTGGGTAAATAGCTCACCATTCAGAAGTCAAGGGTTGCTACGAAAATAACTCGAGTTTTCTGTGTTTTCAGCCTCGCGACTTGCTAGTCGCCCAACAAGTCGTCTGTACCTACAACCAAACAAAAATAAAATATTTTTTTCATGACTTGCAAGTAGCTTGTGTCCGCAGTCGATCATCGACTTGCAAGTCAAGAAGCAAGTCGCCTATGTCCACAAACCATATTAATTAAAAACTGCGTGACTTGCATGTCACACAACAAGTTGCATAAGACCAAAATTTTGAATATTTATTTCTTATACCTTATCGAGTATGTTTGGTTTCGGGGTATTGTAAAATGTCCATTTTACCTTTATTTGTCATTTTTAGGTCATACCGAGCATAACTTCTTTAATTCTGATCTATGAAAAGCTTTTGGTGTGATTACTTACTGATTAAGTAATCTTCTAGTATGCCTATTTTCATGCCACTTAATGAATTAATGAACTAAAGGAATTCAAAACATAATAGAACGAATCTTATAGACATCAATTTAAATGTTTAAGTAGGGCGATTGATTGTTTGATTTCAATGAGTTAGGAGGTATTAGCGATATTTTATAAAATATATATGTATCTTCATTAGTAGAGATAAATAGGTACATTTGTGTATCTCTGAATTGAAGCTTACTTTACCAATTGAGCTTGGTAGATTACCCATGTTGGTAATAATAAACACAAAATGAAAATCGTTTGCAATTTTAAAAAATAAATTAAAAAATTAAAAAATATATCAAAATTTGATTAAAATTATTTTGGCGAGGAGACTTTGCGCCAAGGAGGTGAGTTTAGTTGGATTAAAATTATTTTTGAAGTTATTGTTTACAAGAAAATCTACTATGGTTTGGAAAGGGTGGTCCAGATTTATTTTTATTGCCTAAGCCGCCTCAATTTTTAATCCCATTAAGAAATTAAAATATTTAACCTGCATTGCATTGCATTGCATGGGATGAACCACCCACCCAAGAGCTGCCACAGCAGCAGTTGTTTCCTTGGTTTTTTCTTGATAACAAGAAAATTGCCATCGTCATAGACATAAGACAGCAGGTGACAGCGTTAACAATTGGAACGCAGACATTAAACACATCATTTTAAATAAAGTTGGTGAGTAGTACAAACAAGTACATACATGACATACACAGAATCATTATAAACAAATGCAGATCAAGACGCCAACAAATGGACAAATAGCCGACCGGGCCGGCCACAAGGCCCAGGCCCATCTCTCCCAGCCCCCGCGTAATTTCAAATAACAAATTTATTAACATAACAACCTTTATTTTCAAATTTCGTATACAAACATAACACGAAGGTATGAAAGTGAAACCGTCGTGATGACCACCGCGTCGGAAATTCTCCTCCAGACCACATCATTCATATCCGAAATCGTATCCCAACCGGACCTCCGTCAAACCCTAATCACCACACTCCGCCACAAAACCCCACCCTCCAACCAACTAAACATCGCGACACAAACACTAGAAAACGCCATCTCCGCCACAAGCCCTTCGATACAAAGCTCCTCTCTCCGGCTCGCCGAGAAGCTACTCCTCTCCCAACCTGACAACCTCTTCTCCACTTTCCTCTTATCTCTAATCCACCACATCTCCAATCAGCCACTTCACGCCACTCATCACATCCTCCACTTGTTCTGTCTCGATCCTGCTCTGTCGCGATTGGAGATCGCTCCTCTGCTTTTCGAACGACTCTTTTTGGTCCACCTCCTTCCGGTTGTGCAATGGCACAGAGAGAGGAGGTCCGGGATATTGAAGTCGCTGTCGATGAAATTGGGCGGGACGAAGTCGCTGTCGAAGATGAGTGGGAATCAGGCTTCTGGATTGAAGGAGTTGGAGAGACGGTATGAGGAGATTTTGGATGAGAATTGTAGGGTTTTTGCTGAGTACTTTAAAGCGGTTTTGGACGGTGGTGGTGATGGTGATAGGGTTCCGACGGTGGTTATAAATGTGGAGGAGGATGAGCTGAGTCGTGGAGATGGATGGATTCAAACACAACTGCTTGGATTCCAAAATGGTCGCTACAATGTAATGTTGGTACTCTTTTTAAGTTTATTTTCTGTTAATTCATATATATACTTTGTTTTGACTGGTTTTTCATCATGTGAAAGAGACCTTATAGTTTATGCCTTTTTTAGCGGTTAAGAAGCCGTGTTTCTCAGTACGTGGACTAAAGACTTCCATGTTCAGGCAGCTTTTTTTATTTATTTATCAGTGGTGATAAATAATAAATTAATTAATAGTAAATGTTAGCTAGTGGCGCTATTGAAATGTCTGGTTTTCAATATCTAATGTTATTTATGCCATTTACTCGTCATAATTCAATCTAGACTTTAGTTTTCTAGAGACTCGCAAACATTGATCGGCTGTTTGTCCAAATCACTTGGGGTTTGATGTGGTTGTCCTGGAAATTGAAACTATTGGACTTAGCTCTGTTATTACTCAGAACCCGATTGCTGTCTGAGAATAATAATAAGAACCAAAATCGATCAACTAGTGCAATGAAACAGTCAATCTCCAGCTGGCTTACACCTCTATAAAATTAATTTTGCAAAATGGTCAAGATAAAGCGATATTCCAGGAGTCAAACCAAGTATTATATTGAATTTGATTTTTTTTGTTTTCGTTTTTTTAACTCTTTTGTCTGTTTACTTTTGACATCCATGGCCGCAGCCAATATGGGCTGAAGAGGGAGAAGAGGACTCAGTTGAGCTACACCATGGCAGCAGCAAGTCCAAGTCTCTACCATTTTTTCCTCAAAGAGTTTCTCTAAGCAGTGCAAAAAATCAGAGTTTCTCTGAAAATTTGCCAGCATCGCCACCAGACATCGATAATTTTCATTTTGAGGTTGAGTCTTCGTTGGACGAAAATTCAGCCAATTATTCTTCTTCAGAATCTGATGCTGAACCTGAGAAGAAGGTAATCTTTATCGTTAGTAACAAAGATAAACACACCCACTTGGCTGATTTTCCTATGTAGTTATTTTCATAGTTATTGTCTTTTGTAGATAAAAATGGCACTGCGGGAGCATACACAAAGCCCAGGCCACAAACTAAAGCAACCCATTTTAGCAGAATCTAGCCGTCATCAGTATGTGATGTTTAAAGGCGAAAGCTCTCCAGTTCATCGTATAATGTCTGATGTTTCAGGAAATGCTAAACAAACGCCTCCAAAGGACTTTGTTTGTCCAATAACCAGCAATGTGTTCAGCGATCCAGTGACTCTTGAGACAGGGCAGACATATGAACGTCAAGCAATCCAAGAATGGATTGATAGAGGGAACTCGACTTGTCCGATTACGCGACAGGAGCTGCAGAGTACTCAACTGCCTAAAACAAATTATGTGCTCAAAAGGCTGATTGCAAGTTGGCAGGAGCAGAATCAAGATGACAAAAATATACAGTTAGAATCCGAGCCAGTTTCCAAGTCCATGGTGCCTTCAACTTCTCCTAATAGTGTCATCAGCCAAGCTACCATTGATGGGACAATCACTGCATTAAGACATGCTATTACCAACCTCTGTATGTCAGAACTTCTCAATGAATCTGAAATGGCTGTTATGCAAATTGAGAGGTTCTGGAAGGATGCGAATAAGGAACCAGATATTCAAAATATGCTTTCAAAACCTCCTGTTATAAATGGTTTTGTGGAGATTCTTTTCAATTCTGAAGATTCCAGGGTACTGGAAGCTACTGTTTTTTTGTTATCTGAGTTGGGTTCAAGAGACAAATCTGTTATGCAGACATTGACTAGAGTTGAATCTGATGTAGAGGGTATTGTGGCTCTGTTCAAGCGAGGTTTATTAGAGGCAGTTGTGTTGATATATATGTTAAGACCTTCAACAATGACATTGGTTGAGGCGGATATGATGGAATCTCTGTTGAATGTGATAAAGGGAAAAGCAGATGATCTGCGTCAAATGTGTCTAAGGCCGAAGGCAGCTTCAGTGCTTTTGTTGGGACAAATTATAAGAGACAGTGAAGAGACTATTGCATCTTCAGTCGTGTCTACAATTGTTTCTTCCAAAGTTTTTGATGGTATCATCAGTAGCTTGGAAGCTGAGTTGATAGAGGAGAGGATCGCTGCAGTTGGGATCTTATTAAGATGCATACAGGAGAATGGGAAGTGTAGAAGCACAATTGCTGATAAAGCTGAATTAGGTCCTGTAATCGAGACCTTCATGGCTGCAAATGATGAGGAGCGGTTTGAGATAGTCTGTTTTCTGTCTGAGTTAGTTAAACTAAATCGGTATACACCTATCTTATATGAAATGTCGATATTCTGAAATGAAGTATTAGTTTTTGGTTGATAATGCTGTTGGTTTCTTCAGGAGAATATTCAATGAACAGATTCTCCACATCATTAAAGATGAAGGTACATTTAGTACAATGCACACGCTTCTTGTGTACTTACAAATGGCCAATCAAGACCAGCGTCCTGTAATCGCAGGTCTTCTGCTCCAACTTGATCTGCTGGTTAGGATCTGTTTCTTTCTACAATAAGTTCAAACCTTTTTTTTCCCACTGAATAGCTTGTATAGCTAAATTGAAGGCTTGTCCCTTTTGGTTTGTAGGGTGAACCGAGAAAGATGAGTATATACCGTGAAGAGGCAATGGACACTCTTATCGCTTGCCTAAGAAATTCTGAGTTCCCTACTGCACAAACAACAGCTGCAGAGACAATCAAGTCATTACAAGGGAGGTTCACTGCTTCCGGGAAGCCTCTTACAAGAGCGATTCTTCTAAAACATGCTGGAATCAGGAAAAGTTATAGGAATATTGTGCGAATGGAGCAGATGACCAACAATTCTGGAGAGATTGAAGACAATTCTGTGAGTTAGTTACACGGCAAGATTATTGACTTCAACTTTCCTTGCAATGATCACTTTTCAATCCTAATCATTTGAAAGTGTTATTCACTGTTGCAGGAAGATGAGAAAGCAGCATTGCATTGGGAAAGAAAAGTAGCATATGTTCTAGTGAGCCATGAGTTCGGACTGCTGTTCGAGGCTTTGTCAGAAGGCTTGGAGAGCGAATACACTGAGTTATTTTCAGCTTGTTTTGAGTCAGCGACTTGGCTCATATACATGCTCAGTTGTCTTCCTGACACAGGTATACTTGGAGCTGCAAGAGCCTGCCTACTCCCGCAGTTCATATCAATACTCCAGTCTGCAATTGACACCGAGGACAGAATCCTATCTTTGCTTGCTTTGAACAGCTTCATGTGTGATGCTGGTAAATAGCCATCATCGTTACTGTTTTATCATAATTTTTCTCTAATGTTAGTATGAGATGGGTAAGCAATTTTACTCTTGTTTTTCAGATGGTTTGAATGCTCTAAGTCCTCATGTGAAGGATGCTTTAAAAAGTCTTAGAGAACTGAGGAAATCATGTCCCCTGGCATTCCAGATTCTGAAAATTCTCTCTGAAGGGCAGGACACTAGTACTGTGAGTTCAATTCATCTTTTACCTTGGAAATTTTGGAAGATGTAGCATCTTAATTCAACTGTTTGGTGGCAGGACTTTTGGAATCATAAGGAATTAGTTCAAGTAGATTGCAGCAGAAATGGAGAAGTTTTAACTATTGCTTGCTTTAAAGATAGGATTTTTTCTGGCCATTCTGATGGAACAATCAAGGTGGTTCTTATCTTCAATTCTATATCTAATTTAAGTGAAAGAAAATGCTTGGAAGAAAACTCATGATTCCATTTTTGTTTCTGTTAAGGTGTGGACTGGTAGAGGTAGTGTTCTTCATCTTGTAACAGAAGTTCGAGAACACAACAAGGCGGTAACCAGTTTGGCAGTGCTACAATCAGGTGAAAAACTATACAGTGGTTCACTTGATAAAATCATCAGGGTATATTTCCAATATTCCCCATATTTTACATCTATTGAAACTCAACTAATATAAGCCAAGTTCTTGACGGGGTTTTTCCGTGTGATGGATAGGTTTGGTCTATTGGCAATCAATCTATTCACTGTATGCAAGTGCATGAAATGAAGGACCAGATTCAGAATTTGGTTGTGGCTAACAGCATGTTATGCTTTGTTCCACAAGGCGCTGGCATCAAGGTACAATAGCTAGAACTGTTACAGCTATCAACCTAAGTACTTGCTGGAAAATTAATTCACTGTTGAATTTCAGGTTCACTCATGGAATGGAGGAACCAAATTACTGAATTCCAACAAATATGTGAAGTGCATGTCTCTAGTACAGGGCAAAGTTTATAGCGGATGCAGTGATAACAGCATTCAGGTAACGCTCAAGACTTGTTTTTGCATCTTTATCTTCTGCTTTCATGCCATCTAAACTAACCGATGCTGGTCAGGAAATTGATTTGGCAACAGGAACGCTTGGTACCATCCAGAGTGGTTCCAGAAAACTACTAGGAAAAGTGCATTGTGTCCATGCATTGCAGGTTCACAATGGACTGATATACACTGCAAGCTCTGCATTAGATGGGACAATTGTGAAGGTAGAATCAACTCTTCTTTAACTAACAAGTAAATGTAACTTGAGATGGTAATTTTGTATAATTTGGTGAAGATTTGGAGAGCTTCAAACTATGAAATGGTTGGATCATTGACGACGACAAATGAAGTGCGAGCCATGGCAATAAGCTCAGAACTAGTTTATTTGGGATGCAAAGGAGGAATTGTGGAGATTTGGGATCATAAGAAGTACAACAGAGTTGAAACACTGCAAACAGGTACAAATGGGAAGGTGTTAAGCATGGACATTGATGAGAGTGAGCAACTTCTAGTGATTGGAACTTCTGATGGTAAAATACAGGTAATGTGAATTTTTATTTGTGGTGTCTTAAAAGCACAAAACTTGTCAGATTTAACAAGCAATGATTTTGTCTGCAGGCATGGGGACTGAGCTAACAATGAAAGAAGTATGAGAATAGCTTCCTTCAGTTCAAATTCTTTTACTGTTGAAATAATAATTTTGCTAAAAATTGTACATAGCCAAAAGATACATACATGTACTTTATGTATAGAATAAATTTTATTGGAAATAATGTTGAATAAATGATCGGTTTATAAATTTGTTATTTATTTTAATTTTATTAAAATGATAATTATTTAAGTTAAATTATAATGATTTTTTATTATTCAACGGGTATTTAGTTATTTATCCTTCCAAATTTGTTTGTTTAATTATATTTTATTTTAATAGAAAAATATAATTCTCTGTTTCAATAAATTATACTGGATAAATAATTAACATGGAGTAAGTAAATATGGACATAACTAGTGGTGGTGGACAAGGAAAAGGAATATATAGTTAATGCCCCTCAAACTCATTTTTTTTTTAAGTAATACTATACAGCCTATTCCTGTGCTCACTTTCATTGTCTACTTTTACGTGCCAATGAATGATTGAATATCAATTTAATAATAATTAATTTATTAATTATTATTTTTTTTTTTCATTCAATCAGCACTTGTCATGTAAGAGTAGACAAGAAAAGTAGTTACTCTACTATCAATCATTACTTTTTTTTTTTTTTTTTTTTTTCAGATCCTCTAAACCAACTCAATATGCTAAACCGAACTCAAAACTTATTGCATTTTTCTAACTCAACTTTATATATATATATAGGAGGGATACTTTGACAACTGATGTCAAAGTATTAAATTGACACCAAATCTCCCACCGTCAATCCAGGGTAAGTTGAATGATTGTGATATTTTATTTCTCCTTCTCCACTTATCTCTCGTCTCTTTCCATTCGTTGCTTTAAATCAATTTTTAATTGACATTCGTTGCTTTAAATCAATTTTTAAATCAATTATTAGTGTTTCTCTCGGCTATTAAAAAAAACAACACTTTTACAATTTTTCAATTTTTTTACAAAAGTGATAAATACCGCAAGCAAATTGATTAATACCGCATTTATTTTCCAATTATATCCTCAACATAATTAAAAATAAAAAAATAGTTTTTTATTTTGATTGAAACTCTTTATTTCGTTCTCTCATCTCAACTGATTATTTTCTTTTCATGATTTAAACTCATAGAAGACATGGATGGAAGTAACTATACCTTCGTATCATTATGTTTTATTCGAAGGGATTGTTAAATACCGCAGCAAATTTATTAATACCTATCTGTCAACTCTATGGACATGCCAATGTTTCTCAAAACCCTAGAGGACAACTCTATGGACATGCCAATGTTTCTCAAAACCCTAGAGGAGGAGAGGGAAAATAAGGTGAGTGGGCTCTTTTAAGAGGGAAAACTGTTTTTGTTTTTGGAATTCTTGAAGAATATTGGAGATAAGTTGTGGAGAAGAAATCAAATAAAAGGGTAAAAGTGGAATAATAGATGCGGTATTAATAAGTTTGTTGTGGTATTTAACAATCCCCTTTTTTTTATTCTTCTTCAATTTATTTTAACTTTATGTATAAACCAATTGAATTTTTTTAATATAATAATATAATTAATTTCTAATCCATTTTAAAAATAAGCAACTCAGTATAATACTCAAAAACTCTTAAAATTATTATTAAAAACTAATAATTTGAAAACCATTTAGGCTATGTTCGGCATCCGCGGTTAAAATTAGCGGTTTAGATAGTTGTAGCGGTTAGCGGTTTGAAATAGCGGTTAGAATAACGGTCAAGATAGTGGTTACAATAACCGTTCGGTGATAACTGTAGCAGTTAAAATAGCGGTTAAACATAGTGTGAAATCCCACATTGCTTAGCTAAAGGGCTAATAGTTTCTATATAATGATTGGGACAATCCTCACCCCTCTGAGGGCTCTTTTAGGGTGAGTTAGGCCTTTTTAAAATGGTATCAGAGCTGGCCTGGGCGTGTGTGGATGGATGGGCCTTATAATTGGCCGCCCCTGGGAGTAAGTAACCCGTTGGCTCCACGCCCGTATGTTGGGCGTGAGGGGGGCGTGTGAAATCCCACATTGCTTAGCTAAAGGGCTAATAGCTTCTATATAATGATAGGGACAATCCTCACCCCTCTGAGGGCTCTTTTGGGGTTAGTTTTATAACAGCGGTTGGAGCGAAAGCTAATTCGAATAGCGTTCGTCAGACCGCTAAGTGAACCGCTAACCGCTATTTTTAAAAGCTATCACCGAACACCTATTTTTTCAAAACGCTGCTCAGACCGCTGTTCAAACCGCTAATGAAAAAGCTGACGTCGAACATACACTTACTCTGTGTACTTGAATTCCATCACAACTCTTTAAATATTTTAGATACGTTGTAGACCATTTACTGTGTGCATTTGAAGTTCATCACAACTTTTCAAATATATTGCATACCATTTACTTTGTGCGTTTTAATTTCATCAAAAATTTTCTAAATAATTTATTCACGGTCATCCTCAAAATCATTTACACCTGATATTTAAAAAATATTTAAAAAAAAGTCAAGAATGTAACTTTCTATTACCTTCATATTTGAGATGAGGACGAGAATGAAAAAAAAGTATCTTTTCACTTACACCTAATAAAAGAGACACATATGACCATTTAAAAAAAAATAAATTATAAATATAAATATGTCCGTTGAAATGAGTTAAAAATAAATATATTTTTTTTTAAAAAAAATACACAATTTTTTAAAAAAGATTATGACTTTTTTATGGGAGAAAGGAACTAATAATTTATTTAAAGTAAATAATGAAAAGATAGGATAGACATAGAGAAGTGAGGAAAGAGAAATAAAATATCACAACCATTTAAATTACTTTGAAGTAACAGTGGAAGATTTGGTGTAAGTTTAATACTTTTACACCGGGTGTCAAAGTATCCCTTTTATTTATATATATATATATATATAAATAAATAAAGTGAGACTCAAGACCATTACTCGTATGTTTTACTGTCTAAAAGACCAGCTCTCAGAATTACAATCCTCGGCTGGAGCTGAATCCTCGGCTAGAGCTGTGTTCACCGCTCGTGTTAGGTAGGGGTGTTCAAACAGATTGATCCGATCAGATCCGGTCCAGTGAACCAAATCCGATCCGGTTCAGTAAACTGGATATTCGCACCTTCCGGATCGGTAAAAACTCATTCCATATCCGGTCCGAAAATTTACGAATATTCGAACTTTGGATGTCCAGAAATACCGGATCGGATCACCGGATCATCCGTTGGTAATAAATTAATAAATTTACCTAACAAATAATAAATTAAATTAAAGTATAACATTAACCAAAATAATTTAAAAACAATTCTACTACGTTGTCAAAATGACAATATTTTATTTTATAACATTGAGTGCATTCAGTTTTTATTTAAAAATATTATGGATTGGACATTTTTTAATTAAAGTCAGATTAAAATATATATGTTTATTATATTAACCGAACGAAATCAATCTTTTATTTTAAAAACCGGATATCAACCAGATATCCGAAAATATAAAATCATATTCTGTATTCCGTATTCTATCCGTCTTTTTTCGGATATCCGGAATATAAATTACCGGATCGAATATCCACTTTTCGGATCGGATCATCCCAAATCGGAAACGGATACTGTGGATCGGATATTTATGAACAATCCTGGTGTTAGACGCGAACACCACCAGGACCCATTTAATTTTAATACGACACGAACACGATTAATTAATAAATGGATCCACTATTTAATTTTAATACGACACGGACACGATTAATTAATAAATAGGTTGGACAATCCTAATAGGATCACGAAAATAAATTGGTTGACACGGTTAATCCTTTATATTAAATGGGTTGATATTTGACACGAGACGATAATCCATTTATGATCCGTTTATAACTCATGATCCATTTATAATTTTTACGTAAATAGTAAAAATTAAATTTTCAAAATAATCAAATGAACAAAATATCAATATAACTACAATCTAATTCAATAAACATATTACAGTTACAATTCAATCTATCACTATAATTCTATTTATATATTATAGAAAAATATTATTTTGCTATTTTTTTAAACGGATGAATCTGTAATATGATTGGTTGAAGACAAACACGACATGATTAATAAATAGGTTAATCGGATTGATCCGTTTATCGACACGACACAATTAAACTTAATTAAACTTAACACTAACCCGTAATAATAATGTATAAACCCATTGTGTCATGAACCAAATTGCCAACCTTACCCTAGTGCACAACTTCTACTCCGATCCTGCTTCATACCACATAAACAATATCTTTATCACTCATTTGCCTATTTCGGATTTCAATCAAATTATGATAAAAACCAGAATCATCTCATACCCCTTACAAATCCTCTAATGGCCATGACCATTTTACATTCTTATTTGATAAGAACATGTCAACTACTATTGGAGCAGAGTTCAAGACTATAATGAGGCCAAAGAAAGCTCAAGTAACATCACATCAAACATGAGCAGTAACTACAATGGATTTCAGATGAACAAGAAGTTTGTATCAAAATCAACTCTTAAAAAATAAAGTTGGTGGCAAAATCAAACCAAATTACTCAATGGAGCTGACTCAAAGATTCAAAAACTACATCAAACACAAACTACCCATTGATAGACAGATTATTTGTAACATAATTTCCTAAATAGAGAAACCCAATCACAAAACATCATCAAGTAGCAACCAGAATTGAGTTGATGTAATTAGAAAAACAGTTAAAGCAAAGAATGTTACCAAGAGGTGGAGAATTTGAAGCCATGCAGTAATTGACAGTAGAAAAATGATCGAAGAAATTCATCGAAAGCTGAAGAAGTGAAAACCACTGAGTACTCAGCATGTTTAGATTGATCACAGAAATGAACATGAAAGAGGCTGTCGAGTGAAGGAGAAGTCATGACAAGAGGAGGCAGTATCGAAGAAATGAGTAGATCGAAAACTGAGAAATAGATCTCAGAAAATGAATTGAAATTGTTTTGTAATTACTGTGAATTTAAGGTTTTGCTTTTTGAAAAACAAATTTCGACTTTTTTTAAATTTGAAAAACGAAAACAGCCAGAAAACCCGTTTTCAAAAATTTGTGCATTCAAAAAATGGATTTTAGGAAATAGAAATGAAAATTGTGCTTACCAAATGCCCCCTAAACTTGCTGAATACTAACTAAAACAAGCGGTGATGCCAACTTGACAGAGAAATCACACATGCAGTAAAAACAAAATCAAAGCTTCAAAATTGATTTCATAACATAATATGGTATTGTAGTAGTAGAAACTAGAGCCGGATTTGTAACCCTGAACTACACAAAATTTACACTTGCACAACCTCTCAATAACTCTCCTCCTTATTTATTCACACTTTCACTTCAATTAACATCTTTTCTTGTGTCTCAAGTGCTTAACCAATCAAACAATCCAAACATTACCTCAAATTTTGACTACTTATATGCCCAACAAAATCATTTTTGAAATAACAAAGTCAAATACTGGCCAATCAAACAATCCCAACATGCATAGAAATTTCGATCACTTGCACATGCAAATGAATACTCAGGAGCACTTGCACATGCAATGTATGATCTGGGTTCAACAACTTTTATAACACATAATTAAATCCCATAGTATACTTTTTCCTCTATACAATTTGTACACAGAAAAGACTATACAATATGGATAATGCAACTGAATCTGCAAACAACTTAATTTTTTAAAAGCATACCAGCTGATAGAAGAAATCCTTTGGAAATGTTGCTTCCTGACAATTCTCAATTCCACGCAATCCTGAAAGTGCAACAAAAATTAGCATAAGGACACTGTTTCTATCAATAAAATTTATCAAATTTAGAAGGAAATAATTTAATGCATTTCACGTTTCACGTTTTGATGATGTAGTCAACAGTTTATATTGGAATATTTAATGGATGTGGGCAAGCGAAAAGTACCTAAAACTCTAGTAAAACCAACAATTCTATTTCAGACAAAGGACTGCTTCTATGAGTACATGTGGTTGTCTAATAACAAAACAAGATGCCTTCACAGCAATGATTATTAAATTTCAACAAGGAAATGAGTCAGGTACAGAGTTCTTACACTAAAACAGAACGAGCATGGAATGGAAAATTCAAATTATGTAACAAGGACTCTCAGTTTTTTTGTCATGTTACATTATAAAAAGACAAAAATATTAATCAGTACCACAGGAATGTTCACTATCACTTTCTGTACCTTGTCAAAGTTGTTAATACTAATGCAAAGCATAATAAAATCCTAGTTAAAAAGAAAATCACGTACAATCATGAATAAGCTTAAAAGTAAACATAAATGTTGAATAATACATCAATTAAGTGTTAAGAAGAGATGCACGTGCATTTATTTTATTTTACTTGGAGGATGATTCTTACTGCTTAGAATACCCAACAGTTGGCAGCCAGTCCTGAAAGTAGGCCTGCCGACCTGCCTATGCTGGCGAGAGTATACCCAAGAGGAGTGGCAGTAATCTGAGAATAAGCATAAGAGAGCTAGTGAGTTTCAAGGACAGTATCTAAATAGGAACAACAGGTATATAATAGAATACTTAATCCTATTATATACCTCACTCTAATCAAATCAAAAACCAACCATCAATCACATTAACAAACCAATCAGAACCAAGATGAACAAATCAACAGAACTCAAAACCTCATCAGGATATTGAACAACAAAGACATTAAAAAGGAAAAAAAATCATCATCTGAATCAGCATTGCAATGAATGAAAGAGAACAATGAATAAGACAAAAAAGAGCTTAGCATGAGGTCACAGCTGAAGAAGTGACTGGAATTGGAGGCAAATGAGTGTTTTTGAATACATCTTATCTAGAAGAGGATGTTTAGGTAACCAGAATAAATGAAATGAAGCTCTGGATAAAGATTGTTTCAATGAGAAACTAGACCAGTTCACTAAACTGTTGGAGGCCATGACTTACCTAGGCTTGGAGATGACTGACTGATACAAATGTTAGAACCTACAAGGAAGCTATTCTTGTTGCAGCCTGCGTAGAGGTAATTAGTGCAACTTTATTGCTAAACTATGAAACTCAACATGTTCAATAAAATTTTAAGACTTAAGAACTAACAGTAAACAAATTGGTAAAACAAGTACCCAATTCTTCTCTGTCAAACAAATATTTTTTTAAGAATTCATTTATATTCTAATCCTATGTCCATTTGATGACATTTAACACAGATTTAAAGTTCATTAGTTTACCTATTATTCCACATTTGCCATAATTTTTTCAGCTGCTTAATCTGAGAATGTCGCCAAAATAATTTGCTCAGAGTCAGCTACAAATAAAAATCGAAAACTGCTTCTTGTTTTGGCGAGTGACCAAGTATTATGCCCTGTTACATGAGAGAATTAAATTCTAAATATAAAAATAACATCTAGAGTCTAGAAAGTTAGATGGAAGAAATAAATTACACACATAAAATTAACATCTAACGTGTAGAAAGTGAAGGAAATTACTGTTCAATGTCGCAAAGGAACATAGCTGTGATGGTTAGTAGTTGGAGTTCGTATACAGCTAGGTGAGATAGATCCCTCGTGAAACAACTTCAATATCCTCTCATGAATCAGCTAGCAAATATCCAACTCTATAAGAGGATTCAAGTCACTACATTATGTCTTCTTCAGAATTTAAAATCAAACTATCAAGGCATTGAACCGCATGAGCTCTAAAGTCCTTGCGTAGTCTTCTGAACAATGCACTGTGTGTAAAGTCATCTGGCTGGATGTCTTTATCCAGCATTTCTTTATACAGTCTGAAAGCCTGCCTCCAATAGTTTAGGCTTATGTTTGCACTTATCAATATTGTGTATGAATACTTGTTAGGAAGTATTCCATTTTCTTCCATCTCAAGAAAATATCTATGAGCTTCAGAGATTCTTCCCACTCTGCAAAGACCACTAAGGATTGCATTGTAAGTGATAACATTTGGATAAATATCCTTATATTGCATCTCTAAGAAATCCAAAAATGCTCGTTCTATCCTTCCCATTTCTGCAAAAGCATGAATAAGTACAGTGTAAGTCACCACTGTGGGGGTTAAACCCTTTCTCAACATCTCATCGTATAGGTCTATGGCTTTCCTCGTGAAACCAAATTTCAGGTAAGCATAAATGATGGTTGTATATGTTATCTGATCAGGAACAAGATTGTTCAGGGCAATCTTATGTATCATCTTAGTTGCTTCTTTCAAATTGCCTACTGCACAGAGCCCATCAATATAAACATTATAAATTATCAGATCTGGAGGAAATCCCTTTGTTTTCATTTCTTCATGCAGACGGAATGCCTCAGAATATTTACCAAGTTTTAGTTCACTCACCATACGGGTTGTGTAGGCATAGCGATCTGGCTCCAACCCCTTAGACAACATTTCATTAAAAAATCTCTTAGCCATAGGTAAATTTCCAATTTTGCAAGCTCCATTTACAAGAATTGTATAAGTAAAAACATCAGGCAGAATCCCTCGAATGATCATATCTTCTTTCAGTTGCTCAGCAAACTCTAAGTGCCCCACTCGGCAAAGACCATCAACCAGTGTATTATATGTGACAACGCTGGGAACAAGGTTCCTATGCCTTAAATCATCAAACAGAAGAAAGGCTTGCTCTATGTCCCCCAATCTACAATAGCCATATAACAAAGTGTTGAATGAAACAATATCAGGCGTAATATTATTCCTCAACATACCAGAAAACCTCACCTTAGCGTCCATCACTCGACCCCACTTGCAAAGGCCATACAGCAACACATTATGAGTGGATAGTGTAAGAACAGATCCTCCAGCTACCATCTCTTCTACAAGGCCGAATGCCTCATCAAGCAGTCCTTGGTGACAGTACCAATAAATCAAAGGATTATATGTATACTCTGAAACTTCAAACCCATAACTCAACATTGTTTTAATAATTCCCCTAGCCTGCTGCATCTCCCCAAATCTGGACAGCCCTTTAATCAACACATTAAACGTAACTTCATTTGCAGAACAACCGCTCCTTTCCATTTCGAATAAAATATTACGAGCTCCCTGGAAATCACCTTCCTTACAATAATAGGTCAACATAGTGTTATAAGTAACAGTGGTGGGCTTAATCCCATAATCACCCATCATCCTAAAAACTTCAACAGCTTTTGAAACAAAACCATTATCTCTAAGTCCCCGAAGTATCCTATTACAATTCTTCACATCAGGCAACAATCCATTTCTCACCATCTTCTCAAAAACCATCAAGCATTGCTCCACCATCGACCTCTTGGAACAAATCAATAACAAAACATCAAGAATTTTAATCGAAACATCCAAACAGACATGCCTCTGAACCAAAACATCGACTAACTTATGCATATCAAAACAAACCAGACTCTGGTCCAACACACTGTAAACGGACCTCTTCAAACCACTCTCCACGAGAATCTCCAAAATCGTAGTATAAGAAAACTCAGACCGACAAACACCTGGCTGCTTATCTACCCATCTAAAAAACCGCAAAGCGATCCTAGGTTTTTCACGAATGCTATGAAGAACTCTAGTAAGCAAATTAGGGTCGGTAACAACAGATTGAAATCTATCAGAAACCCATCGAGTATTACAAAATGCCCAGGGCTCAGCTTCAATTGTATCAAAAATGAGATGTTTGTAATAGGTTTCAGGGATCGAAGAACAGCTGAATTGAGGGCAAGAAGAGAGAAACGAAAGGGATACCTTCTGCTGACTGGAATGTGTTGATATAGCTCTTGAAGCTCTCACGAACAGAATCATCTGTCCGTCGATCAAGTACCACGAGGCAGATTTGATTATTTCATCAAGCGGGCCTTTTCTTTTCCAATCTTATATATTTTTTAAAATTCAATTAAAAGGATTTCATGACCTTGTAAGTATTATATTATATACAATTTTTAAATTAACTTTTAAAATATCAAAATTGTATTAATAAATTAAATTATGTTTTACAAAATTTATTTGAAAATACAGGTAATCCAATATTCACTTTTTTTTTTTTAATTTATGCCATTGGTGTTACGATAATATGAGATTGCAAGCCGTTTTATGATCGGATCGAAATCACTTATAGGAGATTTGACTAGGAATGACAATTTCAATCTATCCAATAGATTTCGGATCCGCTCCAATCCGATCGGAGCGTGTTTAAATCCGTCCCGCATAAAGGTGGATTCAATCTAATTGAAAAACCGTTACGGGACAAGGTAGATTCGGATTCTATTAAAATCTATCCTGCACCGTTCGATTCAGTTTGGCTCCCACACCCAATTACTTCACCTATTTAAATAGGGAAGAAAATTCCACCAGTAGATATATATTAATTAATTTTACAATATTATATTATAAAGTAAATATATTTTATTATATAATATGTTATTAATATTTTTTTAATATTTAATGTATTTTTATTTTTTAAATTTTTAAATTGTAGAATTTAATGCTATTTATGGATTTCTTAATTTTTGTATATTGATGTAATATTTTATTATTTATTATTTATATAATTTTGATAATAAAGCGGGTTGGAATGAGGCGAGGTGGGTTCAAACCCGCTCCATGCGGGTTTAATTTTTTTAACATGGAAACAATCCAGCGGTGTGGGTTGGAATGGATTAGGATTAATTATAATACTACCGGAGGCAGGTTCGGATTGACCAAGAATCCATCCCAACCCGCCTCCTTGCCATCCCTAGATTTGGCTTCATTGGAATTATTAAGAAAACACTAATAAACCCACGTTCAAAGACTAAAGTAAATGTAGGAATTCGAATAGAAATTAAGTTAAAGTAATATTTTAAAAAAAAATTATTGAAAAGACATGACTCTTGTGATAAAGAGTTACAATTGTTGGTGAAATTATGTCTTTAAGTGAAAAAACATAACCTTTTAAAATATTGTGATTGTTCGGAACAGGTGTTATTTTTCTATAAGTAGGTGATGGTTCTCATAATTGAAACAGAGAAATCATTATAGAAATCACTTAGTTCTTGCATTAAGTGTGTAGAGAGAGATTTGCAAAATTTTAATTCATTGTTTATGAGGATTTGAAGTGCTACTATTCTCGAAAGGAAGTGGTTGTAGTATGAGAGACATTCGCCAAAAGAGAATATCCGTTTAGCACCGTAGTAGGGAGAAGATTGTCTTAAGGTCAAAGAATCAAATTCTTACCTCCACTCAAATAACAGGTTTTTCTTTTCATCTCTAATTTAATTTTTGAGTTTATATTTGATTGAAACATATAATTAGATATTGTTGATTTATTATTTAATTAATCATGTGATTATATTTTTATAAAGTAGAAAATAAACCCTATTTTTCTAAAAGTAAAAAGCATACAACTCACCGAAAACTGCAATTTCCTATTTTTATTCTATGAACAAATAGCAAAGAATAATAAAAATTATTTATCATTCAAATACATTCTATTAAAAAATTTACTACATAATAATAAATATACTGCAAACCAAAAAAAAAAAAAGTTTAAAAAAAAAATGAAGATATACTTGCTTTTGTAGGGAAGGTTATGTGGTACGTGTTGACACACTTCCTCACATCATCTTCCTTTTAGAGGTTGAAAAGCTTTCCAATCTTGGATGTCCTCTTTCGACCCTCATTCTTATTTTTGTAGTGAAGGTCATGCGGTACGTGTTGACATACTTCCGCACATCATTTTCCTTTAAGAGGTTGAAAAGCTTTTCAATCATGCATGCCCTCTTTCGACCTTCATTCTTCGCTTTTCACCAGTTTTCAAAAACCCATATAAGATCATTCTCACCGATCATAATAACCAAGATCAGAACAATGTGGTCTGGATTGACTATGCATCCTTAAGTAGACTTCCTTGTTCATTCTTCATTCATCTTCCATATCCTCTTAAGAAGATGTCCTTGTTTAAATGAAATTTATAAGATAATGGCATAAAATAATGAAAAACTTATAGAATACTATGGGACAAATAATGGCATTGGTTAGCAAATACACACTACTAATTATCCATATTTATCATTTTATGATTATCAGACACATTAAAAGAAACTTTCTCTTAAATGAAGGATTAGTGTGAAGATGACAACATATAATATAATATAATATAATATAATATATATATATATATATATATAAAAAGCTTAGGGCAACTCTTAATCGGACAACAAATTTATAATAATTAGACAACAATTGTCTTTAAACTTTTATTTTTTAAAATATTATATATATATACATATTATATTTATAAATCTTTATTTATATATATATATAAATTTTAAAAAGTATTATTTTATAATTTAAAATTAAAAATAAATAATAAATTAATAACTTTTTAAAAATTAAAATTCATATGGATTAATTTCAAAATAAATTGTAAAGATAAATATCTAATTTCATGTTTATCTGTATAATGTCTCGAAATTCTATTCCAAATCAAATTTCTCTCCTTTATGTATATATGGTCATTCAGCCCAAAATTAATGTCCTCAATTTTTTCCCACATAAACTCACAAATTTATTTATTTTTAATCGCATGAAGCTGAAAAATTAGGTATAGATGGTTCTACCATCTCTAAGAAGATATCTGTATCGATGGTTCTACCCTCTCTAAGAAGATCTCTGTGGTGGTCCTACTCTCCTATCCTAATAACGCGTTAGTCATAGAGAAGCGAGATAATCCAATTGCAAACTATTGTCTTCCCAATGCGGTTCTACTTGAAATTTGAAAGCAATGAAACCAAATCAGAATAGGTAAACTAAAATGTATCTATGACAAAGGAGATATTGTGAAAATGAGCTTAAGTAGAAAGCCAGACCGAGTGGTAGAGTATTGTGGTGGAAGAATTGAATTTTATTTTTTTTTTCCAAATATAATAAATAACAGAAATATTATATATATATATATATATATATTTATTTATTTATTGTTAATGTAATGTATGTATATATTTGTTGGTAATGGAATTTTCTTCTTTAAGAGCTATACAGACCATAACTTAACTAGTATCACCATCTCTTTTAATTATTTAATTATTTAATTTCCTCCAATTTTAATCAAGAAAATTATAAAAAGCTTTCCATTTCATCAATATCAATGTTGTGAGTATTAGTGGTTTTCCACTTCATTATTACACATGTAATGCATGCATCGTATATACACATGCAGATTGACACATGTACTCACATTTTCAATATATATATATATATGTGTAAACACTGTGTGAATAAGATACAATTTGCTTCTTTGCTTCATTTTTTTCCTGGTTTCATTTCTCTCTGTTTCTGCTTCTATTGTACTTTGTTTGGTAGTTATTTGTTTCAAGATCCAAGATTTCCAAGTTACCAGGTTACTTTCTGATTCGAATTTATTTCCAGTTAATATTAAACTGTTTTCTTCTACCCCACTTCTCTTTTTATTTTATAACACGTTATCAGCACGAGTATGCTCTCCAGTTGCCGCTTTGACGGATCTTCTGGATCAAAAAGTGTTTGGTATCGTTGTTTCTGAGTTATTGCTGATTGGAAAAATTGTTGTGATATGATTTCCAGAAAAAATGTCGGATCTGTAAAAACTTGATTTCCATGCACTGAAACTATCTGGAAGTAATTATTTAGCATGGGTGATGGATTTGAAAATCCACTTACGAGCTAGAGATTTGTTGGATACTATTGAGGAACGAAATCAAACTTCTGGAAAAACAAAAATCTGAAGCTATGGAGATTATGAGACATCACATAAATGAAAGCTTGAAATCTGAATATTTAAATATGAAAGATCCACTTGAGTTGTGGAACGCATTGAAAAACAGATATGAACACAGAAGGGAGGTTGACCTTCCAAAAGCCCAATATGAATGGAATCAGTTGAGATTCCAAGATTTTAAATCTGTCAATGAGTATAATTCTGAACTCCACCAAATAACAGCAATCAAAGAATCTTGTGGAGAAAAAGTAACAGATAAAGAGAAAATTGAGAAAACTCTTTCCACTTTCCATGCCGATAAGGTGTTACTATCGTCGGGTTTTCGACAGCATGATTACAAAAGTTTTGGTGATTTAATTTCTAAGTTGACATTATTGGAATAATATGATCAACTGTTGATGAGAAATCATGAATTACGACCATCTGGTACTGTGGCACCACCAGAAGTAAACAATAATACATTTCGTAATCGTGGGAACCCAAATCATGGTCGAGGTCGTCGTTTTGGCCATGGTTTTGAACGTGGTCGTGGTCGTGGCCGCGATAATAATAATAGAGGCCGTGGACGAGGCCAAAATAATGGAAGAAGTGGAAATAGGTTTCATCCATATAATCGTGGAAACCTGGTTTGGACCAGAGATGAAACCCAGAACAGGAATGAAAATTCTGGGAATAGAAATAATAATAATTCCCAAAATGTCTGTTACAAATAAGGAAGCAGTGATCATTTCCACCGTCAATGTCGAACCTCCCAACACCTGATAGATTTGTATCAAGCTTCCTTGAAATGGAAGAATCATGTAGAGGCAAACGTTGCCAATCTGGAAAGTTGAGAGGGAACCTCCCAGAAGATTGTTTCAAGTTTTCATACCTCTGATTTCTTCGATGATCTGGATATCGAGAATTTCATAAACTACACTGAAGATCAGAATGAAAATCAGAAGGCAACCTGAATTACATATCTGTAAATATGAATAGGAGTGATGGAAATATTTATGACTGGATTTTGTAATTTTATTGTATATATCTTTGTAATTAGAGTCAGAAATATTTATGGATATGTTTTATAATGTAAATATTAATGTAAATATTTTGTTTATGTGAATAGAACATGGAAGTTCAAGGTGTTTGTTTAATTGATAGCGCAACCACTCATTCTATCCTCTGAGATAAGAAATATTTTCTAAATTTATCCAATTAGAAGGCTTAAGTGAATACTATATCTGGTCCCGCTAATTTAATTGAAGGATATGGTAAAACCATAATCCTATTGGAGAAGGGAACAAAAATCTGTATCCAGAATGCTTTATATTCAAGTAATTCCAAAAGGAATTTGTTGAGTTTCAAAGATATAAAGAACAATAGATTTCATATGAAAACAGTGAGTGAACAAAATGTGGAGTATCTATATATAACATCCATTGTTTTTGGACAAAAAGTCATTCTGGAAAAACTCCACACATTATCATCTGGTTTATATTATACAAAAATATCCCCAATTGAAGCGTATGTAAATGTGAGCCAAAAGATATTGGATTCTAAAAGTTTTCAATTATGGCATGATAGACTTGGCCATCCTGGATCTACAATGATGCGTAGAATTATTGAAAACTCAAATGGACACCCATTAAAGGATCAGAAAATCCTGTTATCGAATGATTATTTTTGTACATCATGTACTCAAGGAAAGTTGGTAATTAAACCATCTCATGTTAAAGTGAATTTTGAATGTCCATCATTTTTGCAAAGGATCCAAGGGGATATATGTGGACCAATTAATCCACAAAGTGGGCCATTTCGATATTTTATGGTGTTGATCGACGCATCTGCAAGATGGTCGCATGTTTGTTTATTATCAACCCGTAATTCAACATTTGCTAAGCTGCTTGCCCAGATAATTAAATTGAGAGCACAATTCCCAGATTATCAAATTAAATCCATTCGTTTGGATAATGCTGGAGAATTTACATCAAGGGCATTTGATGATTATTGCATGTCAATTAGAATCAATGTTGAGCATCCAGTTCCGCACGTTCATACCCAGAATGGGTTGGCAGAAGCATTGATCAAATGGCTTCAAATGATTGCTCGCACTTTGTTGTTACGAACCCAATTACCAATTTCTGCTTGGGGACATGCAATATTACATGCAGCTACGCTTATACGCCTTAGACCCATTGAAAATCACAAATATTCTCCGTTACAATTAGTAACTGGACATAAACCAGATATATCACATTTGAAAGTTTTTGGTTGTGCTGTATATGTTCCCATATCACCTCCTCAAAGAACCAAAATGGGACCCCAACGTCGCCTGGGAATTTATGTGGGTTATGACTCACCATCGATAGTTAGATATTTGGAACCCATAACTGGGGATTTATTTACTGCACGTTTTGCAGATTGTCATTTTAATGAACAAGAATTCCCACGACTTGGTAAAAATGAGACTCCTATCAGAATAAATAATGAACTCATAGGGAAAAATGAGATGTTGTATTATCTGGATCCACGTACTGGTCAATGTGAAAGTGAAGTACGAAGGATTATTCATTTGCAAATGGTTGCTAACCAATTACCAGATAATTTTACAGATACAACTAGAGTGACTAAATCTCATATCCATGCTCGAAATACACCCGCTCGACTGGTAGTTCCAATTGATAAATCTAGACAAATGATAGCAAACGAATCATCAGAAATCCAGAGAAAACGTGATAGGCCCGTTGGGTCCAAAGATAATATACCACAAAAATGAAAAGGTCAAAATGAGAATGTTGTTAAAGAAATACTCCCGAAAGATACCACATCTCAAGATCTACAAATTGTGGAAGTTGAAAATCCTAATCATGAAAGAACATCTGAATCTAGAAATGAGGAAGTATCAATAAATTACATGAAAGAAATCTGGAACCGTAAAGATGTTATGTTAGACGATATGTTTTCATATGCAATAGCAACTGAAATAATAAATGATGAATATGAACCCCAATCCATTAAGGAATGTAAAGAACGAAATGATTGGCCAAAATGGAAAGATGCAATCCATGCTGAATTGGATTCATTGAATAAACGAAGTGTTTTTGGGCCCATAGTTAAAACACCTGAGGGTGTCCAGCCGGTTGGTTACAAATGGGTATTTGTAAGGAAACGAAATGAGAGAAATGAAATTGTTAGATATAAAGCCCGTTTAGTTGCTCAAGGTTTCTCTCAAAGGCCTGGGATTGATTTCGATGAAACGTATTCACCTGTAAAGGATACGATAACTTTCCGATTTTTAATTGGTTTGTCCAAAGAATAAAATCTCGAAATGCGTTTAATGGATGTGGTTACTACTTATCTGTATGGTTCCTTAGATACTGATATTTTCATGAAACTTCCAGAAGGGTTAAAACTTCCTGAAATAAATAAATATCGTAGTTTATATTCTGTGAAATTACAAAGATCATTATATGGATTAAAACAATCCGGACGAATGTGGTATAATCGTCTGAGTGAGTATCTCATTAGAGAAGGGTACATTAATGATGTTATATGCCCATGTGTGTTCATTCGAAAATCAGGATCCAGTTTTGTAATTGTAGCAGTTTATGTTGATGATATGAATTTAATCGGAACACAAAATGAAATTCAGAAAACTGCTGAATATTTGAAAAGGGAATTTGAAATGAAAGACCTGGGGAAAACGAAATATTGTCTTGGATTGGAAATAGAGCAAAAATCTGATGGGATTTTGATCCATCAGAAAGCTTATACTGAAAAAATTCTGAAACGTTTTAGTTTAGAAAAATGTCATCCATTAAGTACCCCAATGGTAGTTCGTTCCCTTGATCCCAAAAAGGATCCATTTCGACCCAATGATGATGATGAAAATATCCTGGATTCTGGAATACCATATTTGAGTGCTATTGGTGCTCTTCTATATCTAGCCCAATGCACGAGACCAGACATAGCTTTTGCTGTTAACTTATTGGCTAGATATAGTTCCGCCCCGACCCGTCGTCATTGGAACGGAATCAAACATATTCTCAGATACCTTTGTGGAACTGTAGATTTGGGACTATTTTACTCAAATTCAGATAAACTTTCTGGTTTGATTGGTTATGCTGACGCTGGTTATCTCTCAGATCCGCATAAAGCCCATTCTCAAACTGGGTATATTTTTACATATAATGGTACGACTATCTCGTGGAGATCCGTAAAATAAACTCTGGTTGCCACATCTTCGAATCACGCTGAAATATTGGCATTACATGAAACCAGTCGGGAATGTGTCAGGTTGAGATCTGTCATAAGTCATATCCAGAGTTCATGTGGGATTCCCCAAAATATGAATGAGCCCACAATAATTTTTGAGGATAATGCCACCTGTATCGCTCAAGTGCGAGGTGGATATATCAAAGGGGATAGAACGAAACACATCTCGTCCAAATTTTTCTACACCCACGAGCTTCAAGAGTCTCGACAAATCAATGTGAAGCAAATCCGGTCTTCAAGTAATCTCGCGGATTTATTAACGATGACTTTACCGACATCGACTTTCGAAAAGCTAATTTACGAAATAGGAATGCGGAAGCTCTCCAGATTAGAAGATTAGATTATGGGTGTAATTAACATGGGGAGTTTTTGTAATAGGATTCCATCAGCTGTACTCTTTTTCCTTCGTCCAATTTTTATCCCACTGGATTTTTTGGCAAGGTTTTAATGAGGCAGTCAATGAGTGGAAATCCAAGGGGGAGTGTTGTGAGTATTACTAGTTTTCCACTTCATTATTACACATGTAATGCATGCATCGTATATACACATGCAGATTGACACATGTACTCACATTTTCACTATATATATATATAGGTGTAAACACTGTGTGAATAAGATACAATTTGCTTCTTTGCTTCATTTTTTTCCTGGTTTCATTTCTCTCTGTTTCTGCTTCTATTGTACTTTGTTTGGTAGTTATTTGTTTCAAGATCCAAGATTTCCAAGTTACCAGGTTACTTTCTGATTCGAATTTATTTCCAGTTAATATTAAACTGTTTTCTTCTACCCCACTTCTCTTTTTATTTTTATAACAATCAATTTATTTTTCAGAATTGCATTTTCTTATTTTGATAAATATAATTTTAATCATATATTTATCTTCATATATTTAGATTTAAAAATAATTATATAATAAATATTATCTACTAACTACAAAAATAATTTTATGATAAATAAAAAATAAAAAATATATATTCATAATATGTTTCCAAAATATTATAATATTCTTTTATTTATTCTATTAACTATTAATATAAATAATTCTAAAAGTAAATATAAAATTAAATAAGGATTAATTAATCCATCTTTTATGTTAACAAATTTATAATATATATATATATATATATATATATATATATATATATATATATATATAAAAGTCTTTGAACAACTATTAGTGACACAATAAATTTGTATCAATTACAAAACAATTGTCAATTTTGTAATTTAAAGATAATTTATGTAATTATATTTATAGATAAATTAACGTTATCAACTCAATTAATAACAAATTTATGATAAATATTAAATAAAATAATTTCAATATTATTATATTTATTACTAATTAACAATTAATATAATTTTAAACCCATCCAACAACAAATTTTTCATAAAATAAAATTTTGAAAAAAAAATCTTAAATATCAATAATAAAAAATTAAACGATAATAATTAAGTTATCTTTTTTCCTAATAATGATTAAATATAAATATTTTTCCAATTTTTAACATATATTAAACAAATAATCTTAAAATATACTTCTCCATATATTAAAATTTTAAAATAAATAATAAAACTATGTATTAATTTTTTAATTAATGTTGAAATTATTTCAATTGAAAATAATATTAAACTAAAAAGATAAAGATAAAATCTTTTATATTAAATTTAAATTGATAATGGAATAGAATTGGATTTTATATCAAACTTTACACTCTCTCCATATGTATATACTCATTTACTTAATGTGCTATCCATCGAGAATAGGTCATTCAAAGCTATTATTCATAAAACTCTTCACCAACTATATCTATGTCCATTATATCTCTCAATGTTATGTTTTCTCCTCTCAGACCGAATACAGATTCATTTTCTCTAAAATTATTTCATTTTTTTAAATGGTTCTTTAATAACATAAATATTTATATGTTTTAATTATGGTTAGGGTTCTAATAATAATAATTAAATATTTAAAATAATTTAATATTATCTTATTTTGAAAATTTCCAATATTAATAAATTTATCAAGATAAAATTTTAAATTAAGTAATAATTAAATATGATTTTATCTCTAATTTTTAATACATATTTTAAATAGTTTAAAATATACTTATCTTATTTTTTTTTTAAATAATAAATAACGATATTTATTTATTATTTTGAACTTCATATTATTAAAATTTTATATATCTTAAACAAAATAATTTTAAAATATATCTTACATTTTAAAAAAATAACTAACAAGATTTTTATTATTTTAAAATAAACATTAAAATGGATTAAATTGAAAATAATTTTTTTAAAAAAAAAATTAAATTGAGATGATAAATAATAAATCTCCAATATTTAAATTTATCTCAATAATGTGATAGAGTTCGATTTTATACCGAACTTCACATCCCATGCTTTACATACAACGGGGTGTTCAATTTGATAAAATTTTAAACTGTACATTTTTCTTTTCAATTTAAAAAAAGTTTGAAATTACTTCTATTTGTTTTAATCATTTATAAATTATCTTTATTTTTTAAATGAAAATTTTATTTAAACTTTAATTTTAAAAAATTAAAATATCTCATTATTTATCTTTCTAATGTAGTTATATAATTCCAAAAACAATCAAATATGGATATTAATTTTAAAAAATTAAAAAAAAATCTGATTTTGATATTAAGTTTTTAAAATATGAATATTAATAATTTTTTTTTAAAAAAAAATATTAACTAAATTAGAGGTGGCAATTTGAATTTTGACATGATACTGAATCGTTATCGGAGATTTAGGTTGAGTGTAAATGGGTTAAACAGGTCAACAGTATTGTCAAAATTTTGACCGTGATTGTGGTCAACCCATCCGTCATGGATATAGTAAAAATATATATATATATGAGCTTTTGGTGACTGACCCGTTTCGGTTCGTGACCGTGACGGTCAAACCACAATGAATAAGCTAATAATAAGTACATAATATATTCATATATAAAGAGTTATTTTGCTGCAACCACAATGGATCGAATATTTCCTACACCGATACAACTTGGAAATAACAAATATGGTACATAACAAGGAAAACTATTTTCGCTTTAGTATAAAAAAATATAAAATAATTGAGTAATATGAAAAAAAATTAAAAAAAGAGACGGTCAAGCCTGTGACCATCTGTCCCTGTCCATGGATGGACGTGGTCATTTGTTATTATTTTTTTTATCATTTTAAGTACGGATTTTTTAGGACTGTGACTGTGAAAGCCTATGACCAAAACGGTCACGAGCTGACTATCACGGTCATGATCGTTTGACAGTGCTACAGATCAACCATCTCACCGGTTTAATAAACGAGTTAAATTTGGATTGAGTTATACATGTTACCAAATACATTCAAGTGTAATTACCATACACACTTAAAAAAAAAAAAAATAGAAAGCTAATTTAAAATTTAAACACTATCTTAAAATGGTAATTTGAAATTAGTATATTTATTATTAAATTTAAGGTGCGCATCGCGCACGGGTATCATTTAGTTATTTACTTAAATCAGCGAAGTGGTTCATACAACAAAGACTAAAAAGCATAAATGCTTACATGTAGGGGTGAACATTCGGGTAATTTGGATAAATTTAAGCAGAACCTTAACTAAATTATAAAATTTAGATTTTTTTTCTTTATCCGAATTGTCCGAATTTTATCTTTACCCGATTAATCGATGTAACCAAATTATATAATGGTTTTCGAATTAATCGAACTATCCGATTTGTAAAATTTTTGGCCGAATTTAACTGAATTATATAATGGGTACTGGTTAAATAGTGAGGAACAATGGTTAGAGGTTAAAAGAAAACAAATAAGAGAAAAGAAGATAAAACATTAAGTATAAGGATTTTTTTAATGAGATGTGAAAACAAAGAGAGAATTAGAAATATGAAGTAATAGTATTCTATATTTCGGGTAGTTAAGCAAATTCGGCCAAAATTCATCTTATCCTAATTTATCTTAATTATCCAAATTTTTAATAACTCTTACCCGAATTACCCAATTAATATTTTTTTGAACGAACCGAATTACCCGATATATCTGAATTACCCAATATATTTGAATTAGCCATCTTACCCAATTACCCAAATAATTTTGCTCACCCCTACTTACATGTTAAGACCCAACTTCACATCTATTTGATACCACAAAAAAGATTTTCATCTCCGTCTCTCTCAACTTTGCCGATTTGACATCTCTATAAGTTTACAAATACTTATAATATGAGCGCACACACATCTTACCTTTGATTTTCCTCTTTATACATTTACTTTTAACCCATCATAGTACTGTACAGGTATATACATATAGATATAGTGGCTTATACTATTAGCAATGTTCATTTCTTCAAAATGTCACGGATCATAAACAGTTTAATTGACAACAATTGACATTTCACATGAAGAAAATTTCAAATGCGATGTGTATATATATTTTGGTCTATGGCAAAATTCTCAGAAAGGATCTTAGAGTTCTAAAGGATATGACAACTCTACTAGTTATTCATTTTTGCAACTTTCAAATTGATATTAAATATCCATAAAATAAAAATAAGTTAAAGATGAAGTATTTTATCTTACTAGTGTATTTTGCAACCTTTTTTTAGAATTGATGTAAGAATTTGTAGTAGAAATAAGAATAAAAATGGACAAATGAAAGGAAAAATGAAATAGCGAAGTGGTTTGTTTTCTACACAATAATAACATAGAGAGTAAATACGGACACCACAGAACAACCTTAGCAACACTGGACTGCATGTTTAATAGAGACAAAAGGGTTCATCTTTTCCTTGTAATTGATTCCTAAGTATAATCCAAAATGCAACTTTTCTTCAAACCACAAAAATTGTATCCTAAAGCACACACATCCCTAAATTCCACAAAAAAGGAAGAAAAAAATCCAAATTAAAAATCAAATCTTTATAATATCCAGAAACGAACATTGAAATGAAAATCAATTCCTTTACAAAATCCAATAACAAATCAAAGAAGAAGAAAAAACGACTTTGAGGTTGATTAACACACTCCAAATCCCTCTCCCACTATCTCTTACTTCACCAAAGCAATTGACAGCTTTAATAAACAGTGGTCCAGATATAGAAGTAGCTATAAAAGTAATTAGTGGCTTTCTTTGCAGATCCCTCCAACCATCAGAAACAACTAACACCCCTTTCTCTGACCAAGTTCCTTTAAATGGTTGTAATAACCTTTCAATATTCTTCTTTCTTATTAAAGCAGTGTGGTTCTCAACTTGTTATAACTACGAGGTACATAACCACCTAACTTGCTATTTACGGCAATCTCATAAGATTTCACAAAATGAGAATTTCTCGAAATATTAAATGGCAATCATGCTGTATAAAATATCCTAGCAATTTTTTGATCTAATGTATTCCTTGAATCAAGGTCAAAAGCTTTACCAATAGGATTTACCTTTGATTTACGCTTCTTCAAACTGTTTGCTCTGTAGATTCACCTGGCAATGAAATATTTATAATTGATTATTTTCATATTCTTCTAACCTTTGCTGTCACAAATTTGTGCATGAGTAACACTTTTACAATATGCAATTTTTTTTTCTTTCAACAAATGTTCATTAACTCTTGAATAATACCCAAATCGCTTTTTGTCACATAAATTACATTGAAATTGCCAAGTACCCATTGTTCTTTGTTTTTCCGTTCTAGTGACATACGCCTATAGTGGTGCCATTGCATTATTATCATCACTTGAAGAAGACGCTATGTATTCAATAACACAAAGCATCACAACTAAAATAAAATATTATAATAATTAATAAATTATTTCTATAATATAATAACTCACCATGTATAATTTAATACACTATTTAATTTATATACATTATGTATAAAAAAAAAGTATGACAAAACAAATGCACAAAAAATAAAACATAAAAAAATTTGGAGAAAAAACATAAAAAAGTAGAATAAAAAACATAACACATATATTCAAGAAATAATTGACTCTTATTTTGAACTACTATTACGTGGTATAAATAAAGTTGAAAAAAAAGAGAGTTTTAAATAACAAATTGAAAATTAAAAGTAATAAATGAAGTGAATCATAGGAACCAAGAAAGAGTGGAGAATGACGAGAAAGGAATATAAAATAATCATAAAGAAGTGCAAGAAAAGATTAGAACAAGGTACTTGGTCAAAGGGTATAAGTTGTCTTAAGAGGATAACTTAATTTATTTTAGAGCATTAATTAGTAATTCATATTTGTTGGAATTTTTTTTTTTTTACAATGCTTTAAAAATTAATTTCCCTTTTTAATTTGACCTTGAAATTTACAATCTATATTTCCTTATTAAAATTTGAATTGAAAAGGCATATAAATTTTCTTTTTTATTTTGGAAACGGCACCAATATCAATTGGAAACGTCCCTACATGCGGTTCTATACTTCGATTCCCCTCTTCATTCCGGAATCACCATGGAGATGTTTCCATAGCGATTTCACCGCGTCCCCTTCCCGGGTACTTTTCAGGTACGGGAAGCGACTGCTATCCGACATCATTGTGCATAAGAGATTTTTAGAATTTATACCATTTTGAAGTCATACATGGAAAGTAAGGATTTAGTATTGAAAAGTATGACTGAAAAAATATATTCAAAATTTGAGAAATATTGGGGCGAATTTTGTGTAATCTTAGCAATAACATTGATTATGGATCCTCAATATTAAAATTGAAGCAATAACTTTTTGATATGATATGGTTTTTTGAGAGGATTCATTTGATTGGAAAATGTTAGGAAAAAGTTATTTGTTCGATGAATACAATAAATGGAGCATTTTATCAAGTTCTACTTCTACAACCTTTTATGGTAATGGTGTTACCTCTTTCAATCCATCCGATGAAGATGTTTTAAAGTTGATTCTATTAACTTTTAGCCATTTTATTAAATTTACATTTTTCGATTATGAATATTGTATGCTTATTATTATTATTATTTTATGAATGTACATGAAAATATGCACATTTACACACATGAATGAACCAAATTAGGGGTGAGCAGGACCGGTTCAAGGAACCGGTACCAAATTACTGGTTCTTTATTTTTGAGAAACCGGTACTGGTACCGTTAGTACTTAGAATCAGTATCGATTTCGATTTCAGTGGTACTGATTATTCCGATATAGTTTTGGAAAAATAACTAAACTTTTTACAATTAATCCAACTATAAAATAAACTTCAAATAAATTGTGAAATTACCATTTGCCATGTCTATATTTACAAGATAATCATTCTAAAACCAATATAATAAAACAAGCCTATACATACGAGAAAGTAACTAATATTCTTAATCAACATAATCAATTTGTTAAATTGTTTCCGAAGTTGCACGCCAAATAATTCCAAAAGCTTCACTAACAAACTTAAACTTGATATCTAGAAAAAAAAACTTTAAAAGCTCCATAACCTTACAAATAAGTTGTGCATAATTTAAAATAATAAAAAAATTCCAAATGTCTGCAAGTTTGAGTCTGAACAACATAGCCCTTCATATTCTAATTCTATATTCAGTATATCAATATTTTAAAATTAAGTAACGAACACATTTAACAACCCGCAAATAATATTCTTCAAAAGTTCAAGATCATTTTTAATTTCTATATTTAATATATACATATAAAGTGTTGTATAATATAATATAATTAAAAATATTTTAAATTATATAAGTGTGAAACATATAATATAACATATAATATCTAGAACAACATTCTTCAAATCTGGTTCCTTTAACGATTTCGGTTCCGATCTGGTTTTGGTACCAACTCCGGTTTCGATCCGGTTCCAGTCTGGCTCCAGTCAAGGAATCGAAACCGGTATCAAAAATATATTTTCGTTACCGGTTTAAAATTGACCGGTTCTTTTATAATTTCAGTACCAGTTTTGGTCTGATTCCTGATTCTGGAGCGATTCCAGGAGGAACCATGCAGAACCCTAATCTTTATATATAGATTTGTTTAGAAATTTATCATTTTAAAAAAAAAATTATACAACAGAAAATTAAAATAATCTAATCTAAATAAAATGTATTCAATAGTACTTCATCATACGGTATTCATTTTAATAAAAATTCTTAAACTAATGCTTTATCCATTTTTATTAAATTTATATAATTTGATTATGAATGTTGGATGCTTTTTATTTTTTTAATTATAAATGCACATTTACACATATGGTGCACTTAGGCATGCCATATATATATATGGATTTGTTTAAATAATTATCCATTTGTTTAATAAGAGGAAAGTGTATTCAATAATACTTCATCATAGAGTATTTATTCATTCACTTTAACAAAAATTCTTATAATATTTTCAATATTACTTTATAGGATACTAATGTGAGAATGTATTTAGTTATTTTGTCCATTTTATATATTTTATTAAGTATCATTTACATACTTACTATACATTAATAAGTGCAAAATTTTATATTTATTTTATTTTATCTATTGAAAAAGCTCTTTACTAGCCTTTATCTCATTATATTCCATTGTTAACGTAGATGTTTCTAATAAGGAATGCTCAAAGTTCATAACATGTTATAAGAAAAACTCAATTGAAAGCATATTTAGAAGAGCTAAAGCAAGAGGGTGTTACAAAAATGAAATTTGTTTTCCCAATCTCACAAAAATAGCTCTTGATGTTTTAAACATTTCAGTGACAACTCTGGCATCTGAGTCTATATTTAGTTCGGGAGGACGAGTTCTTTATCAATATCGGAGCACACTTAAATCGTAAGTTGTGGAGGCTATAGTTTGCACCGAGATTGGATACATGGAAATAGAGGTACATTTTCTTAATCTATAATATTTTTACTAATATATTTTTTTTACTTGTTTAACATTACCGATTTATACTCGTTTGTAGACACTCACATTCTTGGACTAGATGAGCTTACAGAAGATATTATGAATCCAAATGAGAGTGCAAGTGATAAAGTTACCAACTAAACTATCAAATCCGCCTCTTCACAAGCTACTTCTGGATGAAATTAATTTTGTTTTATATTATATATTTTTCTGAATAATTTATTTTTTTTTGGTAGTGATTCAAGTATTGCATAACATGAATTTTAATACTTGAAACTTTTTTGTTGTTCGGATTGTCGCTAGTTCATTTTGGATTGAAATTTTCAGATTTTGCTATTTGGGATTTATTTATTGTTTCACTAGGTTAACTTAGGATAGATTATTTAATTTTAGTATTTTGTAGGAAACATGAAAAAGCAGCATTGATATTTCAATTTTGGAGTACCACATGGTAGTTGTTTAGTTTCACAAAGAAGTAGGACAAATTATTTGTTGGTTGTTGATTATTTGAATGTGAAATTTCATCTTCTAAATAATAGCTTTTTTATATTCGGGTCACAAGTTGACGGGTCATGGGTTGACGAGTCACGAATGATGGGTCTTTAAATTTATCTCAATAAACGGGTTAATCGTGTCAACGTATTTAATTTCGTGTCATGTTCGTATTTTTATGTCTCAACCCGTATAATAAATGGGTCGTGTTCATGTCACATTTTCTTAAGCAGTTTCGTATTCGTGTTAGACTCAACACAACCCATGAACCCATATTGTCACCCCTACTGGAATGTCTAATGATTTGACTGTATTAGTATTTGATGAAGAGTACGTTATCTATTTTGTAAATTATTCATCACACAATATAATTAATAAAAATTTGATTAGAAACATCTATTTTTATTTGTTTCTTTTATGTATAAAAATATAAACTTAATTAATAACATACCTGTATTTGGAATGATGATATGCAGTGATAATAATAATAATTTTTTTTTGGATTTGATTTCGATTCTGTTTAAAAAATAAACTAGTATATCTAAATAATTTGGATTTTTATTGGAAAAAGATGAAAACAACATCATTATTATACCAATTTCAAATGTAAAATAATAATTTATTACTCTTTTTCCTTTATCATCCATGGTGGTTGACCATATCGCTCTATCAACTGAAATTTATAAATTTAGATTAATAATATATCATATATTTATATAAAAATATGGAAATAATTTGTTAACAATAAATGGTATTTTTAAAAAATGAAGAAAATGAAAAAGTGTATATTAAAAAATTGAAGTATTTGACAGTAATTAAATTAAACATATCAATTTCAGTAATAAAATGATAATTTATTATATTTTATTCCGTATGGACTATGGTTGACTTTGAAATCACTATCTCTAAAATTCAAAACTTACAATTAGTAAGCAAAAACATATATTTATGTTTATGAAAGCAGACAACATAGTTAAGGTTTTTTTTTTTTTTTTTTTTTTTTTTTTTTTTTTTTTTACTTTACAAAATGTTCAATGTGACTTATATTCTCTGTTGGTTCATTTATTCATAGTATACTATTTTTTTTTTTTCGTTTCTTAGTTTTGCATCTTTACTTATGTTGTAACTAGTAACAAATATGTTAGTATAAATGAAATTTAATACTTTTTCCGTTTCTATTTAGTGGCAACATTTTAATAGTGTATACTATTCATGGATCAATCTTCTTTCATGTGTTATTCTTTACGTATAAGGAAAAATATAGTCAAATGGGGTCTTGTTTTATTCGTATTGGTGTGTATTTTCCAAATATAAAATTTATATAATTTTTAGTTGTATATTATTAAAGATATTTACGATTAAAGTTAAGCATGGAAAAATATGCCCACGTAAAATGTTGCAAGTATTTGGAAACGGAGGAAGTATTAATTAATTAATTAAAAAATTAAATAGTTATAGCCTTGTGCACTGCGTTCAATCTTTTCATCCGCCTAAATTTTCTTTTTAAATTTTACAAATCATTTGTCTTTTCTCTTCGGATAAAAGGAAATACCAAGTTTTCTTCTTTTCTTTATTTGTATTTGTCATCTCCTAAATAAATTGATAATGATATATATAATAAAAAATAATTTTTAATAAATAATAAAGCCAATAAAAATCAATCATATAAATATAGTGATATGTCATAGGATGTATTAGGAGTGGGCATAAAATCCGGACCGAACCGGACCGATAATTACCGGTCCTCGGTCTAAATGGTCTCGGTTTGGCCCAAAAAGTGTGGACCAGTCCGGTCCCATGCCTCTACAGACCAGACTGGACCAGACCGAATAAAAATTAAAAAATAATATATTAAATAAATAAAAAATATATATTAAAAGATACAAATAAAATATTTAAAATAAAAATAATTATATATATTTTGGTTATAAATTATAATATAAATGGAATTTAATTGTATAGTAAAATTTTTAATTTTTATTTTAATATTTAATTAATTTAATTATATTATCATGATATATGTGGAAATTGTTTCTTTGCCTATCTAAAAATTTGGTTTAAGTTATGAATCGTTCAACAGAAATCTATCTGTGCCCGTGGTGTATTTTTATTCTAAATCTGTTTCTGCAATTTTATTATTTAAAAAAAAATATCTAAACTATTAAAGAAAATATGCATTAACTTTTGGGATGAGGTGCTTAATAAGTGTTCTTACAATTTCGTTATACTCGGTGCTTGTCTTTGTATTTGTAGGCATTGATGTTTGCTTTGTACTTACAAATTCCCTTTCTTAATTGAATTTTCTTCAATTTTCGAGGTTCCCATTGTTATACTTAGCACTGGGATTGTTCATCTTTCTCCACCAACACTGGTGAAAGAGTCTGAAGGGATAAAGATGCTAAACCTAAGGTGATAAAATGATATCCAAGTGTTTTTTATTGCTTTTTTTTCTTATTCTTAATGCATTTTCAGTTAGCTTATATCTTTTTGCAATGGAAGTAAACCAAAGTTGACAAAAAAATTTAAATTTTTTTGTGCTTTAATGGACTATTTACTTATTTAAATTGCAGAACATATATACAATATGCCAAAACTTCAAATTTTTTTCTTCAAAAGACTTGTACTACATAAACATCTCTTCTTCTGTATGATTACAAACACCTGGCCATACTCCTTCATTTATAATCAAGTATTTCAGATATCATGATGGGAAAGATATTAAAATATTGAACACTATGGGAGAATAAGGTTAGGTTGATTGAAAATGGCATGATTCAATCCAATTAGATAGGACCATTTTGAAGATTTGATTTGAGGAAAATTTATTGAAGATAGCACAAACTGGAGGTGGAGGTTGTGTTTGTAATCAATTTTTTTGTTGTTGTAAATTGTTCATTGTACTCAAGTTGTAGGGTGATTGTTGATGAAGGTTGGAAAGACCTAATTATTAAGGAAAGTAGTGGTGGTGGTAAAGAAGTTACTACAGGTGGTAATAATTCTACTGGTGCTAGAGGTGGAGTTTTAATATGCCTAAAAAGCAACTGATTTTAGGAAAGATGAATTTGAAGGAGTTCTTGGTGAGAGTAGGATTTGTGAGAGAAGATGTTTAACAAATAGTTGGAAGGACAAACTGTTGGATTTTACACCCAAAGACACAACGTGTACAAGACACGTGTGATGGGCAGTTACCCAACATGGGTTAACTGCCCCAGATATTCAGAGATAATATCAAAAACATATTCGGTTACTTTTGAGGGTGTGTGTTAGAAATAATAAAAAAAACATTCTGCAATTGAAAACATCACAGAAGTAGAAGCATTTCACTGGGTTGCTCTTAGTTGGTGAAAAGAGGAATTCATCCGCTTGCGATTATTCCCGACTTTGAAGTTGATCGGTAATGGAATCCTTATTCCCTCTCATTTATTCTGTTATTACTTGGTTGATATATATATATATATATATGATGTTTTGTATATGTTGTATACGTATGGAAGCATGTTACTGTGTATATATGTAGAAATCAACCTTCATATGGTATCAGAGCATGGTTATTACTGATTGCTTTATCGTTTCAAAATGAACTGTGTTTGGTTTGTTTTAAAACTTCAAGATGTTGAAGATGATCGTGATTATAACAATGTGCATGTTTTGAATTGGTGCATGGATTTTGTTTTTTTTATAAAAACTGAATATGATAATGTATAAAATCATGATCTGATTTATTGTTTGACGGATCTGTGTTTGTTTTATTTAATTACAGAATATTATAGAACATTAACTCGAAATGTTAAATCGGTTCTTTATTAAATTCTGTGATTGTTTAAAGTATGTCAAAGTGCCTGTTGTTGGATTCGTTTTTTCGATACGAATCCGATGACATATTGTTTGAATTTTTGGACGGAAATTGTGATCGGTATGGTCGTCGGAAGTCTGCAATTTTTTTAAAAAAAATTAATCAGATATAAAAGTATCAGATTTCTTTTTTTTTTTTAATTTTATTTTTTTTAAAGAATTTTGATACTTTCTTTTTCCCACTCTCAGGCTCACAGATTGAAACAAACTGCCGACGACCGCCTGCCAAAATCAGGAAACGGAGGGCACCACCGGAACCAGAATGCCGAGACGAGTCCACGACAACCGGTTCGATCACCGTCGACAACTGCGAGGGATGCACGCGCGGACACAGCGCGTGGAGGCGTCCGGTTCAGGTGAGTGGCACAGACAGCGCTGACGTGGACCAATGAATGGCGGCCACGTCAGCTGAGGGGCTGACTATGCGCGCTGACACGCTAGCACACGTGGCTGCGTCAGATCGCGCCACGTGTCGCTGGCGCGTGAGTGCGTCCTCCGCCCCTCTGCTGGGACGACGACGACGCACCGTCGTCTCCGGCGGCAAAAAAAAAAGATTATTTCTTTTCTTATTTTTTTATTAATCCATTTTTTTATTTTATTTTTTTTTTGTTAATTGAGTTAGTTTACTATTATGTTTTAGTAAATTGATTTACTTAATTGCATGCTTAGGAAATAGTCGATTGTTTTATTGATTATTTCATTGACATTTCATTAGTATTATATGAATGCTTACTGGATGTCATATGCATGCATTGTTGGCATACATTCATTTTGTTTTGCAGATTATGGAACAACGTGATTATTGGCTCGGGTTCTTAGTAGAGGATCGTCATTGGATCCCATATCAGAAGGCTATATATTACCATCCAGCTGGCCCCTACCCTTCTATTCCTACCGCCACAGGGATGGATCATCCATTGAGGGCTCAGTTTCACCCTCCAGTCCCACCACTTTCGCATGCGCCTTTGGTCGATCCTGTTGTCGGTCCACCTGGATTCGATCTAGTTCCTATGCACGCACCTTTGGTGCCCAGGATCATAGCTCGACCACCTCCGAGAGTGATAGTACCTGTTTTCCATCACTATCATCCTCGTCCGCCGCCTCCTCCCGACCAGCATCCGGTTGCTCCTATAGTAGCTCCTGAGGCTCCAATACTTGATTCCGAGGAGGTTCCTACTGCAGCTGGTGACGATGCAGTTATTCCAGTGGTTGATGATGCTGATGATCAGTTGGATGCTAATGATCAGTTGGCTGCTGCTGACATGGATCCCTTCGCTGATGAGGACGAGCCTGCTGAGGATACCTTACCAGCTGAGGACGATTTTTTAGAGGATCCATTACCTGCTAACAATGATCTTGTGGAGGATCTTTTAGTTGATGAGGAAGAGCCTAATCAGGAGGTCCCCTTCATTGATGGCGAGGGACATGTCGCCGATATTGAGGATGATTTCGACCCTGATGAACTAGTTCTAAAGATTATGGATGGTTGGGATGATCCGATCATTGCTGATCCGATTGTACAGGATCAGGCTTAGGATGACGATAGTGAGATTACTTTTGAAGACTATATTCCTGATGATCCATGGTTGGAGGAAGTGAACACTTCGGCTAGTGATGTCCAGCATGATGACTGAGGATGCCTACAGGACCCTGATGCCGTTTTTCTACTGATCCATATGCATCATTTTTTATGCATTATTTATGTTCATATGTTCATTATATCACCATTTTGCACTTTTTATGGTTTTTTGGCGTATTATATCATCTATATACGATTGGTTGCGCTTTATATATGTTTGTGATATTATGAAAAATTTGTTTGCACACCTCATGATTTAATGTGTTGATTCGATTGAAGATCAAGAATGGTGATTAGATAGATTTACTATTTTTTCCGATTCCTCCTTTGATTGGATCAACATATTTTTGATTGACTTGGTTGGTGCATTCTCAGTTTCTTATCGGATGATCGAACATAGATAGTCTTACATATCTTCGAATTATATTTACAGTAATGGCTTTTTCATCCAAGAATATTGTTGCTGAACTCAACAAAAGAGACAAGCTGAACGGGGACAACTATGATATCTGGCATCGTAAGATCCAGTATATTCTGGAAGAGCAAGAGGCTCTTGAAACGCTGACCAACACCATGATCGAACCAGCACCTAGCATGAGTGCTCAAGCTAAGCGAGACATGGAGGCTTACCTGGCTTGGAAGCGGAAGAACAGTATCGCAAGGATCACTATTCTATCCAGTATGGCTGACGATCTGATGTGGTCGTATAAGGATTTTGACACGACACAGGACATGTGGGTTGCTTTGAAAGACAAATTTGGTGGAACTTCTACCACCAAGCTTCGGCGACTGACTATCAAATTTGACACTTACCGGAAGCGCAATGGTCACTCTATGCGCCAGCATCTCAGGGAGATGACTAATATGATCCAAGAGTTGAAGTTGGCCGGCCATGTCCACTCAGATGAACAGCAAGTGCAAGCGGTAATACGGTCTCTCCCTAACAGCTGGGAAAATATGAAGATTAACATGACGCATAATGACAACATCAAGACTTTTGATGACATCTCTCGTCATGTTGAATTAGAGGACGAGCGCCTAAAGGCGGCTAAATCCTCGGGCCAGCTCTATATGGCTGAATCTAGCGTGCGCAAAGGCACGGGTGCTAAGTGCAAGAGGGGAACAAGGGGCGGAAAGAAAGGAAAGGGTCCGCAAAATCCTAATAATAATAATAGTAAGCCCGGGACCAATAACCCAAAGAACTAAGCTAGGCGAGGCAAAGGTCAGCAGAGAGACAAGAGCAAGGTCAAGTGTTGCAACTTTGACAATATGGGTCACTTTGCTCGTGAATGCACTGAGCCTAAGAAAGAGGTAACCATTTATGATTCTGCCCTAATTCATGTGTATGTTTCTAGCTCTATTTTGCTTGCCGAGGCTCACCCTATGTGGATTGTAGACTCCGGCGCCACGGACCACGTAGCTAGAGATAGATGAGCGTTTGTCGAGTACCGTCGGATCTCACGATGTACTCGATGGATATATGTGGGCAACAACTCATGCGTAGAAGTTAAAGGCATTGGCACTTGCAAACTCAGAATGTAGAGTGGCCACACATTGCTCCTACATGATGTCTTGTTCGCTCCAGAAATTAGGCGCAATCTTGTCTCTGTTCCTGTTTTATTGTCTTATGATTATAAGTTGGTATTTTATGCTGCTAGTCTACAAATATTTTATAATTCTGTCTGTATTGGTTAGGACAACTAGTTGATGGATTTGTGGTACTTAATATTGAATGTTATGAAAACCCTACTTTATTTTCAAAATATAGTTTTTCGTTGATAACCTCTTCTAATACAAGTATTTCGACTTGGTATGCTAGACTTGGTCATATAGGACAAGATAGGATGAACAAGTTGGCAAAAGAGGGAATTTTAGGTTCCTATGATAAGATAGAGTTGCCGACCCGTAATCATTATCTAGTTGGTAAAGCCACTAGAAAACCTTTTGGAAAGACTACTAGGGCTAATTCTTCGTTAGAATTAATTCATTCTGATATATGTAGACCCATAAGCGTTAGAGCTAGTAGTGGTGCGTCATATTTCATTACCTTTATAGATGTTTTCACTCGTTTTGGTCAAGTCTATCTGATCTCCTATAAGTCTGAAGCTTTAGATTGTTTTGAACGGTTTTTGGCATTGGTGGAGAATCAATTGGATAGGACCGTTGAAGTGTTACGCACTGACTGAGGACGAGAATATCTATCTGACCAGTTTAAGACACTATGTCAAGAGAAAGGTATTGTAAGACAATCAACCATTCCAAGAACTCCTCAACAGAATAGAGTCGCAGAAAAGAGAAATAGAACTCTATTGGAGATGGTTAGATCTATGATGGCACAAGTCAATCTTCCAATTTCATATTGGGGAGATGCACTTCTTACGACTACTTATATATTGAATAGAGTTCCCACCAAGTTCGTGTCTACGACCCCATATGAATTATAGACAGGTAGAAAACCTAGTCTATCATACTTGCGGCCCTGGGGTGTGCTTGTTACATACATGATCTCAATAGCCCATTTGGAAAATTGGGTGCTAGGGGAAAAAATGTATTTTCATTCGTTATCCTGAGCAATCGAAAGGATATATACTGATAGGGGAAAACTCAGATAGGACTATATCTGAGATTGAATCACGAGATGTTGTGTAATTGGAAAATGAATTTCCGCGGAGAGGTGAAGTAGAGAGAGTCTAATTTATTTGAGCAAAATGAATCAGAGGACTTAAACTCCGTGCATAGGGATGTTGTTCCCAGTGGGAGTGAGAAGTGCCTGACGAACCAACTCCACAGCTAAATCGCAGTGGGAGTGACGTTGTTCCTGATACTTCAATTCCAGAAACGTCAACTCGGAGGGGTAGAAGGATTCGAATTCCCCGACGACATTTTGAGATTGAAGGAGAAGCATTCATGTTGGCTTCCCATGATGGTGATAAGCCAAAGAATGTAAAAGAAGCTCTCGATTCACCGACAAAAGATTTATGGATAAAGGCCATGGAAGAGGAAATGGAGTCGATGAAAAGTAACCAAGTTTGGGATTTGGTTGACCTACCGCCAAGTAGAAAAGCCATCGAAAATAAGTGGGTCCTTCGCATTAAACGGAAGGCAGATGGTTCGATTAAGAGATATAAGGCTATATTAGTGGTGAAAGGTTATACTCAACAAGAGGGTATAGACTATAAAGAAACATTCTCCCCTGTGGTGAGATTTGCTTCGATATGACTCATATTAGCCTTAGTCGCATATATGGACTTGGAATTACATCAAATGGATGTTAAGACCGCTTTTCTCAATGGAGGGCTGGAGGAAGAGATTTATATGGAACAGCCTGAAAGTTTTATTACCAAAGGCAAATAGAGAAAAGTTTGTAAACTCTTGAGGTCCATCTATGGACACAAACAATCCTCCAGACAATGGTACCTTCGATTCCATGAGTCGATTATGTCATATGGATTTCAAATGACAGAAGAGGACCATTGTGCTTATTTGAAAAAGTCCAGTGACGATTTCATTTTACTGTCCTTATATGTTGACGACATACTTTTGGCGTGTAATAACAAAACCCTTCTTCTTACCACGAAGGACTAGTTATTAACGATTTTTTAAATGAAAGATATGGGTGAGGCTGTCTATATTTTAGGAGTCAAAATATCAAGGGATTGAAGTCAAAGACTTTTGGCCTTATCTCAAGAGCCATACATTCATAAGATCCTTGAGAGGTTCCATATGGCAAATTGCAAGCCAATGGACACACCTATCGCAAAAGGTCAGACCTTGAGTCTAGAAATGTGCCCGAAAACTCCGCAAGAGCGTGAGAAAATGCGAAAAGTACCATATGCAAATGTCATTGGAAGTTTGATGTATGCAATGATGTGTACAAGACCAGATATTTGTTACGCAGTTGGACTGGTAAGTAGATATCAGTCAAATCCAGGACAGAAACATTGGATAGCAGTGAAAAGAATCCTAACTTATTTAAAAGGTACCGCTGATTATGTTCTGTGTTATCAAGGCAGTAATGATCGCCTAGTTGGATACACAGATGCAGATTGGGGTGGTGATTTGGATGAAAGAAAGTCTACTTCTGGATATGCTTTTATTTTAAGTCAAGGAGCGATTTCCTGGAGTAGCAAAAAGCAAACTTGTATAGCCCTGTCCACTATGGAAGCAGAATTTGATGCCTGCTCGGTGGCTGTGCAAGAAGCTGTTTGGCTAAAGAGGTTTTTAGAGGATTTAAACTTAGATGAGAGTGAGCCTGAGCCTATTACTGTGTACTGTGATAATCAGGCAGCAATTGCCTATACCCGAGATGCTAAGTATCACAGTAAGTCTAAACACATAGATACTAAGTATCACTTTGTCAGGGACATAATAGCTAAGAAGAATGTAACTATTAGATACATATCAACACATGATATGATAGTAGACCCTCTTACCAAAGTTGTAACTAGAGACGTGTTTGTTAAGCACACCAGGTCGTTGGGTCTACGTAGGTTGTGAACCTTACATATTTGTTTACTTATCTATGTTCGAGTGTGATTCATATTTTCAGTGCTATGTTTGATTATTGCATAAATAAACAGTATGTTTCTTATCATTTGAAAGTATGTCGTCAGGTGTTGGAGGCTGGTGGACTTGCACCCACAGCCGCCTCGGTTATCTTAGGATAATGCGGGATGAGACTTGTACATTTTGTTTTGTGAATTAGATATTTCAGAACTCATGAAAGTGTACAGTATGTCGCTTTGATATATTATCAAAAGGAGATTCTTCTAAAACCATATTGAAGGATCGCTTATGAGATTCCAATTTCATAAGACCTGACAAGCCGGGCTGAACTTTCGAGTCGCTCAATTTAGTCAGTGGGACCGATCAAGTCATGAGATGGTATGGTGCCATAGTCCGTACAATGAACATAAACTATATATTGACATACGCGCCGTTTTAAATGGCAAGGTTCATTGTCGCACATGTTTTATACCGTGCGCGCTTTTAAGTTGACCTGATGGAAGATAAGTATTGAGTATGTCCCAACTCCTTATCGTGCAAGTACCATCCAATATTGATCCTTAGTACGGTCACTTTTATGTCTAGAGTGTTGAGGTAATGACTGTATTATTAGCATATCTCTCTATGATCATGGTAATTCGGTCTATGTGGCATGTTTGTGATGTCAGTTACTTTCATCGACTTTTGGACTTAGAGTAGATTGGAAGACACTGACTGTATTCACAATTATCACACGCTAGCAATGAAATTGTGGTTCCCAGGAACACGGTAGTGATTGAGGAGTACTCCTGAGGTCAGATCACTGGTTCGACGAGACCGAACGTGTCTAATGTGGATATATGCCAGCAGTCTAGGATTGAAAATGAATTTATGTCAAGTTTTGACTTTCAGGAAACTGATTCATTTCTTTTTTGTCACACTGACTATTTGCGAATATAAAGCCAATATGTTGCTTCTTTGTGTGAGTGGGAGAATGTTGGATTTTACACCCAAAGACACGTGTACAAGACACGTGTGATGGGCAGTTACCCAATATGGGTAAACTGCCCCAGATATTCAGAGACAATATCAAAAACATGTTCGGTTACTTTTGAATGTGTGTGTTCGAAATAAAAAAAAAAAAAAACATTCTGCAATTGAAAATAAATACAGAAGTAGAAGCATTTCACTGGGTTGCTCTTAGTTGGTGAAAAGAGAAATTCATCCGCTTGTGATTATTCCCGACTTTGAAGTTGATCATTAATGGAATCTTTATTCCCTCTCATTTATTATGTTATTACTTTAATGATATATATATATATATATATATATGTATATATGATGTTTTGTATCTGTTGTATACATATGGAAGCATGTTACCATGTATATATGTAGAAATCAACCTTCACAAATAATAGTGGATACTATAGAAACACCAACAATTGTAGTCTCTCAATTGCATTCCAACAACAACAGAGTAGAAACTGTGAGCTAGAGGGTAATAGATTGATGATGAACGGTAACAGTTAAATTAGAGGTTGATTCCCTGCTATGACACTAAATATAGGTGGATTGAGATTGACACAACAGCAGCCACAATAGCATATGTATCATGATCAGCAGTCATCTTTCCCTAAGCAAGTCATTGTGGCCTTTGCTACTCATGTGAATTTAGTTAACATAATACAACTTAATATTTCATGAACAATAGGTCCAGTCACATAGTAAAAGGGTATATAGTGATGGAATTGGGAGAGGATTGTTGGTTTAGGAATTGGGGGAGTCCTTGTTGCTACAAGATCTCCCGTAAGTCAGTGAGCTATTATACTATTATCATACAATGGGAGTCACTGTTCAAATATATAATAGAATAGGTTAAATATGGTAATATTTAATAATAATAATAATAATTTTAATAATGTTTACTATTTTTATATCAATTACTAATTAAATTAATATAAAAACAATATTCACAATAAAATAATGAAAACAATATTATAAAATTTTCTAATGATAAAATATTATAATAAAATATAATAATAAAAATATTAAATATTATTATAATATATTTACTTATTTTATTAGTATTTAATTAATATAATTTTGAATAAAAGTGTGGTAATTTAGTTTTTTGTTTTTATTTTTGTTTTTGTTTTTTTTAAGAAATCTCTAATTTTAAAAATTATCAAATGTTTTTACTATCTGCCTTTTAAAATTTAGCATTTTAAATCAAATTGTCAAATAATGTCAACACCCGATACACAAACCACTAATTAATAAAATTTAATATAAATAGAATTCAATCTAAAATTGTTAAACATAAATAAAAAAATAGTAATAATATTTATAATCTTTTGTCCCTCCAAATCTATCAAAGATGAAAAGGCTAGCGAATTTCTTTATACGTAACTAATAATATAAAAAAATAAATGGATGAATAAATAATAAATACTATTCAAGCACATAAAAAAAATGAAGGAAGTATTTAATAGTATAAATACGATACGTATATACCAACTAACAGTCACGCAGGAAGGCTGCCTTTTGACCTCTACAAGAATTGAACAAAAAATAAAATCTCTCTATTTTCTCGTCTTCATCAGAAATGGCTCCCATCGCTGTCGGTGACTCCTTACCTGACGGAACTCTGTCCTATTTCGACGATCAAGATAAGCTTCAAAACGTCTCGATCCACTCCCTCGCTGCCGGCAAAAAGATCGTACTCTTCGGTGTTCCCGGCGCTTTCACCCCTACTTGCAGGTACATATACATACACACGCCCAAACATTTCACTTCAATTGATTTCTGTCTGTCTAAAATTGGTACTTGTGTAGCACAAAACACGTGCCAGGGTTTATCGAGAAGGCCGATGAATTGAAATCCAAGGGCATTGATGAAGTTCTCTGCATCAGTGGTACGATTTCCTTTACTTTCCCTTTTCCGATTTGAAGTGTGTGTTTTTTTAGGTTTATCGATCTGTCTATTGGATTAAACGCTTGCTTATTTAAGATCTAGTCTAGGTTCAAAAAGACCTAATTTGTGGTTTTGGCAGTGAATGACCCGTTTGTGATGAAGGCGTGGGCCAAAACGTATCCTGAGAACAAGAATGTGAAGTTTCTAGCAGATGGATCGGCAACCTACACTCATGCTTTGGGGCTTGAGCTTGATCTTTCGGAGAAAGGACTCGGCACACGCTCTAAGAGGTTTGCTCTCCTGGTTGATGATCTCAAAGTGAAGGCTGCGAACATAGAAGCTGGTGGTGAGTTTACTGTCTCCAGCGCTGAAGATATCCTCAAAGCTCTCTAAACTTGTATCTTTAGCCTGCCTCTCCACTGTGTCTGGGTTGTGTTTTAGCCGATTGCTTCTTGTATGTGTTTTGGATCTAAATGCTTTTGCTTCCTATAACATTAGCAATACGGTTCTTGTAATAAATGTTGATTCTGATTGGTTGAGGCGAAGTTATAATATGCATATGAACTACTTTTGGTATCCTGATGTTTTTAGAATGTGGTGTTTAGTTTAGCGGTCTCTTGGTGCTTCTGTTTCACTGGAAATTACTTGTCTACTTCCATGGATGCTTCTCTTTCGCTCTGAAAATCGAATTGAATGAATGGGAGAGATGATGAGGATGTGATGATTATAGTCTGATTGCATTACTCAAATTGAATTCGTACTCGCGCCGAGTTTAGAGCAATTAGCTTAGACTTGGATTTTTAAGTTAGTTGTTAGATTAGGGTTTTAGTCTGCCAAGATTAAACGTTATTAAATGTAAAATTATAAAAAGAGATAATGCATATTCGTCGTCATAACTTCACTTTCACTTAAACTTCAGTTAAATTTTTATAACTTTTCAACTCTCTAACTTATCAACTTATCAAAAGTGCTTTGTTAATTTTAACAAATTTGAGAAACAAATTTGAGAATCCGACTGAAATTTCGAAAAGTTTAAAAGTTTAATTGAAATACTTTTGACAAGTTAAAGAGTCCAACTTGAAAGAAAAGTTTAGGGGTCCATATGAAAAATTATGTCAATTTCAGGGGTCTAGATAAGCAATATCCCTTATTAAAATTTATTACTATTAGCGTTTGAATTGAAAGTTATTTTTGATAACTTTTATAAATGCTATCCTAAACGCTATTTGGTTACTAAACACACATTTTTTTTAAATAAGTTAATATATAATTTAAAAGTTATTTCAAATGCTAATTGAAAAGTTTTTTCCAAAACACACTGTTTAATGGGAAAAAAAATTTTCGATGAAAAAAAAAAGTTTAAGTATACAATTATTGAAGACAAAATCTAAAAAAAATAAACTTTTGAATTTCACTTCATAAATAGTTCACATGGTTTTATAATTGTATTTTATAATTGTATTTTGAAGTTTAAAAATGTGCACTTAAAAGAATGATCACATGTTCAATACTTATTAAATTCGTTGTAAAATTTAAAAGCAGAAAAATATTTTGAAAAATAGAGTTTTTTTTTTTTTTTTTAAATATTTTGTTAATGACACAAATTTTTAACTAGATGTAGATGTCTAGTTTGTTGGGAAAATATTTAGACATTAATACAAATCCGCAGCCGTAAACGTCACTCAAATGAAGTTTGGAAAAATGAGAGTGATGATCGAGAATTTAGCTATCCAAATATGAAATTTTATGTGTACCGAAAGAAGTTCAAAATGGATGTTTGGCTGTAAATGACACCAAAATCGGAGTTCGAACAAATGAGAAGGGGTGTTAGAAAATTGCTATTCAGATTTGGGCATTTTAGTCTATGCCTTGGTCACTTGACTAGGCCGCCAGCAAAGTTGCCAAAACATGTATCGAGACTTTCCTACATCTTGGTCCACATCTTAATCACTTTGACCAAGTCCCCAACCAAGCTGCTAAAACATGTATTGAGAGTTCTACACGTCTTGGTCCGTGCCTTGGTTACTTTAACCAAGCCATCAACTAAGACACCCAAAGTAGAAAGCAAAGCAATAAACCAAAAGCCAAAGCCAATCAATCATATGATCTTTTTTAGACAAAAATAGATATTCGAAAAACGCAAAAATAGGTGTTATGCTAATGTAAGTGCATTCAGAGATAATGTTTCAGACACCTTTTACAAAACATGTATTGGAAAAACACGACTAGCTCTGATACCAGTTGTTGGGAAAAACACGGCTAGCTCTGATACCACTTGTTGAACAAATCGGTGATCCACTGCAGTGGAGACGAGTATTGGTAACCACAAAGTAAAATAACATACACAAGGCAATAAATAGAGATGAAAAATAAGACACAAGGTTTTTACGTGGAAACCCAAAGCGGGAAAAAAGCACGGCCGTCAGGACGACGAAAGACTAATTCACTATGTAACAATAAAGCAATAGTTACAACTAGAATACCCCCTCTCACACTCTAATCCAATTACATTGATTACAATCTCACACACAAGCTCTCCAATATGACTCTCACAGGATAACAATACTCGATCCCAGAACTCAAGATTTCCATGGTCTCCATGGTTCCCAGGCCCCAGGGCACCTCCTAAACCTAACCAACTAGATCTACATTGTTCTTTCAGGATATCTAATAATAGATACAAGCATCATATTTATAGCATTAGATTACTTAGTCACAAAGTAATCCTAAACCAGTAAGAAAACTTTTTCCTATTTAGGATTCTCAAGTATCTCTTTCCTAATTAGAATCTCCTTTAGGAAATACCATTCCTAATCAAATATGATACTTCCAAAACAGTTTTCGAGTTTTTTCCTAATTACAAATCAATTTTGGATACTGAAGTATACCCAAATTCTCGTCACAATCCTAACAACATGATCATAGTGCTAAAAGCACAAATCTAAACTAAGTTCTAAAATTCACTCAGGATTCATCAAGAAAAACCAAGTTCAAAACTTATGAGAATTCAAGTTCAAAGCATACAACAATTCAAGTTTAATGAACACACTGATTTTTAAACAATTGCTCTTAATTATAACTCTTATAATGAAAATGGGACTTTAAGGTCGATGTCACTATAAGGGAAATAGTTCATTTTAGATCCAAAGCCTGAATCCATAAAACCAGCTGAACTCTTTTTGGGCCAGATAGCCATATTTTTATTCCTTTAAACCCTTAGGATTTGTCTTTCTACTGCGGGGTTACATATCGTCATCCCACTAGTTTGCCCCACAATGCTTTTTTATTGTGACGTCCCTACCCCTGGAATGTGCCTTTCTACTATGGTGTTACGTATCTTCATCCCACAGGTTTTCCCCCTAGAGTATTGAGTCACTTTTAGGGAGCCATCGCTATAGTTGTTTAGGATTATTCATTTAGCCATAATTTTACATATGAAATTTATGTTGTGAATTCTTAGGTTTTCTTATGGTATGCCACCACATTCCATGTAACATGCTAGATTAAGGGCGATTTATTTATTTTAGTGATTCAAACATAATTACACTTTTTCCCCTTTTTTTCATATACTTTCATTTACACATTTGACTTCCTAGAGGTATTTAAACAACATTGTCATTTATTAACCATATAGCCATAAGGGAACATATATAACACTTTCATATAGCCACAAAGACAACATATACGTTTTTATATATTCACGTATGCAACATTTACATAGTTATATAACCATGTATTAATCAAATTCAGGCATATCAATCAAAATGTAAAATGGAACTTAAATCTCTATCCTATCTCCTTTCACAATTGAAAACAATATGGACTTAGTCCACCAGAATTTCATTTTTCTAAAAGATGTGCCTAACATGATACTAAATACATCATATATGTTTTAACTTTCTAAAATGACAATAATGCACACTTGATAATCTCACATGCTAACCAAAAATAATTATAAAGTAGGTAAAGGATTTACAAACCTCTTTACGCTCCAAACTAAACCACGCTTCCATAGCTTGTTCCAAGACTCCATTCCATCCATGAATGCCTATATGTGTATCTAACAATACTTTTGACACTCAATTAAAACTTATACACATAACATAAACTATCACAACATATCTCTAGGGCATTTGGACAATCTATTAGAATTTAGACACAAAACCTACTATATTAAACTGTAAAATACGACTCTATTTAACTAGTGGTAGAGCCATGTAGAGAAGTGGGGGGTCAATTAACCCCAATACTTTTAAAAAAATAAAATTATTATATTTATATATTAATAAATAAAACTAAAATAATAATATAATATAATAGAAATATCATTATGGCCCCACAATATTTGGAGCATGACACCATTGTGGTTGTGTTCTACCTCTGCCACTATATTTAACGATATTTAAAATTTACAAATTAAATTTCAAAGATTGGTATTAGAATGTAGAATTCAAATATATATAATCAATTTCATAAACAATTAGTTGAATAAAAAGCAATTGAACAAAAAGAAACCAATTCTTTCCAGTTTTAAAATTTACTAATTTTGGTATAGAAAGATTTGGATATGGGAATGAGGTTTTCATGAAGTTTTTAGAGGATACGAAGAATAAGAAAACCCCTTAGATCTGACATTAATCAAAGTTCAAGTGAATGAGATATGATCCACAGAAATAGAAATAATGTTTGGTGCAACCAATGTAAAATGTCTTCATACTTTTAGTAAGAACAACCTAGAAGATGATGAAAGTGGAAAATGAGATATTCATAAAAGTTGTCAATAATAAAGAGTTCAAGAAAACTTATTGGTTTTAGATCAATTGGACATCGAATGACTGAAATATCGTCGGTCAAAATTACCACCAGAAGTTGACACTACTTTGGTCGGATTTCACCCAAAATAGGCATTTTATTGCTAGTTTTTAAGGCTGGAAGAGGACTAATAGAAATAGAAGAGTGAATGAAGATCTAATGTCACAAGAATCATATAAAATGGATTAAAATAGAAAAAGTTATGGAAGAACGAGTGAATGTAGCTCAAGACAATTAAGTTATATTGAACAAATAGTTTAGAGTTAGAGTTTAGTGTTTTTGGTGGAGAGAAATAAAGAGTAAGGAAAGTAGAGGGACAAAGTGATAGTAGAGTTTGGTGGATATTAGTGTTAGGTTTGTGGACTTGGGCTTTAGTTAAAAATCCACCTAAAAATTCAATTATGATCATATGCTTCTGTTTCAGTCAAAATTGACATTTAAAAATCATTTGAACTCTCAGAAATATATTTTGGTCGAAATGGTGATATCAAAAAGTCAACCCTTAATTAAAGGCCAACATTTTCAATCAAAAATGACATTTTCAGTCAAAAATGACATATTTTATCAACCCTATGGTTGAAAATTACCATTTCAAAAAATAAAACTTTGTTTACAAATCATATCGCCTAAAAGGGATCACAGCGAACCAGTTTCGAAAATCATAACGAAATTAGTCTAAAAATACAAAAATGCATAAACTATGATAATTGCCGAATTAGTCAATCTCAATCTTTATTTGGTCAAATTCAAATATGCAAGTCTATTTATATTTAAAAAGTCCAAATTCTCCCTAAAGAACTATACTAAATTAGGCCTAACTTCTAGACCGGTTTTATGGACGCTACAAGATAATTGTGTGAACTTTGTTAATACAATCTAAATTACCAGTTTTTGTTTGGGGACATGTTATATTGTATAATTCGTATTCACCTTACTACATATAACCAATATTCCCGTTTATAATTAGTATTTGGGCGTCCTTTTAACATTTCACATTTACAAACGTTTGGTGTGCTATATGTGTACCTTTTACCACAACTTAAATAAAAAAATGGGACCCAAATATGTTTAGGATTATTTGTCGGCTTTAATTTCCCATCAATTATTAAATATTTGGAACCATTGACAAAGGAATTGTTTGTAGCTTGATTTGTTGGTTGTCAATTTGATAAAACTGTTCTTTCATCGCTCGAAAATGAAAAGATTTCTCCATAAGAAAATTTTGAATTAATAAGAGAAGTTCCTACTTCAGCAGATATGGATCTATGTACTCTATAGTGTGAACTGAAATTTCATAGAATCCTACATTTATAAATGATTGTTAGTCGAATGTCAGATGCATTTAATAATGCTTCTAAAATAACAAAGTTTTATATAGAAGCTGTAATGTACAAGCGAGGGTAATTATTCCAGAAGGATAGTTCAAATAGAAAATAGTAAATGAAACTTCAATTTCATACCAAAAGCGTGGAACACCACTTGGTATAAAAGATGCAGTTCCAAGGGAAAGAAAGAAAAATGATTTGAATCCTAAAATCATATCCAGTGAAATTCCAAAAGTTATTGAGCTCTCTAAAAATAATCTCCCTGAATGAGGAAATGATAAATAAATACCATAAACAAAAAACAACAAAAGAAATTTTCATCAATTTCATTTAGGAAATGTTTGTTAAATTAAAATAGCCATCGAAATGTTTGTTAAATTAAAATAGCCATCGAAGATCTATTTTCCTATTCAATGTCAGTTAATATTTTCTATGATAATCATTACTATATAGTATATAAGAATGTAGAAATAAGATGACCGGAAAAAAAAAGGACAGAATTAATCTAGACATAATTAAGTTCATTGAGTTAATAAAACAAATTGACTCTTAAATTAAACATTCAACTAGTTTGTTACAAATGAGTTTTTATTCGAAAACAAAATGAAATAAATGAAACCGTGAGACACAATCACATTTGGTAACTCAAAAATTCTCATTTATTTCATTTATGATACAAAGACCTAATATTTGTATGATGAAACTTATTCCCTAATTATAGATATTATAACCTTTCGATTTTTGACTAGTTTTACCATTCTGAAAAATTAAAATCGTGTCTGATGGATATATTTACCACATATTTGTATAAATTGCAAAGAATGAATATTTTGTAATTGACATGATTTACAAGATTTACATTTATAGAAGAGTATAGTCAACGAGTATTTAAAGAAACCACAATATTAGCCTAATTCCTAAGAGAGAAATATGTCATTTCCTCAATTAGGGTGGTGAGTAAGGAAACACATTAAAGGTGGATGATATTTAGGAATTATCCTTTATACGCCCCCGCAGGATGGAGGATTCGTCGGATACGCCAATCTTGAAACGAAACTTAGTGAACAATACCCGAGGCAGAGGCTTAGTAAGCACATCAGCAATTTGATCAGTGGAGCGAACATGAACAACTCCCAGTTTGTCAGCGGCAACTAACTCACGAACGAAAAAATAATCCAAAGCAATGTGCTTCATGCGAGAGTGAAACACAGGATTTTTAACATGAAGAGCACTTAGATTATCACAATGTAGCATAGGGGGCTTCATGAGCGAGATACGAAGCTCAGAGAGAAGGTTCTGAACCCACTGGAGTTCAGCCGCTGCATTAGCCAGAGCACGGTACTCTGCTTCTGTGGAAGAACGAGACACACTTTTCTGCCGGATAGACTTCTAGGAGATAATGTTAGGACTAAGATAAAGAACATAAGCAATTGTAGATCGACCCCCCTCTGTGATGCCACCCCAATCAGCATCAGAGAAAGCTGTGAGAAACATAGATACATGCTTGGATAAAAATAAACCATGAAATATTGTGCCTTTAAGGTAGCGCAAAACTCATTTGAGAGCCAGCCAATGAGCATCCATTGGAGCATGCATGACTTGAGCCAGTTTATTTACCGTGAACGAGACATCTGGACGAGTCAACGAGAGGTACTGTAGGCGGCCAAGCAGACGACGATAAGTTGTAGCATCGACAACCTTGGTGGAGGCAGATGAGACATAAATAGAATCCGCAACCATAGGTGTGGCAATTTCCTTTGCACTAGTCATGGTTGCATCTACAAGAATATCCAAAATATATTGCAATTGAGATAAGAAAAGACCTATCTTCGTAGGGATAACTTCAACACCCAAAAAATGACTCAAGGATCCTAAATCTTTCAAAGAGAATTTGGTAGCCAAGGCGTGCACAAAATGATCCAAAAAATCAGATGAGCTTCCAGTCAATATTATGTCATCCACATACACTAAAAAATAGGCAAGTACACCATCCCGATGAGAAATGAATAGAGATGAATCCTAGTGAGATTTCACAAAACCCGAAGTGAGGAGAAAATGAGAGAGAGCTTCATACCAGGCACGAGGAGCCTGTTTAAGGCCATATAGAGCCTTAGACAACCTGCAAATATGATTAGGAAGGTCTGGATGAACAAAACCTGGGGGTTGCTCCATGAAAACTTGTTCTTGCAACCTGCCATGTAAAAAGGCGTTATTCACATCAAGTTGCCGGAGTGGCCAGTGATAGGCCAAAGCAATACTAAGAACAGGCCGGATAGTCACTGGTTTCATCACTGGACTAAAAGTCTCAAAATAATCTCGTCCCGCTTCTTGAAGAAAGCCTTTAGCAACAAGTCTGGCCTTATACCGATCGATCGTTCCATCAGCTTTTCGTTTGACACGAAATACCCACTTACATCCTATTAGCCGTCGAGAAGGGCGTGGGACCAACTCCCATGTGTGATTTTGAAGTAAAGCCTGATACTCCTCATCCATCGTAGTCCGCCAACGAGTATCCTTAAGAGCTTGAGCAATAGTTTTGCATGAGGTAGGGGAAGAGGATGTTTAGTGACAACATTAACTGAGATATGATCAATCACAAAATCAGAGTTAAAATATTTTGTAGTAGGACGGCGTATGCGGACTGGACGAGAAACCAGTGGGGGACTGGAATCCGTAGCCGGAGAGGAAGATACTAGAGGAGAGACAATTGGAATGGAAGAAGATGGGCCATTGTATGATGCAGGGATTAAAGGGGATATGTAGCGGACGGAAGGGTTGGATTGGCGGAGAGTCAAACTGAGAAGGGACTTCAGTCAGAGGTTTGGAAACCGAATGAGCATGGTGAGGAAAAGGAGGGACCGACCAGGTTGATGATGGCAGGGAACCTTGAGTGGAAAAAGGGTATATATGAGGAACAAACTGAACATGACGGGAAACATATACTTTATTAGTGAAGAGATCAAGGCATTTGTAGGCCGATTGGGTTGTGGAATAGCCCACAAAAACACACGGAGTGGAGCGAGGTTGGAGTTTATGGTGAGTGTATGGGCGAAGCCAGGGATAAGATAAGCACCCGAAAGGTTGAAGTTTGAGATAATTTGGGTTGGCACCAAATAGAGAGCGATAAGGACTACGATCTTGCAGAAGTGAAGTTGGCATGCGATTAATGAGATATGCGGCTGTTTGGAAAGCATACGACCAATAAGAGATAGGCATATGAGAATGATGGAGCATAGATAGACCGGTTTCAACAATATGACGATGACGACGCTCGGAAGTGCCATTATGCTCAGGAGTATGAGGAGGGGTTGTGAAATGAGATATACCAAAAGAGCTTAGCATGGGGCGCAGTTTAAGAAATTCACCGCCATTGTCAGAAAAAATTGAGATAATCTTTCGTTTAAAAAAATTTTCCACGATATTTTTGAAGTGAGGAAAAATTTTAAAAACATCGGACTTACGAGATAAGGGATATAACCAGACATATTTAGTGAAATGATCCACAAATATAACATAATAAAGACAGCCATCAACAAAGGTTTCTTTGCATGACTAAACATCTGTGTAAAGTAATTCAAGAGGCATAGTACTCGAAAAAGAATTTTCAGCAAAAAAAAGTTTATGACTTTTGGTAATGGAATAGGAAGTACAATGAAATTGCAGGATAACTTTATGAGAAAAAGCTTTATTACAACTTCGTAACAAAGATAAAAGGATTTTATTTGATGGATGACCAAGACTGTGATGAAAATCTGAAATACAGCCTCGGTCATGGAAAGACACTTGTGGTAGCAATCTAGGCGGACGAGCATAGTACACCCCATGAATGTTATCCTCGGTTAAAATTCTCGCCCCCGTTTTCAGATCCTTAACATGAAAAGAGAAAGGAAAGAATTCAACTGAAACTTGGTTAGACTGACATAATTGAGAGATAGAAATAAGGTTACGATTTAGATTTGGAACACACAACACATTAGATAAAGAAAGAGGACGAGAGGGGGTGGAGATAGAAGTATGACCACTGTGAGTGATTTTGAGACCATTACCATTACCCAAGAGGATCTCATCTGGACCCCCGTAGTCAGAGAATGATTGGAGAGACTGAGTGGTAGGAGTGGTATGATGACTGGCACCACTATCAAACAACCATTGAGAACCGGGAGCCGCCACCATTGTGTTGTGCGCTGCAACTGGTGACGAGATTCCATGTGTGTGCAAGAACCTGCTTAGTTTGCGACAATCCTTCAAATCATGACCAGGGATGCCACAAAACTGACACCCAAATTGTTGGCGAGCAGGTCGTAGGCCACCACCTTCAGTGCTACGCCAGCGCCGACCATTAAAGCTAGTACCATTACCATCACGTTGCGGTACAGTAGTTTGACCATCACCACGATTTTGAGTATAATTGGCAGTGGCAACAATGGTTGATTTTGCCTCATCAGCCATTTTAAGTTTACGCTCATGATCTGTTAGAATGTCCCAAGTTCTGTGAAGGAGATGGATGTGGGACGAAGCAAAGCGGCAGAGGATATGGAGTCGTAGTCATCACCGACTTGATTTAAAATATGCACCACAAGATCTTCCTCGGAGACAGGATTCTGAATGAGGGCAAGTTCATTAGCTATGGAGTGCATATCAAATAAATAATCAGCCATAGCACGATCACCACGAGGGTTCTTGCCCAATTTGGATTTGAGAGAAATAACCTGAGCACGACTTGCACTAGCGAACGTGGAGTGAAGGCTCATCCACGCAGCACGTGCTGTGTCTGCATTGGAGATGAGGGGTTGAACAACATCGGTACAGCTGCCAAGAAGCGCACCAACGATTTACTGATCCTGGCGATACCAGATAGCATAACACGGATTTGAGGAATCGCCAATAACCATGGGTGGAGCAACCACGATACCATTTATGTAGCCAAGTAAGTCCAAGCCGATAAGAGTCGAACGAACCTGACGCTGCCAGATCGCGAAATTGGTGGACACCAACTTGATTGGAAAATGGGTTTTGGAATGAAGTTGAATCACTGTAGTATCTTTGGTGATTGCAGAGGGAGAAGGGTTAATGAATGCCATGAGGCCGACGATTACACACAATAAACAGCGGAAGTGATCGGAAAAAAATATAAGAACTTAATTCTTTTTTTATTTTTTTATTTTAGCTCTGATACCATCTAAAGAATGAATATTTTGTAATTGACATGATTTACAAGATTTACATTTATAGGAGAGTATAGTCAACGAGTATTGAAAGAAACCACAATATTAGCCTAATTCCTAGGAGAGAAATATGCCATTTCCTCAATTAGGGTGGTGAGTAAGGAAACACATTAAAGATGGATGATATTTAGGAATTATCCTTTATGTAAATCACTTGATTATGATATTTACATGAAAATCACTAAGAGATTGAAATTATCTGAATACATCAATCGACATCTTAAAACTTATTTTCTATAAAGTTACAGAAATTCTTATATACATTAAAATATCTGAAAGAATGTGGTATGACTGTCTCAATCAATATTTGATAAAAGAAAGTACCAAAAGAATACCTTATGTCTGTATATTTTGTTAAAGAAATCAGGATCTGGTTTTGTTATTATAGCAGTTTATATTGATGATATGAGGATAATTAGAAGTCTTAAAGAGATCAAATAAATTGCTGAATATTTGAAAAAGAAATTTGAGATAAAATATTTAAGGAAAACAAAATATTTTCTTAATCTGAAAATTGAACATAAACCTAATGGTATTTTGATTTATCAACCATGCATTGAATAACTTCTCATCCGTTAAGTATAACAATGGTTGTTAGAACACTTGACCCCAAGGTTCCATCTGAAGAAAGACGATAAAAAGATACTCGATCCTAAGTACCATATCCGAATGCAGTTGGCCCACTGTTATATTTGACTCAATGTACGAGACCTGATATTTCCTTTATTGTGAATTTACTTTCAAGATATAGTTCTGCACCAACCCGTATGCACTGAAATGGAATCAAACATATTTTTTCGTTATATAAAGTGTACGAAAGATTTGAGATTATTTTATACAAAGTCAGATAAGTTTCATTAAAAGGCAGTCAAAACTCTCTCTTAAATGAAGGATTAGTATGAAGATGAAAACATATACAATAATGCAATTATTTGCTTAAATCAACAAAGTGGTCCATACAAGAAAGACTAGAAAGCATAAATGCTTACATGTTAAGACCCAACTTCACATCTATTTGACACCACAAAAAAGATTTTCATCTCCATCTCTCTCGACTTTGCCCATTTTACATCTCTATGAGTTCACAAATACTTATGATATGAGCGCTCACATCTTACCTTTGATTTTCCTCTTCATACATTTACTTTTTACCTATCATAGTACTGTACCAGTATATATGTATAGATATAGTGACTTATACTATTATCAATGTTCCTTTCTTCAAAATGTCACAGATCACAAACAGTTTTATTGACAACAATTGACATTTCACATGAAGAAAATTTCAAACACGATGTCTATATATATTTTGGTCTATGATAAAATTCTCAGAAAGAATCTTAGAGTTTTAAAGGATATGATAGATCTACTAGTTATTCCTTTCTGCAACTTTCAAATTGATATTAAATATCTGTAAAATAAAAATAAGTTAAAGATGAAGTATTTTATCTTACTATTATACTTTGCAACCCTTTTTCAGAATCAGACGTAAGAATTTGTCATAGAAATGAAAATAAAAATGGACAAATGAAAGGAAAAATCAAATAGTGAAGTAGTTTGTTCACAATAATAACATGAAGAGTAAATACGGACACCACAAAACCACCTCAGCAGCACCGGTCTGCATGTTTAATAGAGTCAAAAGGGGCCATCTTTGTTTTGTAAGTGATTTCCCTAAGATAATCCAAAATGCAAGTTTTTTCCAAACCACAAAAATTGCATTCTAAAGCGCACACATCCCTAAATTCCACAAAAAAGGAAGAAAAAATCCAAATTAAAAATCAAATCTTTATAATACCTAGAAATGAACATTAAAATGAAAATCGATTCCTTTACAAAATGCAATAACAAACCTAAGAAAAAAAACGACTTTGATGCCGATTGACATGCCCCAACCCACCCCCGCTCTGGCATTGGACTTTCACGGTGGCAAACCGAGACGGACGCACGATATACAATTCGATTCCAATATATATATATATATATATATATCGAAACAATTATAGAATCTTTATTGACTTATATATAAGTGAAATATGTAAAATAAAATTTTCATGAAATAAAGTATCCATTAATATTAATTTAAGTTTATAAAGCTTTACATAAAAGTTACAATTACCATAACACTTTAATATAACTTCTTAGATAACACTTTAAACCTTTTACATAACTAAAATATAAACACTTCTTTAAAGTTTCCAACAGTAGCACATAATCCTTCTAAACATATACAATTATGAAAAACATGTCCTATACAAAATTATCTCTATTATGGACATATGATGATCATGACAAGAGGACTCCATGATAGGCCCTCCGAAGCCCGACCAAAATGTACTTACTCGATCATCTGCTCCATTTCGGAAAAGAAAGAAACAGAAAAGAAAATAATAAAAAACAACGGTTAAGTTAACAAGTCAAGTTGGTAAAACCTTGTCCAAAACATAGATACACATATATGCCCTATAATTATATCATAGTATGCTTGCACGCAAATGCATGAGAGGCACTCCCGATACCCTAACATTCTACATTCATTAGGAGTAAACACAATAACAATCTTATCATTATGCATCTATATGCTTAATTTCATCTATGGTTTGTTAACAACTTATTTCTAAATGATACTGAAATATACAATTTAATTACTTGTACCGCAAGTAATCGAAATAAACAATTCTTGTAATTCGGGTTAATTCAATTCTTATGCTTAGTGTTGGTAAGGGATTAATAAGGAAGAGCAAAATGGTCATTCCACAACTCTAATGAATCTACGGAAAGAAATTAGATCAAACATACTAATTATAACTAAGTTAAACATGACTAATTTAGGCGAGAAGCCTAATTAAAACAAGGAAATCGACTCAACTTATTTCACTAGTGTTTGGACCTTCGAATACACATACATATTATCACATGACAAAAAACAACAATTCTACTAAATTGAATCGACCTCCTAACCCTTTTTTGTATGAGTTAAATATTGCACAAATGACCAATATAATCAACCATATGTGACATTTTTTTTTCGTCACGACACTGCACGAAATGACTCAGAACTTATCTAAGACAAGGTCAGCAAAGAATATATATTTCCTTCCTAACCATCTTAAGCGTCACTACTATTGCCACTAAAGGTGACATTACCCAAGACTTGACCAAACAACCAACACAGACACAAGTATGAAACTTCAACATTCACTTAACATAATAAATCTCAACAATCCAATCACATATTCCAAAATCCATTCCGGCAAGATCACAACAACACCATACACATATGGCATACTTTGGCCCAAAATTAACAAGTGAACTTTGTTGTTTGTTAACCAATATATATACTTTTTTTTAGCTTGCCCATTTAGTCTATATACTAGGTGAAACAGGAACACTATCAGACCGAAGTCCCACAAGTAGTTCGAAATCTACTATTCACTTATTCTATTACTTTCACATTTAGACCGAAGTCTACGCTTTCACATTTTATTCATCACTAATAGATCGAAGTCTACATTAAAGGCATTTTCTCTCACCATTTCACCGCAATGGTGTCAAAGTACTCCATTAACACCTATGGCGCCTTTTCATCACCTATTAATACAAGCTAAAAGGGCATTGACATTTCACATTTCACTTAGTCCAATTTAATACATTTAGCACCACATATCTACTACACAAATCGTCATCTCAGCAACAATTTTTGCACATACAATACAGCTCATTATCCGTCACTTCACTAATGCTTTACCACACTTATAGTAGTAGACATAAAATATATTAATGCAATCTACTTCTTATGCCAAAACATTAATTTAAGTCCACACAAATGGCAGCTCATAATCATACAATAACAAGCAAAATGTAGAGGGTGAAAACAAGTTTTACCAACTTTTATCGTAATTCTAATTACACCAGTACGGATCACGGTTCTGCTGTCAACCAGCAACACAATCTCCTATTTAAAATACCACGTTCATAATCAATGACAAAACACAATTCTTACAATTTTGACACTACAAACAGGGCAGCGACATTCCAATCACCTAAAACTTTCCGCAACCCCAAGTAACCATTTTAAACCAAACTTTGTTATTTTTAAAACCCAATTCCAGTATTCACACATATTATACTTTTCAAAAATCCATTTCTTATGCAATAAAATAGGCAGGGCAGCAACTTAATGACTCATTTAACCCATATGGAAGCAATTCTATAAATCTAATTCACTATCAACACCTCATTCTTAACCTTAACTCATCAATGACAAGTGAACTCACCTCTAAATGATTGAATCACAACCACAGCAGCAGGAAATCTATGAATGGACAAGTAGACAATTCCTAAAATCTATTTGTTATCCAAACGGGAATAAGGCTGGAGGGTTACTTTAGTTGGTTGCCAAATGTCAAAATTTAGATGAAGGAACACTAGATGATGGAGAGAATCAGTCAACCAACTGGAATAAACTCAATTAGGGTCAGAATTAGAGAAAACTAGAGATAGAAACTCATCATCTAAGGAAGATCATCCTACTAGAGACCTCAATCCTCTGCCCTAGCTCGCCCAAATAGTAATGGGGGAGTGTAAAAGAAGGTCTAGACTGAAATTTGCTGAAGAATTGTGTAAGTGGAAAAAGGAACGCATATCACATTAAGGTTCTATTGGTTAATTCATTAGGCAGAAGGAGGAAGAGAGGTTTGAAGTGTGTGAGAGTGTTTCACGTGAGATAGGTAATAATGTGGGCTAAAATTTCTAAATAGGCTAACTTAATTTGGTTTCAATAACCCAATTCCAACCTTAATCCAAATCAAACTCGAATTCGAAATAAAGATGAATTTCAATTTATCTTCCGCTCCACACCCATTATTCTCAGAATTAATAGTAGAACAAAGTAAATAACATTTTGGGATATACGGTAAGTAGGACGAAAATTATGGAACTAAATACGGTAAAAAATTAAAAATCGATTTCAGTCAACTGGAATTCTAAAGACGAGGTTTTAAAAATAGTCTATATATATACAAAAAAAAAATTCAAATTCCTTACGATATAGTTTCTGTATTGGTCTAAACTCGCTAATACGCTAACTACTGTCCAATTTATTGTTTTCGGTCATTTAAATTGGAATTTCAGAAATAATATTTAATTTAAATAAATAAAGAGAAAAATTTAATTAAATATAATTAAATTCTTTAATTAAATTTAATCATTAAAACTCTTTCAAATTATAGACCCATTTAGTGGACGTTACACCGATATCATCTGCGAATGAACATACCTCTTGGATTCGTTCGCTTGAGACACTTGAGATCACCTATTCTCTTCTTTGTGGTGTAGTACACCAAATTTTCTCCTACACATACACAATTATAATAAATCAGTAAGCAGACTAAACATAAATGTTCAAGACCAAAAGAATGAAAAAATGAAAGCATAAATCAATTAAGACACTTACTAGGGATTTTGACGAACGTGGTGTTGGGTCGAGTTAGTGGCATAACTATGCTGCTTAAAGCATATGTTCATCTTTACACCAAAAACAATTAAATGAACAAAGCTATGCAATAGAAATAGAAACTGCTTAAAGCATGTTCATCTCTACACCAAAAACAATTAAATGAACAAAGTTATGCAATAGAAAGCTAAAATCAAACGGTAGTTTAGAGATAGAGTTTATTGTGACGGGTCTCTATGTGAGAAAGGCTCGAGACAATATTACAAGGGTCTTCAATTCAATCATCAGTAGCTCCGGCTGAAAAAGACAAAGAAGACAAACTTTGGTAGCCACGTCCTCAAATCATGCTGAGATTTAAAACCAATCGAAAGCATATTTGGTCAAGATCAATTATCCAGCATACCTAAAATTCATGTGATATCTCTCAAACTATAAATAGGCCAACAGTAATATTTGAAGATAATACTGTGTGTACCATATTCGGGAGGGTATATCAAAGAAGACCAAGTCAAACACATTTTCCCTGAATTCTTTTATACTCACGAGCTTCAGAATAGAGGTCAGATGTAAATTCGATTTTCAAATAATATAACCGTTCTATTAATAAAATCTTTACAAAAAGGCCGGTTCATAGAATCGAAATACGAAAACTTTCTAAATTAAAAAAATTAAATTTACAGGAATCATTACACATGAAATTTTGTTTGTTTTTTTTCCTTGTAATATCTTAATTCTAACAGTACTTTTTTTTCATTCAATCTTTATTTTATTAAATTTTTTTGATAAAATTTTAACGACATTCAATTGTGGAATTTTAAAAAATGGATGTGAATGCAGGTGGATTACACCTTCAATATCTTCATTACAAATGTCAAGAGCACATACATTGATTTTCATCTTATTGAGAGATCTCAATTGAACTTATAATTCTGCTTGACTCATCAAATGTTAACTTGTCTATAAATATGTGTAATATCAATGAGATGTCTGATATCTTTTCCTTCCTTATTCAATTGTTTAACCATTGCTCTTTCAGATTAGTTCTTATTCTCAGTACATACTATCACTTTCAAAAATGATCAGATATTCTATTAATCTCTAATATATTTCAAATTTATTTATTAAAATGTTATATACTATCCTCAATTCTATTTTTCTTTTTCTTTTAAATTTTATCTAGCATTTGACGAGTGAAAAAAATATTAATTGAATGGTGGAGTCTGGATATAACAGGCACGTTTGAGAGACAGTGCCTACAGTGACCATAAACAGTGATGAAAAGAAAAACGGAGATAAAAACACCTGTACTGTACCATTATTGAAATTTACGCCACATTTCAAGGTCCATGGTCGGCAGCAGCAGCTGCAGGTGCAGCTTAATAAACCACCACTACATCTAATGTCTTATTAATGCAGACAATGACACCAACCAGAAAATATATATTTATTGCTTCAACGGTCACATTTTACTACATGCATTGTTTATATCCACACCATGTGCAATTTTCAAATCAAAACCCATCTATGTGTGCCGTTGTGTTGTGGCCCCAGTACCTGCCGTTCAAATTTTGTTTACTTTTTTCAAACACATCGAGAGGGACGAAAAAGTACTGTCACACTCTTTTGACTGTATCTGTACTGTATATTTGTATCAACAACCACTTCTGTTTTTCTCTCTCTCATTGCATTTAATTTAATGTTTTTTGTTTCTTTGAGTTGTGTGAGTGACTACAAAGCCCTTCAATTTTACATCTTCTTCTTCTTCACATCTCTCTTTTAAGAAAAAATAAATCTACTTTTTTAACCAACTGGTGTGGTGTGCTCTGTAGAAAGAAAGGAAAGGATGAGTGGTGCTTCCAAGTTCATTAAATGTGTTACAGTTGGAGATGGAGCTGTTGGGAAGACATGCATGCTCATCTGTTACACAAGTAACAAGTTCCCAACTGTGAGTTCTCTTTCTCTTCTCTGTCTCTCAATAAGCCCTTCATTTTATATCTTTCTCACTGGATTTGGTGTTTTTGAATGACAGGACTATATACCAACAGTTTTTGATAATTTCAGTGCTAATGTGGCTGTTGATGGTAGCATTGTCAATTTGGGCCTTTGGGATACTGCAGGTATTAATTGGTGTTTTTATTTTCTTTGTTGAAAGCTAATTAATGGGTGTGTTTTTATTTAATGATGTGTTTTGTTATTTATTTATAGGCCAAGAAGATTATAGCAGGTTGAGACCACTGAGTTACAGAGGCGCAGACATTTTTGTTCTTGCTTTTTCCTTAATTAGCAGGGCTAGCTATGAAAATGTTCTTAAAAAGGTACTGTTGATATATATCTGGTATTTATTAAAGTAGTAAACTTGATTGGGTTTTTACATCTAGTTAATGAAATGATTTCTTTGGTGTTTTGTTCAGTGGATGCCTGAACTTCGTCGGTTTGCTCCCAATGTCCCCATTGTTCTCGTTGGAACCAAATTAGGTAAACACATATACATATACCATATACCATATACAGCAACTTGAAAATGTAAAGTAGTATTAATGTTCTTCAATCTGTTTCAGATCTTCGAGAAGACAGTAGATATCTAGTTGACCAGATGGGGTCTAACATCATTACATCTTCTCAGGTATTGTTGCTTTTATAGCCCGCAATAGTTTACTTGTTTTGTTAAATGTATATTGGAATGAAGAAGTATCAGTTTGTAAAATGATTTAGGGTGAGGAGCTGAGGAAACAAATTGGGGCAGCAGCATATATTGAGTGTAGCTCTAAAACTCAGCAGGTGAGTTTATGATTATTCATTTAGAAGGCTTGTTAGTTTTTCATTATTCATAGTTTTGGTTCATGGTGGTATTGGCTTTATTTTTCAGAATGTGAAATCTGTGTTTGATACTGCTATCAAGGTAGTTCTCCAACCTCCAAGGAGGAAGGAGACGACGATAAGGAAGAAAAGACGTAGGAGCTCTGGCTGCTCAATTGCGTAAGACCTTGATTGCTGTTATTTGGTTGTAATTATTCATATAGAATTGACATTAACATTGTGTTGTTTTATCCTCCATTGATACAGACGCATAGTGTGTGGAGGCTGTGCTGCTTAAAGTATGGGGTTTTGGTAAATGTATTTGGCATTGGCATCAAATCCAACTTGGAGACCTTATGAATATAGGTTTGAGTTGACCACTTTGTGCATCTTATGATTTGAGTAGGGAGGAAAGGATAGAGGGAATTGTTCATTCTCTTGGATTGATATATATTATAGTATAATTTTGTTTCCATGGTTTGTGTGTAAATGTCTTGTTCATAGTAATTTTGTTACTGGGAAAATGAGTCTCTCATGCCATGACAGCTTCACCACCTAATTCTGAGGCTTCACCAAACCAATCTCATTTTTCACAAATTCATTGGCTGGCTATCATTCCTCATTTTGTTTGTTCTTTAATTTATTACTAGTTGTCATAGTCCATGTACCCGAATTTCCAACGAGTATAGTGTGCATTGAATGTCCATGGAAGAATAATCTCAACATTGCTATGCCCCAGGAGACAAAAGAATCAACCATCGATTTACACCATGGTTTGAAGTACTTGAGAACAATAGACCATCAGAAACAATATAATCCTCCATCTTTCAAAACCACACCTTTTTATTCATCTTCTCAAGTAGCTATTTTGTAAGCAAATTACATCAAGCCTGGTAATACACAACCTGCAACCATGCAGCTGAACCTAAAACTATATAAGTGAAGCAATAACTATCCTATTTTATTAACTTCACACCGAGTTCATCATAGCAACATATTGGTTATACATATCATTGTCGTCACAACATCAGCCTCTGAATTCTGATGCCTAACTAAGCTAAAAGCTAAAGCTCAACTGTATTAGTTAATATTAAATACTTGCCTGGTCATGATGGTAAGTAATCACAGGCAATCTATAGAATATAAACCCATATCCGGGATTTCTTAAAGCTTTGAAGGCTGAGGAGGTGTTTTCACTCTTAATGTCACTATTCCTGCGGAAGAAGTGCTATTTCAATTTCTTGTAGTGATTTTCCTTTCGTTTCCATGACATTTCTTTTCACAAATACCACTGCCATCATACAAAAGGTTGCACACATGGAGTAGAGAAGTTGCGGCCCAAGTTGCTCCAGCAAACGCAAGAACAGCAACCCAACAAAGAAATTAACAACCTGATACCAAACCAATAATTCAGCTACTCACAACTCCGCTTCACCCATATAAAAATAAGTGAGTCAGGAATTTACCCAGTGGACTGACAAACAGATTGCCATAGCTTTTGCCCGAATCTGATTGGAAAAGATCTCTGGTAGGAGGAGAGCTGGAACCGGACCAGCTCCTAGAGCAAATGCTAAGACAAACCTGCAAGAAGTTTACATTAGGATTTACATAAATGCGATGTCTCGGCTGTCATCCTTTACCCAACAAAATCGTCAAAACATCCTAAAGCAAGAAACTTTTATCCCCATTATTTCAAGCTAAAATCTTAAAGCATTAGTTAGAGGATTAACATAAGATATAGAAAATCACTAATAATGATAAAACACTAAATGTAATCATTTGTAATCCATGATTACTTTGCAAGAAAAATGAAAAGATTTGATGTTATATTTAGCATTTATAATACATCAAACTCGCACTTCGTGTTAGCACCAGAGTTCCACTTGATACAGGACTGTCACAAGTCCAGTAGATTTTTACGATTAAACCACAAATCGTCTATGACCAATTTAATAATAAATGAAATTCACTTTATGGAAAAGCTTTATAGATCTGACTCAGTGGGTTAGCAGCAGAAAATTCAATTTGAATTACATTGCCAAACACAATTATGCAGCAACACAGGCCAGTAGAAGGTACAACTGGATAGTAAATAAGAACCAGTGATGGACAGCTTGTTTAACATGCAAAAATAAGCTCATAAAAAAAGAGGGAATACAGTACTCACAGTAGAATGCTACCAACAGAGAGGTATGGTCCAGTATATTGTGCTATGTATGAACTTGATGCAGCCACTTGAATAACCATAGAAATTGCCTAAATCAATTAAAAAATCAAGCGATTAATATTACACATCCCATAATGATTTTACAAAGCGATCACTAAAGTCTTTTTAATTTGTGAAATACTAATTGTCACAGTTGGTTAGACCTCTTAAAATATTAGAGTCAAGATGTAAAAAGAGAAGCAAAATTATAAATGTGTGTATACAATAGCATGTGATTGAATCAAGATATCATAATAAACATAAATATTAAAAATAGGTCAAACATGTGTACTGAAGGTTTTTTACTTTACTCCATTTACATTATACTTTCTCGTTCAATCAACAATGGCTTATGAACAATGCAAACTACTATTGAACTCTTCTCAATCTACAGAAAGTACATTGTGATCAAGTTGCACTATATACCCAGAAGATTTTATGACTTTCTACCATTATACTCTTTTTCACTAAAGCCTGGCAGTTATGACTACTATGGGCGACTAGTATGTTTCTCTACATTTTCAGAAAAACAAATGGTCATGAAAGATCATCCATATATATGTTATGTAATATAGTATCATCAATTTACACCAGTCAATGCAATCAGTGTTAAAACAGGTCATAAATCATTCCATTACAGTTCTTAGTAACTAACAGTAAGTTAAAAAGGCAATTGATCTGCCAGAACATTGACTACTACTCATTAATTAAGCGGGTAAGATTTCTGGAGGTTGAGAGCAATAGTTTGTCAAACAGGACCCTACTACATTCTTTTATCCTATTCATACAAGGAAGGCTTTCTTGTAAAATAAAAGGCAATTACAGTTTTACCATGGCAAAGAAGCTCCACTGAAGAAGCATCTTTCGTCCTAGTTTATCCATCAGAACCATAGCAACAACAGATCCTGAGACAACAAAAAGGACAAAAATAATAAAATTTAACTAGCATCGATACTCAATGCAATGACCCCAATGTATAGAGGAAGGTGCAAAGTGATCAATCTATACCTGATAAATTTACAATTCCTATGAAGGTATTGGCAAGGCCTGATGATACTCCCGCACTTTTAAATACAGATGAAGAGAAATAAAATACAGCATTTATACCAGATAGCTGTTGTAAAGCAAATAGGATTGATCCAATAAAAACAACTGCAAAAGGAACATGTGAATAACAAAACCAGAGAAGAGAAGAAACAAAAGTAATGGTAACAGACCAGCCATGGGGAAGTACTTTTTAAAAAAAATAAGAAGAACAAAACCTCCATTGAGCTCTGGAAATGTAGAATATAAAATGTTACCTCGAGAATGCCGACCAAAAAGCAATTCCCCAGTTGTCACAACATCTATTTCATCCCCTCTGTCTAGCTTAGACAATTCTGCCATAGAAGATTTCACATGTGCTACACCCAAAAGCTTCTCAAATGCTACTTCTGCATCAGCACTTCTTCCTCGCTTTCACACAATGGTAAAATGTAAGTCTTTCTTAAGCAGCTACGACTAAAAGAGTGTGATTTAACAACTTAAAGTAAATTCAATGACTGGCAGTTACTGCTAAAAGAAGAAACCAAATGCTCTAAGTCCAAAATGAAGATTGCTGCTGCAACATGAAAGATTCCAGAAGGACTAATGTTTTGACAATAATTTTAATCACATTTATTTTATTAAAAAAATTTATTTTATTTTATTGCCTTGGTGACTTTAGTCTCACCAGTCTCGGAGCAAATTGTAGAAGTAGATGTTCTTAGAAATGTGCATAGCATACTATAATATAAATGTGTAATACTGAACCAAAAAATAAATGGACATCGGTTGCACATAAAAAAATTTATACTGATTTCGAGAAATCTACTATTCAGATAGCTACAACCTAAATAATTAGCACATATAACTTCTCACTCATCCAAAGCACAAAAGGTAAATATTTTGGAAGTACATAAAAGGTAAAAATTAGAGCAAACCTTGTACAACCAATGTGGACTCTCGGCACAAAAGAACATGGCAATAATGAGTACAGTAGCTGGAACAATAGATACCCAGAAACAAATGCGCCACCTAGTGTCATGTTTTGCCACATGATGTGTAAGGAAGTCTTTATACAAGCTAGTATTGATGTATACTACAGCAAAGATCTTTTACCAGCCAGCTATTTCTTTAGCAGGGATCCCAACAAAGAGAGCACCCATAAGTCCAAGACAAGTTGCAATCTGAATAAAACCTCCATAAGTGCCCCTCACTGATGAAGGAGAAACCTGATTGCATAGATGGCACAATGTGAATCAAGGGGGGAACAACATTTGAGTTACAAAAGAAGAAGATCATGTTAGAGGCAAAGAATTAATGTTCTGTAAACCTCTGTCACATAAAGAGCAGCAATAGATGGCCCAACACCCATTCCAGTCCCAACAAAGAATCTCCCTAAAAGCATACCCATAAGACTTCTTGTTGTTGCACTGTAAACACAAAAGAAAATATTCAAGCTTTAATGCATATAAAATACAGATATTACTACAGAGAAAAGAAAGTGGGTGTTATTAGGATGCCAATAATATACTACTAGTTAATTGAAAGATAGAAAAACAAGTATATCCAAACAAAATTACACTATATGTGCAGTAAGTAAGAAGCTGCGAGATATTCCATATTAGCTAAGTAATGATACCAGCTGTCAATAATCAAAAAAAATTTACAGATAGGAAACTAACATCCATCAAATAAAAATAACACAGATTAGCATTCAAGTTCCAATCCAAGAAAATAAGTGAAATAAAAAATTTCAGGGTAACCAATCATTGTCTTTTGGTGAAAGTTTGAACCTGAAGCAAATTTAGACCATCAACATACAGGTGAGAGGAATCTTTAAGCAATAATAACACCCAAAAAAAAAGTCTCATGGAAAACCTATTGAGGATCAAGGACATATCAAGAAAGAAACAAAAAATGCCAGAATTATGTAACTCAAATCCAAGAACAAAACGTCACCTAATTGAAGCACCAATTATCATAGGCAAAGCACACAACTGGAAAGTCTTACGACGGCCAATCTCATCTGCAATCCAACCACTAAATAGAGATCCAATTAGAGCACCAGCCAGGCATGTACTTACAACCAAACCTGAAATTACACATTACACAACAAGACGTAGATGAGAGGTGCAATCCAGTACCAAGCATCCTGGCTGTAGAGAAAAGAATCTCACCTTCAGCCATGGTGTTCCCATTGAAACCAAGATCCAAAGAGATGCTTTCAAGTGGTTCGTTAACTACTCTGTACAGAATAGCGAAATATCAGTGCTAATCAGAGGAACTCTTTCATAAGAACTCCAAGAAGATAATTAAGAGAGACCAGACATTCCCCATACCCGAGATGATAGCCAAATAAGAATGAGACAATAGTTGCCACTACTACATGAGGGAAAGATAGCCGCCATGAAGGATTTGAAGTTTCCAAATCCATTATGTTCTGAAGATCAGCTGAGCACAAGAAAAGAAGGCAATAAATGAGCCCTAATGTCATCACAAACCACTTTCAAATAGGACTTAGATAACCAATGGTCCTTGTACTTCAACATCTCACAGTTACTTATGATTCTTTAAATAGTAGGTTCATATCAAGAACTCCAACTGTTGTGCACAGCCACTTTACACACGACCACAGAACAGAAAAGCAGCACCAAAATCCTAATTGGTTTTTTCAGTTGCTTTGCTTTCATACTTAGTAAGATGCTCAAACTTAAAGTAAAAATAAACATGAGGAAAAGCAACTCAGTGACATTAGATCTGTTACTTCAGCCTTCATAGGGACACTAGATCAAATATACAAGAATCTTACAGTAAATTTTTACCTTCATTTTCTCCTACGTCAACAAGAGTTGTATGATCTCTTGATGGCATTCTTTTGTACATGGAAGATGCTTCACGATGATGTGCCCACATGCCAAACTAAACCAGTATAACCTTCCAGGTTTGAGCTCTCAGACCGCGCTATCACCCAATATATTCTCAATCAATGACCTAACCACAACTACAATTCCAAAAGTATTGTTCAGTCACCACAGCTAGCTCTTTTCACTAGAAAAAACACATAAATCTGAGGCACTGCCTCTAAACCTGATCTAATAGCATTTCAGCCTAAGTCGCGCAAATATACATATATTATAAAACTTCATTTCTCAATCTTTTTCTTTTTAATATATTATGATTTCTTTACAAAAACGCAGCATTAAACACTCATTTCATTCATTTGACACTCCTTATTGTTAATATCCATAATCTCAAAGCTTTAATCCACTTTTGAATGGCAGGTACAGAGACTCCAAGCACCACCTATTTCCACAAGTCTAAAAATATAGTTAAACATCACATCAATCTCAAAACAATACCAGAAAGTTCATTTGAACTACTATTACAATTCATTTGAGCTATCACTTCCATAGCAGTTTCGGCATTCCATCACCCTGGCTCACCAACACTCAACAATACAATTCAAATGCACAAGTTGCCATAACTACGCTACACCTTAATTTTAGTGAATCGAACACAATCTAATCAATTAGATCATAACGTAACATTTAAATTTTCTTTAAATAAATAAAAAAAAATAAAATAAAATAAAAAAAACAAATCCTCAACCATCTCAGCAACCAAAGGAGATCTACAAAACACAGAAATCGAAGTACAACCGAAACAATATTGCAGACCAAACTAAAACTTCATCAAAAAGCTCCTCATTGAATCGATTATATTATTAAGCTCTGATAAAAGACACCACTAACAGAGGAGCCAAGCCTACGGTCGGATTCTTACCTTCACGCAACGAAATCAAATCTAGGCGAAAACAATGAGCAACTAGGGTGGCAGAGGCAATATATATAAGAGTGAAAACCAGGAGTAAAGTGCGCAAGGTGCGTAGTTTTCTCTAGAAGTTACTAATTTATTGCTTCGTTCGTTCTCAGATACGACAAGAACCTCACTTTTGTACGATAAACGGATGAGGAGGAGAAGCGTGAGAACCACGAGAGGTTAATATGTGTATTGTACAGTGAACGGGACGATTAGATTTGCAATGCCAGGTGTCGACGTGTCGCAGATCCTCATAATTTTATTATCTCATAGAATCATAATGACATACTAACCTAATTATTTTTCCGACAATATGATTGCAAATGAAGTTCGCAATTTTGCTTACATAATATACCTCCCTGAAATACTACTAGTAGATTTTAATGGTGTGACATGTTTATTGTATGGGAGTAAACAGTCTTCTGATTTCAACTAGTCATATGTTTTCTTAAATATAAAATTTTAAATTTAATTCAATCTAAATATAGAAATTTAAAAAATAATTTTAACTTCTAATAAATTTAAAAAATCCAACCGTCTGATTTATAAAAATTAAAATTTTATATTGTAATAATAAAAATATTTGAGATATAACTTTTTACTTTTAACGGTTAAATAAAAAAAAAAAAAAACAGCTCTTTATTTTAAGAACTTTTGAAATACTCTTATAAACTATTTTAGAGTTAAAAATATATTTTAGTCCATCACTTGTGGATCCAATAAAATGTAACTAAAAGAACACTTAGGTGATGGCACGAATGTAAAAAACATTACAAATAGATTGTATAATAATTATTAAAATAAAATAAAATTATAAAAAAAAACAAGTTGTTTTGATTTTGACGGTGATTTTATAAAATTTTCAAAAATTGGTGGATCAAAATAAAATATTTAAAAAAATTGATTTTTTTTTAAATAACTCCTACTTATATTTATATATATATATATATATATACACGTGTGGAAATTTAAAAAAAAAAAAAAATCAATCTATTTTTTGCAAAGGTTTCCTTTTGGTCACCTGACATTGATAAGAGTTGCAAAATCACCTCATAATGTAGTTCTGATGTATTTGGTACTGTATCTGTTAATTTAGTGGACGATAAAGGTAGAAAATGTAATTATTATATGGTTAAAATTTATGAATTCAAAAAAAAGCATGCCAAAGGAAATTAACCATATTGTGTCATGTCAACTTAATTGTTAGTGTTGCTGCATGAAGGAGCAATCGACACATGTCCCCTTTTCTAAAAAGCAGCCGACTATTCTGACACACGCATCCACATCAATCTTACTCTCATTCTCATTATCACTTTTACCCTCACTCTCTATAACCTTAAACTTCTTTAATTACTTATCGCCGAACCCATCGTTGTCTGTTCAAATACTACGCCGGTGACTGTTTCTGTCGATGATTTCTATGACAGTATTTGGTGGTCTTTTTCTGAATATGTTTTAGGAGAAGTTTCATTGCAACACCTCTTATAATGTAGTATTCTTCGACTACAACTGCCAGATGTTAGTATCTACTATCGATGAATGTTCTGTGCGTCTTTATTTGGTGAAAGGGTTGTTCTTTCAGCTACAAGTCCAACAATTGAGGTGAGTTGAGTCATAATACATTTATCTTTTGGTTGTTTTCCTTATCGATTCCTCGCTTTGTCCATTAATGTGGATTGGTACCGTATATTTGTCTTTCTTTACTACTATTTTTTGCCTTCGCCTGTTCATATGGGTTCAGACCTTTAACACTAATATGAATATTTGTGATTTAGTCTTCTGTTAAGAGTTATATTAGGTTGTTGTTTATAGTAGGCATTGAGGGATTTGTGTATAACGGTCGTGGGTGTTAGTTTCTAACTATTATTGTCGGTACTTCGTCGAAACTACTCCGTCCTTATTTTAAATTACAATGGTTGTCACTGTTTTCTTTGACTAAAATCTTAACTAATTTATGTGACATGTTTTCAACTATTTGAATAGGCTATGGTTTAATTTTTGGATTTGATTTGTAAGTTGTAATGGATGTATACTAATGTTTAAAGCACTTATATTTTTTGTTTGAATACCATGACCATTTAATGAGTCATTTATGTTGCTCTAATATGCAGGTTTTGTCACTGGGTTAAGGATTTGCAACAGTAAACAATGTAGTGGATCTGCTTCCGTACCACAGCTATGTAAGCCATTCCTTTTTGTATACAAATATATACATATACATTGGTTGCCTGTCTGTGAACTTTTCGGATGCTTGTGTATTGACTGTGGGAATAATATAACTGCACTGACTCTGATTGGTGTGAAGATTATTATATATGTTATGTAGGGACATGTAAAGGCTAAAAAGATAATAGCATATCAGTAAATAAATAGGAGTGGTAGCCTTTTGTTATTGTATGTGTATAATAGGTTTTTTCTATAGTATCCGATAATAAATATTGGCATGTTTGCGTATTAATAGAAACGTTGTTATTTGGACTGGTGTTATAGGTCATGTTGTACTATAGAAATTGGTGGAATTTATTGAATGAGTGATTAAATATTATAAAATAATATTTCTTAAGTTGCAAGAAATGGATATTTACTAGTACAATGTACTGCTTACATGTTGCAAGTAAATGTTGGAAATTTTTTAGGCTTATTGAAGTAATTGTACATATGCCTACTTATTGAACGTGCTGTCAAGAACTGATTGATGGTTTCATATTTTTAGTGTATCTTGCAGAAGCTATTGACACGTAAAAATGGAAGACAAATTCTCCATTTACTTGAGAATATTTTCTTCAGAGGTTTACTTAGGAAGAGTTAGTAGCGACACTTTCTCTGTAGTAGTGTTGGTTGGTGTCTTTCCCCATGGTATTCTAGAAATTCCTGAAGATGAGGATGTTACCTGTTAGTTTCGTGGGACAGGAACATGCTAAGGATTACTATAGATAGGGAACTATTGCTAGCAGTTGATTTCTTTGGTCGTAATGCACAGTTCAAACTTATGTTTTACATGGTTGATTCTGCTAGTGCTTACAAATCCAGTGACATTAACATTCAGCCAGCGACCACTGTCCCCAGAGCTTGATGATGGTGTTGTAATACAGCAACTGGATAAAATTGAGCTTGGGGTTGAAGAACATAGTGGTTATGACAATATACTGTCAGCAGACAAGAATGAAAATCTATGGCAGCCAGACAGGGACAGTTCTGAAAGTGAAATGGACAATTCAGATATTGGTTTCTGGACTGATGTTAGCAGAGTTTTGGCAGATAATAAATGTAGGGTTCTTGTGTCACTAATGAAAGAAATTATGGGTAAAGAGCATTCTATATATCAGGATCTAACTAAGGTAGGATCTAGTGCTATAGAAAATGAAACCCCATGGGTGACATTAATCCTGAGGGTAATAGACAAGTAGATGATGTTGGTAGAGATGAAGATGCAAAGAAAATTAAGACGCAATGAGAGGTTACTGAAGTACATAAGGAAGATGTTGATCCAAGGGCATGTCAATGAGGTGAATTTCTTGCAACTTCAAGTCCTCAATAGGAAGGCACATAAATTCAATATGAAGGCTTGGAAGACTACAAAGTGGGGACGGTGAGACAATTCCATTTCCTCAACTTTTGGATTCTGATGTTATGAAATAGGTACATGACATGCTCAGTTCAGCAACATTTCATGTCCAACTAGATAGGGTGATTAGATTTAAAGAAAACTAGACACGTGATTCCATTTACACACTAAAACAGGCCCTGCAAGACTATGCAGTACATGCTAGGATTACTTACATAAGATCTAAAAATGAGCCAGGAAGGCTACTATACAGATGTACAGGAAAACAGTGTCTAGGGGTGGGCACGGTTTGGTTCGATTTTCGGCCAAACCGAACCGGATTTATTTTAGTTTTTGATTTGTTGAACCGAACCGAACTGAAACTGTCAATAGAACCGAACCGAACCAAAGCGATTTTTTTGGTTCGGTTCTATTAACAGTTTTCGGACAGCTGCAAATGTGTTACTACTGTAAATGGACTTGTTTGATAATGCTGCAATTTGGGCTGCATTAATATTTAAAAAGTGATTTTTTTCTCTCCCTGCTAAGATAACAATCTGTCAAAGTAATAGGCTGCCATAACATGCTAAAACATGTCAATGAAATGTGTTTTTAGCCTACAAAATATTTTCAATCCAATGCAGACGGCATAAATCTATCATAAATAAATTACAAAGAAAAAAAAGATAGAAAACTATCCAAAACCACCTAAATAAAATGTATCTAAAATAAAGATAAAAACATGACATAATCCAAATTTATCCAGCACAATTATCCAGCGCAATAAATCAAAATAAAATAAAATATAAATTCTTCAACCGGATTGAGTTTGCTAAACAACATCCAATGCATGAAAATGTCATACAACCATGGTAACTCAGCTGCATTTTCCTTTCTCCATTCACAATTTAAGCCACCTATAAAATAAACAATATCCAAAAATTATAAAGAATGTATGAATATATTTAAATTATAAATTTATAATGTATCTATATGTAACTACCTTTGTATAGATTCATTGGTGATTAGATTTCCATTGAATTCTCATTCAATGATATACCATAAAAATCTATACCAAAAAAAATAAAAAATAAAAAAAATTAGTAAACACAATAATTTAGATTTTATATAAGAAAAAATAGAAATAAATAACAAAACTTAAAGTTACATTTTTCAATTTGATAGTAATACTCTTCATTAGAAATATTAGCATCCTCACATTGTCTAGCATGCTCTAATGGTGTTGTTGGAATTTGCTCTACCACCACTGTAGCTTTTAATCAACTTTGAGCACAAATTAAATCCTCTACCATTTTAGGAGTTAATGAACTCCTAAATGGATCGAGGATTCGACCACTTGTACTAAAAGCCGATTCTAAAGCTATTGTGGACACTTGTATTGCAAATAGATCACGTGCAATGAAATATAAAATTGGAAATTTAGATGAAGAATTTTTCCACCACTTTAGTAGATCAAACATGTCATTTATTGGTTCACATTTCTCCAACAAATATAATTCTAACTCGCTTTGATTTAAACTTGTGTCCACTTCCTTCTATTTCAAATTCCATAGCAAAGCTTCTTTACTTAAAGTTTTTACTCCTCTATCACCATGTAAGGACAAACCAACACTAGTACCAATAAGATTGCTACTACCACCATCACCACCAATTGTGGAAGATGACCCACCATCAAAGTTAGGATTGGAAGACTTGTAATGTATATACAATTACTCTAACAAAGAACTAACATTGCCATATATTGTTTTTGCAATCTCTCCCCAAAAAAAAAAAAAAAAACTATCTAATCGGAATTGTATATAACCAAACTTATACCTTAGATCAAGCACCAAAGCTACAAGTAATAAGTTATGTACACTTACCAAGTTCCCCCAATATTTGTTAGATTTTCCTTTCATGCTAGTAGCCACCATTTGCACAAGTACATCATCTTCACCACTTATCATCATTAATTTGTCATAAATTGTAGCCCAAGTTACAAAATAAATATTAGAAGTGGTACTCAATGAAGCACTAAAATTCAATGTGACATCATAAAATGTCACCAAGAACTTGTTAAGAGTCATTGCATTCTCCCAATCATCCAAGGTTGGAGGTCCAACCTTTTTCTTCCCATTATCATTCTCACAAAAATAATTGACATAATGGTCATCTTCTTCCTCCATTCTTTTAAATGCTTTTCTTAACTTTATAACACTCTCCAACATCAAATATGTTGAATTATACCTTGTGGGCACATCCAAAACTACATGACTTTTACTCCCAATCTTCTCATGTTCCAAACATTTTTTAAACTTTCCCAACCTAGTAGTTGAAGATTTGACCTATTTCACCGCATTTCTAATGCTCACCACAGAGTCATTCACATCTTTCAAGCCATCATTCACAATTAAATTTAGAATATGAGCATTACAACGCAAGTGGACATACTTACCACCTAAAGTTGTTCCATCCTTATTCCAACTATTCAACTTCCTAGTGATTATAGTTTATAGTCGTGGTATTTGCTGTAGCATTATCTACAGTGATGGTGAACACCCAATCAATACCCCACTCTAACAAAATAGCTTCTATACACTTCCCGATAAATTCCCCCTTATGATCACTAATTAGAGAAAAACTACGAACTCTCTTCTGCAATACCCGATCTTCATCAACGTAGTGAGCAACCACTACCATATAGTTCATATTTTCAATGAATGTCCATGTATCTGTAGTTAGAGACATTCTAAGCTTTGAAATCCTGATTTTATCTCTCAAATAACACTTCTCATCAATATATAATTGGTATAAATCTCACACAATTGTTCTTCTAGAGGGGACATCAAATCTTAGGCACATTACTTGGCAAAATTTCCTAAAACAAAAATTCTCAACAAATTTGAATGGTAGCTCGTCCAAAATTATTATTTTTGCTAATGCCTTTCTACATTCCTCCTTACTAAATGAGTAATAAGACAATGTACTACCCAAACCCTTTAAAGTCTTTTGCTTAGAATGAACCAACATTTGTTGTGTTAGGTCCATATTTACTTTCTTTGACTTCAACACCCTACATTTATTGTCAATGTGGTTAATCAAGTTTCTAGTTCCATTAGCAGCGAAATCACAAGCATAAGTTTCTCCACAATGCTTGCATCGAGCTCTCTTTTTTCCGTCACCAGTTTCAAAGCTAACAAAGTGTTCCCAACATCTAGATCTTTTCCCTCTACCACCTCCTCTCACTATAGAAATACCTCTCCCTCTACCCCCCCCCTCGAACAAGTACCACCTCTTTTCGGTGAAAGTTTCTTACTTTGCGAAACCTCATCTCCGACATTTTCATTTCCATGATCACCATTATCAGATTCAAATTCAAAGCACAATTCATCTCGATTAACATCCATCTCTTAAATCCTAAACCCTAAACACAAACATTAAAAATAATATTATGATCTTCTAATCCAAATAATACCAAACAAATTTATTGAGAACATAATTATTAATAGAACAAATAAAATATAAATAATTAATATAATTTAGATTTATAGCAATATAATATTTAAATTCATTTTTTAAAAAAACTAAATAAAATCTACAATAATTTTCTCAATTCATATATATATATACATGGTTAATTACAAAACCCCCCCACTTTTTCAAACTTTTTGCATTAGTCCACCGGTTTCAAACGTTCGTTACAAAAAACCCAGGTCATGCAAACTTTTTGCATTTACCCACTGGTTTTAAACCTTTTTTCTATTAAAAAGTACTGTTCCAAAACCAGAAATGGGTTTTTTGTAAGTAACGTTTGAAACCAGTGGGTTAATGCAAAAAGTTTGAAAAAGTGGGGGTTTTTTGTAATTTAGCTTATATGTATATATATATATCTCAAGACAAATGCTGACTTTTTTTTAAAAACTAATAATTAAAAAATTAACCAAGACTTTTAAATTTAAAACTAACCTATTTGAGCTATGGAATGAGCAATTTGACACGAACCAACACCGAAGAAAGTCTAGCGGTAAATTGTTAATTATTTTCCAACAAACCTTTGCCTACCAAAAATAAAAAGAAAAGAAAATGTCAATAATAGAACTTAACATGGAAGAAGTATATCAAATACTCGGTTTACAAATAAATGTAGAATCTACTAAATGAACCCAAAAAAATATCTCCTATAAAAATTGTACTAGTGGCTTCTTCAAGATGACGTTTAGCAGCAAGAATCGGAACAAAACATTAAATTAAAATAATAAAATAGATATATTTGTACATATCTTTTATTTGACTTGGTCTTCACTGTGAACTCAACAAACAAAACTAAGAACTTCACAAGTAAACATAACAAGCTCTTTGAAAAGTACACAACAAACAAGCAACCGCACATTCAATATTAGTAAATAACAGCAAAAAAAATAATCTCTTCGGAAGCTCTAATTCTTAAACCCCATTTGTCTTTCAAAGAGAGTCAATGCCTACGTGCCTCCAATTTGTATTACAAAATAAAAAACGATGGTGATGCTTTTTAGGCACTCTACTTTGCTGAATGGTGGTGTAGTTATTTGTTCATGTAAAGTTGCTGCTAAACAAACTTGGAAATTAATTCTTGCCAAATGCTTTGAATCTTAAACCAAATGTTATTTACTTATAATAGCTGGGGATTTTTATCTCTTAATTTGCAGATTAGTAAGAGAATTAAAACTAGATCTTAAAAATTGTTACATATCTTGTGCTACACTAGATCTTAAAGGAACAGAGCTCGTATTCGTTTTGAGAGAAATCATTCTTGTAACATGTGTAAAGCTCTATATTACCAATTAAAACTAATTGACGGAAATATTTCTAGTTTATATATATATATTCTAATTCTAATACTCATATACTCAGATTGCTCTATAATACACGAACAAGTTATAATCATGTTCTGCTGTTATAGCCTTCACTTCTAGAAGTCTATCACAATTAGAAAGTTCCAAACAACAATTCAATGACTAAAATGACTGAATAATAAAGCACCTCAAATGCTAAAAACACATCAAATAATCAAAATGCGATTGAGTAAGGTACCAGTTACATACCCAAAAAACTTTTGATAGAATCATCACCAGCATTATATAAAATAACATCTCCACTAGGGTGTTCCTCTACATACAAGGTAACATCGTAAACCTACAATTATAAAAACAAGAAGCATTAGTCATTTCAGAAGAAACTAACTTATCACATTAACAATAGAAGACAAAGGAATTGAGAAAATTACCAATAATGGAGGAAGAGAACTAGTAGAGAAGGGATGAGACGAAGTGAAAATGAGATTACGCAGTGAGGATCGAAGAATGGTTTTACAGAATTGACTCTGGGTGTGGTGTCGGCAGCTTTGACGAGAATAGAGACAGTGATGGAAGAGACTCTTGGTGTGGCATCGGAGGCTTCGAAGAGAAGAGAAGCAGTGGTTTGACGGAAAAAATGTGGAGGCGGTGGCTTCGACGAGAAGAGAAACTCAAAGACAAAATATAAGGGCTAAGGGTTTTGTTTTGTTTTAGATAAAATAGCAGGAAATTATTGAAAATTAATTAGTTAATCGGTTTCAGTTCAAAATTGAACTTGCAATACACAAACCGAACCAAACCGATTTAATATCGATTTTAACTTTTAAGAACCAAACCAAAATGAACTGTTATTTTAGGTTAGGTTCGATTAGGTTTGGATCGGTTAAGTTATTTTGCCCACCCTTAGCGATGTTCATGGGTAATTCATGCTTCAACCAGTAGAGAAGGTCATACAATGTACATCAAGAAGTTTCATAATATTCACAAGTGTTATAGATCACATAAGTCAAAAGAAGCAAAAGCCAGTTTGATTGCCAAGAAGTTTGAATATTTAGTCAAGAAAAATCCAGCTGTGAGGGTTTCAGTTATTAGACATTTGCTGGATGAGCAATAAAGGGTTAATATCGATAAATTCTGGTTGTACAAAGCCAAGGAAAGAGCTTTGAATGTATTGCGTGAGGAAGATGGGGAGTGTTTCAGGATCATAAGAACCTATGCTAATATGATTCTCATGACCAATCCTGGTTCAAGAACAGTAATATCTACAAGGGAACCGATAATGACATTTGACCGAATATTTGTATGCTATCAAGCATAGCGTGTAGGGTTCAGAAATAAGTGCAAGACATTCATTAGGATTGATGAGATGTGGCTAAAGAGCCCATTTAAAGGTTGCCTACTGATAGCAGTTGGATTAGATGCCAACAGTGGTCTTTTCCCCATTGCTTGTGGGTTGTGTGAAGGGGGAAATGATTCTACTTGACCATGGTTCCTCAATAACTTGAAGGTGTTTCAGGATCTTCCTCCTACGAAACCAATTTGTATAATGTCTTGACCGTGGCAAATCCATTCTCAAATCAATGCCCGTAGTATGGCCGGAGGCATTACACAGGTAGTTTCACTTAAGCATTTTATTTGTTTATATGCATATTAGACTATGATTATATTTTATTTTAAACATAATATTACTAACTCTGGTGTGTGTAGAAGATATTGTAGCTAAACATAAATGTCTTTGGTTAAATTGGTATCTTAATATGCTGGAAAAGTTATTTCTGTTAGTGACAAATTTCTGTTATAAGGTCGTGTGATATGTATCATCTTTTGGTAAATTTACCAATTTAAATTATTGATGTCAGAAACCTGGTGTTATTGTATAATAAATGCTATATTGTATTGTTCTGTGTTGTACGTCTCAATACATTTACTGCTATAAAGAGCTGTTAATATACACCTGCTGATGTATTGAATAATAATTGTTAAATTGAATTATTTTGTGTTAATATATACCTACTGTGAATATTGTGTTGCTTTGTGTTGTATGTCTTGGTATATTTACTGTTCTAAAGAGATGTTAATATACACCTACTATTAATATTATGTTGTTCAGTGTTGTATGCTTTAGTATGTTTACTACTGTAAAGAGATGTGTATATACTCATACTGTTTATATTGTGTTGTTCTATATTGTATGCCTTGGTATATTTACTGCGGTAAAGAGTTGTTAGTAAATACCTACTATTTATATTGTGTTGTTATGTGTTGTATGCCTTGGTATATTTACTGCTGTAAAAAGTTGTTTATATAAACCTATTGATGTTGCGAACAGTAATTGTTAATTTAAATTATCTACATAGCTGCTACTATCCACCTGTTGTTAGTGAATAATCTCATGACCAACATTGCTTTACTAGATGGCTTGGATTGTTTGCCGATTTAAAGAGTTACTAATATACACCTGCTTACAAAATTTTAATTTGATCATATTAAATGGTTCACTATTAGATTACTTAAAACCATTAATTTTATATTGTTCCTACAATTCCTACTGACAATTAAGAATGGTTGTGATATTAATTTGTTGGAGACAGGAGTTTTAATTCATTGTCTGCCTTTTAATTTTATTTGTGAATTGCTGCTGTAATGAATTATTTAGTCATTTGTTCCATTGCATTATAATAAGACAATCAATAAATGTTTTTTTAATTAATTGTCAACTTTTTAATTTTATTTGTAAATTGCTGGTCTAATTGAACTACTTAGTTATTTGTTCCATTGCATTATAACAAGACAAACTAAATGACTTTTATTTTTTTTGTGATATTTTGTGCTAGGCATATATATGTAAAATATAGGGTAATTTTAGAGACCAAAGATTACAATGTTATTCTACAAAGAAATTTCTCTATGATATTCCTTCTAATAGATGGGCCCTCTTCGCAATGGACCACCGAATTAAATATGACTATGTCACAAATAACATGACAGAGAGCTTCAATAACATGCTCAAGGAACCAAGAGGTGGTACTTACTTGGGAAAACTAGAGGAAATTAAGAAACTGGTAATGTCTCAGAACGTTCTTAAGCGTGTGAAAGCTGGGAAGGAATCATTGCTCCAGTGTTCAATAAGAAACTATTCAAATTCTTAGTCGATGCAAGAGACTATAGGGTCATTGCAGTTGGTGAATTTGAGTTCAAAATGTACAATTACAAAACTAGAAGTCAGTTCATAGTTAACCTCAAAGAAAGAGGGTGTATATGTAGGTATTGGCAGCAATCAGGCATACTGTTAGACCCTCATTATGTGGCTAAGTGAGATTAGGCCACAAAGGGATTGGTTGGGTGGTCCCAAGCTAGGCCAAGGCATGTTAGGAGGCATGCCTAGAGTCATGTGGGATGACATGGCTCAGTGTTGGGGGGAAATCCTATGAGTTGGCTAAGTCAAGGAAAATGGATCAGACGTGTGCGCACATAGCCATCGGGATAAGCACACATGACACTGAAGTTAGGCGCAGTAGGTTAAGCAAAGCGCGCGTCAGGTGGCCTTGGTGAGCAAGGAAAACGCGTGCGCAGTGGCTAGGGGTTGGGGCGTTGGGTCGACCTTGGTGGGGCAGAGAAATGTTCGCACATCTGAGTTGTGATTGGCGCGATTGGTTGGCTTAATGGAAGAGAGAGAGCGCGCACAGATAGTTTGATAATCGGTGCATTTAGCGGGTTTGTAGGTTAGAAAATGCACGTAGCTAGATGGCTAGGTGACCAGGCAGATTAGCGCGTTTGTGGGAAACTATGCGAGTCAGTGTGGGCCAATTTGGGGAAAACGATGCGAGGTGAAATGCGCGTACACTGGGGCTAGTTATAGCGCATTGTTCTGATAACCATGCGAGGTGTTCTTGAAGCAATGTGCATGGTCTAGGCACCATGCGAACAAGGCACAAAACCATGCGACTAGGGCACAGAACCATGCGAGCTTGGAGGGAACCATGCGAGCTGGAATGATTTACCTGATGCTTAACACGTGGCTGGATCTGATCCGTTTAGTTGGCAGTTATCTTTGAGAGAGTGGGTTGTTGACAAGGATTGATGACTCATAGGCGATTGTGAGCTATTTATGTGTAGTAGAGTAGTTTTAAATCATGGGCTGAGTGGTTATTGGGGTGGATAACTACTTGTAACTACTCTTGTATTCATTTAAATAACAATCTGATTGTATTTGGGGCTGGGGGAGTTGGTGCTCACAGCTTGTAAGCTTGTAAATCATATTTCCTGGTTTAATAAGAGTATTGAATTGGGTTGGGGGCGGAACCCCGTATATGCTTGTGTCATTTATCTTGGTTTGTTGTATTTGTTGTGTGCATGCTGTGTCGATTGGATTAGACTGGTTTGTGGGTAGACTGGGCTAGTGTGTGAGCACAGTGGGGCAAAGGGAAATAGGCAAGGGAAACACTGAGTCTTAGATAGTAGCATTCAAAGAAACACATCTTCTCAGACAAGGAAGGGTTGGGAGTGGGCTGACTAGAGTTGAAATTCTAGTGCCAACACCCTTAATAGCTATAGCTAAAAATTAGGGGTGTGACACATACCCTATGTCCATGTGTTAGCAGCCTTAGGGAATTAGTATTGCTTTTCCATTGTTTTTATGAGACTGACTCTCTTCTAGAGGCCATTACAAAGCATGTGCATCATTATCTCAGTAAATCTATGTTCAGGAGGACTTATAATGAAGTCATTCATTTAGTTCCACAATCAAATAGATAGAGTCATAACTCACAAGATGACATAATGCCTCCAAAATACAGAAGACAAGCGGGTCGACCAACCAAAAAAAGGAGAAGAGAGGAAGGTGAATCTCCACCTGAGAGGCAATATGGCCAGGTCACCGCAGGTCTTGCAAGCAACAGAGACATAATAAAAGAACTTGCCCAAAGCTAAAGTTAAAGGAATCAAATCAAAGAAAAGTATTACCTAATGCCATATACATTAGGAACTATGTATGTTTTACCTCTGTCCAGCATCTAACATTGCATGTTATCACCATTGCAGACAAAATCATGGACAATTGCAAAATCTGCAGTCCAAACGGCAGGGTCTAGTAAAGCATTTGAGAAGAAAAAGGGAAACCAGAAGGTATGTTTGAATGTGTTTCAGCAATTAGTATTTATATTATTAACATGTATTAAAAATGGTCAATTAATAATTTCTCCAAAAGGAAGGCTAGCAGTGTTTCTAATGATGTCCTTGAACATCAATCAAAGAAAAAGGTTAGTTATTCGCCTACTCAATTTTTCAATCTGAAATTTGTAGGAATAAAGCATACTTAACTGACTCTTTTTGAAAATATGTTCTACTTATATGCCAAAAAATCTTTGAAGAAAAAGGAACATGTTCAGTGAAAACCCCATCTAAAAGTAGACTAGATGAACCTGACGGTTCACGAGGCAATGTCACATTGGTAACACTCTCCCCATTACAATATTTGATTACTATGGTAAACCATTTTACTAATATAAATTAAGAAATCTCTATGGTTTTTAACAGTTTTATTACTTTTTGCAGAATCGCATTTACCAATTTGGGTTCTCTCAGACTGGTACTTCTTAAGTCACCATCCAGCTTTAAATCAAAACAACCAAATTGAATCAAAGCCTAACTTTACTGTAAGCAGTCACTACTTATCTTATTTTGCAGCTACTAAACTTAGAAATAGGTTCAATATTTATTCCTTTTTGTGCCCAAGGTTGCCATGCAATTTAGTTATACTATAGTTTATATTGTATTGCAACCTTGTTTTTATTTTCAAATTCCAGTACTACTTAACTTATTAGGATATTTGTTATTGGTATTATGATATTAGATACTGCATTACCATAGTAACCGATGTTAATGTTTGCAACAGGCATCATTGTTTGGATATTATTTTGTTCAAAATGTTACTACGAATGATGACTATCAATGGATTTAGTTGTTTATTATATCATTGGTTTTATTGTCATTGTCTAGACAGAATTCTTTAATTTTTCTTTGTGTATAATTATAATAGTTCAGGATATTGGTTTTACTAGATGTTATTTGATTATAATATTGCAGGTTCATTATGACTAGCATTGCATTTTCCTACACTATAGTCATGAAATTTACAAGCCATTTCATTTTAGTTAGAACTGCATTAGTTTTTGGCTTCTAAATTGGTCATGCTGGAACTACATATTACAATCAACGAATTCATATTGGTTTTTCTCACATCTCTATTTCATTCTAATATTGCTCCTACAATTACAGCAGCCATTACATTTTTCTACATTACAACCATTAAAATCACAAGTCATCGCATATTCATTTCTTTTCATTATAATATTTGTTTTGGTGGAACTGCATATTACACCCTACAATTTCATATTGGCTTTCTTTCTTTGATTATGATATTGTATCATCATTTGCACAAGCCATTCCATTGTTACATAGAACTCCATATTTTACATATCACTGCAATAAACATAATGATAACTGCAAATATTGCATAAGAACTCTTCCTAATGCATTAATTATTTTTTCTACCTTTTTAAGCATGTTCTCCATTTTCAGCATCATTACACTGCATCATGCATCTATCTAGCATTAGGTTGACCTTTGACATGTAGGGAACCCACCACCTAAAGTAGTTGCATATTTCACAATAGAAGTATAGTTTATGTGGATTATTGTTTGACTCTGATATCTTAATTGAGGCTCGCCTTCGACAGTAGCAATGTCTATTCCTGAATTGAATAATACCTCCATTTAAATTATTTCGCAACATACCTTCTGGTGACTAAAACTGTCTAGTTGTTTCAATATTAGTGTGTTGGCTGCTTAAACTGTTGAAGCCTTGTAGATTTTGCTATGTATATATACATGGTGGAATTTGCAGCATGATGGCTATATATAATACTTGAGTGATAAGGTAATCGTTGCCCAACGATTATATTTTTTTCTAGGGCCAAATTATTAATTTAGCAGCATCTTACTCTCATTTACTTATTTACAGACCATCAATATTTTATTTATTTTAAATATTACAACGTGCATGGTGTATTTCTACTAATCAGATGTCAGAAGGGTCAGAGGGGTTATTACTGCAATATTCCATTTTGTTAGTTTTAACAGCTTTTAACAGCAACACACAACATATGACTATAACCCTATATAAATTCATACCAGTAATATATGTATATATATATATATTAAGAGAAGAGATCGTTGTACTATTTTGAAGTATGATGCGTTGGAGTATTCATTTTGTGGTCACGTAGTATTCAAACTAAGAACTTTAAGAAAAGTCAGATACAAACAACATAGAATAATGTTCTAGTCATAGTTTGTTTTGTTTTAGAGTGTTTTTCAAAAAGAGAGATTTTGAAAAGCTGATTCTTATCAATATTTTTCTCTAACTTTAAAAAGCAAATCAGATTGTGGTCTTTTTCAAATCTTCAGATAAGTGGAAGTTAATCATAATTTAACTTCTCACTTTGTTAATTATTAAAACCCCTTTTAGGGACATTTAGTAATTGGCCTAGCCATTAGTGTATCCCATCCACAATTCAATCTAACGTGATTGGAACGATAAACCCCCACCCTGATATAAACACAAGATAAAGAGTCTGACGTTATGCAGAACTAATGCAATTAACTTGTAATCTTATGCAGTCTACATTAATTGCACAATATAAATCAAATAATTCTCAAAACATTTTATAGTATAAGATAACAATATCTCAAAGTGGTTACACGTCCAATAGCCAGCAAAAGAAAATATCAGTCCAAAAACAAAACCCAAAGTCTAAGAATCCAAAAATACAACTAATTGAAAAAAATAACAAAAGATGAAATATGTTGATAGATTTTCGTGCTTCATGAAGTGAAACAACACCTAGTCGATAAATGTATTGTACTCAACCTAAAACTTATTTCCAGATTACATAATAGAAAGTAAAAGGAAAAAGATAGTGTTAGACTATGGACTAGTTTAAGTTAACGGCTCACGTTCTAACATACACATGAAATGTCCTAGACTCAACTTGTAACGTCCGACCCCCACCTATACGGATAGGGTGCGAGATCGAGGCATCACATTACCATTTAACCTTTTCTTTTACTTTTACATATATAGTCTTTAATCTCTTATACCTTGAGTCATTTTCTTTTTAGTTACATGACCACACTTCATACATATATATAGACAATCATACACTTATACATATAAACCTTAGTCATCCAATAAGTGAAAAATAATTCATTTGAGGAGTGATAGTAATTAAACTTCAAAAATACGAGTAGACATAATAAGGTAAGCCTTTAAATTACATAACATTTATGACCCAAACTCGACTATGTATAAGTATATCAAGTTTGAGTCTCAACTCCTAAATTAACACATGAAGGAGTTGACGAAAAAATAGCATTTAAAATATATTGAATACATATAAAGCGTTTCATGAAATACACGAGAGTTTTAAAATAAAAGGTGATGCGGAAGATGATGATGCCATGCCAATGGACCTTGCTATGCTCGATCAACCTGAACAAAATTACCCATCCGGGATTTTTGTAGAAAAGAAAATAAAGAACAATAAAAGAAAAACATTAGGCTATCGAGTGCCTAGTTAGTAATCTCGTGCTCTCACAACCATACACACAATGCATCTTTATAATTATTCATGAAATATACACACATGCAGACTCTAAGAGTCATTCAAGACTCGATCTAACAATCATCACACATTCATTTAATCATATCATCCCCACATAATAGGAACATTTATCGAATCAAATCTTTTCCTTTTCATTTACCAAGTTTTATTTATATCCTTCTCATTTAGGCCATTAGAAGCTAGTAACATAATCACACCTCAAGAAAACATGGTATGCAATTACTTATTTCAAGAAAAATGAACACACTTATCTTATCATATTATTTACCTTTCATAACATTTATCCTTCATGACATATATAATCATTTTAAGCCTTTAGGAAGTTACTAGCAATGCAAGTAACGTCCATTCATAAACTAAGGTTCGTTCATATATGCGCATTTATTCACAACAAGTTAAAAATCATGGAAAATCATCACAACTAATCATTCACAAGTCATACAACCCAAAACAATTCACTATTATGTCATTTATACACTTCACAAGTTCTTATAAAGTTTACTTACATCACAAATAATATCCACAAGTCAATTCCCATCCATTTGAACCTTATAAGAGGTCACCATATCATTTTGTTATAATTACTTATTCATTTATGATCGAAAGAAAGTAAGTTAAAGCGTGTTTAAATCATTGGGAAAAAATATACATTTTATACAAAAGCTAAATTTTTGTATCTACTTGGAAGATTTTCAAATCGCGATAAGCAAATGGTCTTATTTTTAAAATATAAAGATATTATTGAAAACTAAACTCAAAGAAGAATCCATAGTCATAAATAACACCCCAATCGGAGTCCGAATGAGGGAGAACGGAGGCCGAGAAGTTGACTGTTCAGACCCGGGCGTCCTGGTAAGCCTGACCAGGGCGCCCATGGTGCAAAAATAGCTTCGGTATCACTTTTAGCGTCTTGGTTCGCATCCTGGTCACTTACTAGGGCGCGGGGTGTTCCAAAGATCCAAAATCATTATTTCTTCAACCTTTTCACACCAAAACATTTCCTTGAGCTTGTAAATCATTCCAAAAACGTTTTATGGAATTATTAGACATCTAAACACCTAGAAACACCATAGGATCAAAGTATTAAAACATATTTATTTTATGATTCTTTTTATTTCAAAACATTTCATAAGAAACTTCTATATATCAAAAGGTTTTTCAATTAATTTTCAAAACTCTTAGTCAAGGATTGGGGATCCAATTTGAAAACCAAAAGTGACACACACAACAATATGGACACTATAAGCACACAATTATTCAAAAATAAAAGTTGGTTGCCCAAACACATCCAAACAACACATATCACACCCAATCTCATACATCAAACTTTTGCAACATTAAACTACAAGATTCAAAGGCAAAACACTCAAGACATCATTAATCCATTCTTCACTAGTTTTTCATTTGAAACTAAATTTACCCAATATCATTAGTATTCACCAAGTTTAGTTTAATTAGATCACATTCAATCATATATCAACATAGTGAACATCATTTAACCATCTTTAGACAACTTTTGGATTTCATTTACATTTGTAGCCCAATCCTCTAACATATAAGGTAGAAACGAGACTTTTTGAGCCGAAGCACCATTTAGATCTGAAGATCAAGATCCGTGGGTCCGGTTGTACCCCTTTATGGGCCAAAACACCACATTTTAGATAATTTCTTTCTTTTAGACCATAAGGCCGATTTTTTTTTCATTTTGAGACCGTCGTCTCCATTTGAGGACCGTTGCCCTAATTATCATTTGATGGCTTCATGAAACACACTTTTGGGTGGAGAAGTATACTTCTAGAGTTTATCCCTAAGGCATGCCTTTACTCCTACCTCTATTGTTAGACAAGAAGGGCTTTTATTACTCGTTATCTTATCATTACATTTCATTTCCATTTTCCTTCATTTCATTCATTTAGGCATGAAACATTACACAAGTATAATTACAACACTCATCTCAATCACATTTAGATAATTTATATAGTCATTTTCATATCATTTATCACCATAACTATACCAAGCAACATGTAAAGGTCACAAAACCCCTTGTGAACATATCAAAGCATTATGATCACAATACATATCATTCTTTCACTATAACTTCACATATACACATTTTTCATTTTTATTCTTATAGCATTATTAGCCACATCAATGCAACAATCACATAATCATAAGAATCAATCAAGCTATGGAGCATAATATGAGATTACTAACCTTTCTTCCGAAAAAAACTACTAAACCGCTTCGGTTTGGTGCTCTCCTTACCCTTGGTTGCCTTTATAAACCATTAAAAGCAACCAATAATCAATATCAAACCACTTTCATGTAAAATGACTTTCTAGAAAGTTAGGGTTTCATTCAAATGGTAACTAGAAACACTAATGACTACAATTAGTGAATCAAAACTACAAACCATCATCATTTAACTCTAAAACATTCATTTATTATAACCAAAATCTTGAAACACCATCAATGACATTAATGGAGGTTGTTAGAAACTTACCAAGTATAATGAGTGGAGAATAAGCTTTGAAAACCCATTTTGATGCTTTGGAATAGCTTATCTTTCTTGAAAAATCAAGTACAAGAGATTGATTTGATGTATTTATTTTTAGGGTTTGAAAATGGTGGAGATGAGAGGAAAGAGGGCTATACAGTTTGGGTGTGTTAAATGAGGGAGAGTGTGTGAATATTAACATGAATGAGTGAGGTTTGGTTTGGTTAGAAACCAACTAAGCTAGTTGGATTTGAATGAGATGGAGAAATGGATGGTAATAGAAGAATAGTGGGCCCAACTTGTCGTAAAATTCATTTGGGCCTACTTGGATTTAATCCAAGCCCATTCTTAATCAAGTCCAAGCCCATTCTTAATCAAGTCCTAGCCCACTGATCCATTTCGGTTCCATTTCCGCTCATATTTCCAAAATTCCAAAATCATTTTCATTTATAAAATCATCTCCCCATTTCGGATACCACTTCTCAAATATAAATTCATATTTCCACCAAAAATCACCAAATCATGATTTAAACCTCAATTTCAAAAATAGTCATTAAACTCACATTTATTCGGCTAAAATCGACTATTTAATTTCGGCTCTAACTAATGTCTCTAAATTTTACCATTTTACCCCTCCAATGAATTTTCGATTCATTCCATTAATGAACTATGAAAATTCACTCTTTAAACTATTTTTAAAATGTGAAAAATTATCAAAAAATTCTAGACCCTATTTTCAGACGTCACACAGCTCTAATCATGGAGCACACAATGCAAGTCTCCACGGATTCCCTAGAATCCGCTATAATAATCAACATACCAAACTGTCCTATCAATCAACCAATTATTGATTTATGTAATTAAGCCACACACATTAATCAGATTCATGTCTTATTACTGATGTGTTACTATCTTGAGTTTCTAATTTCGGCGGTTTAGAGCTCAGTTAACCTATTGGCCACTAGGATTACGTCATCGGTGATTCCACCGATAGGTTTTGTAACAATTCCAACTCAATTTTTTCTGAATTTTTAGATTTTTACCCCGTTCGGATCTTAGCTTAAACTATGAAATTTGTAAGTGACAATAGTAGTAGAAAGGCACACAGTTACATGTCCACATTATTAAATCCAATTCAATACACAAACAACATATTACCGACCCTTTAATAGTTCATATTATAACACAACAACCAACTGCTCAAACCGAAAACAACACAATTTTCCGAACTCAGCAATTCATTATTTCTCAGCTTAACAGAATTTTCGCTCAAAGTAGCTAATCAGCAAAAACGGGATAACAGTATAGTAATAGTATGCCGAGGCCCAGTAACAATATCAGTATCAGTATGGGCGAAGTCGAGCAGTATCAGTATCAGTATCGGCATTTCAAGCCGATTATTTTAGTGTGAGGATCTTTTATCCCTAAGCATGCCATGGATTCTAACAACGAGCTATCCTAAGGGCAAATATTTAGTGTTCAGTTATAAGTTCCCAGTTTAGATTATCAAATTACAGTATGTTTCTAAATTCTCTATTCAATTTAACAATTTAAATTATAACAATCAAAAGGAGAATTTTGGGTACAAGTAACGACATACATACACGACACATGTAGCAAACAAAAACATTACATCATACATAATATTGGACTCAAAATGAGCTGCTAACCAATAGTTGCGTAGAATACAATGAAATCGGCCTGTCTACTCCTCTACCCGACCAGTCTCTTCGTCTAGACCCAATGCAGAACGAAATAGGTATTGCAATCAATTAACTAAATACCAGAATGTATATACTCACCCTGACCTGGACGAATTAAATCCTCAACCGAATCGGACAGAACCATAGACTTTCTAATTCATACCCTGACCAGATTAAGGAACCTTACAGTGATTCTAGTTTACTCCAATTGAATTCTGCACCCAAATCCAAATTACACCAACCCCTTCGTGGATGGAAACCTCTTATTCAACTCTATGAATCAGAAGTACACTACAAATACAACAAAAACTTTATTCGAAGAACAACGACGAACTTACCGAGATTGAGTTGATCTCTAGTCGAAGCCTTAATGATTGAAACCCTTAACTACTGAAACCTATACGAATACAGAACCTAAACAATCAAAAACCCGAATCAACCCAAACAGATCATAGTCGAACTTAGCGAGAGAGGAACAAGACTTATTGAGCTCTTCTCAATCTACAACCAAGAAACCCAAACTCGAAACCCTAACAAAAGCACTCTTCCTCACTACGAATTTCACACTCCTAAACACTATATACTCATGAAAAGGGAAAAGTGATAGAATTAGGTTTACCTAAATTGATAAGTCAAGGCAAATACTCGAATACACACCCGTGAACTTAGGAAATCACGAAGTTTAACTGCAATACTCAAATTTTACTAAATATACCCATAAGAAAACCGAAAAATAAACACTCTACTATTAGACCCGAATTTCATCTATCACCGCGATCAACGGTGATACTATGGTTTAACCCTAGATGTTTAGAACTTTAAGTTGATTCTCTTAATTTTTTTATAATATTAGATTAAAAATAATTTTAAAAAAAAAGTGAAAATAATCAAAATTAGATCTTATCAACTTTTTTTTTCTCAGTTTTAGACCAACCCTAAATTTTTTTACACTTTTAAACTCTTTTGTAAAAAAAGTTGTAAAACTAAACTTTAATTTTTTTTTGCGCAGAAAATAAGTTTCCCGATATGTACTACCGGGAAGCAGGCAAAATTGAACCAGCTTCCCGTTGTGTAATACCAGAAAGCTGAAATTAGCTTCCCGGTACTACATACCGGGAAGTGGGCTTGAATTTTGCATGCTTCTTGGTGTGTAATACCGGTAAGCTATTGAATATTTTTTTTGTATTGAAGGGTAAAATGGTCATTTTGGTCTCTTTTTTAATTTCAAAAAAATTAGTTTTGTAAAAATTTTAATGTTGGTCTAAAAATATAATTTTTTTAATAAAAAAGTCTAAAAGTGCAAACCACCCAAAAAAAAAATATAATTTAAAATAAAACTTAAAATACACATCATGCATAATCTTACTATAATTTAAAAATATGATTATAATCAAATCAAAATAAATAATAAAATAATTAAATTAAACTTAAAATGTATATACTTAATTATTCTAATAATTTAGTGAAAATTCGCAAAATTAGACATTATCAATTTTTTTATTTTAGTTTTAGATCAACCCAATTTTTTTTTCACTTTTAAATTTTTTTATAAAAAAATTATAAAAATAAACTTTTTAAAAAAAAAAATTGCAAAAAATGAGCTTCCTGGTATGTACTACCGTGAAGCAGGCAAAATTTTGTCAGTTTTCTGGTGTGTAATACCAGGAAGCAAAAAATCATTTCCTAGTATTACACACCAAGAAACTGACTAAAATCTAGTCAGTTTCTTGGTGTGTAATACTAGGAAATGATTTTTTGCTTCCCGGTAGTACACACCAGGAACAGATTGTCTGTTTCCTGGTGTGTAATACCGGGAAATGATTTTTTTACTTTCTGATATTACACACAGGGAAACCAAAGTTCAATTTTTCCTATTTTCCGGTATGTAATACCGGGAACTGCTGCGTATTTTCTTTTTTAAATATCGAAGGGTAAGATGGTCATTTTGGTTTATTTTTTTTTAAAAAAATAAATTTAAAAGTTTAGTTTTATAAAAATTGTAGGGTCGGTCTAATAAAAATATAATTTTTTAATAAAAAACTTAAAAGTGTAAATAACCCAACAATTTATTTAAAATTTTGTAATATAAACATTAACGCTATTTAAAAAAATTTAGAACAGAATTCACATATTGAACAATTATACATAGGCAAAGTCTTGGGTGTTTTTGAAACACAATAAATTATTGTGTTTCAGAAACACACGCGCGAATTTTGATCCTTGTTCTCTCTCTCTATGGGCGACAATGAGAGACCGGATCCAGTCACGGGATTCTCAAGCGATGACACCTCCTGGACTCTCGCCGACCACGATTTCTTCTCCTCCTCTATCCTCGGCGACTTCTCTTGGAATCTTCAACAGGAAACCACTTCATCACCCTTCGCTGACGAGAGATCCGATTTGGCTTCAAACAGCGTCGTATATGAACTGACGGAGACCAGCAGCGGCAAGAGTCATGTGATCGGTTGATCATTCTACGTCTCGCAGATAATAACCTCAACAGATACATATAAGAATTGCACAGACACAGATTCATAAATCACAGAGACAGATAATAACCTCGCAGACACATATAGCATCTCAGCAGATACATATAAGAATTGCATAGACACAGATACACTAGCACATATAATAACCTTGCAGGTACAAAAATTAACCACACAGGTACAATTAATATCTCAACAGATACATATAAGAATTGCACAGACACAGATACATAAATCACAGAGACAGATAATAACCTCGCAGACACATACAACATCTTAGCAGATACATATAAGAATTGCATAGACACAGATATACTGGCACAGATAATAACCTTGCAGGCACAAAAAATAACCACACAGGTACAATTAATATCTCAACAGATACATATAAGAATTGCACAGACATAGATACATAAATCACAGGCACAGATAATAATCTCGCAGGCACAAAAAACCATTCAGGTACACTTAGCATCTCAACAGATACATATAATAATTGTACAGACACAGATATATAAGTTATGTTTTGTAATAACGCGCGTTTTTATTTTGAATGTTATGATTTCACACGTGTGAAACTTGTGTGTTACATGTAACACAATAAGATAGTGTGTTACATGTAACACCTAAGACGCTCTGTTATACATATTATAAAATATTTTTTTTATTTAAATTATAAAACTACAATTAAAAACATTAAAAAAAAAAAAAAAAAAACTTTTTTTGTTTTTTCTATCCTCCCATTATAAACACACCTCCCCTATCAATTAATCACACCCCGAAGCTAATTTTACTGGAGCACCATAAACCCCCATAAAGGAATGTCCATTTTGGTAATCTTGCATCGACTTGTAAGTTGTAAACGGTCGCCCTAGGGTTTGATAACCTGCTCCTTCAAATCGAAGCCTTTGATCTCGGATACGGGGAGAGGGAGAGAGCCTAAGAATGAGTTCGAGAGACAAAGATCAAACGACTCCGCATCACCAGCCGCTGATCAGCAGTCTGGTTGTTCGGCCCACCGTCAGCGACGGAGGTGGTGAGGGTGGCGGTCGCGGTGGCGGGAGTGATTATGAGCCCGGTGAAGTTCGTCGTGAGCCACCTACCTATTACCGGTCCGATCGATACTCTGACGAAGCTGGTCAGTTATTTTATTTTATTTCTCGTTTTATTATTTATAGTCTTTGATCGAATATCCTTCTCATTATTGATGAAAAACTGTCCTGGCAGCTGAAATTCTCGATCGGCTGTTCCGATGACTTAGTAAAATTGATTTGGTTCATTCGTCTATCGATGTATTTCTTTGTGTTTGTTGATGTGCTTGTTTATTTCAATTTAAGTTGAATGACCAACTATCATTGTTCCGTCTAGTGGTGCCCCCACAGCATGCATAGAAAACAGTGTATATCACATATATTTGTGCTGTGTCTTCCCTTCTTTGGTTATAGATCAAATAATAGATAATAGATTGATATTGATTTGTTCAAGTGAAATTTAGATTACTTGGACATCTATCTCCTATTACACTTATTTTGCTGATTCATATTTATTTGTGGACTGAACTGATATGGCCGTTGTATATAATTTGGAACTTTAGGGATTCACTTTGGCAGTGAAAAGTTTAATATCAATATGTATTAAATTCTGGGTTAGCCTTTATTGTATTGGACCTATGTGTTACATGCATTGTAAATGCCTTGGGACTATTGTTAATATTACTTTAGTTTTGTTGCTGAGTATACTGTAGTATGTATCCCTATAAAGATTTATCTTAAATGCATCTTTTGTGCTATGCCAACTTAACTTGTCTTGAAGTTACATCTATAATTATCTGGCTAATCTTATAACAGGCTTGATATTGAAATGGATTTAGTTGACTTGATATTGGAAAGGATTGGTATTTGTAAACTGCACGACACAAATTTGATCAATCAAAATTTCAATTGTTCCATGGTTGGTATATGTTACTAAAGAGAATCATTTGATGAAAATTTCTTTTTAATTGTTTTAATTTGGAATGGTGGCAGTAAAGGCGTTAGTTCCATGTTTGGTGCGTTTGGTTGTAAGTCTTCCTCTAGTGTTTACCCTCATTCAATTTTCTAAGAAGTTTGCCAGAGTTTTACAGTTGCCTATTATATTCTATCCTATAATTTTTTTTCACATAGGACCTGATTTCGTTACTTGTTGCATGTCGAGCATGTGGATCTCCTACCTGTTATTGAGTGTCAAACTGTGAATAAATCTTGCTGTTGTCTGTTACAGCTTTGAATGATGCCTGCAAGAACTTGGGTCTTGAGGAAGGCATGTTGGTGTGAGTGAAGTGCAGGGATAATGGTTTGGGTGAATTTTTTTTTTTAATGTTTTGGGTTAATCTGTTTAAGGGGTTATCATTGGATTTTGTGCTGCCGTATGAATTCATGGGTACTGCTTCAGGAAACATTTGTGCTTATAATTTCACTTTATTGTGAAATCTTGTGGGCAGAATTATCATCACCATGGTTCCATCAGAATGAAGGGTTTCAGTATGGAAAGGTTAATATATACATTAAAAGGATTTTTGGCAAGGTTTCTACTGTGTGTGGTATTTTGGATTTTTCCTTGTGTGTCAGGATAATACCTCTAGTAGGCATGGTTGGGTTCCTACCTTAAGTTGTAAACGGGATTCCACTATTATGCTGGGATCTGTTGTGCTATGATGGAAAACAGGTGATGTTGGCTGCTGCTGTGTTTGGTATTCCATTGTGGAAGCTGACAGGGTCCTACAAGACAGTATTTTTGTTGGCTGGTTTAGCTTCAAATTTCATGGGTTCACTAGTTAATTGAAATGCCAAAGACTTCTGATAAAAATTAGTCATTGTAGTGTCTTGCAGACTAGTGGATCGGGTGTTTCGTTATGGTTTGATTGGGTTGTTGACATTTTTCTTTTTCTTTTTCCTTTAAATGAAGTTATAGAACAAGTTGGACATGTTTGTTTTAATCCCCTGGAATCCTCTGTTTTTGAGTGTTGGGTTTACTGTCTATATGTCATAGATATCATGTCCTTATGCTTATCTTTCATTGGTTGGGAGTTTGAAGAAGAAGTTTTCACGGTTCTCCTTTAACTTCTGGGCGGTATCTTCTCGGGGTATTTGTTCCATAATTTTTCTGTTGTTTTCTAGTATGCACAAGTTACTGGCGATCTAGTTTGATGAGGCAGCCAAAGGCATGCAGCTTAATCCCCAATTCGGGTTGAGCAGTTGGGCTCCTTGGTTTTAACAAAGTTAATTTACTATGTTGCCTTGAGTTGTGTGTTCTGGGTGCGATTTCTACTTACCTGCCATGATACAATAACAAGCAAACAGTTGGTAGAGTGTTTTTGTTTCATAACCTATTCTGGGGTATTGATCATTTTGTTGGATGTTGGGTGTTAGCAATTAGGTAGATAACCATCTCCTATCAACCGATTTTGGATATGCACAAAGTTCCTCCCTAGTTTCTAGTGCAGTATCTTACTGAATGATGTTGCTCCAGATACATGGTTTGGGAATCAATGGTATCTATATTAAATCAATTGTATAAATGAAGTTGTAATGGTTTACAAGATATATGGATTTGGCTCTTGATTGTAGAAACACTGGACTTTTTTTGTTCTCTTGAGGACTGACGGTATGCGGTAAGCTCAAGTAAACTAAGAGTTAAGTTGATGGTAGTTGTGTTGCAAACTTAGTTAAAATTGTTGTTGACAGTTACATGGGTTGCTGATCTGCAGTCATCATAAATATTGCTTTCCATTATTTCTTTCCTTCAGCTGGTATTCTTATCTTTGGGTTTCGCTGGATTATTGTTCCAGGCTATAGAAATCGTGCAGGTTCTGCTTCTCCACCTCGGCGTAGGGATGCAGAACATCGCTATGGATCAGATTTTGATCATCCAAGTGGTATGGCACGCAGCCATGAATTCGGTAGTGGGAGGGATCATGGAAGATATCGAGATCCTTCACCTCCTTATGGTCGAGGAAGGGGTGGTGGTAGGCCATTTGGTAGGGGTTTTGATGGACCTGCATTTGGACCTGGGCCTTTCAGGAATAGAAATGAAGGAGGGATGCATAGAAATAATCCAAATGTTAGACCAAGGGAAGGAGATTGGATCTGCTCAGATCCTTTGTGAGTACATATTTTTCTTTCTTCATGCTTCATTTTGTATATGTTCTTGTTTCTAATTTCTTATGTTTTTTAAATTATATGTTTACCTCTCTCTTATTGTGTGACAGTGTTGCTATAAAAACATTAATGAGATTTTTCTACATTAATAATGAGATTTTTCTTAGTGCTTAAGTGGTTTTCTATAAGGAAAAAAAAGTGTTGTTATGTAGTTTTTATTCGAGGAATGAAATGGTTATTATTTTGGTTTAGAAGTTCAAAACTCTATGTTAAGATATTTATGTAAATCCTTACCATCATTCTTTCTGATAGTAGTGTATCATCGTAGTGTAACCCCTTCATTTTAGTTTTATGTATTTTATTTCTGCAACTGGAAGTTTAAAAAGTGTCAAACAGGGTTTCTCTCTCTTTCTCTTCATATCTGCACTTTTTTGGTTAGTTCATTGTATTAGATCAGTATGTTAATCACTCAATTCTGTTTTGGTGACTCACACTCTCTCATTTCACTGATCCAGATGTGGCAACCTGAACTTTGCCAGGCGAGAGTATTGTAATAATTGCAAGAGACACAGGTATGCACCTGGCGGAAGTCCTAGGAGGGGCTATCATGGTCCTCCACCTCCACCTCCTCCACCTAGGCGATTCCCTGGTCCTCCCTTGGATATTTCTCCTCGGAGGGCCATGAATGGCTACAGATCTCCTCCACGTAGCTGGGGGAGGGATGGTCCGAGGGATTTTGGTGGTGCCAGTGGTCTTCCACCTTCAAGACATGAAGGGAAGATATCGGATCACATGCGGAGAGGAGATAGATCTCATTTTGCTGAAGATGACTACCGGGGGAGGAACAAGCAAATGCCCCCAATGGATTGGGGTGATAGGGACCGTCCGAGGGATTCTTTCTTCAATGATAGGAAAGGCTATGAAAGGCGGCCACCCTCTCCTCCTCTTGCTCAACCAGTTCCTCCACATCATGGTAGATGGGGGCGTGATATTCGTGAGAGGAGTAGATCTCCAATTAGGGGGGGTGGTGGTCCCCCAGCAAAGGACTACCGTCGGGATATGTACTTGGATCGAGGTCGAGATGATAGAAGAGGGATGGGGAGAGACCGGATTGGCGGTGGATTTTAGCTTATGTATGAAAACTTGCAGTTGTCATCTTCTGGTGTATCACAAAAACCTGTAGTTGTGTTGTGTTGTGTGTTCTAGTGCCATTGTTTTCCATTTTGAAGTTTATTTCTGGGCGAGGTTCCATGAGGTCAAATTATATTCCTTTTGTTCAAAAGGACGGGAGCCTCTATGATATATTTTTGTGCAATTTTATATTTTATAGTTGGTTCATTTACTTGGATTTATTGTAACAATTTTATCTTCTGAATGCAATTTCAGAAGAAGAGCCAGTTTTATGAATGTAGATGCAGAAAACTGGTATGGTTCTAGGCATGGTTCCATTGTTTTTATCGCGATAACAATTTGACTCTATGAATCCAGACAATGACCGATTTGACTTTCCATTTGAATAGCATTGTATTTTCGATCTGATAATATTCAATTGAATTTAAAAGGTTTAAAAGGGATAATGGAATTTTAATTTGTAAATTTTATTTTACCCTCCAACGGGTTCTATTTGGACCCTCCAACTTGTCTATTTTCAGTCATTTGGACCCTTTACGCGGATGTGAATAGAACCCCCTCCAACTTGTCTATTTTCAGTCATTTGGACCCTTTACGCGGATGTGGAGCGCAGATATCTCTGAACATTTACGTGCTTGATTCATTCATACACTTTCGTCCCATATTAATAGTCATAATTTGGAAAAAAATTTGTCTAATATTATTTGTCATGTTAGAGTTCCGATGCAATTTATTCCATTGTTTTCCTTTTACACCCTTATCCATATATCTAACCATCTAATATAATAAATAAATAAATGATTGTTTTATAGGGTTAAATAAGTAAAAAGATCTAATAATGATTGGTTTTCTTAAATAGTGTGTTTTCTTCAATTGTGACTATGGGATGGAGGTACTATAAACGTGGTATCTGAATATTTACGTGCCTGATGATTTAACTATTAAAGAGTATGATTGAGAGAATGACTTTTATTTGAAATTGATTATTAAGAATATGATATCTAACCCTAAATCAATGTGAAGCGACCTCAACTAAGCATACCTTTGGCTTCAAAGACTCCATGGATGAAGATGTTGATGTCGTATTGTGTCGCTGCCGCAAGAATGCGATTTTTAGGGTTTTTTTAGACGAGAGCAAACCTAGGTAGAAGATTTGTAACTTGTCCTCAAGATCGGGTTAGTAAGTTTTTATTTCAATTTGATTGAAAGTGAGGTAATTTTTAGAAGTTGAACTGGTTTTCATTGTTTTAATTTCAATTACATTGGTTAAGTTTCTTTTCTTTCATTTAATGTAATTGCAGAATGATGGAGGGTGTGACTTCTTTCGTTAGGTGGATCCTGAATTCAGCGAACAAGCTAAAAGGGTTATTTGGGGTCTCCTGTGCAGAGTGAAACAATACGAAAACGAAGATGTAGTTGCTGCTTTTTCTATTTTTTCCTATTGCTAAATTATTATTAGATTGCTAGTTTAGGATGAATTAATATTAGATTTCTAGTTTAGGTAGAATTAGGATCACATTGATGATCATTTGACTTATGTAATCAGTTTTTGGTGTTGATATGTAGTAGATTGAACTATTTTACATCATATGTAATGAAGTTGATTGTGTTTGATCTTGAATTTTGTTCGGATTTGTTCGAGTAAGGTTTGATCAATGTTAAAACCTCATGTTTTGTTGGATTTTTTTAACAATTGTTGAAGAATTACATATTGTTGGTACATTTATGCATAGTTATGGTTCTAAGCAATGATTAGATTTTCTTTATAAGCAGAATCCATACAAATACTTGAGATGGTTGCTTTCATGAGTTCCTGCAAGTTTTTGTACAAGGTAATAAAGTTTTTAAACAAATGTTTGAGGATGATTAGATTTCTTTCATTTTTGATCATTTGGATGAACACTCTGTTTGTTTACATATGGTTCTCTATTAGGAACAACACATGGTTCTCTATTAGGAACAACACATTAATTTAATTCTACACCGTACACCACACTACCATCTAGAAATATTTCTAGTTGGTTGAGCTTTTTAATCAGAACCCTGTCAGATGGTTTGCTAGGCATGTAACAATTGCCTTGCATCATGAACATAACCAACATGGCCTCATCGACATCCCCTTCACTACAAAGAGTTTGAATCACAATGTTGAATATGATGACTATCTATGGAACACACCCCATTTCAACTAAATGAACTAAATGAGCTGAAACCTCATACGTTCTCTTTCCCACACATAGTGCCTGTATTACCAAGCCACAAGTACCAACCCAAATCTTGTCTTCATATCATCAAACAATTTGAAAACATCATCCAGTACATCTTTTTCTTTCAATGACTTAGATACATAACCCTCTAAGGAGATTAATAACCATTCCCTTATATACCCCAAGTCCAACCATTATTTTTCTCCATAACAACAATCATTTAATAAAGTTTTGTAACTGATACAATCTAGCACACACTAGTTAATAATATACAAAATATACATAGTTATAAAGTAATAAAAAAATATGCGTATATTACTTCACATCATGATATCAAGATGTTCAATACTAAATATTTTTCTAGTTAACCCAAAAAGGAAATTTATGGTTAATAGCATACAAAATATACATAGTTATAAAGTAATAAAAAATATGTGTATATTACTTCACATCATGATATCAAGATGTTCAATACTAAATATTTCTGGTTAACCCAAAAAGGACATTTATGGAAAGAAAGAAAAGTTAACTTATAAATTAGAAAATGATAAATAAAAGTTTTAAAAGTTCACTTGAATATTCATTAAAAGTAGAAGAAGACAAAACAAAAGCTTGTTCCATATCTAAACAAGAGTTATTTGAAAACAGAACTTCACATACACTTACCATATATTTTATCACTAACATTTCATATGAAGAAGAGTCTTTTGAATAAGAGAATCCAACACCTATTGGTATCTCCAAATATAACATATTGCCTTCTGTATAAATCAAAGTAAATGTTAACTTAAAAACCAATACATGCACATGCATTACAGTAAATGTGTTCTAGCTGTCATTTCTGACGAATTTATTACCACTAGGCCACATTACAGTACATGTATTCCAACTGTGTTTATTTTTTTACCAGTTTATCAAAAAAAACTCTCAACACCAAGAGAAGAGCATCCAAAGCTTGGAAAAACTAGAAAAAAACATGTATTTATATATTTAATTCAAATAGAGAACTATATAATAGACCTCGATTAAGCTAAAGAACGAGAAGTTTTAAAGCAGGATCTATTTCAACTTCAACAAAGTAGTAAGACAAAGCTCTCTGTTACTTACTATCAATAGTGCCATGACCAGAAGAAACAATACTACTACCATTAAAGGAATTCCTTTAATTAGAGTATTATTCATGCTAATACATATAAAAAAGAAGACCAATAACTTCTACCAATATTAAGAGAATTCATGCATACACAACAACAGAAAATTCCAAAATAAAATAAAAAAATCATTAACAACTGATAAAAATCCTTAAATTAAAAAATAATAAAAATGAGAGTACACTTGTTGCTTTAACTGTAGTGATGCTAAACTGGCGATGTTAAACAAATTTAGACAACACCATTGTGCACAAAATGAAGCTAACCATAAATTGTTTATAATACATAACTTTAATACAAGCAAAATAGTTTCAGACATACTAAGAGTAAACCAAAGGCTGCAAAACACATAATAGATATCATCTTTAAGATTGATCTGTGGCTGAATTTTGTTCTTTTGATTTCTTTGAAGCTGCCACTATTTGTTGTTGTAATTGATTGGTTGTGATAGCTTTCATTCATCTCCATTTAAGTCTTCTTAGATTGAAACCTGTATCCACATTAGTTTGTGAAGCATCGATATAATCACTTCCTTGGTCGATTACACTTTCAGATAGTCTGCCAGGTTATAGATATAGAAAAAAACATCTTACTTGTCTTGAAACATAATTAAAGTTTATATATTATAATATAAATATACTAACTTACATTGTACTTCTAGTGTTGATGTCCACAAAACTACCATATCCCCTTTCCCTAAATCTTTTTTACCTGCGATTACACGACCCCTTCCACTACTACCACTTCCATTATTCTGTTAGTTGTTTCCTCGTTCAATAGAATTATGAGATTGAGCAACTTTTGTAATAACTGCAGCTCTATTAGCTGAAGAAAATCTTCCACAATCTTTGTCTCTTTGGGATGTTCTTCCTCGACCTCATCCTCTTTCAGGTTGGTCTACAATAACTTGAGAAGGCACCACTTATGGTATTGATGCTCTGATTGTAGTATTTCCTTGACATCTTTTAGCTCTTGATGCTCGTGTCTCAGCTTCTGTTCTGATTTGAGAGGCATCTTCACAAAATATCGGTGGGATCACAAGTTCTGGTGTTGATTATCCAACAGTTGATGCAACTAATAAACATTCACCTTGAACCAAATTAGATCTTTGGCTCTGCATCATTACACACATGTTAGTGATATGACTTATAAAATTAGAATAAATAAGCAATACATAATATATCTTTCTAGGACAAGCACGCTTATTGTGGTCTAGTTCACCATATAAGCTACAACTCATTCGAACACCTTGCCTCGATAATGTGCCAGAAGTTCTATTACCTTCATCTTTGTCTTTCCTTCTACTTCGCTTTTGGCCTACCAGGCATTGACTTTTCTTCGGGTGGGTGAATTTGTAGAATACCAAACTCAGACCACATGCTCATGCTAATAACAGGTTAGATGTAGAACTTATATGCTTTAAGAAACTTTTATTCATGGTAGCAATGGTCTATGAAGTTTTCAAGTTCCATATTTCTTTCATAATAAGCACTGACTGCATATTGACTGAGAATTCCTTACAATTACCATGAACTGCAAGTGCAAGTCTTATCATGCGTGTTGACAATATACTTGTATTTTCCTTCCAATACTTCATAACCTTCATCTCCATTAAATAAAACCTCACACTTCATAGCTATCTCTTTATTGTCTTCAAGAATCTTCAATGTTATTGATGCAAGATTTGTAGGCTAACTATTGCAGAACCTGATCATATCCACATTCCTCTTCAACACCTTACACCTAATTTTTTCACACATTGGAATCATAGCCTTATGTCTAGGTCCAAAATTCCAATTATTAAATGACTCGCTCATGTTATTATCTAAGAGTCATATTTCGACCACTCTTTAAAGTAAGCTCTACACCACGTCTCTTTGTTGTATTCTAGGAGGTCTTCAACTATGCCCTCACCCAAAAAGCTCATATTTTTCACTTCTTCAGCAATCTTCCTCTGAAAAAATGCTTTATAGGACTTCCAAAACTGTCTCCTTTCCTCACCTCGCCTTTTTTTATGCTATCGAGCCCATATGTGACGAGCACACATCCTATGTTCACCTTCAGGCAGTATTTCCTTCACACTCTCAATCAACCCTTGGTAACTCATAAATCAAGACAATACTAATTAATCTACACTGATAGATAATAAAACTAATCATGTACCAATTAATGTTCACATACCAATAATGATAATCCAGAATGACAATCTCAATAATCCAACCAAATAGAAGCAAGTTGGTAAATCACATGAAATTCAATTTCCAGTATTTATTATATTAATTAGCTTGAATAAAGCTAAGTTCTTCAAAAGAGAAGGACATTATCAACTATCACTACGTCAGTGGCCTCACTTGACAATAAACAGAGAACATTGAACAACTAAAGCATAAATTGAAGCCAGACAATACATCATGTATATTATGTATATACATATCAGATAAATCCAAAAATCAAGAACATTGCACAACTGAAGCATAAATTTATCTATCATATTATGTTAACCTAACAATAACACTATAATCACATAACAATATATTATGTATATTATGTAAAATATATATTAGAGCCCTAAACTAGCAAAAAATATACACACGAAATAATATAGAGATTTTAATAATTACCTTTTGCATATTTGAAACTATTGTCAAATCTTCTCCATTTCCAAGTTGTAAATCTTCTTTCAAGTACTTTAGAAACCAGCTCCAAGATTGTTTGGACTCTGTATGCACAATTGCCCAGGAAATAGGATACATCTGCTGGTTTCCATTTTTTTGACAACAGACAATAATTGACCTTTGCATGCACCTCTCAAGAAACTTTCAACTAATCCTATAATTCGTCTACAGCCTTCTAACCAACCATTTTTGAAAGCATCTAAACAAACATAAAAATAATTGAACAAAATCTTCCTTTTACATGTCTCTCTATCTATCATAATCCACACTGAGCTGACTGGATTTGTTTATTTAATAACTTTCGCATAATCTCCTAATTGAGCAAACTCAAGTTTCCGATCTCCATAAACTTCTTAATCACTTTCATCCTCACCTTATAACAAAGAGTTTCGCTTACATACAACTACAACTTCTCCTTAATTAGAAGTTGTACCTTCCATAACTTAATGTCAGGTTGTGAAACAATTCTCTATTCAAACCTTCGAGCAATGAATTCACTATTGCATAACTTCTTTCTACTCTTTGTTGTGCACTTATGTTGAGGTTTATATGATTTCACTTTAAAGTCACCACTCTCTGTATCTATACTTGCAAACAAAGACCACTCACAACCTTCTGCTTTACACTTCACATGACACCTCTTCTTTTCATTAGGCTTTAGCTTCACTTGAACTCTTCTTTCCGTAGTGTAATCTGTAACTGCCTCCTAAATTGAATTACATTCTCAAATACAATGCCCTATTGAAACCAGGACGCTTTACTAGTTGGATCATATCTCAGTTTTTTAGATCTTCTCCTAGATATGATATTTACACCCTCTTCATCTTCAAGATCTAATTCCTCCCCTACTATCCTCACTTCCAGGATCAGAAGATCTATAATAGTCTTCGTCTCCACCTAATCTTCTTTTGTTTCTGTCTTCTAACAGTAATAGCACCTTCAATCCCTTGTCAGTGCCCGCTTCACCTAAGCTTACTTCTTCAACCAAAATTGCTTCTTTTCTTTTCTTCTATCTTCTTCCCTCCCTACCGGCTTCTCTATACCTTAATAACTCCTCATCAACATCACTCCAATCTTCCTCTGAACATGGTGTGCCACTACTATCATCTGAGTCCAAATCTGTTTCTTTTATAAGTTCTTTCTTGGTATCCTCTTTACTACATTCATTAGATTTAACATGATGTTCATTTTCTCGGCCTACACTTAACCCAACTAGTATATCAGATTGCGGAAGGTCTTGATTCAAAGAACCTATCCCTTAAAAGTCTTACTTTGTAGTATTTTCTTATTCTTTGTCTGTAGAGAATCTTTTAAACCAACAGAAGCATATGAGTCCTAACCATCACCGTTTATATTAGGTAGTTGTAGCTATGGTGTTATATTAACCACACATTCAATGAAAATATCAATAATATTCTCATTCTTCATACTTCAAGTATTCCTAATAGGACTTTATCATCTACTATCTCCTTAACCTAATTTGTCATATCCATAAAGTAGTATCAATCAATTTCTCTATAACCTAAACCAACTGCCTCAATGTGTAACTCTCTAATAGACAATAAATCTTTATCAACAACCCACTTTCTACAACCTTGTTCACTAACATACACACTTGAGTTATCAACCTCAAATGAACCCCCATAATGTAATCGAACGGTAAAAAAGTCAAATGCCATCGTAAATAACCTATTCACAAAATAACAAAAAAAAACCTATGGTTACCAAAAACTCCTACTTGTATAACAAAATTTTAAAAAAAAAATAGCACAACTTTCGTACAAATCAAAACTTTTAAACAAAGCTTAAGAAACAGAATGAGCAAACTAACGTGGTCACTTCAAGTTGCAGATGTTGTTTTGATAGTCTCTCAAATTCTAGATGGTTGATCGATGACAACATGGTGTTGAAATCGAAGTCAACAATGTTTGAAACACTCATCTGAAAACCATAATGTCTCTTGAACTCCTTTTATGTTAAAATCTTGTTAATTGAATCCCTATTCTTTAACACTTCTAAATTGCTTCAGAGAAATCTACAACTATGAAAATCAATTTCTTCATCACAAATTGAATGGGCTTCGACAAAATCGTAAATCCCCTTGAAGCACAAAATTAATGCCACATCAACTTATACAATATAACTTACATGTCATTTACATGACAATTTTAAATGCCACATCAAATAATTTTAACATGTCGGAGCGATTGCAATTAACGAGACGAGGTATGATTTTTTAAACTTTTTGAAGGGTCCAAATGATTGATAATAGGCAAGTTGGTGGGTCCAAATGAAACCCTGTAAAGTTGGAGAGTCTAAAGAAAAAAAAACGTTACAAGTTCAGGGGTCCAGAATTCCATTATCCCAATTTAAAATGATAGATATATTATTGAAAATAATATTAATTTATAAATTTTTGTAATTTAATAGTTTAGAATATTTAAAGGGAAAATTACATTAAAAAAATTCCAAATAAAGTTCAAAATTTTCAAACTAATCCAAAAAAGTTTCATTTATATTTTTGATCCATTAAAACTTTGATTTTCAAAAATAGTCATTCACAGCTGTGGAGGCCCCCCTTTCATACCTATGAAGGACTCTCTTCACACCTGTGAGGGGCAATTTTTTCGAAAATTGAAAGTTTGAAAGATAATTTTTGTGAAGTTTTTAAAACCGGGCTATATAGTGTAACTAAAAATTATAAAAGACCAAAAATAAAATTCTCTCATATTTAAATATTTATTTTTTATTAGAAATTCAAATGTTTGGTTATATGGATATTGTTATTTTAAAAATTTTAGATTCCTTTTTATTTTCAAAACATCAATAAGGCTTTCATCCTAAACTTATATGAATCCTTTAATGATGAATCTTAGTTGAGGTCGGTTTTGTATGAATTCTCTGATAATGAAGCTCGTTAAAATAAAAGAAAGTAGTTAGTACAAGTCTTAGAAACTTTCATCAACATGGATTTTACATTTCCCCTCAAGTCTTTTATGTACCAAATCGATCTCAATATCTAAGACACATAAATCCCTAACAACTACCTCTTTCTAAGTAGACTTAGGTTTTCCTCGGCCTTTCTTAACCCCCTCGACAATAAATTTTCACATATACGCACTGCACCATGAGGTTTCCTTGGTATATGCCAAATCATCTGAGTCTACCTTCTCTTACGTTTTCACTAACCTACTTCACGTGGACTTTTTATCTAATATGCTCATTCCTAATTTTTTTCTAACCTTTTATCACATTCATTTTATAGAGATGTTTTCTCGTAGGTGTCTAACATTCATTCTTGTATAGCATTGCTAGCCGAACAAGTATCTTATAAAATTTACCTTTTATCTTAAATGGGATTTTCTTGTCGATGAGAACCCTTGATTCCCCTTCCACCTCATCCACCTAACTTGGATTCTATGTGTCACATCATCATCCAATCGCCCGTCATTCTATAACATAGAACCGAGATACTTAAGTTGTTTGGGGCTAGGAATCGAAACCCTATCAAACTTTACATCTTGTTCTTCCTTATTCCTCTGACTGAATTAAAGTGCGTATATTATGTTTTGCTCTTGCTTAACTTAAAACCCCTATCTTCAAGAGTTTTTATCCACATTTCTAACTTACAATTAACTCTTGTACTAATTTCATTAATAAGTACAATGCCATCTGTAAATAACATGCACCAATGTACATTATCATGTAAGCTCCCATTCAACTCATCCAAAACTAGAGTAAACAAATACGGACTCATGATTGAACCTTGATGCGATCCAACAATAATGGAAAAAGTCTCAATGTCCCATTCTCTTTTTTCATAGTGGTGGATGCATCCTCATACATGTCCTTGATGATGTCAATATACTTGACATGGACTCGTTTTCTTTCTAAAATCTACCATAACACTTCTCTTTGTACCCGATCATATACTTTCTCCAAGTTAATAAACACCATGTGGAGATCTTTCTTCTTCTCTTGGTACAGTCACATTAATCTTCTTACGATAGAAATGACTTCCATAGTAGATCTCTCTGACATAAAACCAAATTGGTTCTTTGACACTCTTATAGTCCTCCTCAGTCTATGCTTTATCACCTTTTCCTAAAATTTCATTGTATGACTTATGAGTTTGATTCCCCTATAATTTGTACAACTTTTGATGTCTCATTTATTATTATATATCGATACTAGAGTACTTTTTCTCCATGCATTAGGCATTTTACATCATTTCAATATAGCATTAAAGAGTTTTGTTAACCAGAAAACTCCCGACTCTCCACGCTCTTCCACACCTCTATAGGGATAACATTCGAACCACATGCCTTGCCAACTTTCATATATTTCAAGGCTCCCTTTACTTCACTTTTTCTGATATGCCTATACCAACTAAGATTTCTATCTATTGCTGGAAGGTTATGAAAATCTTGTTCATAATCTAAGTTAAAAAGTATGTCAAAATTGGATTTCTATCTCTCTTTTATCTCATTATCCCGGTCAATACACGTTGAGTTTTTTATTTAATGCATTTAACTTAACTTAAGTCTCTGCTTTTCTTCTCCCTCAATTTTGCAAGCTTGTAGATATCATTTTCCCCTTCTGTAGTGCCCAATCGTTGGTATAAATCTTCTAGTGCTTTACCATGGGTCACACTGACGGCCTTTTTTTTCCTCTTATTATTTGACGCTTTTGATAGTTTTTTATACCATTCCATATTATCCTTAATAACTTTTTGTACCTCCTCATTCTACTACTATATATCTTGCAACCAATGACTTAACTCTTTATATACTCCAAGTACATTACTTGCCACTTCCTTAATACGCTTTTCTATATCTTACCATAATTCCTCTATATTAGCCTCTAAGCTCCAAACATCCTCGTTAGCAACTCTTCATTACAGGTGTTATTGGTAATATCTTTCTGTTTCCACCATATGATCCTTGGTTCAACAATTTTCATCTTCCTTTCCTATTTACTTTTGATCCTGATATCTAACACTACAATCTGATGTTGGACTGTTAATGCTTTACCAGGGATGACCCTGCAATCTTACACTTACTCTTATCCCTTCTGCGAGTAAGTATGAAATCTATCTGGTTACGAGTACATCCACTCTTGAAAGTGATTAAGTGAGATTCTTTCTCTTCAAAATAAGTGTTTGTCAGTACTGGGTCATAAACGACTGGAAAATCCAGGATATTTTCCCTCTCCTTATTCCTAGTTCCAAATCCATAACCCCATGAACTCCATCATAACCATCGCTGCATTTACTGACATATCCATCAAGGTCTCCTTCAATGAAGATTAATTGATCATCTATTCCTTAAATTAACTCATCCATCTCCTCCAAAAAAAAAATCCTTGGTTGTCTTATTTAGACCTACTTGAGAAGTATAAGCACTGTTGAAACCCAAGCAAAATAGAACAGTAAGTCAAAAATTAGCAAAGATGAAAAGCAAAAAGAATAATAAGAACACCGATTTATCCAGGTTCACCCAATTGTGGCTACTTCCTGCTTGTCTGATGATTTTATTGATTATCTCTCAAATTACAACCAAACCAAACCAAACCCCTTTTCACTCTTCCTTACTCTTACAAGGTGGCTAGAAACTCTAACACCTTACGTAGTTACTAGAAACCCTTATAACTAAGACATGTACCTAAAAACACCTTAAGTCCAAAAGCCCAAAACCTATTAGTAAGAAAAGAACATAACAGTACTAACAACATGTATCATGTAGCTTCCCTCGTGGAGCAATGCTCCAACCCCGCCAATTAACCGACAAGCAACATTCCCGAGTCGGACCGACTCCGAAGTATAAGACAATCCTAACAAACACTTATAACATTAATTGTATCAACCCTCAGTGTAACACCCAAACCCCCGCCTTACGGACAGATACAGGGAGATGGATGTCACGACAGAAAACATACATATTATACTTATACTTATACTGAACAACTATCAAATATCCAAATAGAACTTATATTAGTGTAATAGATAAAATAATAAACTGGATACTTAATCAAAGACTGGACTTAAAATCATCTGAATACAAAATCATAAGAGTTCGAATATATAATGTTTCAAATTCTGGTTACAACTGAAATAGTTTAATAAAGCTTGGGAGTTCAATACATAATATAAGCGGAAGCTAATCTGAAAACCAATGTCAGAACTGATGCATGAAGTGATATATGTGTGCCTTGCTATTCCACCTGACTGTCTGAACTCAGCATTTTCCATCCCGATCAGGAAAATTAACATACAAGACAAAAATAAAGAAAAAATAGGGTCAGACTATCGAATGTCTGGTTAGTAAGCCAATGCCCAACATCCACACACATACAATGCTTCTTAAATTAACAATTAAGAATGAACACACAACATATGCAGCTTATCTGGCCAACCAGAGGCTTAAAACAGAAGAAGACAGAAGAGTATAGAAGAATTCAAACAACTCAGAAAAGTTCTAAAGCTTACTAGGTTCCTTAAGGAGTAACAAATGCATCCGGTACCATTAACAGTGATTAAACAGATTAATTATGCCCTGTAAATGCTCTAAACTTAAAACAGTCATAACTTATTCGTTTCAAGTCCGAATCAGACTTATAATAACTTTTCGGAAAAGGAAAAATCAAGAGGAAGAAATCTGGAAGAAGTCAAGCGAAGAAAATGGACATTGCGAAATGTTGAGGCGACATATATTTATTTCGCCTGATCATCAGGCAACACCTTTAGGCGAGATTGCTTCATATTATGCTGGTGATGTGTATGGCGATGATTGAATACTGTGCTTTCTCCTGCCGACTTATACATGGCTGAATAGAAATATGTTGCCTCACTTCTAGGCAATGTGTTGTTAGGCGTTGATTTTTCAAACTGAAATTGATTTTTGGGCGACTTATTCTTGGCAACATAAAAACATTTTGCCTCACTTTTAGGCGACTTATTTGGCAACATAAAAATATTTTGCCTCACTTTTTAGGCGAGGATTTTGGCAATGATTTTTAAAAAGGAAAAGTCTCGTCTAGCAATTTTGGCAAGGTATTTGGCGAAAACCAATGACTAATACACTGTTTCTTTTAAATTTTGGCGAAGTATTAAAATTTAAGGAAATTTTGCCTGAATACTAGCGAAGTAACTTGGCGAGATTTTAACTTTAAAAATAGGATCGCCTAAGTTTTGGCGAGATTGATAGGCGATGGACACCGGATGTTGCCAACTTATTACTTAACTAGGCGATAGACTCTGGCGTAGGATCAAGATTTCGCTGACCACAAGGCGAAGACACTGGCGACATAAAAAGTCTTTGCCAACTCTATACTTAGTCTAGGCGATGACTTAGGCTGAGTAATCAAAATTTTGCCTAAGTCTAACTCGTTTTAATTTCAACTTTTAAATATTCTTCAAATTATCCAATTAGACAATAGTCAGTCTAAAGGCAGCATGTTAACCCAATATTAGCAAGTAGCTCAATTCAGAAATCATCAAGGCAATCATAACAGTTCACAATACACTTAAAATTCAGATTTGCAGATCATATACCAGTTTACATATCAGACATCAGATTTTTCAGAGAATGACAGAACATATACTAGAGTATATTAGCTTGTCATGCAGGTTATAGAACTTAACAGATGAAGCCAGATTATGCATTCAATATGCATCAGATTTAAGAAATTTCTTAGCAAACTCTTATTAAACACGAAAAACATCAGATTACAGATTATTTGCCTGTCTTTAGTTTGATAACAAAATCAGGAACAGAAAATAGGTCATAGACCTCTTACTTATGAGCAAAGCTCCAGACAAATGGATCAAGGATCCCAGAAGGTTGAGTAAAGCTCTAGACAAAGTTGATGTCGTCACATCCAGAAGGCAACAATGCCTGATGTCGTCACATCCAGAAGGCATTCAAGGCCTGTACATTTTCACGTATCGATGTAAACATCTAATATCCCTACAGCATGCCGGTCTTATCGCTATCATACTTTAGACAGGGCTTAGTTTTCATATTATAACAGAGTATAGCTTTCAACATTCAACAGGTATTGCATCAGTTCACATAATAGCCATTTATCAGCAAGTTGAACAACAGTTTCACAGTAATAAACATATCACAGATTCCAGATTCAGATTTTTAGATACATTAAGTTTAGTCCATATTAATGCAGCATAGAACAGACATTAACAGAAATAAGTAAGGGCTTAAACATGGCTACTAACCGAATACACTAATCCAACAGCAGGACTACTCCGGTTGACGTTCTCCTACTCCATCGCCTAAACAACGGCAAACCCAAAATCAATAACAGACTCAATCAAACCAAAAATTCGAAGGTTAGGGTTTAGAACTTGAGAACAGAAGCGATATTGAAGAACAGGCCCAACACAATAATGAACATATGAACTTACCTTCACGCTCGAAGAATAGGTTCAATGGAAACTTTCAGATTGACAGCAAAAACCAATGTAACAATGAAAGAGAGTTACTGTTTGAGTTTTTCAAAGTTTAGAGAAAAGAGAATAAAGGGGTCTGGCGACTGAATGATTGATGGTGGGGTAACCTAGGTTTTCACCTAACTATAGATAAATTGTAAACAAGCCCATCAGAATTCTTTTAATTCAAAAATTTCCCAATGTCAAAAGTATTTTCAAAATCAGTCAAATAACAAAATAAATTTTAGTTTGGCCCCACTTATGGACGTGACACTCTGCACAAGGCAAATTAAGATAATCCTATCCCTCATTCTTTTCACTTTCACTTTCACCACCTTGTTTTTAAGCTTAGGCTCGATAATAATGCTCACACTATTCACGTTGTTATCCAAACCATAATACCATAGCTTTTACTACCTGTCCATTTGGTATCTTACTAGCATGTTATACCAACATTTATTGTTTTCAAGGTATCAACGAGCTCAATGGACTTCCGTGTCAATATGACAATGTTTCAACTCCTTAACCTTAAGCGATTTTCTTGGACTAGCTTAATTTAACCACATTCATCCATAATGCGGTAGTCCTTTCCTATTATGCACCACATTTGGGGGCTGATGTGGCGGGACTAACTTCTTTACTCATACCTCTTCATGGCATGAGAACCCTTACTCATACTCCACCCTATCCATGCGGCGATGAGGTGGAACCCCTTACTCATTTAATACTACACTTGGGTGCCGATATAGCGCGTGCCTAAGTGAGCACGTCCCAACAATATATTGATTATTTAGAGGATTCATAACAATTTTGGCGAAATTTTTACGCTGGCTGCCGAGCTACCGCAATCTTTCTCTTTTACCCCAGGCTTGGGACTGGACGCTATTTACATAGGCGGAGTTTAGTGCTGCTGGAGTGATTTTAGATAAAAAAAAAAAAAAATTCGTGATTTTGGTGTTATTGGAGTGATTTTAAAAAATTATGATGTTTTAATAATTTTTAAAATTTTGATTCAATAAATTTTATTTTATTTTTTAATATCATTAAAATATAGCCAAATATTATGTGGTATAAATAATTTTTAATAAGCATGTAGTTTAAGTAATACTACATAAATTTTTATCGTAGCGTCATACCCCCCGCCTCGGTTGAGATTGCGACAAAAGTCCGGACTGCCACATTAAACAATTTCAATTACAAAACCATTTGCAAGTACATATACATTTTAAGTCAATTTTCAAAAGTCAATCAAGTGATGCTATAGGTGTGGAAGACTTTAAAACATAATATTTCTCAAATGCGATTTTTAGATCAAATAAATAATACTTATCTAGGCTTTCAAAAAATAAAATATTAATTTACAATTATTTTTCATATGCATCATAAGTTTATTTACAAACATGCTTAATTTTCAAATACATGTACGTGTAATTACATAGTTAAATGAACTCCAGCATGAAAATCTTATGAACATTGCTAGATAAAAACTGTAAACAAAGTTTCCAGATAGAAAGAAAAGAAAAGAAGATGGGTCAGACGCACGCCTGGTTCATATTCCAAATTTGAAACAATCACAAACATATGCTCTTACCTTTACGTCAAAATGAAACGCACACACATGTTATGCATTTCTACTGTGAGCATCTCTAAGCTTGCCTAATAGTATAAGAGACAAGCTCAAAAAATTTCTAACAATCATTTATGTCAGTGCAATAATCATACCATATTATGCAACAAGATTAATTATATTTTCATCATTGTTCAAAGTGAAGGTTTATTTTACTATGCAATTAATTGATCAATCAAGCGGTATTCAATCAATTAATCGATTAAGGCAATCAATCAATAATTTAAGACAATCAAACAAGCAACAAATATTCAAGCAAGTTACATTGTGGCTCGTTTCGTTGTTAAATGAAACCAACCATAAAAGCAAAAAATGTTAGGCATTTAAAATATTATAGTATATTATTAAAAATTCCAACACTAAATAACATTTTCAAAAATATTTTAATTTCTAAACATATTTTAATGAAAAAAGCCCATTTTAATATATATTAGATGTTGTGGTTTATTTATTTTTTATTATTTTCATTTTCATAACTGAATATGAACTAACTTTTTTTATTTTTAATTTAACTATTCGAATTAAAATAAATAAAAATGAAGGAATCAAATCAAACTATTTTCAGATATAGAGTTTTGAAACAAACAAAACCCTAAGCGCCGCTCTCTCTTCTCTCTAAGTAAATCCCAAACGACGCCGTTGTTACCTGCCGAGAAGGGTGTTCCTTTCCTTCTTTGGCAGGTTCTCTTTATTCCCATCCTTTCTTTATCCTCCCACTTTTATTTCTAGTTGTATTTAGTTTATCCTCCTTTGTGGAGGTAGATTTCCTTTCCCCTTGGATAGAGGTAGACTTCCTTTTCCGGAGCAGCAATATAGAGGCTTGTGATCACCCGACGACTGGATCTGGAAGGGCTTTTGTTCCTGTCGAATCGTTTACGGTTTCGTGGAGGTTTCGGCTTTCGTTTTCTGCTTGTTCAAGTCAAGTGGAGTTATATCAGATTGAGGTTCTCAAGCTCTAAACGCCCATCCTCTACTCATCGATGTAGAGAAGACATTTACGAATGTGGTGTTAGATGATATCATATTTGTATTGGTTGTAGTTTATTTCAAAGCAGGATTACTTAGTGGTTATTCTAAATTTATGTTTGAAAATAGGTTAGCCTTTAACCATGCTTTATATACTTTGTCTTCCGAAAGGAAAATTTCGTTTAATACGGTCGAATGTAACCTTGATATCAGTAAAGTTTGATATTCGAATTTCCAAAAAAGAATCAAATTATTTTTTTTCTTAAATTCAATTTAATTGGATCCAATTTTATTTAATCAAAATTTCATGCACCATCCTATACATGGGCTAGTACTAAGTTCGCAAATCTGTAAATGTTCAGCCACAGTAAGCGAGTATAGAGAAATCATGAACGTCAGTGAATATTGAGAATAATCTATATCTGCACTTGCAAACCCGTAAAATTAAAATAATAATAATAATAATTACCAACCACAAATTTATTTCTACCAAACCCGTTTATTTAATATATAATAAATTTAACATTTATTTTTAATTATATATATACTTAAATAAATTATAAAATATATTTTATTATAAAATATTCTTAATTGATTTTTATGTAATAATTTTATTATATATATTTTTAAAATTTTAATAAGCTGTATTTTAATAACAAATATCTATTTGAATTTTTTTTAATTTATTTTAACTTTTAATATCTTAATAAATTTATATATTTTAAATTTATACTTCCTCTGTAATTATTTACCCACTACACTTTCTAATTATGGTATTATTTTTTTACTTGCTACAATTTCTAATTTTAGTAAAACAAAATAACAAATTTACTTAAATACCCTTTCATTATTCAGACACGTGATTTTGTGAATCTAATTCTATCACATAACTAAAAAGAATCTGATGAATTCATCTTCAACTTTACTCCCTTGACGAACCCTAACTTTGTATCCATCGTTCCTTCACCCTTCCTCTCAATTTCCACCCCTTTCTTAATCACGATAATATCTTTGTTTTCCTTTTCTTTCACCAAAACTTCTTCAAAGTTCAATTTCTGAGTCAGATTGAGAGTGTGGATTCAGCGTCTCTGTCACAATCGATTGGAAAATTTGTGATTTCCATCAAAGTTTCTCAGATCTGATGGGCAATCCAAGGAGGAGAGGTAGACTTGGGGCACGAAGATGTCGAATTGGGAGACGTACCAAATATTGTGGCGGTGTTAAGATTGAATGGCAAAATCTAGAATCAGAACCATTTGACATAGAAGAGCAACTCCAGCAGGAGCAACATGATAATAATCATCAATACCAACAGCTGGATCAACAAGAATAACATTACCACAAACTTCATCAGAAACACTGTGAGGGGCAACATGAAGAACATATTGAGGAGCAATTTCGTTTGCCTGATGACATGTTGAAGATATTGGTACCAAACTTGTATGGTATTGAAAGTTATCAAATTGTGGAAGTTTCTATGCAACAACAACAGAACTCTGAACAACAGCCTAAAGAAGTTACCATTGGTACTCAATTTGGTCAGCTTGATGATGAGATGCGGCAGATTTTGGTACCAAGCTTCTATGATACTGACGAGAAACAGCCTGTGCAAGACTATCCGCAACCTATTAATAATGATCAACAAGTAATTTATCAGCAATGGAACCAGTGAGACCAGCAGCTTGATGAGATGTTAAGGATACTGGTACCAAGCTTTTATACTATTGAAAGCCAATATAGTGTACAAGACTTTGCAACTTGAACATTCTGGTAATTAAGACCATTATATATAAGTGAATGGTATTTACTTATTTCCATATATTTCATTAGTTAGACTTCCATGTTGTTATAATACAGATAAGTTCAATTATGATTAAATAGTACTATAATTGAGGTCTGTTATAAGTATAAACTGCATATTTAAATCTGAACCGGTTTCTTAGTTTAGATGTGTGACATGGGGTTTTAAAGCTACCAAAATGATGGTTTCTGATTAAAGTGTTGTATTTTAGGTGCTGTGCTGGTATCTGTTTAAAGAAGATTGAAATTGTGAGTTACTCGGAGAGAGTATATAATTTTCTTCATTTAATAAGTTTCTGATTACTCCATATCTTTTTTTATCTAGTCCATTACTTGTTATTCCTGTATTTTGCCTGAGCATTCTTGGTTATTGTATTGTACAGATCCTTGGAGGTTTTGGGAATCTTTATAGTACCAGTTTTTCAAGTTTTGCATAACAATTGCTTCTTAACAAAGTTACTATCTTTAGAAATTGCTCATCTGGTCCTCCTTTTATCTGCTCTCTGGTTCATTTATGGCCTTGTAATTCCTTGGTATGGTCTTTACTGCATAATCAATCAGACAATGCAGAAAGTGTGGTCAGTAAAACCCGGCCAGAAAATTTCTTATCTTATACAGCTACTGGGATTTTGGAAATGGAAGGTCACACCGGTAAAATCTTACAAGTTTCAATACACCCTTATGTGTCCGAACTTGAACTTGCTGTTTCATTGGATTCCAACGGGTTACTATTATTATGGATACTCTCTGCCACTTCAAACTGTATCTCAACCCTTCCAACCTTTATTCCATCGTGGAAACTATGTGGAAAAGTTAGAACTCATTATTCAAGCACTAAATATACAAGCTTGGGTGGGGCACCTTCATTAGTCAATGAGGATAGGGTGCTTCTATTGTGACATATTGGTGGTATTGATTGCTTTGTAGTTAATATTGCTCAAAGTGAAGTTGGTGGATTAGCGTGTCACAAGATTGCACGATACCTTTCACAGATCATAGTCCTTTTAATGGCTACAGGTTTCTCTGATGGAAGTTTGAATCTCTTGAGAAGTAACCTCAGTAGACCATCAACCCGTCACCTACCATGGGAGCTAGTAGGCAAGCTCAATTCACATCTACGTCTTGTTACATCTGTGTGTTTGACTGATAGTGGCCGGAAGATAGCAACTGTTTCTGCTGCTAATCATTCAAATGCTGGTAGCACACTTTGTATATGTGAGTCTGTTTATCTTACAGGATTATGCAGTTTCATGTTGGAGGACACGTTAACCTTCGATAATCCATAGTTTCTGTACATTGGTTAGCCTTAGAAAGCGGTCATTTCTTACTTGGTGTTTGCACTCAAAATGAGCTGCAATTATATTCTCAGAGGCGTTGTGGTCGGCAGGCTTCTTTAAACTCAAAAACTTCTGTGAACATACATGTTTGGTTTTGCATTGCCTTTGCTCATATTTCTGCTATAATTCATGACTTCTTTTGGAGTTGTAGGGCTTCAGCTATACTTGTCCATGACAGTTACTTTAGTCTATCTAGTCAGTGGTTGTTTATTGTAGATAAAGAAAATCAAGCAAAAAGTCATATAAAGTATAACTTGGCCAGTTCTCTTCCGTATAAGGGAAAAATATTGTTCTATTATGTAGTAATGGTGTTTTACTCCAAGCTCTCATAGCTAGTTATTTCTCTGAGAGGATTCTCAAGGTTTGATTTCTAATACTTTTGATAATTTACTTTTGATAACTGTTATGGCTGTAGAGGAAGTATAGATAGAAATAAATTGATAACATATTGGTTCCTATCATCATCTTATGCTTATTTGTTTTGTGTTATTCATTACATAGATGTTCTAGTTGTGTGATATATGGATCATTTTCTGTGGAGATTTGTGCAGATAATATTCAAGTTTGGTCTGTATCCACCAAACCTGAAAGATTTTGGATTCTGAATTGCCACAATAGATTTGGAAAGAGTTTAAGGTCTAGGTGCTATTAGGTTTTTACTTCTCTGCAAATAATATTGATTATTAGTTATTATGCATTGTTGATTTAAGGTACTTGATGATGCTTTTTATATCATCGGTGTTTTTACTTCTATTCACCTATGTGATTATGCTGTGATCAGATTTTGTGTTTTGTTACTCCATCTTATTACTTGATTGATGTTGGTTCTACTTTAACTGTTTTCTTACAATTGCCCTCAGTTTTCAATTAGGTTTTCATCTGATTGCTTTGTAGTAACATCACATTGCTTGTCTGATACAACTCAAAATGTAGTTATTAAAAAAATGTAGTTATTAAAAAAAATGTAGTTATTATGTTAAAGATTTAAGGTACTTAATGATTACTGATACAACTCAAAAAATATCCCATCTAATTGCCTGCTGTGACTAACATCACATTGCTTTTGATTATTGATTATTGTATTGATGTAAGGCCATATAGTAAACTAAAGAGTTCATAATAGTGTAAATTTTTAACTTCGTGATTATTGTAACATATCCGCAAGTCATGTACTAGGAACCAACTAAATTTGTAGCAAAGCTAAGGGACTTCCATGCTTGTTTGCAAAAGCAATTACAGTTGAGTTAATTTGCAAGTGAGAAGCTCCAGCAAGAGATGGTGCAGTGCCACTGGTAAGTTATAGTTCATTTTACTACTAATATTACTTTATTTAATTCTATTTTATCTTTTCCTGTGTTTTACTTTCACATCAAATTTTGCCTGCATATGTAGATTTTTACAATTTAAACACGCCAATGAATATAGCATGTTCTGACTATGTTTCAATAGATTGCAATATAAGACCATTTGCAATAACATGTCCCTATTTAGTCTGTTAAAGACGACTTGTTAGATACTTTCAAAGATTTTTTTCATTTTTTGATACAAAATAATTTCAACATTTATTTCTAAATGAAATTACCACACTTTGTATCGCAGGCCAATTTGTACTTACATAAACTTACAAAAACTTACAAAAACTAACAAAAACTAATCTTGTTACTAAAAAAAAACTGTTATCACACTTTCTGATCAATTAGGTGGTGCCTGTTATAGATTAGATTAGCACTTCATAACCAGGGACTTCATCAGGTTCGACTTCTCTCATCCTAAACTGAAAACTTCCTTCATTTAGATATTGAACAGCTTCATTAAGGAGACATTCTTCCACCTCTACTTGATATGGTAGCTCACCAATTCTTTCCAACTTAGCCTTTCCCTTATGTGGGTTCTTATATTCATTTCCCCCTTTAACTTTCAAAATCTCTTTCATTACATACTGAAGTTGTAACCAGTTGTAATGAAGTTTCTTTACATCATACTCATTGTAAGCCTCTTTCACTGACTTGATTAGAGCTGACAGGTCTTTAGGAAATTTTTTTTCTTGAATTGATTGAATGGCATTGAAAAATCTCAAGTCTAACACATTTAAGTCCGGACTTTGAGCTGGTTGACGTATCAAATGTATGCTATATCCATCTGTATTGGCTGCTTTCATAAATTCCCTGTCATATCGACTTATATGTGGTCTTGCGTTATCTTGTTGTATCCATATGCATTTGTTGTCCCTTGTTTGCAATTTCTCCTTGATTGTTGGAATTATTAACTTGATGAGTACCTCCCTGATTATGTTTCTTGTCACTGAATGTAATGCCCTAACTTCAACTGTCCCCTTTTCTCGATTGCTAGTAGACCTTTTTGCTATATGTTCTTCTGTGAATGGCCATATTCCAATTTTTCCATAAAAAATGCAGTTGCCTTCACCATCAAATTGAGGTCTTGCAACAGCTGCTATGAACATAACTTTTGGGCTAAAATTTTTACTTTGTGTACTCTTTAATGGTTCTTCTTCGTTAACTAGGAGGTAGTACCTTTGCATCAATTTCGTTAGCCAAAACCATTTCTCATCTATATGTACCAAATTTGTTAGCAACTCAAATCTTGGTAATTGATTCACAGTCTGTGGAATGATTTTGGAAATAATCCATTCCATTCTCTTGATTTTATGCATTGTTGTGATGGATGGCTTGATGTTGTTTGTGTGTGATCTTATTATACCTTTTTTAAGCATTCTAACAATAACACTTTCACTCACTTGTAAAACAGCAGCAAAGGCTCTAATCGTTGTTCGGTGTTCTTGCGGAATGGACTTGATATGCTCTTCGTCATACACCTTCTCTTTTCTGCCAACTCTTCCAGGTTTGTTGCTCCTTACATTGATCACAGCCCCATTCAGTAGTTGCCATTTAAGTAGTTTATTCCAAAAGTTGCTTATAGTTGTTCTATGTTTGTTAAACTCTGCTGCTAACTTGTTAATGCTGCCCCAAGGTAGTTCAAAGTCTTGATTGGCAATGGTTAAAAGTCTTTGAGCTAATTGTTTCCTTGTATTGATACACATCTCTCTTCGTTGACTCCCTCTGTTCTGATCATTCAACATTTCAGTCTCTGGTAAATGTGAGTTATTGCTTTCATTTTCATTGTCTTCCATTTCAGTACAGTTTTGAATAAATTTGTTCATGTAATCATCATCAACTTCATCTTCATCATCAGATGACAGATAATATACCTCCTCTGCTTCGGATTCTGATAAATCTTGTTGTTGTATTTGCAGGAGCTCATCCACTTTAATGTCACAATCATCATCACCATGAAAGAGTTGAAACTCCATTGTATACTGCCTACTAAAGACCCTTAGCTTTGAGTAAAAGAAAAAAAAAAGACAGAATAAGCTTTGAGAGAAGAAAGAAAAAGACAGAATAAGCTTCTAGCATCTCTCAGTATCCTCATACTCTGTTTCTCTACAACTAGGCAGGGAGCAGTATTTCCATGCTTTGCTTGTTTACATGTAGGAAGTCTTGTTATTTAAATTTTCAGTTTACTGAAGCTGGTAGGAAGTTTGGTTCACAAGTTAGCAGGTTTATGATTTTGTATCTGTTTTGTTGATTACTGAAGTCAACAATAAATATGATCTACTTGTGTAAATTTGAATAACATGTAGTTAAGTGGGCAATATTGGCGCCACTTTTGAATGTTGCTGAAATTTTAACTTTAATATTTTACCTCCTTTACATTCCTTTACATTTTGATTATTAGGTGAGTTTTTTTTTTTAACCTTCAACCATTATTTTTATTAAAAAAACCAGAGACAAAAACGGAAAAATAAATTTATTTTTTAAATTGTATCAACAGTAAATGTGGTGGGTAAATAATAACAGAGGAAGTAGTAGTTTAAATAATGCGGTTATGTTACTACATCCACTCACACCTGCGGATTAAAACCAATGCTCACACTCGGAATTTGGTAAATGATAGTGCGGATGGTGACTAATTAGAACGGTGTAGTTGATTAGAAAATCCTTAGCGCCAATTTTATTTTTATTTTTCAACTGTCACCGAATTCCCTCCTTTTCCAACTCTACCCCTTCTTCAATGGGTCTGTTCTAGGTGATTACTCCTCCCTACTGGAATGACATGGCATACAACTACTGGCCAAAACTGTGTACATGAAAACAGTGGATTGCTGTCTTCAATCAGCCCCTCCAATAATCTCACCCCTAATCCAACGGTGAAAGAAAGATGAGAATTCCACTTCTATGAATTACAACCGTCGGATGGTGAGTTTCAATAGGGGGCGTAGGATGGAGGAGACAAGCGAATCTGACCCTTTAATAAACACAAAAATTGAAATTTGAAAACATGAGAGAAGAGAGGGAGGAGAGACGAAGAAGAAGAAAAAACAAAAACGAAAAAAAGAAAAAAAATACACAAAGTCGCTTCGCTCGCTCGCTCTTCTGCTTCTCTTCCTTCTCCTTCTTTTCTTAATCACACCACTTGATTTCTGTATCTCTATACTGTTCGCTACTACAGTGCCATTCAGCTCCTATTACAGACGAGATTGTAATCGGTGTGAATCTCGAGCTGAGCAATCGCGTGACTGCTGTTAGATTCTGATAGCAAAGCGTCTGACGGATCTAGAATTGGCGAATTGGAGTTGATTTTGGGTAATTAGAGCGATTTATTTGGTTGGAGCTTTTGAAGTTTGATTCTTTGTTTGATAAGATTGATTGTATTAAGAGGGAAACGAGAGTGGATTGATGGGAGAAGGTGAAGGAGGGGAATTCCCTCCAAAAAAATCGCAATCGGAGACTCAAACCACTGCCGCTGATTTCCCGGCTAAGAAGCTCGCTAGGCAGCTCGATTTTACCGCTGGTTTCGGTGGGACTGTGGTTTTGCCCGACCATCCACAGTCTGTCCCTCAGCCCCGGCCTCCTCCTCCGCCCCAGCCTCCTGTTCCTCCTCCACCAACTGCTCAGACATCACTCAGGGTTCTGTAAGTTGCTTTAAATTTTCGTTTTGTTCATGTTTGTGCGTTCAGCTACTGAAATTTGGTTCAACTTTGGGAATAGTTGGTATTCTGTGGTATGAACTGTATATTAGGTTTATTTGGCTTCAAATTTTGGTTTTTTTGGAGTTGTTGGAGTTCATATGATGTTTGTCTTAGCTGTTACAGGTTTAGTGCTATTTTTGTTTGCATTTCTTTTTGGATTTCTCATATTTTGAAATTCTGCCGTTGAAATCAAACGGGAGATGTGTGTTTCTTACGTTGTGAATTTACATTCTTGCTAGTTATTTATTTATTTATTTATTTTTTATAGTTTATATTGAAAGAATTTATTGGATCATAGTGAGCAGCCTGTTTTCTTCTTGTATATGTAGAATATATTCCATGAAGCCTTAACACTGATCTTTTTATTCTTGCATGTGTAGAAGCCTTAACACTGATCTTTTTCTTCTTTGCATATGTAGAAGCCTTAACACTGATCTTTTTCTTTGCCAGAAAACCAGAATCCCCTAAATCTAGATCAAGATCTAGTCTTGAAGTTAAAGAAGGAACTCCAAAGAAGCAAAAACAGTGTAACTGCAAACATTCACGTTGCTTGAAGCTGTAAGTGTAATGTGCTTTCTTATTCTCCTATGGTATGAAGGGCATCATTACTGACTTGATATGTTTTTCTCATGGGAATTGATATCAAAGTGTGTTACTTTGTAATTGTATTAGAACAAAGATAGAAATTACAAAATTTCGTTTTACAAGTTTAAAGTACTTGCAAAATTCAAGGATATGTAGTTTTGGTATGACTGTTTATGGAACAAGTAAGTTTGTGCTGGTATACTCGTCATTTCACCTTTTTTCCTGTGGGTCATGCTTATGGGTATTATGTGTTTTGATATCAATCTATCCTCCAACTATAGGATTATATGACATTTACAAAGTTGGTCGTGTAACAGTAGAGCCTGAATTTAAAAGTTCAAAGTTCATGTGGGATGATATTTATTATTGTTGATTTGTCTCTTTATAGTATTGATATAGCAGTCCAATCTATCAAAAGTATCCCAGTGTCTTTGGAAAAAAATAGTTATAAATAGAACTTCTATAATGAACAAAAGCACTTAGATGATCATCATAATTGACTATAAGCATTGTAATTTTATTCACCAGTGCCCTATCAGTTAGAGTATTTTGAGATGCCTGTGGTGTACCTATGGTTGTGCTCACTAACCCTGCAAGTTATATGGTAGACCAGGAGTAATTGCACGAAATGTTTATTTTCATTTTGTCATTTTAAAAATAAAATTGGACTCTATAGTGATAGGATATTACTATAGGTAAAATTTCTGTTCAATTTCCTAATTCTAATGGAGCATGTAGGTTTGAAATACGGCATCTGTTTGCTACTACATATATCTCTGCTCATTTGTCACTAAATTTTGTTATTTTGCTCAGGTACTGTGAGTGCTTTGCCTCTGGAGTTTATTGTGATGGTTGCAATTGTGTTAATTGTTGTAATAATGTTGAGAATGAAGCTGCACGGCGAGAAGCTGTTGAAGCAACTTTAGAGCGCAATCCAAATGCATTTAGACCCAAAATTGCTAGCAGTCCACACGGAACACGGGATAATAGGGTATGCATCAAATTTAAATGTGAAAATTTCAACAAATTTTTATTATTAGCACATCCACATGGTAGTTTGAGTGATGCCAATTAACATACTACTTTTAGCTATATTAAATGCAACTGGTATATGGTCGGAAGACTTCTGATACCTCTTGAAAATGAGACTTGTAGATGGCGACTCAATTGATTGCAACACCATGTTAGCAGGGCCACTTTTGAAACCAGGAAGGAGTGTCTTAACTGATTAAGTTTACAAGAGAGTTAGGTGTTTTGGAAGGGCTTTGTATTAAAGTTTCATCCATTATTATTATTATTTTTATTTATATTGCTTTGCTTTAGAATGAATATTGTGTTGAGGAACATTTCTTTGGAACAGTTTCAAGGGATCTGTCCAAGCATTTCTATTAGTGCTAAAATTTCTATATTCCTAATTATTGTAGGAAGACATGGGGGAAGTTTTGATGTTGGGAAAACACAACAAAGGATGTCACTGCAAAAAATCTGGGTGCCTCAAAAAGTACTGTGAATGTTTTCAAGCAAACATTCTCTGCTCTGAAAACTGCAAATGTATGGATTGCAAAAACTTTGAAGGAAGTGAAGAAAGACAAGCTCTTTTCCATGGTGATCATGCTAACAATATGGCATACATTCAGCAGGCAGCTAATGCTGCAATCACTGGAGCTATTGGTTCATCTGGGTATGCATCTCCACCAGTTTCCAGGAAGAGAAAAGGTCAGGAGCTCTTCTTTGGGTCGACTGCCAAAGATCCATCAATCCATAGGCTTGGACAATTTCAGCAGGTAAGCTTGACTTTGGTGGCATATACACAATTGTTCTTTTGGACTTATTTGTTAAAGAAACATACGGATGTTTTTATCTCATTGCAATCAATTTTGTTCACAAACTTCAATTAGCAAGAGGTTTTGGAACTAAATTTTCTTCTGTTGTTATACGACCAACAATTTGTTATTATTTTATGGTATTATTTAACGTGGGTATTGGGTTGAGGATTCCACTTCGTTTGTTGTCAACTTTAGGCTAGACATTCAGTATTCTTACCTTTCAGTGATCTGTTTTCAAGCTATCTAACCTTCCAGCTTCTGTCTATCTATCCCTCGAGGTGTATTTGGAGACTTTAGAAAATAGTGAATCTTCTTATTGTCTTTCTATCCCTCAAGGTGTTTTTGGAGACTTTGGATAATAGAAGTGTTTAATTCTTTTTCCTTATATTCATCTGTGAAAGCTTTAGAAGATGAGTGCAATACATCCCCTTTTCTCCTGAATGTTTGTATGCCGTCAGTTTTGTTTGATTTTACTGGTATTCTTATAAAGAGTACGATAATACTCCACTGTGAAGGACTATCTTTTTATTTTTATTTCTTTGCCCTCCTTTTAATTCTCCACTTTTTTCTTCTTTTTCCTTAAATACTAGTATGTCAGAAAATTAAGCATTGAAACATTTATCTCCTTTGAACTTATGATTTAGTGTGCCTTTTCATTTTTTATCAGGCAAACCATGGTCGAGCATCTACTCCCTTGACTTCCATTCCATCTGTTCGTACAAATACTGCATCACCAGGTCCTTCAAAATTTACTTATAGGTAGGTTTGAGTTTCTCTTTATTTATTTGTGCAATTAAGTATACATCAAAGCTAATTTTTATGTTATAATTGAAGGTCTCTCTTAGCGGACCTTGTTCATCCACAAGATATTAAGGAACTTTGTTCAGTTTTGGTGGTAGTGACGGGAGAGGCCGCAAAGACATTAGCATCAGGTAAAATTGTCCATTCTTTCAGTTCACTTGCGTAATAGTTTTAAAATTGATTAGTATATTGTAGGTAAATTGGACAACATTAACAATTCTAAGCATAGTTATGATGATTGTTGACTTAATTGAGGATTCTGTTTCTCATAGTGTTTATGTCTTATTTTAAGGATATATAATTTTAGTTATCTACATATTCAATTTATTTGTCTACCTATTCAATATTATTTGTCTATTGACTTGTCATACAATAGAATCCATTATCTCTTGCCTTAACTATTAGCACTTCAATCATGTTAACAATACGAGAAACCTGATGATATTTTTATGAATTTAATTAGCTCAAGTAATTAGAGAGTAATTATAGGAGACCGTTTGGTTACAGACATTAGCCTTAGTAGGAGTGAAATTGAAATTTGTTGATCCTTTCCAAAATAATAAAAATGTGCAGGTATGCTTCCACTTAGGATATCTTGGTGTGCTCTACTTGTCAGCACTTCTATAGCATAACAATCAAAAATTGGCTCCCGAGTAATAAACATTCTTGTATATGGGCAATGAATTCACTTTATTTTTTATTTATTCAATTGATATCTTCCCCAATTATGCTTGTTTTTCTTTTGTATTCATTGTAACATATGTACTTAGATGTGTGATTGCTTATATAAAGTTTAGCCAGTAATGTCTAGTTGTGTCCTTGATCTAATCTAGAAACTACTTTTCATTTTTATTCATTTAGACCAACAGAATGCCTCGGAAAAACAACCAGAAGATCAACGAACTACTTCCCTTGTGTCATCAACTGAAGACAGGTTACAAAGTGAGAAAGATTCTGAAGCTGAGAGAGCAGTTAATGATGATTGTTCGAGTGCAAATCAAAATGAAAAAGTTGTTCCGGACTATTCAAGTTCGGATGGTGCTGATATGCCTAAAGGAAGACCAATGTCTCCTGGAACTTTGGCTTTAATGTGTGATGAACAGGATGCAATGTTCATGTCAGCTGCCTCTCCAAATAGATTGACAGGCCATGCCAGTAGCACGGCTGCGCATGTTCCTTATGGACAAGGAATGACAGAGGTTTATGCGGAGCAGGAGAGAATTGTTTTGATGCAGTTTCGAGATTGTCTTAATAAACTCATTACCTTCGGTGAAATAAAGGGCAAGTTTCTAACTCTCTACTATTTTGGTAATTATTAAGTGACTGAATTTTGTTAGTTGATTTAACTGTTTGAGGTGATAGAAAAAAGATCTATCGGTTTTTAAATATTTCATTTGATCTAATATAAGATATTAAAATTAGTTTTTTTTTTTCTTTTCCTATAATATTTTTTATGCATGTAAATTGTTCAAACTATTATAATAAGTTTACTGTACTGTATACACATTTTACTTGCTGATTCTTTTTCGTACCCACTCAAATTTAGCTGTGGAGATGATCAATTTTTTATATATATTAAAATTTTTAAGATGGGTATTTAGATCTATATTGTTAATTGTGTCTCTCCCCAGATTGCTTATTGTGAACTGACAAATTATTCTTTTATCATGCAGAAACTAAATATTCATCAATAGCCAGAACTGAGTTAAGGAGTCAAAAAGATCCACTTGTCAATGGCATAGCAAATGGAAGAGCGGAAGCTGGGAATGCACAAGCACCTGTCAATAATAATGGTGCTACAAAAACTTCTAGTCCACTTACAAATATTCCATCTACAGCCAAGACATCACAGATGGTTGCACCGTTGGTTGCTGCCAGTGATAGTGACCGGCCAAAGAATTCACCATCGCCTGAAGTTACAGATACTAAAATCTAAGACTGAAAACAAGATGTAAAAAGATAACACAGAAAGACAGGTTGAGGTATGCACCCCATTTTTTCTGTAATTTGATGTTGTCCTTACCTACAGCTTTCCCTGCTGCAGTCACAACACAAATTGAACCTCATTCTTGGAACTGACCATGTTCTCAATTAGTCTCTAGGTTTTTAAATTATTTACAAATCATTTTTTAGCTTAAATCATAATTTGAGCCTAATGGGGTGTAGATCATTAAGCCTGATATTGCAGTAGATAAACATATCTCTACTGCCCACCAATTACTATGGCAGACTGTACTTCCAGATGCTAGGACAAGCGGCATCCATCTAATAAAAAGGAAGGTGCAGGGGAAGTGAGCGAGTTTATTAATTTGGGCGGAATATGTAATTTAATTCCGTAGAATAGAAGTTTCATAGGATTTTATTTCTTATTCTTAAATTTTCGAATATAGAGATGAGATGTTGTATCGATGTACTATTTGGCAACTGCACATTCTTTTCGCTTAGAGTAGAGTTGGGTAATTGAAGTCTTAAATAAATTTGCTTCCTTCCGATATTTCTATTCCAATCTTTCGGTTTAACATTCCTTTTTGCAATAACTAATTTTTTTTGTCTTTTATTCTAACTCTATATGTACTTTAATTTACAGTTTTAGCTAGAAATGGTGTTGTAAGACTGTTCTATATTTTAGCTTAAATAGTCTGAGTTGATGACTTGTAATGTGGTCCAGTGAATTAGTTAGGGCAGCTGGAAAAGCAATAGCAGCAACTCTTTAACTGCAGGTTTATTAAGTATGGATTGGCTCTAAAAGAAGGGAATTTAAGAGTGTGGAGAGTAAAAGCATAGGATGGTGTTTTAGGGGCTTGAATTTAACTTCTCTATTTTTTAAGATCGAAATTAAAAGTTTAGTTTTTAAAGTTATTTTAAATAAATTATTTGTTTAATTTTTTAAGTTATTTTAAGTAAATTAATTTATTATAATTTTTTTAACTCACGATTACATATTTTGTTATTATTTATTATAATATTATTTTTTAAATATTATATTATATTAAATGAGATTTTTATAACACTTTTTATTTTAAAATTTTAAACTATAATTAAACATCACAAAATATCCTCTAAATAAATAGAGTATCCGATGCTGAAGTTGACACCTTTGGGTTTGTACACCTTTGGGCTTGTTTTGTTGTCACGGTTTCGCCTTTGGGTTAGGAAGAGTATCCAAAATTTTAAGAAATGGATGGTTCATGCAAATATTTAAAAAGGTGAACCGTATTAAAACAGTGGATTGGCGTATTATTGAATCTAGTCACAGTGCAGATAACAGGTCTCTTCCAAACAGTGAAGTCACATTTTAAAGAACTTCCTCATTATAACTATTATTTATTAATTTTTTTTAATGTTAATCAAAATCCAATCAAATTAATCCTTAATAACAATAAAAATGAACACTTTATTAAGACGTTGAGTCCTTTCTACGGGTTGCTAGATATTTGATTCATCTCAAGTTTCTCGCTCCTTCACCACATGAGCTTTTTCTTTTTATTTTTTCATTATAAACTGAGTTCTACAATTCCCCAGGCACATAACTCACTGTTGATCCTGAAAGTATTTATTTCCTCCTTGTTCCATTTTGAATTTGTTCCTTAAAGACGAGCCTTCGTTGTTGTAGATGATGACACTGGTGCACTCTGCAAGTTACATAGGACAAAGCTTATCATTACTGGATCAAAGTACAGTCAGTTAACATAGTAGCAGATTTAAAACATTTAGATGAAGAAAATCTAACAATAGAAGGTGGTGTCTATTATCATTACCAATGGTGTGCCCTTGCTCGCTCTTTCTTCCAAGAACCTTGATGGCTTAAAGAAGTTGCCATACAAATCTGACCACTTCTTCAGGCTATTGTATACATGTTTGGCACCGCATGAATCAGCCCAGAATAAGATACCGCCACTGCCAACCCAAAAAAAAAGTGAGATTATTGATAATTTATGCTTCTAACATTACCTAAGGAGAAAATGCTCACCGATAAGATGGGAAGCTCATTCCAAGAATAGATGCAACATCAAGATCCGAGGCTCGAATAACCACTTGTTCTTCTAAGACGCGGCATGATTCATTCACCACTGGGAAGAGTACCATCTCCAATACTTCTTTGTCGGTAATGGATATTGGCTGTTAGATGAAGGTTACAGGGAAAAAAAGACAGCATTAGATATCTATATCAGAAAGTACTTCCACTTTATGAACCACTTGCAACCAAATCATTAAATCATAAATCAGTGCTATGCTATCAGTACTACTTTCAGTAATATGCCCATTTTCGACCAAGAATACCTTTCCTCCAGGCATTATGTTTGTTAGCCGTCTAGACTCCTCAACAATCGGTACCACAGAAGGATCTGGTTTTGGCTTGCTTCCCTTTTCATAGATGTAGTATCCTTTTCCATTATTTTTGCCTGAAGGTACAAAGAGATGCATTTATAGGTGTGAGATCAAAAGGAAAATTTACGGATTGAAATATAACCGACCAAATACCATTTCGTCCATTTTTTATCATGAGGTCAAGTAAAGGACTCTGGAATATTCTATCAGAAAATGATTTTGAAAACTCCTTCCAAGTTGCAACGGCTACTCCATATCCAGCTAAATCCTGAAGCCTGTTCATCAATATTTGAGTAGAATGAATAACATTAAAAGCAGACTTTCATATATAGTGGAAGCAAAGAGCATGTACTAGAAAACTTGACTCCTCCATATGGTCAGTCTCATGAATCTATCAAGGACTTTTAGCTTACTTTTATGTTAGGTCTTCCTAGGTTTATCCTTGGTGAGGTAAAATACCAAAGAAAATCGAGTTTAATTCAGAAACCAATTTCTGTGACAATAATTAAGACCTTATAAAAGGAATATACATTTTATGAGCTGTGTATATAACTCTAAATATTATTAATTAACACCAAAAATAACTTTGTAAGTCCTTGATAGTGTGAGACTATTCAAATGCCAACTCAAAAGTTAGATGAAGAAAATTACTGGAAAGGCCCAAAAGGAAGGCCGAAGTCAGCGATCACCCTGTCAATTCTGAAAACATCAACACCTAAATTAGCTAGAAGATGAGCGCTTTGTGAGTATGGGAAGAATGCCCGATTGACTGCAAAGCCAGTGCAGTTACCCACGACAACTGGAACTTTCTTTATGATTTTCCCAGCTGTCATGAGATCAAGAATTACTTGTGCAGAAGTCTTTTCCGTTCGTACAATCTCCAGAAGAGGCATAATATGAGCAGGACTGCGGATTAAAAAGCTAAGTCAGAAAATTAAAAAAGAAAAGAAAAGGCAGCACTTACAACTGATAATCAAACTAAATAATAAGAAAAAGTGATGCTGAAAATAACTATCAAATGACAATGAAAAATAACTAATAACAAGATACACCTTGCTACTGGAAACTTATGATAAGTAATGATTTTGTCAACTTAAATGACAACCGAACCAGCATGGAAAAATATACTACATGTTGCAGCAATACATATGATCAAAATCAAAAGATTTTCGGCTGTATATGCACATATCAGCTTCACAAAAACATTATGCAAGTTTACGAAGGTAGGTTTTTCCCACTAACAATATATGGACTTACCATTTATTGGTTGCTCAGAGCTAATAAAATGAAAAAATAACTTATAAAAAGATAAAGTACATTATTATGGTCCCGAATTATGGATCAAATAATCATGCGATCTTTATGATGGAATGGAACTCTAAGGGATAGAATGAGCTAATAGGGTATGTTTTTGTTAGCACTATTAGCTTATGATCTGCTTTGTTCACATTATTAGTTGGAATTATTGTTTCTTAAATTTCTAATTTCAAATAGTTAATACATTACCTAGATTTGTGGATTAACTTAGTGGGACACAGTATATAGCGCCTGCAGTGTATATGTTAACTCGAGTTTTAAAGTAAAACAGTCAGTATCTAAGTTATCCACACCACCTAACACTGACTATGGTACAAGAGAGTTCCAATCATGGTCAATTACCACCACTTGCCTTCAAGGATCAAAGCCACACCCAATGTAGACAATTAGCCTCATGTAGTAACTCAATATCACACATCAACCATCTAGATAAAGATCTGTCTAGTCAAACATGATTCTAGTAAATGTAACTCATTCCAAATCACTACTCAAGCTACAAAACAACAGAGTAGAAAAATATCACTGAGCAAGTAGGGGTAAAAAGAGGAGTATAGTTTTTATAACCTGAAAAAATGCGCTCCTATGATTCGATCTTGAGAGCTGGTCTTTTCTCCGACAATGTTTAAATCAATGGTGGAAGTGTTTGTAGCCAAAATGCAGTGACGAGGGCAGACCTTCTCAATTTCACTAAATATTGATTGTTTCAGAGGTATATTTTCAATAACTGCCTGCAATGGACATACTCCTCAGAATTCCATTGAATTGAAAGTTAATATCTAACTAACTTGGAGGCTTGGTACTATAGTAAGATGTAATTTTATTACCAAATGAAAATTATTTTATTTGCTCGGAACAAAATCGAAGACAAACAAAAGGAACAAAAGCTTTGAGTCATCCTATTACTAAGATTTAATTATACGTCTGGAAGATTGTTGAAACTTGCAAATATAATGATCCAGCACCAGAGAAGAACTGTATTCCCGTAAAGAATAATGCTCTACTCTAGACAGATGGACATATCATCAATAGAAAAATTATTTTATAATAATAAGAAAAAGAAATTGAAAGTTCAAGCATTGTCAGGAAACATGTTTCGGCTTTTTTCAATATATTTTTTAAACTAATATATTTATAGTAAATAAAAAACAAACTCTTTTGGCATTCTAACTTAAAGAACTCTATAGCATCTTGTCCAAGTATATTTTGTATACTCCAAATTTTCCTCGGTTAAATTTAGTAACTTGGCCTACCTCTACGACCATGTCAACATCTTTAAATTCCGAGTAATCCACTACGCCTTTAAGCATTGTAAGGGCTTTGTTTGCTTTATCCTGTGCTAACTTCCCTCTTGATACTAACCCTCGAACATTTCCTGTCACACAAGATGAAAAAGTAGTAAACTTCTCTAGATAAAATGTTTACATATATCCACTATAATAAGCTCAGGTCTATGCCTGAAAAAAGGGAAGAAATGGGCTAGTCATTTAGTAGTTCGTTGATAGTACAACTGGTGCAACAAACTATTGATCAATCAACTAATGGCAGATTATGAATGACACTTGGATACAAACATAATTACATCTTAGCATTAGGTACCTATCTGCTTACCACAAACGACATAGACTGATATCGGATATACATATTAGAAGAAACCATTAATGCCAAAAGTCAGCCATCATCATTTACCCAAACACGTCATCTAGATTAGAATCCGCAAACAAGATAAAGGTGGAACCAACCATAATCATAAAAATTACATCACATGCATGTGTGATGATGACTCAACTTGTAGCCTAGACAATCACTCAATATTACTTCTTTAGAAGTAATTGTATTAGGTTCCTGGTCACAAGGCATGAAACTTGAGATTGGGATGGCACATCAGTAACACAGGAGTGGAGTTCATATGAGGGCATCAAAGTTATTTTTAATATTCCATGTTAATTTCAAATATCTTGTGAATAAAGTAATCACCTTCTATAGTTTTTATCCCTTTCAGAAGATATTCAGAATTAATTTCCTTGAGTACGACATAGACGTTGTTCAGGATAAAAGCAGTGGCTATGCCAGAACCCATTAGACCTCCACCAATAACAGCAACTTTCTTCACAGCCCTTGGTTTGAGGCCAATATCAGTAACATTAGGCACCTGTAGAAGTAAAACATTAGAGGCCATGCCAATGAAGACATCAAAGCGCAGAAGTTCTAGGATTCACAAAATAAAGAGTATCAAAACTCCTACACAAATCCATTTCTCTTGAACACTAGAAATTATAGCTTGTCCTTTGACTTTATGCAATTCTTTTTCTAGAAAATGTATCACAAAAATATGAGATCACTTCATTTGTCTCGAACTATGGTCTATTCAAAGCCAACCTGCATGGTCTAACAATGAGATTCTTCTACTTCAAAAGTCTTGAATAAATAACAAAAGACCAATTCTCGACTCAAACTTACAAGTACAGCCTTAATTTTATGAAGATTTACATATGAAAGAAGCTCTTTAACTGAATTGTACCTTTGATATTGCCCTCTGTGCAAAAAAGAAATGAACAAGGCCTTTAGCAGTCTCTGACAAGACTATTTCATTAAAATCTTTGGCCTCCTGCAGCAACAGATTATTTGTCAAACATGTATGTTAATAATATAAACAGACTGAAACCAAGTAAACTAATGAATCTATCCTAAATAGCCATTTAACGTTAAACACAGTTTGTGCACATCAGCACAAGTACCAAAACTAAAATTACCTTTAGGACCCCATTATATCCTCCATGGATTATTCCCTCCTCGATCACATCCAGACACACTAAGTGCTGAGGCATATTTGGAGCAGTTTTCTTGGCTTGCAGTTTTGCATGCTTTAGAACCTTTCGTGCTTCAGCAAGAGAACCAAGCTTGTCTGTTTGATGAAGTGAACGAATCCATGGTTTGCGCCTTGCTGCAATGTCTAATGCCCATTGACGGGACACTTTCAGCAACTCATTAGAAGACACAATGGCATCAATCAGACCCAACATCCTTCCCTCTTCAGACTGGATTGGTTTGGAGGACTTCACACCATGATGATTGTATGAAATTAGCATTGCAGCAGTAAAAAACTTTTTAAAAGAATATGCTTAACTAAAGGACAGAATGAACAAAACAATTTACTGGAGAAAAATTCAAATCCAATCCCCTCTACCACAGGGTATACTAGTGAAAAAGAGAATGTATGAAGCAGCTTTTCTTACACCTTATATCAGAATGCATGATTTTAATATTGAAAGTTTATTAGTGTTGTCCTCCGTCTAAACTGCAGTTCAATCCTTACTGGACAAAGAAATCTTCTTGAAATTAGATCATCAAAACCGTATATCATTGCATGAACCCATTAGCAGGAAATTAGACAATTTGAAGCATATCATCATTGCAGTAACTCATAATCAGAAACTATCTTCTGAATGAACCCATCAATTAAATGTTCATACCCCACCAACCCACAAACATACACAGCCTCAAGGAAAGCTATATAGTGATTAATAATCATGAACATTGGGTTTATAGTAGTAGTACATAAACTAACTATAGTATGAAAAAAAATAATGATAATAGTAAAATAAAATTTGGAAATACAGCAAGAAGACTCACCAGCATCATGTCTACAGCTTTTGAAAGCCCAACAAGCCTTGGTAAACGCTGTGTGCCTACACAGTGGTCACAAATAATCAAAATCAAGCACTTGCTTGTCTTACTCATATAAACATCATTAGAATAGAATCTATGGTAGTTTATGTGGTCAATAAATGCAAAAGGATGTGATTCAAATGCTGTTATACCTCCAAATCCAGGAATCACCCCAAGTGACAACTCAGGCAAACCCAGTTGAGTTTTTGGAGTCGCAATACGTGCATGGCTAGCCTACATCATGTGAAGACATTTCAGTTATTGCATGAACAATAATTTAAAAAGTACATAAAAAGCAGTAGCTGCTTTAAATAAAGCACACACCATTGCCAATTCTAAGCCACCTCCTAAAGCTAGCCCGTCAACAGCTGCAACAATTGGCTTTGGGCAATCTACAGCCATGTGAACACGATCAATAAAATAAACAAGAAAAGTGACACTTTTTATCAAGTAACAGATTACTTTTTTAATGAAAAAAGGTCTAAGGGAACAAAAAAAAAAAAGGAACAAAAATAGTGTTAATAAATTCCATTTCTGGAGATAAGCTGTCCAAAAATTCTAATTCATAAGTGTCAAAAACACCAACTGAGAAGTTAAGAGAGAACCTTCCATAATATTGGTTACGAGCTCAACCGATACATCAGGAATAAGTGAAACATTTCCTGCCATCAGATTGAAAAGGAAAAAAGAAAATTAAGTGCAAGCACTCAATAACAAATTGCAAAATAATCTTATACACAACCATAAACATGATCCCTACAGATATAACTATGAAAAACATACCAGTCTTCTGAACCCGCATAAGAACAGAAATATCAAAGCCACCAGAGAACCTTCCACCCTTGCCTACAATGACCAATGAAAACAAACATAATCTTTTAAACAAATTCTAAAAGCAACAAATAACCGTAGAACAATCACTTTCATACTAATTTATATACATCTCTATAAGCCTGAGCACAAAATAGAGCAGAAACTTAACGATTCACTTGCAGCTAAACAAAATGAGAAAAAATAAAAACAAAAACAAATGAATTAAGCCTACCAATCAAAACAATAGCCTTGACGTCCTGTCTTTTGGTTGCCTCTCTGAACCTGTCCTTCAATCCAGCAATAACTGAACAAAACAAAGTATATACATCGTCAAATCTGAGAAGTCGACGACAAAAAGCAAAAGCGAACCGAATAACTTTAGTCGTCACCTGGAACGGCTAAGGCGTTAACAGGAGGATTGCACATGGTGATGACTGCAACGCCATCGGCTCCAACATCGAGTGTGGCTCCTACTTGCGCCATGGCTAGGGTCGATCAGAGCTGAAACTGAAAGGCGAAATGAAGACAAGTGATAATTATGTTTTGGAGGAGAGTGGGGCGTCTTGCTATATACGATGGTCGGGTCTCTATCCTTTTGGGATTGTAGTGGGTTTGACCAACCATGTGAAAGCTCAATTATGTAAAGATGAGACTGACACGCCACTGCGGGTCAAGTGGCCTCGTAATGAATTGCCATATCTCCATTTTCCCTCGGAAAAGTCTCTCAGATCGTAATTACGTAAAGACAAGTATTATTATTTAATTAACAAAATAATTTAAATTTGCTTTATTAGGCTACACGAGTAGAAGTTTGATCAATTTTTATAAAGTTTTTAAGTTTTGTTTTGTTTAATTAGATTATTTTTCCACAAAAATCCGTGTGATTAAATATTTCAAAATAAATATTATTAAAAGAAATATATTTATATATACACAACAATTTTAAATAAATATAATGTTACAATAAAAAGAAAAAACAGAATCTGATTTTTTTTATTTTAATATTTTAATATTTAAATATATACAATCACGTTTTAGTTTTTTTATTGTATGGTGAGTGGCAAATAAATAAATAAATAAATATATATATAAATTGATTAACGTATTGATTATTTTTTATTAAAAAAAAAGTGATTTTCTTGTTGGTCACCAATCATTTAAAAGTCTGTACAATAAATACAAAAAAAAACTACCAGATGTGGTAAAAAAATAATAATAATAATAGAGTCGAGTAGAACAGGATACCATTTGTTGACCAAACGGTGATCTAATTGTAACAGCGGTGACGAGTATTGAAAAATCATAAAATAAAATAAACATAAGAAAATAAGATAGAAAATAAGACATAAGGTTTTACGTGAAAATATAAAGTGGAAAAAAAAAAATCACGACCGTCAGGACAACAAGAAACTAATTCACTATGTAACAATAAAATAACATTTACAATTGGAATACCCCTCTCACACTCCCCAATCCAATTACATTGGTTACAGTCTCACACACAAGTTCTCCCAATATGGCTCTCACAAGATAACAAAACTCGATCCTACAACTCAAGGTCTCCATGGTTCCCCGGCCCCCGTGAGACACATCCCAAATCTAACAAACTAGATCTACATTGTTCTCTCACATTGCGTTTGGTTCCAGTGATCCTGTTGGAGACAGGAGACAATACAGAAATTTGGAGACAATACGATACAGAAATTGAGGACAATAGAGTGTTTGGTTGCAGTGGACAAAATTTAAAGTTTGTATCCGTCTCCAGAATAAAACAGTGTTTGGTTAGAGAGACGAAATTGAAAAAAGTGTTTAAAAGACCAAATTACCCCAAATTGTAATATACTCCTAACATTGGTGAAGTAAAGTGATTTTCTTATTGTTACACATCTGGAATTGATGAAGATGATGGGGGTATTTTTGGCTTTCCAGTTACTGTCTTTGTCTCTAAAAAATTGTATCTCAGTTTGAAAGAGTACAAAAATTTTGTGTCTTGTACATCGGAGACAGACACAAAATGAAATTGAGACGGATAGCAAACACGTTCGGAGATAGAGACCTATGTATTTGTACTCTGTCTCCTCTAGTTGGGACATGAACTAAACACATCCTCAGGGACATCCAATAATAGATACAAACACCATATTTATAGCATTAGATTACTTAGTCACAAAGTAATCCTAAACTATTAAGAAAATATTTTCCTATTTAGAATTTTCAAGAATCTCTTTTTTCTAACTAGAATCCACTTCAGAAATACCATTTCTAAACAAATATGTCACTTCCAAAACAGTCTTCGAGTCTTTTTCTAATTACAAACCAATTATGAATATCGGAGTATACCTAAATTCTCGTCACAATCTTAACATATAATTTAAAATTAATAATAATAAATTGAATATTAGTATTTGACTGCCTCATTAAAATTTTCCCAGAAAAACCTAGCAGGATAAAAACTGGACGAAGAAAAAAGAGTGCAGTTGGTGAATCCAGAATTACAAAAACTCCCCCCCTCATTGACAACACCCATAAACCTAATTTTCTATTCGAAAAGTTTTCACATTCTAATCCCGTAAACTAACTTCTCAAAAGTCTTCATTAACAAATCTGCTAGATTGTTTGAAGATCTTATTTGTTTCATATCAATTTTTCGAGATACTTGAAGCTTGTGGGTGTAGAAAAATTTGGGCTAGATGTGTTTCATTTTATCTCCTTTGATATTTCCACCTCGCAGTTGAACGATACAAGTGGCATTATCCTCAAATTTATTATTGACTCTTTCATTGTTTAAGAAATATCACATGAACTCTGAATGTAACACCCCATATTGAGGCAGGTTTAAAAAAAATTAAATTACTACCCATATCACAAATGTGCACATTATTTTTCGGGAGCCTAGAACTTGAGAACTCCAAAGTTAAGCGTGCTTGGCTTGAAGCAATCTTGAGATGGGTGACCTTCCAGGAAGTTTATCCCATCCCAAAAGCATGCAAGTGAAGACAAAGCATGTTGGAAAGCGTAATGGTGGTTTGTGGGGCTAGTGGTCAACCTTAAGACCGGTCAAGCAATGACGTGACGTCCTACCACCATGCCTCGGGTTCATTTGGGGGCGGGGGCCGGAGTTACAAATGGTATCAGAGCGACCTTGCGCCCGTGGACGGAAGAGTCCAGGGTATTCGTCTAACGGGGGTAAAGATTCAGGGAATGATGCGGGCCAACCACAATGCGGACGTTGTGTCCTAAAGGGGGTGGATTGTAACACCCCATATTGAGACAAGTTTAAAAGGAATTGAATTGGTACCCATATTACCAATGTACACATTGTTTTTTGGGAGCCTAGAACTTGAGAACTCCAAAGTTAAGCGTGCTTGACTTGAAGCAATATTGGGATGGGTGACCTTTCGGGAAGTTTGTTCGGAAAGCATGCGAGTGAGAACAAAGCTGCTACAAAGCGTAATGGTAGTCTGTGGGGCTAATGGTCAACCTTAAGACCGGTTAAGTAATGACGTGGCGTCCTACTACCGTCCTCGGGTTCATCTGGGGGCAGGAAATGCCAATACTTTAGCGTGATTAAAAAAATGTGGCAACCAGAGTTTATTTTACGAATATCCACGAGATAGTCGTACCACTATAGCATAAAAAATGTATCCAATTTGAGAACAGGTTTTATGCGGATCCAAAAGATACCCAGTATCAACGTATCTAATAAACCGTAAAGCATTATTTATATTTGAGTAAAACAATCCGAAATCAATATTTTCGCAAAGGCATATAAGTATATGTTTAATTTTGTTTTATTGTCGAGAGATCGAAGTGTAACTATATCCTACCAATAAGTTAACATCAAAAGCTATATATAGTCTCTTACATTGGGCTAGATATAAAAGGGTACAAATAGTTGTAAAGTGTAACCCCCGTCCACGGCGGAGCCACGGAAAGATAATCGGGACGCCACACTACACTTTATGCATTCAATTACATTCCAATAAATTATCATATGAGATAAATAAAGATATTTCAATAAATGGAGTTTAATAAATTAATTGTTTAATTTAAATGAATAACCCCAAAACCGCATTAAATGAAATCCAAATCCAATGAAAGCAATAAATAACCAATGTTTTACATCTGAAATTCCAAAATAGCCCCAATAAGAATAAAAAGTGAAAAGATGCAGAAATATGAGCTATGATGACCAATGCGAATGCAAACAACCCGTACTAACTTAATGAACCTATTAGTTTTCCCATAAAAAAGATAAAAAAAGAAAAATAGGAAAGCATCAACCTATCGATGCCTGGTTAGCAATTCCATGCTCAAACAAACATAAGCATATGCGTATTTATTAGCATGCAATCATGATATATGCACACAAATGCACTTTAATCAATACAATCATTAAACATTCAATATACCACTCACAATGCACTTAGATCAATACATCAATTTAATACATTACACACTTATACCAATACATTCATTCAAAGTCATTTATTACTTTATGCATTTAATGTGAAAATGTATCAATTTGTGGTGAAGGATGGAGCGCACACGGTCAGAATGTGTTCCACTCTGTCAGAAATGGTGTCCGCGTAAGAGATTTTACACAGTCCGTATGCTTTAACACGGGCAGACCGTGTAACATACTGGTGAAATTGGTCTTGGGCAAAGGCAAACACGGACCATGTGGCATAACACGACCAGTTCGTGTAAGCCGCTGTCAAATTGTCTCCTGATGGTGGTTTTTGGAACACGGTCCGTATATAAACACCGTGTCCGAAGCTGTTTTATAAGGCTTAGTTAATTATTCCACTTGATTTTCCCCCCACCCAACAATTTATGATTTGAGTCTTAATGTCTCTAGTCTATAACATTTCCCCATGTCATTAATAACATCAGAACATTATATTACACAACATTCAAGGCCAATACATGTTGAATTTTAAATTAACCAACATTGAAATAAGCAAAAAAACCATGGTATTCAAACTTCATTACACCAATTCTCATTAGTCAATAATCAATATACTAAACTATAACAATATATCATTTACAGATTTTAGACAAGCCTTGCAATAGGTCCGAAGACAGAAATCCGTAATGCCATATAATCCCCCTCGGGACGATCATCTACCAATGGATTCCAACAATAGATCTGAAGATCAACAATAACAATAGCCCGCAGGCGGTGGTGTCGTCACACTCAATAGAAGTCGTCACTCCAGTTTCCAGTAGTGACTAGCTAAATCACGATTTACTTACATTTCAATAGGCTAAGATCTCTAATTTTTCCCTAATGGCATGCCACTCCATCTCTATACCAATCTATGACTAAGGGCAATAAATTATTTAATAATTAAACACACATTTCCATTACCTCCATTATTTATCAATTCAATAACCTATTATAGGTATTAAAAATCATACTAGCAACCATGTGAACCACATAATAATTGAAGGGATATTTCCAAAAACACCCCATTTTTTTAAACGTTTCACTTTGAGCACCCGGTTTTGAAAAGATTTGGAAAACCACCCCCAAAATCAAAACCACTAATGATTTTGGTATTTTTGTGAGCGGTTTTGGTGTTGTATGAGTAATTTTGATTTTAGGGAATTTCTGAATCTCCAAATTATAACATATAGAATTTCAAAACCACTCATACAACACCAAAATCGCTCATAAAAATACCAAAACCACTAGTGATTTTGATTTTGGGGGTGGTTTTTCAAAACTTTTCAAAACCGGGTGCTCAAAGTGAAACGTTTGAAAAAATGGGGTGTTTTTGGAAGTAACTCAATAATTAAACTACCATGTTATGTTATAGTTCCAATATCCACATTTAAACCCTTACATGTAATAAATGCTATTAAATACAATAAATGCACCTTGCATGTAATAAATACATGTTATTAAATACATGTTACTAATGAAATCTAGGCAACACAACTAACCAATATTTCAATTCATCACCACAACTCAATAACTAATAAAGAGGTCATCAATTTCAACCACACGAATCCATATACACATTCATTAAACATTAAATCCAATATGCACATTTAACTAGGCATATATTCAAAATGTTCAGTATTAAATTCCAAGGTTATTTCCAAAAACATCCCATTTTTTTAAACGTTTCACTTTGAGCACCCGGTTTTGAAAAGTTTTGGAAAACCACCCCCAAAATCAAAACCACTAGTGGTTTTGGTATTTTTGTGAGCGGTTTTGGTGTTGTATGAGTAATTTTGATTTTAAAAAATTTCTGAATCTCTAAATTAAAACATATAAAATTTTAAAATCACTCACACAACACCAAAACCACAAGCAAATTGATTAATACCGCATTTATTTTTCAGTTATACCTTAATATAATTAAAAAATAGCATTTTTTAAATTTGAATAAAACTCTTTATTTCATTCTCTCGACTAATAACATAATTAAAAAATATATTTTTTTAGTTTGAATAAAACTCTTTAATTCATTCTCTCAACTGATTCAAACTGTTTTATTTTCATCATCTCAACTCATTCAATTTTTATTTTTTCAATTATATAATCATGGAAGACATTGATGAAAATAATTTTTAAAATGGAATGAAAGAAGAAGCATTTGATGAATAATTTAATTCGAATTGACGATGAAAAAAAAGTATTAAAGAAAATATTTGAAAAAAAAAAAAAAATTGATAAATTGGAATAGTAAATGCGGTATTAATAAGTTTGTTGCGGTATTTTAAAATCCCCTAAATTTATTACTTCATCATTTTATTTTATCTTTATCATATTAATATTATTTTTATAATATCATATTAATATTATTTAATAATATAATACTAATAAATTATGCAAAATATTAAAATTTAAAATATATTTATTTATTATTTCCTTCACAATGATAAAGAATAAGATGTGTCAGAGTGGTTTTTAATCTGGAAATTATTTTAATAAAAAATTTAATTTCTCAATAAATAAAAAAGGTGAGATGGTAAGCGTGGGAAAATATCATTAAAAAAAGAGTTTTTTTTTTTTTATTTTTTTATATACCATAAAAATTTTACTGTACAATTATAGGTCACTTTTGAAAAATTTACAAAATTAAAGTTTGATTTTCACTCCATAAGCTATTCACAGATTGTGACCGTAATTCACAGAATCGGTGAATTATAAAAATTCAGAGGTATTTTGGAAAACTTGCCCTATAGAATGAAAACTAAACTTTTAAAAATTTATTTTTATATGTTTCTCAAAACTGGTATAATTGTATTTTGAACTTTAAAAAGCCCATTTAAAAGAATTTTCACTTAAAAAAATTTAGTGAAATTAAAATTACATTAATTACTATCTATACAACCGGTTCTGAAAGAAATCCTTACCTGCAATCAGGATGTAGTAAGGATAGTGTAAGGTGGGCTAATAATAATCAGGGTGCGTTGGCACAGTATGTATAATTTTAATAAAGAAATTATAAAAAATATATAAATTAATTATTATTTAATTTTAAATTAAATATTAGATTAGCACTTTAAAAGTCGTAGTGTTTAGCCGTTATATTAATTTTTAGTTGTTAGCTTTTTCAACTATTAAATATGAAATTATTAAAAATTTATTATAAATATAAATGAAATTAAAATTTTAATATGTAATTAATTATAACTAATAAAATAAATTTCTATTGGTATTTAGGTTAAAATTATCTATAATAACTTTCATAAATAATATCTTAAAAATTTTAATTTAAATGTTAAATGGTATTTTAAATGTCGTTATCAAATAAGCATTTTTCGGCAAAAGTTAATTTTGAATGTAAATGTTATTTGATTTTTTTTTTCTAAGTGTGTGTTTGGGAAAACTTTTCCATTAGCGCTTCAAATAGCACTTAGATTATCCATTAACTTTTTTTAAAAAATACTCACTCCGGATTATTAATATAGAGAAAACTAACTTTTCACGGGGATTAAGACAAGAAGTTAGTTTCCACTACTGCCCCTCGTTATTTCATAAATAATATAATAAATTTTTAATTTTAAAAAAAAAAGTTAGTTATAAAATGATATTTTAGACATTTTAACTTTGAAATTTACCTCTTAAGGTGTAACGCCCAGCCCCGGCCCGGCCGGAACTGAACCAAGAGCGGGGAGTCACAACACGACTAACCACTCAATACACTAAAATGAAGTTATAATTAACCTGCTCAATATATAACTGTTCAATATATAACCTGTTCAATTACAATATCTCCAAATATGTGTACAAAAAATATTATTTATAAAAACCAACATTGACAACTTTCATTTACAAATCAAAATTTATCCATAGGTATGTACATCCATATTCAAGAATGGTAGAAAACCGTTAGACACGTAACTTTGAAAGTTACAATTTATAAAATAGAAGACCACTTATAACCCAAAAATTTACATTTAAAGATTTGACCAAAATATATCATCTTTAAACACTAACATCTATATAAAGATCTTTAACAAAAAAAATATGTGAAAGTAGTGACCCAAAATGCAGATGAATGCTTCATGATTGGCTATACCGAAGCCCGACTACAACTTGCTCGATCACCTGATACAAATCATTTAAAGAAGAGGAAAAACACAAGAAAAGAAAATAAAAGTGTAAGCTACAAAGCTTAGTTGGTAAACCATATCCCAAAACAATCACACGCAAATGCCCTATTCGATCAAACTATTAAATGAGCACACATATGCAACTAAGAAGCATCGCTAAGGCTTCCTAATCCCATAGAAAGCATCAATCACACACCCTTAGTCAAACATTGATCTATGCACACCTAATAGCTTCGATAAAATATGCAATAGGTCCATTTCGTTGTTTAGTATAATTAAGTCGTATGATAAATGCATATACATGGATTACTTGTTCCTCAAGTAACATCATTCAATTTTTCCCATAAGTTGGGTCACAACAAGTTATGCTCGGTATAGTCACTAGGAGTTATAGTAGGGGCATTATGGTCAAAACACAATATTTCATAACCGAAATACACCATTTAAAAATATACTAAAAGAATTTTAAATAAATATATTAATATTAAAAATAAGTTTTATGATAATTGAACTTCTAGTTCTTACCTAAGCATGGCATTGTGCTCATTTTATATTTTCAGACTCAATACAGCAGCTCACAGCATGACAACAAGCTAACTTATCTGGCTCAAAATCGTCGACTCACAAGCATATGATTCGCTTCAAACATTTATTCTCCATCCTAAGTTGTTAAATATTAATCATCATCAAAAGACATGAGGTAAATGTTCCATTTCATATGATTTTAAAACTACACAAGGACTTAATAAAATAAACTTTTAATCTGCAGTAGCATCAATTATGACTTTTTAGCTAACTTCCATATTTTAATTTAATTATTTCGTTAGCCTACATATCATTATAAACATATATACATCATCACAAGATACTAAACAATGGTAGTAAATATAAATATTATAGCACAGACCTCATTACTTATGAATTCAACACTGCTCAATGACACCAGAAAATCAGCCTATTTGCAGCAAAATCAACTATGGCTTTTTAGCTATCTTCCACATTTTAATTTAATTATTTGGTCAGCATAAAAATCATTTTAAATATATATAAATGATCACAACATATTAAACAACAACTATAAATATTAATCACATGACAACAACTTCATTACTTATGAATTTAATACTGAATAATGACCCAATAAAATCAGTTTACTTTGACAGATTTTTAACAACTCAAACATGTTAACAAACCATATTTCCTAGTTCAAAACAAACTATCCATAAGTCATAACTTGATGGAAATATTTTTTTTTATTACCAACACAAGATATCAATTTATAATTTTAAGCAGTAATCTCTAGCCAAATAGTTAACTATATCATATTTAAAAATCTTACAAAATGCCTGTAAAACTAGTTTTTCAGCATAACAATATATTAGTCCAGTTATTGACTCCAAGCCATATTTACCAGTTCTCAATATAAATATGGATAACATTTTAAGTTCATCTATTAATCATCTACATACACATGATGTTATACCATAATAACAAGTCATAAACAAATGCAAGTAATTTTATTTATCAATACTTTAGAAGTGCACAAAGGCCACATTGATCAACTAGTATTTCAGCCTATTAACTCAGATTTATAAAGCGACATACCAATATTGCTCCATTAATTGACCATAAATTTCATTTCTATTTTAACAATATAAGTATGAAATTAAACATGACCATAACACAATCCCAACTATCCGAGCACAACTTAATAGACGGTCTCACAACATTACATGATAGCCTACTCGGAAATCGATTCCGGCGACTGCTAAAATCAATCAAACACACACTTAAGGCATAATTTGCCAACATCAATTCATAAGTGTAAATTAACACAATCATCCTCAGTTAATTAATTATCAATTCTCGCCCAACATAGCCTACGACTCTAGGTGAAACGGGAACAACTCTGGACCGAAGTCCCAACTCTGAACTGAAGTTCCAACTCTGGACCGAAGTCCCAACTCTAGACCGAAGTCCCAACTCTAGACCGAAGTCCCAACTCTGAACATATGTCTGTGGCATTACCTCTCGCCACATCCACCATCTAGGTGTTCGAAGCACTTCTTAACCCCTAAGGCGCCTTTTCATCACTAATTGATTCGACAGCTAATGGGCTTATTTGTTTGACTTTTCAATCAATCCGGTATAAATCACTTATCAGCTCAAGCAACATCCGAGTCACACACACAAATTCAATAGCGATGAAACTTACATCTAATGCAATATCAATCACTTATCTAGCTACTCATCAATCACAATATTTGATTCTATTTCTTAAGCCAAAACATAAATATTAAGTCTCTATTATCACAATCTAAACAACCAATAACAAACATAATGTAGAGGGCCAAAAACGGATTTACCAACCTTGATTCGCTATTCCAAAAACCAAATAAGCTTGATTAAAGCTGTCCTCCTACAGCTTGGTCACCTAGACCAAAACAATTCCAATTTCTCTCTGAAAATACAGTTTAAAGTGATGTATTTGTTTAAACCAAAAGAAATCTAAATTTGTTTTTATAAAATCCATGTCTCTTACTCAATCTTTAAACAATTACCGATATACACACATAAAAGATTAAACCCTTTCGGGGGGAAAAATAATAAACACCATTTGACCCTTCAAAAGAATAAAACAGGGCAATCTAATTGATTAGGGAAGAATATCTAATTGAACTAAATCCACACCTTTGGAAGGTCACAAAAGCTTGACAACATAATCATGTAAACACTACTTTAAATTACCAATTACAACTAGCAGCTAAGATTGTGAAATTACCTCAAGTTATGGCAGTTTAAAACTGAGGAACCGCTTAACCCAAATGGATGATTAGCTTAATGGAGCAAACCCTAAGAAAGTAATTAAATGACAATTTAATAAAATCCAAGAATGAAGCTAAAATTAGGATAGTTATCAAACAATTCTCACCTTAATGGACATGTATAGTTTGGAAAAATTGAAGAATTTGAAGACAGTCCCGTAAATCCTTTTTCGATCAATTGAGTAGAGAAGTGGAAATGAAAGAGATTTGAGAGATATTCTTCACTTGAAACTAGGTGAGAGGAGATTTAGAAAACATGCAAGTGATAATAGTGAAACGAAGATGTGTGCTATTTTTGTTGAAAACAATCGCAATGAGAGAAAACGAGGGTGAAACCATAATGGGTGAGGTTCTTTTTTGGGCTTATCGGCTGTTTGGGCCTAAGTTATTAGATTTGAACTCTTAGAAGGTCCAAGTCTAATACTAGGTCTGAACCAGCCCAAAACCTGAAAATTTTCATTCTAAAATTGTTATATATATATATATATAGCTATTTATCAAAAACTAAAATTCAAATGGGTATGAAAATTCATTTTAAATTTTAGATGTTGGATACAAAAATATAAAATTTTAAAGTATGGAATATTTGAATCTTAACATCCAATCATTCAATTCTTCCCTAATTAATCATTTATGTCCGACTGATATCACCGATTTTTCAAATGGGGATTTCTGGAAGCATCGGTTCTAAATAAGACACATTAAAATTTAATAAAAATGAAATTAAAAATCAATCAAACGGACACATTTTTTAAAACTAATTGTATAAAAATAAAGAAAAATTTTAGGCCGGATTTTCGGACGTTACATAAGAAAAATTTCTCTATATAAATAATACGCCCAAAACGGAAATTTTCTCTATATTAATAATCCGGAGAGAGTACGTGTTTAGTAATCATTTTTAGAGTAGCATTTAACATTTCAATTAGCATTTAAAATAACATTAAGAAAACTATCTTTGCTGCTTTATATCTTCTGAATTAACATTTACATCCTTATCTTTTGAATTATATTTATATCTTTAATAAATTTTAGTACTCCACCCGTCCCTAATTAATTATTACACTTAAGACTTGTTTGTTTTTCCCCACTTAACACTTAATGGTCTTAACACTTAAAATAAGTAATTTAATCCATTTATTTTTTTTTTAAGAAATTATCTGAAATTAAGTGATTTTCATCTGAATTGTCCAGATATTTTTTTCCACTTAAATCTGAATCGATTCGCTTTTCTACGTCTATTTACATAACTATCCTTGCATTAATATTTCTCGGTACTTGTATTCTTTCTTAGCATAAATATTAATATAATGAAGTAGTATTATTTTTTTAATTAGACATTTATGTGTGAAATTCAATGAAAATAATAAATGTTCACATGCTAAATTTTAATGGAAATAATAAATATTGTCATTTAATGCAAATATTTAATATTGTCATATAAATTTCAACAATAATAATAATAAATGTTCTTATATTGTAAATTTCAATAAAGTAATAAATATTATCATTACAAATTTCAACGAAAATAATAAATATTTTAGATTTTTTTAGTGGGTGGTTTGTTTATTTTATAATTCTATTCTATTGTACGGTAAATTAACATTAACTACAATTTATTAATGAATTTAACAACAATTTATAAATGATAATTGGTTATTGATACTTATTTTATTTAATTCAAAAAATATTAAAATATTTATAATATAAACATTCATATGAATTATAATTATTTATTTTAAATATTATAAATTAAAAATTAAATAAAATTATTAAACTAGAAAATATTTTAAAAATTAAAAATTGATAAAAGAATAAAATTATAAATTAACAGACAATCACTTGTTTTAAGTTGATTTTAAAAAATGTCAATAAAAATATTTTAATAATTAGTAATATATCATAAATAATTATTAGCAAAATAAAAAAATATCAAATAAATTATTTTTATTATATTTCTTATATATTTTAAATTTTAAATTATAAATTATAAAAATATGGTGGATATTTTATATTAAGAAATCATGAATAAAAAAATAATACTAAAAGAATATAATAGGAGATGTTATAGGGATAAAATGGTCAAATGACTTAAAATAAGTTACGTAAAATATTAAATAACAAATAGACAAAGATCTTAATTGAATTAAGACTTTTTACTTTTAGCACTTAATTTAAGTGCTAATAAATTTTAAGTGAAAAAAACAAACGCCCCTTGCTATAAAAATGAATGTCCCTAATTAATTATTATACTTCCATTTTTAGTAAAATTTTATAATGGGAAAAACAATATTACCCACACTTTTTCAACCACTTAACCCCACTAACCAATATAATATACTATTCCTTCCATTTTAAAAACTTTTTAAATTCTAACACTATCTCACAACCTTTTAAGTGGGCCCCTTTCATGTTGTATTCAAATGTAATTTATTTATTGTTGTAAGGGTAAATTTGGTAATTTATAATTTATCACACTACCTTACAAATTTCCAACTGTAACAATTAATTAGGGATGGAAGGAGTAATTTTATATTTAACAGCTAATTTAAAAATTAAAATTAATACCAAACATTCAATTCAAGAGTTAGCTTTACAGATAATTTAAAATCTAATCTAACAGTTAACTACTAATATTATCTGAAATGCTGATCTAACGGCTAATTGAAAATCTAATGTCAAATATAGAATTAAAATTAATTTGGTTTCTATTTGGAATCATTTTAAATTTGTATTTTATTTAATTAGATTTTATAATTAAAATAAAATTAAACCATCTTAAGTAGAATAGAATTTGTAGATCATTTTGATTCAATTATGAGAGGACATGTATATTTATTAAAATTAAATATAATTTAAAGTTATATTTTGAAAGTTAAAAAATCTAATTAAAAAAAGAAAATTAAATTAAATAAATAGATAAATTAATTGATTAATTAATAAATTTACGAAAGATGTGATGTATGGATTTTTTTAATAGATTTTAAATTGTAATTTTATCAAAACATACATAAAAATTCATGTATAGATATCTGTGAGATTCTAATATGGATAATTCTATTGTTGCAATCATGACCCCAAATTGTGAGGATAGAATTATTATTATTGTTTAAAATTTCAAAATTATAGTAAGAATCTATTTTTTTTTAATTTTAAATATATATATATTTAAAATATGGATATGAATAAGATCTTTATGTTAAAAATTTTCATCTTTACTAACTGTCATTTATACTATGCTGGCGTTAGATTTTCAATTAATTGTTAAATTAGCATTTTTAGATAATGTTAGCAGTTAACTGTTAAATTAAATTTTAAATTAATAATAAAATTATTTAATTATTAAATTAAACATTTAGTATCAAATTTAATTTTTAAATATATATTTAAATATAAAAATTTTAAAATTTATTTTAAATATAAATATAATTTAATAAATAATAATGTAATTAATTATAAAGTAAAATAAATTACTTTTTCCATAGCTTTCTTTACATGCTATTTTAAACTCATACATCTAATATGTAATCCAAACTATCTCACACTTACCAACCAACTAACGTAGACCTCGTGTCATTATCAAGGTCAAAGGCGTGTGCACATTTATCATAATGGGGTTGTTGACATGTGAACGTGCGAATCGTGTGTTGTGTTATACACATGATATAAAACATTGACGAGTCTTGGCAAGTGAAGTGTGAAATCAGTCGCAATCTACCACCTTTTCTTTTGATAGAGGTGGGATAGTTTTGTGACGAAAACAAGACAGACCAAACCAAGTACATGTTAGATATGGGTTGTTATATTAGTGTGACCAGTTTGGTTTTTGCATAATAGGGTTTGGTATAAATTGATTCTCTATAAATGATCAACTTTATCTCGCTCACTTAATAATAAATTCTTGTTCATTGTGGGTTATTTCATTTTATTTATTAATTATTTGTTATTGTTTTTTTTTTTTTTTTTTTTTTAATTGTTGTTATGTTGAATGAACTGCATATCTAAATAATACATTAGAATATTTACGTGTGTGGTATGTTATTGGTTATTACCGTGTTAAATGCTATTAGATAGAATAAATGAATTTGGTAGTTGGAGCATTAATGATTACATTAATATATTGGAATTGGCTAATCATGTAAACTACTAGTAGATAATTGAAGATAACAACGAATATAGTTGCTGGGTTAATTAGTGAATAAATGCTCTTAATTTAACATTTATATAGTGTGGAAATTGTAAAAAGTAGGGTATGCCTTAAAAGAAGTTAAAATTATACTACCTTTGATCCAAAATAAGTGATGTTTTAGAGGATTTGAAATTATCCAATATAAGTGATGTTTTAGATTTTTTGGATAAAAAGTTAAATAAATTTCCTGATATACCCTTATTTATCATTAGTAATTGTTACTAAAATTAGAGTAAAAGAAGAAGAGAGAATGCATTTATGAGGGTTTATACAGTCATTTTCATTCTTTTCTTAATAAGAGTGAAAAAGTCTAAAACTTCACTTATATTGGATCAGAGGAAGTACTTTATAACTTGAAGTAATATGTAGTTCGGCTAAATTTTGGTTATATATGATTTCGGCTCCAGTGGAATGTGATAAAATAAAAGATATTGGATCATTGGATCCTATAATAAGTATAGAGTCAAAAGATGAGGGGCTTCTGCCTCCATGTTAGCTTTGACTAGAAAATTTGAAATATATGGATTCAATCCAAATTTTCAATTTTTGCTAATGTGCTAGAATTGGACCTGATAATGAAGATGTACATATCGTGGTATAAAAATTGTTAAAACATGAGATAGTATTTGATGATGATTGTTACCCTCAAATTGAGCTTCAAATTCAAACGATGTGGTTTGGATGATGATTTAATATTTTGAAATATTTTTGAGTTGATTCGGTTGATTCAAATGATTGGTTTTGAATTTTGGTTTAAATATGATGTTGGGATATGATTTTTGGTGAAAATAGGGAAAAATGCTGAGCTCGGACAAATGATTCCCTAACCTGTCTTATGAGAATGTTAGGCGAGTTCCATAAACTTGCATATATGACTCACAATTTCAATTAATGTGGTTGTTGGACAAGTCACTGATTTTTACCGGCATAAGTCCTAGGTGAGCCATAAAGACTCACAAGGCTTTCACAAGCCTTGTAAGTGAGTATTCCAGTAGTATCCTTATGAGACTTTAGAAAGATATAAAGAAATTGTTGGAAAAACTCGGCTAGCTCTGATACCATTCGTTGAACAAATCGGTAATCCATTGCAGCGGAGACAAGTATTGGTACAAAGTAAATAAACATACACAAGATAAGAAAATAGAGATAGAAAATAAGATATAAGGTTTTACGTAGAAACCCAAAGCGGAAAAAAAAAACCCATAGCCGTCAAGACGACGAGACACTAATTCACTATGTAAAAATAAAGCAACAGTTACAACTAGAATACAACTCTCTTACTCCCCAACCCAATTACATTGGTTACAGTCTCACACAAGCTCTCCTCATATGGCTCTCACAGGATAACATGACTCGATCCTAAAACTCAAGATCTCAATGGTCTCCCTGGTTCCCAGACCCCATGGGAAACCTCCCAAATCTAACCAACTAGATCTACATTGTTCTCTGAGAATATCTAATAATAGATACAAACACTATATTTATAACATTAGGTTACTTAGTCCAAAGTAATCCCAAACTATTAAGAAACCCTTTTCCTATTTAGGATTCTCAAGGATCTCTTTCCTAATTAGAATTAACTTTAGGAAATACCATCCTAATCAAATATGACACTTCCAAACTAGTATTCGACTCTTTTCCTAATTACAAACCAATTCTAGATATCAAAGTATACCTGAATTCTCATCACAATCCTAACAAACCATCCATTGACGAGAATTCCCTTTGTCCATTTTTGACGACCACAACTGAAAATAGAGTCATCATACTTCACCATGAAAGTATACGCACTCGGGTACGATCCATCCTAAGATTGACCTCTCAGGAATCATCAACCCAATATTTTCTTTTTCTCAGCATATATTGAAACACTTATTGAATAAAACCATGGGGTAGCTTCCTTCATCAGCTTTCAGAAAACTCCTCAACCATCGACATATTTTCCACCACACCCACATCCATGCTGACCAGATGCCCGTGCAATTGTGGACACGCTAGAATTATTCTATCATTTATCATGACAACTTTGGTGGTTCAAAACATGTCATAAAGACACCTACCCGGTGTACAGTCAGAGCCTTTGCCGAACCGCTCCTCACAGTCCTTTCTTATTCGAGTTCACCAGCCAATTAATCAAAATTCTTAACCCAACAAAGATCCTAAAATACCATTAGTCAAACCCTCAATTTTTTTTCACTATTTGATCAGACTTGAATCTTTGGTCTCATATTTTGATATTTACTTGCATTAACAAAGAAGTACAAATTTCATAAAACTACCTTACCAAAAATGAAAATAATAAAAGTTATTTTTGAAAAGGGAAAGTTTAAAAGATTATTTTTGTAAAAGTTTTAAAGTTGGACTATATAATATAAATAAAAGTTATAAAATAACAAAAATGAAAATAACTCAAAAATTTTATTTTAGTATTTTTAATTATATTTAATAAACAAAAATATTATTAAAATTAATCTAATTTAGTGAGTATTTTAATAATACTCATAAATTAATAAAGGTAAAAATTGAAAATTTTTTTATTAAAAATTTGTATAAAACTACTTAAAATAGTAATATGAAAATCACTAATTAAAATTATAATCATCAACCAAAAAATTTCTCGAAACGGCTAAATTGACGAATCGCTATTTAAAGTTCTACCGACTGAAGAGACCCTAACCTATGTTTTTTAAAAGCAGAAATATTTTCATGTTGGGATTAAAATAGAAGGGCAGTCGAGTAATTTAAATTTTAAATTAAACATTTTACATAATTTTTTATACTACTTCCTCCACTTTTTTATTTTTATGTGCTACACTTGAATAGTATTTACTATTCATTCATCAATTTTGTTTTTTATATTGTTACTTACGTATAGAGAAAAATATATTCAGGTGGGATCTTGTTTTATTCGTGTTTTAATGTCTACTTTTTAAATATAAAATTTTTATAATTTTTAGTTGTATATAATTAAAGATATTTACCATTAAAATTAGGTCTCGAATAGTGTGTAAACAGAAAGTGTAACGAATAAAAAAAAAAAGGAAGTATAATTTATCTATATCAGCATGACTCGCAGTGCTTCATTAACGGCCACAAATGGCCTCGTCTTCCTCTACCAGTGTACAGCAGCAGAACTACCTTTTCTCACAAGCTGTCTGTAAGTGTTCTTCACCTATTCACATCTTGAATTTCCATTCTTTATCTCTTATCATGCCTTTTCCACTTAGATCATTACATGCAAAACTCCACGCTGGCCACCCTGAAATTTCACTTGTCTCTTTTACTACTAGAAATAGAAAACAATCCCCATCTGGGTTCCCTTCTAATGTTTACATGGTTGCAAATGATTCGGCGAAAGACATTGTTAATGATAGGAGATTAAATAATACAAGAAAACTGAAACGGAGTGTAGTGAGTTCTAGAAGTAGCTCTTCTTTGAAGTCTAAATATCATAATCTAGGGTTAGGTAGTGAAGAAAAAGTGGAGAAGTTAGTCAATGATACAGATCATCATTACAAGGTTAGAGCGAAAATTAGAGAAAAATTGGGTGAGAGAACTAGAGTCAGTAGATCAGAAGCTGAGTTTAGAGCTGCTTTGGATATGTGTTCTAAGAGAGGAGATGTTAGTGGTGCTATACAATTGTATGATAAAGCTTTAAGGGAAGGGATCATGTTGGAGCAGTACCACTATAATGTGCTTTTGTATTTATGTTCATCTGCTGCTATTGGTGTTGTAAGACCTGCTAAAAGTGGAAGCCGTGGTCGCACTTTGGAGAATTTAGGTATTCCAGGTGAAGTTTCAGGTGTAGTGGGAGAGAAGGGTGAAGGAACTGATGGTGTTGTAGGATTGAACAGTCCTGTTCAATCTGTTGATATTACTAGTACAAATCATATGAGTGATACTCAGGAGTCAAGTTCTCGTGATGGTTTTGATGACATAAGTAGTTCATTCCACCAAAAAGAGAACTTGCTCCAGCTATCTAGTAGGTCTGTGAGGCTAAAAATTGGAAATGATCTTGACAAAGATGGCGATAGTAAGAAAGGTGATCGTGAGATACATATAAGTGAAGAAATCAAAAAGTATTCGTTACATAAGGGATTTGAGATTTATGAGAAAATGTGTTTGGACAATGTCCCCATGAATGAAGCAAGTTTGACTGCTGTTGGTAGAATGGCCATGTCCATGGGCAATGGTGACATGGCTTTTGATGTGGTGAAGAAAATGAAGCAATTGGGGATAAATCCGAGACTTCGGTCTTATGGTCCTGCACTATCTGTTTTCTGCTATGCTGGGGACGTTGATAAAGCATTTGATGTTGAAAAGCACATGCTGGAGAATGGTGTCTACCCTGAAGAGCCAGAACTGGAAGCACTCTTAAGAGTCAGTGTATTTACTGGTAGAGGTGACAAAGTGTATTATCTATTGCATAAATTAAGAACAAGTGTAAGGAAAGTTTCACCGTCCACTGCAGAGACAATTATGAAATGGTTTAGCAGCAAAGTAGCTGCTAGACTTGGGAAAAGAAAGTGGGACCATGGATTGATTATGAAAGCAATGAAAGATAAAGGAGGAGGCTGGCATGGGCAAGGCTGGTTAGGTAAAGGTAAGTGGGCTGTATCACGGTCTACTATTGGAACTGATGCGTTGTGTCAATGCTGTGGGGAAAAACTGGCAATCATTGACCTCGACCCAATAGAATCAGAGAATTTTGCTGAATCAGTTGCTTCTATAGCTATAAAGCGAGATAGAAACTCAAGCTTTCAAAAGTTTCAAGTATGAATGTTTCAACTTATGAAAATAGTGTTCTTGATTTTGACGAGACTGGAAAACTAATCTCATCACTTGCAGAAATGGCTTGATTACTATGGACCTTTTGAAGCCGTTATAGATGCGGCAAATGTAGGTCTTTCCAGCCAGAACAAATTCAAACCATCTAGGGTAAGCTGTACAGCGATTGGAGTGAATATGCAACAAATTCTTTATTATCTTCTATGTTTAGTCGCTAATCTGTTTCTACTGTGGAGAATAAGTAGGTCAATGCTGTTGTTAATGGGATACGTCACAAACTTCCTTCAAAAAAATGGCCACTCATTGTTGTGCATAACAAACGCATCATTGGACACAAGATGGATCAACGGATGAATAAAGCAGTGATTGAGAAGTGGAAGACCGCTGATGCACTCTATGCGACACCGTCTGGATCCAACGATGATTGGTGAGAATTGTATATGTTGAGGCATGCATTTGAATTTTTCTTGCAGAGTAGAGAAAATTTCTTTTTTATTACTTTTTCAATTTTTTAGAAGATCATGGGGTAATAATGTGCACTTCAGGTACTGGTTGTATGCAGCTATAAAGTTTAAGAGCTTAATTGTGACAAACGATGAGATGAGAGACCACACATTTCATCTTCTTGGAAATGATTTCTTTCCCAGATGGAAAGAAAGGCATCAAGTGAGTAAAGCTCTCTACATTATTTTGTTTTTGCCTTTATCACATATAAACGGAAAATGGTCAAGACTTTGCTCATCTAAGTGAATCCAAAAATACTTTTGGTAGCCTGAATCAGGCTTACAGCCTATTGTATGATGATTTAAAGGCAACTATCCTTATGAGACTTAATTATTTCTTACTATCTAAGGTACGGTTTTACTTTTCTGATGCTGGTCCAGAGTTCTACATGCCGCCCCCGTATTCTGTTGTAATTCAGGTCAGGCTGTTCTTCCATCTGATATTTACCGTAAATTTGTGATCCATTCTTGCATGAGTTGGATGTGCACATGTATGTTTTTGCATTATAGAGAGAATAGATTGTCTAATTGATAACATGTTAACAGGAATCTGAGAATGGCAACTGGCATATCCCTGTAGCATCAGAACATGATCGTGAGGACGAAAGAACGTGGTTATGTATTACACGGGTCAGCAAAAAAAATTCAGCCGCCAGACCTGAAAGTAAATCCAAAACCAAATTATAAGATACTTATGAAAATGTTGTCAATCATCTAAATCTGCATAAGATTATGATTTGATGTTACTAACGCTCTGTATCTATTCTGCAACCTTTTTGACCATGCAGAAAAAGCAAATTCAACATTTTCAAAAGAAGTTAAGATCAAGTCACCTCTGCTAGATGATACCACTTCCAAAACTGCTAAAAAGCTGGAGAAAAAGGAATACAATAACCTCAGAAACATTCTGTTGGAGTCCATCTCATCAGCTCATCAAACTATTCTACCAAAACTTGAGGCTTCAGAGAAACTTGGTAACTGCATTATTGATTTCCAAATATAATGTATAGGGTTATCTTCTTTATAAAATATGCCATGGAATTAGATATGACCTCCTGGTTGTAATCTTCTACATATCTAAGGAGTTGACCTGGCTAAATGGTTCTATTATCTATTAAGCTCCCGGATTCCAGTACTCCTACTAATTTCCCAGTCCACCTTGTGTACCAAAGCTGAGTCAGCCTTATACTAATTTCCATTTCTAATCATGCATGGGAAACAGAACCTGGTAAGTCTCTTCTGCATAGACTTCAATTCTTTATTACATTACTTATATTTAAAATTTCTTGAAGGTTGTGTATCTTGGGCGGCACGTTGGGGAAGCACTAGAATGAGCATTTTAAGGTTTAATGAGAATCTATGCATGTGCTTACCGAAGTTCCCATACACTTCTGTCTCTAATTTCTATCACTATTTACTATTGAAATGGAGTTTTCTTATTGGGAAGATGACACATGTTGAAGGCATTAAAGTCTTTTACAAGATTACCAACAAAAACTGAACACTTTTTTGTTGTATTGGTTATTATGTTTGTTGATTTTCATTTTGGGATCCATTGAACTGAGGGTAAAAGGCAAAACTGAAATACAACAAAAACAGAACATATGTAGATGTGGTTTTTGAATAATTGGATGTGAGATAATACGTGTAAAGCATCAGATCGTCTTGTCAGTGAGGAGCTTAACTTTTTGTGGAATGTATTGGGAAAAGCAACAAACAAAAAATCACGGGAATTCTGTGTTTTTTGTCATCTTCTTCACTTGAAGATGATGTAATTGGACACTGTTGCAAAGCATCTTTAATGGGTTTTGGCTGTTTCTTTGTTACAACATATCACGAGCCTCCTCCAGTTACAGGAAATCCAGATTATAAAAGAGACCTTTTTCATTTTCATGTTCTAGTACATACAGCAAAAAATGCATATCCTTGAAGCATATGCTCCCCAGGAACCTGAAAATGAAAAAAGTAAAGGCTTTCAATTTACCAAGTCCCTCCAGGTAGGTCTCAGCAATAAGTCTCTCTGTTGTATTTTTTGAATATTTTGATTGGCTTATCATGATGTTGGTTTTCCATTTTGGTTTCAGGAACTCAGAGATTTGAGGTCTCAGCTTCATTATGCTGCTGATTACTGTGAAGAAACTTTCTTGAATTCTAATGAAAAAAGAGAGTGAGTCCTGTTTGTTCTTGGTCATAATTTCTTGTTTTCTCAAGTTTAAGTGTTTTGATGGATTTACAGAGTGGTAGATAGCACAAAGGAATACATATGCAGGGCCATAGTGACAGTTGTTGATCATCTTGGTAGTGTATCAGCTAATCTGGATCATTGTATAGCTGATACTGATGCAATTACTGATGCTGATCTACGAATAAATTCCATAAAACATGTCAGTTTGATAGTTTAACTTCTTCATCTTCAGAATTAGCTAAATGGTTTTAAGATGGTGTTTTACTATGTACAGAGACTTTTGTGCTGCCAAAAATATGCACATAAGCTGGCTCTGAACCGGAGAAGTTGGAGTGTAGTTCTACCGAGGCATCACCGTCGCTATTTATTAACATGTAATTGTATATCCCAGCAACCTTCTTTTAACCTCACTAACCAACTTTTTCCTAACCATTTCTTTTCCTTTGATTTTTTATCAGCTACCTCAGATACGGATAAATCAACTGAAGAATCTAGGTATCATGTCCAGCAATCATATTTGTGCAACTCTGTGATCTTATGTATCTACTTTCTTTAATGTAATACAGGAACTCAAAGTATGCCAGAACAACAAAAATCACTAACATGCAGGAACTGAATATGGAGGATTTGCCATTTTTCATGTGTACACACAAAGAAAAATTTACCATTGATTCAGCTCTAGGTAATGTACATTTGTATAAAACTTACCGTTGATTCTGTCTACTAGTACTAATAGAGCTATAATTATGAATTTTTCAGCATTTCCTGTTAGAGATGGTATATCAGTACAATCGAAAGAGCCAAATCCTACTTTTCATTTTCAGGTATAAATCTTTCAGTGGATTTTGGAAGCTGTTAATAATATTCTTTTTCCTGAAGCTGACATAAGGATGCTTTGCAGCAGCTGGGATCTGAGAAACATGGACGCAAGAACTTCTATAGAAAAGCATTGCCAAATACTGAAATCATGTCCCTCATTCGGCGAATTAAACTGTATGATATGAAAGTTATAAGGAAATAATGTTGCTCTGTTTGAATGTAGTATTTGTTAACCTTTGGTGTAAAAGTTTTCTATAATCTTCCTCTATGTTGTTAGCTCCGCTTTCGAATATTTGTATTTTTTTTTTCCTGTGTACATACTACAAGACCAGTTCTGAATCAGATGATGTTATTGTTCAATTCTAATTATGCTTTAATTATGCTTATGGATGGCTAACAACAGTGTTGATGTCACGTTTTCTAGATACGGACCGAGTTATAGGGCTAGGACCTTGCGGTAATCTCGCTCTATATTAACAGATAATGACCCTTTAAGGGAGAATTTGACCTAGAGCTCAATGGGAGCTACCAACCGATTTGTTTATATAATTTTCTGCTTATTTTATTTCACAAAATAATATTCTTTAAATTGAATTTCATACAAACTTAGTAATTGAAAAAAAAGAAGAAGAGAGAAATAAATATTTAGAAATGGAAATAATAATAATAAAAGAAGCTGCAATAATTGAGGAATAATTTTGTACCTAGAATCATTTACTCAATTTTTGACTTGACTGAGAGCAATAACATTTACTTTCAAGAATATTGTTAGGGTAAGTTTGGGTTGGTGGTATGAGAGAGGATGGAAAGGAATGGAATAAGATTTTTTAACTTACCATTGTTTGGATTATATAATTTTAGATGGAAACCAATGAAATGGAGTGGTATACATCCCCTTTCATTCCATCACAATCTTAAATTTCCTTCTCTCCCAAATTGGGAGGAAAACAATGAAATGGAATAGTTATTTATATTAAATGACATTTTACCCCTTTTAAACATTTTAAAAAATTAAAAGTTAGGGTTTTTATTGTAATAGTAATTAGTGTACTTAAAAGCTTTCTATTCTATCCACTTTTTAAAGTTTTTCAAACAATGGAATGGTAAATATTTTCCATTTCATCATAATTTTATCCAAACAATGAAATGATATATTTTTTCCATTCTGCTCCATTCTATTCATTTCCTTTCCGCTCATTTCTATTCCTTTCCGCTCCATTTTATACCACCAATCCAAACTTACCCTAGGAATAAATGAGATAGAATAGCACATACTACAGTAGAAATAAAGAAATTCTAGTGAAGGAAAAGAATATCACTTCACTATCATGATCAAAGAGATTAAAAGATGTTGGGAAATCTCATTTAAATGTTGTTCGAACTTGTGACCTCTAGCTTTGTTTTATGTTGGTGTATTGGATAAGCTAACTCTATTATTATATTATTATTTTCCCTAGCATATCGAAGACGCAACCTCACTATCCCATTTAAATAGAGTGTTGGTGTGTTGAAGACAGATTAAGAATATATAGGCAGACAAGTATAGCTAGAGTGAAGTTATGTAAGAAGAGCTTCGACAGAGGAACAAAAGAAGAAGAAGTGAGCCATGTGTTCTGGTCTGGGTCCGCTCTACCACCTATTGAGGAGATTTTTATGTTGTAATACCAACTTTGTGAAGTTGAAGCTATTGTATTGATTAAAATCGTTATACCCATATTATTGATCACAGTGGAGGAGTTTTTGGACAAGGTCCCATGGTTTTTTCTCTTCACACGGAAGAGTTTCCACGTTAAAAACTTGTTGTGTCAATCTTATTGCTACGTTTGCTGTGCCCGTTAGTGATACTCTTTGGCGACAACCTTAATGACACTCAACAATCACCAGGTTTGTTGTGCCCACTAGCAACACACAGTTGAAAGAAATCCATCATCGCTACTTTTTGGCGAAACCACTTTTGGCGATATTCACATAATTTTATTACTGCAATGACTTTATTGTGCCCACATCACTAGCTTAAATCCCCAACACAAGATATCACATAAAATAGTTATAACAGCTACACTCAAATCTTACCATTCAAAGAACCTAAACTAATGAAGGAGGTGGTCAGAGTTGCATTCATAGAGATGGAGAAGGTGGTCGGAGCATAGTTGAGCTCCTAGGCGCGAGGCGGTGTAAGGCGATGTGTCAGCGCCTTATGTAGGAAGAGGCGACACAAATATGTGAAAGCGCTCTCTTTCGGCGTTGCGCTAAGGAAGGTGAGGCATGATTTTCATAAATAATGAATTGAAAAGAAGAAGACAAAAGAAGTGGTTTATTAAAGTAGAAAGAAAAAAAAAGACTATCGAGAAAAAAGGAAAAGAATAGAAAATTTGGAACCCTAATAGAAGCAATGATGTTATTAGGGGTGGGCAACTACTTGTTCGGTTCGGTTCCCAGTGGATCCGAACACGAACATGTAAATTGGGTGTTCGGTTCTGGGTGTTTTAGAACACCCAAATATCATATGGCAAACCGAACCAAATCGAACACCTTGAAACATGTTCGGTTCGGTTCGGTTCTTGAGTGTTCAAATTTCGTTGACTTGATTTTGACTACATATAAAAATATATATTTATTAAAATATATTCCTATGAAATTGATTCAAATATAGATCAAGTATAGTATTAAAATAAATAAAAATCAAAACCGAACTAAATATGTAGATTTTTTTTAGGTATTTGAACTTTAAATAATATTAAAAGACGTAATATATTTTAAAAATATGTTTAGGTGTTCGGTTCGGTTTCTTGAACCCAAAACCGAATTGAACATCCTACCTTGGGTGTTCGGTTCCATTAAAAACCGAACATTCAGAAAAACATGCTAGGAACCGAATTGAAGGTGTTTGGTTCGGATTGGTTCGGTTCGGTTTAGGTGTTTGCATGTTTTTTCGCCCACCCCTAGATGTTATGGTTCTAATGCACAGTTCCGGTGATCGAAAAAGCTATCGGTGGTCGGAAAGAATCTCGATGATCGAAACACCTCACAAAGCTTATGGAGGTTAGAAATTCTTCACTTAACTTAGCAATTTTTCTTGTCTGCTATGATTTTTACTTCCTAAAAAATATTTCTAACTCTTGTAATCATCTCTGCTTCTGTGATGTGTAATGGTATTTGATTGGAGATGATATTTGCTTATGTACCAAACTCTTGTAATGTCAATATCTGCTTCTTGTAATGTCTCTGTTTCTTGTATAATAAACATGTTTTCGAAGAGGATGAGAGCACCAACACCACCTCTATATTATATAAATAAAAAAATTATATTGTTATCTCCCATAATTCATTGGTTTGGCTTCTTACCAGAGTTTTAATAATAATAATAATAATAATAATAATAATAATAATAATAATAATAAGTCATTGTCTACCACTCATTTAAAACACAATAATTCAACTTGCACCAGAATCTTGCTATCCATCTTATTTAATTGGTTCTAGTAAACATTCTGTGTAATAAATAAATAAGTATATAAACATTTTAATTGCTTCTATTAACCATCTAAATCTAACATTATTGGTTCCATATAATTATTTGCTTATAAAACTAATTTTATTGTTGTCCATCAATCTAATTATCATTAATTGCTTATAACATATTATTATATATTCTTTTACAGGTTAGTTTTTTAGATTTTTTTTATAAAAAAATTAAAAGCTATCTATTTTAAATACTAAATATATGTATATCTACAAATTTTTCTTATATATTACATTCTTATTTCATTTTTTTCCTACAGATGAATGACAATAATTGATTCAAAATTAGATCCGGCACGAAACATTTTATTTCGGATCATAATGATCGAAATATTTGCAAATGCAAATTTTGTGGCAAAGTGACTAGAGAATGTATATATAAGGCTAAACAACATATTGTCGATGGTTTTAGAAATACAAAAAGTTGTCCCAAATGTCCAGCACAAATTAAGGAGGAGATAAGAGAGTACATGTTGAAAAAGAAAAATGAAAAAGATGAGCGGAATATGACCATACCAATATAAGTTGAATTTGAGTTTAGTGAGGGGTTTGATAATGATGAGGAAGATAACTCTCAAAGTAAAAAAAAGAGCTCATTTAAGTAAAGGTGATGGTAGTGATATGAATTCTAAATGACCAAAATAAAATGTCAATTGAATTTATATTATAAGACTACTACAGAAACAAAAATGGGTGAAAATGAACATGTGAAGGAGTTACGGGCTCGGATGTGTAAAAGCTTTGTTCAATGGATGTATGATGTGGGCATTCCATCTAATGTTGTAACATATGATGGTTTTAAAGTATATTGGTATTAAGTCACCTTCTTACCTTAAAGTTAGAGTACCCCTGCTTAATCAAGAGTAAAGAATATAAGGAAAGAGATGAAAGATCACGAAGAGGAATGAAATAAATTTGGATATTTTATTTTTTCGGATGGTTAGAAATACAAAAGAGAAAGAATATTGATTAAATTTTAGTTAATTCACCCAAAGAAAGTATGTTCTTGAACTTTATTGATGCTTCAAGTTATTCAAAACAAAGAGAAAAGATGTTTGAGTTATTGAGTACTAGTGTTGAGAAAGTATGAGTAAACAATGTGGTGCAAGTTGTCACGGATAGTGCCTCGAACAATGTCTTGACCGGTAATAATTTTCTTATTCAACTTTAAATTAAAAACATTATTAGATTCTAACATTTCACTTACTAACACATTTTATATCCTATTTTCTTATGTGAAACTATGAAAATTATTGAAGGTTGAATATCCTACATTGTTTGGGAAATTGTGTGTCGCACATTATTTGGATTTGATTTTGGAAGATATTTTCAAGTTAGCAAATATGAAGAAGATATTTGAGAAAGTTATTATGGTGAATAACTACATTTACAAACTTTCGGGTTTGGTAAATGCGTTAAGAAAGTTTACCAACAAAAAAAATTATTGAGACTGGCCAAAATAAGGTTTGCAATCGCTTTCCTCACTCTAGGTAGGATGCATGCTTTAAAGACTAACATAAGGAAGATTTCTATTTCTGAAGAGTGGACAAATAGCAAGTGGGCAAAAGAAGTAGGTGTTAAGAAAGTGGTTAATGTGATTTTGATGCCCACATTTTGGAATAATGTAATATATGCTTTGAAAGTATCTGGTCCTTTAGTATATGTACTTAATTTAGTGGATGGTGAGAGGAATCTGGCTATGGATATATATATAAAGCAATATATAAAGTTAAAGAAGCAATAACTATGTCTTTTGGAGGAGATGAAATGGAGTACTCCCGAATTTTTTGTATCATAGATAGAAGATGGGATGCTCAACTTATTGACCTTTACATGCTACTGGTTGGTAGCTAAATTAAGAATTTTTCTCAAAAGTTGAATGCTTTCGTATAGATGTTGAGATTGTTAATGGTTTATATGAATGCATCAAGCAATTAAATTCGGATGAAGAGGTTCAAAATCAAATTGACAATCAGTTGTCAAATTATGCTAACGTCGAAGGAATATTTGACAACTGTATGACTATTAGAAAATAACTAAAAAATCTCCAGGTATACAAGTATTCAAAAGCGTTATATTTTTTTAGTTCCTAAGTTACTAACATATTATGATATTTTTTGAACAACGGATTGGTGGGCTTCGTATGGAATGTCAACCCCCAAATTGCAAGAACTTGCAATTAAAATTTTTAACTTAACTTGTAATGCATCTGGATGCGAGCATAATTGGAGTATTTTTTAAAATGTAAGAATTCTAATCTAATTATTTTCACATTTAAATTTTTTTTATTTAGTTGTTAAAGTTTTCTTGTCCTTAATTGCAGCTTCATACCAAGGGAGAAATAGACTTGAACAAACACATTTAAATGACTTAGTATTTGTAAAGTACAATAGAGCACTAAGATGAAGATGTCGAATGCGTGATACCATTGATCCCATCTTACTAACTCACATTAATGAGAGTAATGAATGGTTGGTCGAGAGGATTGATGATGAGTTTGGTGAAGATGATGAGAATGTGTTTGAAGGTGATGATGGATTGTAATGGAAACATGTAGCTATGGCTACCGGAGTTGGAGAACCTAACTATCAATTTAGATCTCAATTAGGTTCAAGTTCATCAAGGGTTTCTAAGCGCCCAATAGAACAAGTAGAAAACTTAGAAGAGGAAGAGGGAAATTATGGAATTGAAGAAGAAGAAGGTGAGGAGTATAAAGAGGAAAAAGAAGATGAAATGGAGATTGGTGGAGAAGAAGATGATATGGACATTATTGAATGAATTGCATTCAATAATATTCATATATTTTGTTATCGTGTTTGGATTAGGATGCATTTCTTTTGTGTATTTTGGATTAGAATGCATTTCTAATCACCTCATGCATTATTTCATATTTTAGACTTTGGTCATTATTAGATGAATATTTTTATTTTAATTGAGAATTGACTTTTAGGCTATTTAACTACAACTTAAAGTAATGAATGAAATAGGTAGAAATATTATTTACATCACGAATTAGTATGAATTAATCATTTATTATACATAATATTTTATTATGTAAAGTGCGCCCCACTTCAAAAAAGCCCGTGAGGCTCTTTGCGCCTCATGCCACGGGCTCTAGAGGCATTTGTGTTTTACTGTGCCTTTCGCCTTTCAAAACTATGGGTCGGAGTTGTATTCATGGAGATGGAAGCGATGAAGGAAGAATCTTACAACCCAAAGCACCCAAACTAAAGGAGGAGGTGGATGGAACTGTATTCATGGAGATGGAAGCGACAAAAGAGGTGGATGGAATTGTATTCATAGAGATGGAAGCGACAAAAGAGGAGGATGTGGTAAAGGGGAGATAGATTTGACGGAAACAAAGATGGAGACGAATGCAGTTGAGACGGATGAGATGTAGGAGAGGATGAATGTTGCGGAGATGGATGTGACAGAGATGGATGGGACGAAGGAGGAGGATGAGTGATGGTGTCTGCAAGATTAAAGAACCATTATTTGCTGGAGAAAGGAGCGAGATTTTGAATAGTAACGATGGATGTGATTTTAAAAGCTGTTGTTTTTTTCTTTTTAATTTTTTTAATAATTAATTATATTTAGAGATGAGAAAATCATTTTATATTTTAATATAACATGAAATATATTATATGAGTGTGACATTTTTGTTAATAATTTAAAAACAAAAATAAAATACGACATAGGAAGGTGCAAATAACTTTTAGGAGAATTATTTTTATAAAAAATTCAAATATATATATATTTTTAGAAAACTCAATCTTGTATAGCAATTTCATACCATTTCTAAAACAATATTATATACCAATAAATTGGTGTTATCATTATTATTAAAACCAAAATTTTTAAATAAAAACTACATCCTATCCCTGTAAATTACTTTGATTTTACATTCTCCTTGAAAATCTCATATAAGAAATATTCTAGTTTTACATTTTCCTCAATTTCCGTACGTTTGAGAATAAAATATTAAATATATTTTTAATTCATTCTTAAATAATATTAATATATTATTATTCTATGTATAAATTTAAAATTAAAAAGAAAAGACATTTAAAATTTGACTACCATTTTACACTACCCCAAATATATATATACGTAACTAGTCGTTTGCGTGCATAAAGCGCGGTCGAATTTATTTCATATTTTAAAAAAAATTAAATTATATTATATTTTTAAAGTTTTTAATTAATTAGGAAATATACGTATTATAATTTTTAAATATTTAATAATTTTTTATTTTATATTATTAAAAATTAAATATACTACTTAAATTGAAAAATAAATTTAAATTAATTTATTAGTGGTATGGTCCTAATTTTAATTTTTAAATAAAATTTTATTTTTTTATATTGTATTTTTAATTTGAAAATTTATGTAATATAATTTTTTTATTATAAATTTAATGGAATATTATTTTATTTTATTTTGAAAGATTATATATTCAACTATCATGAATTAAAAGATTTAAAAAAAAAATTCAGATCAACCACTACTATTAAATTAGATAGTTTTTTCACTTGAGTTCAAATTTGAAATCTATATAAAATACATGTAAATAATAAAATAACCAAATATTTTGAACATATGGTTAAACAAACATATTACGTTTTGATCACCTACTTTATTTTCCTCCCCTTTTGAAACAAAACACCTTTGTTCTTCCCGTGAATCTGCAAAACAACACGGATAAAATTATCAAAAAAAAAAAAAGTTATAAAATTCAGTCACTCAAAAAACATGAAATCTATTGAAATACGAGATAAAATTCGGAAAAAAAGTAATTAATTATTGATGGAGATAAACCTTAAAATGATAAATCAAATCAAAATATAAAAAAATATGAACATTAAGATGACAAGAAAGTAAATATTGGAGGAGAAAGCGAATATTGGATGAAGCATCAATTTCAAGTTCATTAATTATTTCTATAAATAGACTAAAAATTTAGTATTTGAATTGCATTAAAATATTAATTAAAATTCAAAAATCAAATAAATATATTATTTTTAATTAAACATTGAATACTATTTGGATTGGATTAGATTAAAATATTTATATTATAAAATTTTAAAAATTTAAAAAATATATTATTAATTTAAAAAATTAAAAATTATTTAAATTTGAATTGAATTAGAATATTAATTATTTTAAAAAATAATTTAAAAAAACTCAAAAGTAAAAAAATATAAAAATATTAAATTATGTACAATTGATGGCATGTTTACTCCATATTATATTTTAAAATCACCGCTAGTTTGACCTACTGGCCAAAACACCTCACTTTTTTTTTATTTTTTGCCAAAAAAAACTTTTTTTGATGAACGGATGAACAGGAACCGATGGACATTTTCGTAATTTCTCCATTATTAGTTATTTTTTTAAAAAAATAAAAAAAATTTAAATTTTTTTTCTCTTCCTTCTTCTTTTCTTTTTTCTTTTCTTTTTACTTCATTCTTCCCCTAAATCAAACTCTCTCCCCTCTCTTCCCACCAAATCTGTCTCTCCCCCCACCCAAACCCAAACCAAAAATTAAAATATTAAAAATAAAATATAATCTCGGATTTTATTATTATTTAACATTGAGGTGAAGAAGAAGAGGGAAAAAAAAGAAAGAAAGGAAGAAAAAGAAAGAAATAAAAAAAAAAGAAAGAACAAAAAAAATGGAAAGTAAAAAATGTTTTATTTTAAAATTAAAAAATATTTTTATTTAGAATTTTTTTTAAAATTTTTTTTCTTTCCATTTTTTTCTTCTTTGTTATTTATTTATTTATTTCTTTTTTTTTTCTTTTTTTTTCTCCTTTTTTTTTTATCTTCTTCTTCACTTTAATGTTAAACAATAATAAAATAAAACTTAAATTATTTTTTATTTTCAATATTTTAATTTTTGGTGGGGTGAGAGATTTGGTGGGGAAGGGAGAGAGTTTGAGGTAGAAGAAGGAAAAAAAAGATAAAAAAGGAAAAGAAAAAAATTAATTTTTAAAATAATTTTTTAAAAAATAAATAAAAATAATGAGATGAACAATAAATCTACCGGCTTCCATTAAAAGCGGTTTTTTTTTTGCCTTTTTTTTTTTTTTATTTAAATCCCCTTATATTTATATAGACAGGCTCTTACTAAAATGTAAAAAACATCCGGAGTTCATTTCATTTCATCAGGAGACATCCGCTACTGCAGAATGCCACGTCAGTAGTCACGCCCCACGTGACGTGGCACGAACCTCAATAAAGCATGCGCCCACCGTAAGCGCCTACTGTTTGACCACTCGCTCTTGCAGTATATATGCACCCAGACACAGACTTGTAAAACCGACCTTCAAAACAACTTTCACCATGGATTCCAATTCTGTGTTTGCCGCCGTCGTTCAAGCTCCCGAAGATCCTATTCTCGGTGTATGTTTTCTTTTGCTCTCCTCTCTTCTCTATTTCACATCGTCATCTACTGCTTTTCCGTTATTTTTCCTTTTGATCTCGTCAGCCATCTTTGATCCTTCAAAATTTTTACTCAACTTTCACCACATTTCACTTTCGATTTCTCTGATCCATCTTTCTCACCTGAGCTTTGATTCATTTAGTACTTTCACATTTAATGCTACGTTTGATCGTATAGGTCACTGTTGCATACAACAAGGATCCCAGCCCTAATAAGGTGAATTTGGGTGTAGGTGCTTATCGAACTGAGGTAATTTTCATCTTCTCGATCATTATATCGCCTGCAAATCTGACTTGATAATTATCAATGAATGATGACGGTAGTTAGTTGGATTCTTAGAGAGATATCTGTAAGACAATCGCGTTTATCTGTATTTTGATTATTCTTGCATTGACTTGTCGATGGCGTGGACAGGAAGGGAAGCCTCTGGTTCTAAATGTTGTTAGAAAAGCCGAGCAGCTCTTGGTGAATGACTTGTAAGCCCCTGAATGTAATTTTGTTGCTCTATGTGGACTTGTAAGCCTCTGTTAAGTTTGATATTTTTAATACTGTTGGCGTTGTCTTGTAGGTACCGTAACAAAGAGTATCTTCCCATTGTTGGTTTAGCAGATTTTAATAAGCTCAGTGCAAAGCTGATTTTTGGTGCTGACAGGTGATGAAAACTTTGTAATAGGATTGGAATTGTAGTAATAGCGATATTAGAAAACATGTGAATGTGATGTAGATTTATATATCCAGTATTAGATGGTGTGCTGCTTGATTATATGACTATACTTGACATTTTTGTATTTTCTTGACAGCCCTGCAATTAAAGAGAACAGAGTGACTACTGTTCAGTGCTTGTCTGGTACTGGCTCTCTCAGGGTCGGAGCTGAGTTTTTGGCAAGGCACTACCATGAAGTAAACATATTCATTTTATTGTTGTTATTATTTTATCTTTTATCTTTTCTTTTTTTTTAAAAAAAATTTAATTTTTATTTTTTAAAAATATTTGAGGTTTTTATTTATTCATTTATTTTTCTAATATTCTATTTACTTTCATTTAATTATATTTTGTGCTTAAGATTTGCATGAAGCATGACTTATGTAACTTGCTTACTGTTTTTGGCAGCACACTATCTACATTCCTCAGCCCACATGGGGAAATCATACGAAAGTTTTTACTCTAGCAGGTTTGTCTGTAAAGACATACCGTTACTATGATCCAGCAACACGTGGTCTCAATTTTCCAGGTTTGAGCCTTAAATCATGAGATGAACTATAATTTTTTCAATTGCTTTTTTTCTGCATTGTATGTTGTGGCTTTGTAAGTTCCGTTGCTAGGTAATTGTGGTAAACAAATGAAGTAAAATGTATTTCTAATATTGGTATCCAAGGTTCATTCAAGTGGTACAATTTACTTGAAGTTTCACTATCCTATCATCTTATGACACCTATACTAATTTTAAGTACTTGTTGCCAACGTACTGATATGATTAATTGGTGTATTAATGCATGTGCTATATTGTGGTTGGTGCCACACACAGAAGAATTGTTTACCAGACATGTGAATACTTGCTGAATAACAAGACAATACTATGATTACAATTGTGGATTGTTGGAAAATCTCTTGTATTCACAAAATGGGTTGTCATTCTATGTTACTATGCAAATGCCAAAAAGTCACCTGCTTTTATGTTTGATAAACGTTTCATTTACAGTGACTTAATAAATGTTTCACAGCTTGTTCATATGTATGTTATAACATTGTCAATGGCCAATGGTGCTGGGTTTTATTGCTAAGTTCTCTATTAGTTATAGAGGTTTTATCAAATTGTCATTTCTTTGTCTGAAAACAAAACTCAAGTCTGTCTTTGCATGACATAGAAGGTAAAACACTTTGGTCACTTTTTTGGGGTTAACAGGTTTGCTGGAAGACCTTGGGGCTGCACCTTCAGGAGCTATAGTGCTTCTTCATGCTTGTGCTCATAACCCAACTGGTGTTGACCCAACCCCTGAGCAGTGGGAAGAAATTAGGCAGCTGATGAGGTCAAAAGCATTATTACCATTTTTTGACAGTGCTTATCAGGTACTTGGCATGGCACATAGTCTTTAGGTCAAATCCAAACAGCCTGATGTTGTGATTATGTTATCATTTATTGAGTGTGATGCTATAGATGCCTGACAAATGAGCTTTTTTGTCCAGGGCTTTGCCAGTGGTAGTTTGGATGCAGATGCGCAATCTGTCCGAATGTTTGTTGCTGATGGTGGTGAATGCCTTACAGCTCAGAGTTATGCCAAAAACATGGGGCTCTATGGAGAACGTGTTGGTGCCCTTAGCATTGTAAGACACTTAACTTCAGCTTTAAAATTTCAGAAAAAAAATTCTTTTACATCTGAAACTCTAATAATCCATGACAGAAAATTGGAAATAATCATCCTTTACTACACCCACATTTTCTAGCATGTAAACATAAGCCTACATATGCTGTATTGTTCCTTCTATATTTACCTCCTTTTGGGATTCACTGCCCTCATCTTGTTTCTATAGACTCAGACACGAAAACTTTGAATGAAGTAGGGAATTATGTGAAATGAAGTTTTTCATTTTTCTTTTCCTGTGAGTCAAATTCTTTTCTTGAGGGTGATTTCTTAATCTCAAAAGATATTGTCATTGATACTTTAAAAGGGGTAGATCTAATCAGGGCTTGGCTGATTATATATATATATATATATATATATATATAAGTGGAACTATTTATTTTTCTCCCCCTTTTTTTTTAGTTTTTTCCTCAGTAAAGTAGGTCTCTACCAGATGAATGATCTTCTGATACAAATTTATTCAATAGGTCTGCAAGGCTGCAGATGTGGCTAGCAGAGTTGAGAGCCAGCTGAAACTTGTGATTAGGCCCATGTATTCTAACCCACCTATTCATGGTGCTTCTATTGTTGCCACAATTCTCAAGGACAGGTAATTGACCTGGAAAATTAACAACTCAGAAAAGCTAATAATCATCCATTAAGTAAATATGTCTACTTTATAACGGTCGTGATTTAAGCTGCTATTGTCATATTGAATTTTGTTGTCTCATAACTGTGGGGTTGTCTTGTTTAGGTACTTCTGGGGTTCTTGGTCATGACAACTTCCTTTTTCATATGTCAATACACTTTCTCATTTTAATACTCATCCAATATAAATGAACATGCATCTAATTGCTGCTGTGGTTATTTAATCATGTAGCTTGTTTATGAATCTGCCAATTTTCGGTTTATCGTGAATTCCTCAATGTTTCTCTCTGCAGCAATTTGTACAATGATTGGACAATTGAATTGAAAGAAATGGCTGACCGGATTATAAGCATGCGACAACAGCTATTTGATGCTTTATCTGCCAAAGGTTTGTCTAATCTCCATTTTCTATTCTGCTTCTTATTTTTCTTATATTTTCTTATTTATTCGTATTGTACCATCAATTTTTTTTTATTTTATTTTATTTTTATTTTTTATCATTCTGATGTAAGTGTCTGCTAGAAATGTGTCATTGCTTTTTGGGTTTATTCTTCTAAAATATTAACTTAACTATCTTATTCTGTTTATGATCATATCTAAATGCATTTCCTGGTGTGGTGCAGGAACTCCGGGTGATTGGAGTCACATTATCAAGCAAATAGGAATGTTTACCTTTACTGGGCTGAACAGCGAACAAGTTGCCTTTATGACCAAGGAGTATCACATTTATATGACATCTGATGGGTAAGACTTTTTTTTCCTGCCGATTATGTGAGAATAGAAATCTAACCGTATCATTGCATTAAATGTTTCATATGTAGAAGTAATTAGTTTAAACGGAAAAATGGATTAATTCAAATAAGAGGAGGAATCGACTGCTTGATGAAAAAGAATTTGATTTCTGTCATTTGCATCCGGAATTTATTCCATTACTGTCTAGGTCTTTCTTTTGTACGTCTATACAGCTGAGAAATTGTCTGAGATTTCGATGGAAGCCTTACCACCTGTAATTTTGACATTTTCTTTATTATTTCTCCTCCATCCATTTATTTTGCTCATTATCCCTGGACTTCATTTATTTTTGTAGTCCACCAATTGGCCTTCTAGAATCCTAATGGTTGGACTGGTAAAATCATGAACTGGTCGAACTAACAAAAATCGAATTCTCTTAGTGCAAACCATATTTTAAGTGATGTTAAGACTAGCTTAACTAGTACTTTCTTACTTGCAGGAGGATTAGCATGGCGGGTCTTAGTTCCAAGACAGTCCCTCATCTTACGGAGGCTATACATGCTGCTGTAACCCGGTTTGCTTGAATCAATCAAGCATAAAAACGATGCCGTGAGGGATTTATGTACTTTTGTCTTTCTTCTGTAATGCAAATCTATGCCGTGTTGTAGCACAAATAAAATTTTGATGAAGAGAACACAAACATTATAATGCGGGTGTTACCGTGCTGATACTCCAAACTGAAATTCGACATGCTTATTATGTCAATGAATGAAAGATGTAATTTGATTTATTGCATTCCTTGTACGTCTGGTTAGATACCTGTCTTTATTGAGCCAGCATGTGGAAAAATTCTACTTGACGATTGAAAACTGCAAGCAGAGTAGCAAATGGAATTTTGATGATTGTGTTTTATTCTATTCTTCCTCTGCTGCAAAGCTTGGTGGTATCTCCAGCCTTGGTAAAGTTAGATGGCATTAGAGTTAAGTGTTGTTGTGAGCCTGTGGACCTGTGGTATGCTTTTTTACCTTGATCTTTTAGCAGCAAATTTTTTACATCTTTTAGAAATCAGAGTTTTAGAAAAAAAAAAGTTTGGTTATTGGTTAAAACGACATTTATGAAATTTATAAATATTATTTTAAGAGATTACAAAATACGTTAGTGTTGGACCTTCCTCAAGCTTAACTACCACATTAGTACGATATTGTTCGTTTTGGATTAGGATTGAACCCGTGCAGATTTATTCTTAAGTAGCAATGTTTCATATTAATGGAGTTCTCTAAATATTACTATATATAAAAGGCATCATCCTTTTAACCAATGTGGAATTGGGGTCCTTTTAACCAATGTGGACCTGAGTTTGACACCCCAACAATCAACTTGAGATTTTGTTCAATAGTCTTGTGATCCTTAAGCAATTGGACAAGATACCAAGTTTGGTTCTTACTAAGCGACCGTATCTCATCACCCATAATAAGTTTCCACTTCTTTGAATCTTCCGAAGCTCTCGCCTCATTCACCTTGCATGATAATAATAAGCAAAACATGGTAAGCACTAGGATTATACTTATTAGGAGGTATGGGAACTCGTGTCGATCTCCTTAAAATAGATTTTGCATATTCTCTCCAGTGGCAAAGTTGACATCCATAAGTGCAAGAATAAGGATGACAAATTTATGAATAATAATGATTCAAAGAAGAATAGAAACCTATTGTAGAGGCAGAAGAAATACATTGATCGGATGTTGAATAAGCTTAACATGAGTAACTGCAAGTTTGTTGGAACTCCTAAGCATACTGGAAATAAATTTTTTATTGATCAGTAACCTAAAACTGAAAAAGAAAATGAAGAAATGTGTCAAGCTCCTTTGCCAGTGCAATTGGTAGTATAATGTATGCAATGATCTGCATAAGACCTCATATTGCTCAAGCAGTGAGAGTGCTATGCAGAGACGTGTCAAATCCTGACAAAGAGTATTGGACAACCGTCAAAAGGATTCTCAGGTACCTTTTGGGAACTTATGATTTTGCTTTACAATTTGGAGGTAAAGAAAGTGGAGAATATTTGGAGGTGATGGTGTCGATGAATGTTGATTAAGGTAGAGATATTAATAGTAGAAAATCTACTAGTGCTATGTATTCAAATTATTCAGTGGCCCTATAAGAAGAGCAAGAAACAATGTTGTAGCTCTATTATCTATTGAAGTATAATACATGCCATTGACTGATGCAAGTAAGGAAACAGTATAGATCAAGAGACTGTTCAATAAACTTGGATTCATTCAATATAGTACAAAGCTGAAGTATGACAGTGAAAGTGTTGTTCACTTAGCAAAGAATCTTATATATCATTTCAAGGACAAAGCACATAGATGACAAAGTGCATAGATAATTATAGTATTCAAATTGTTCGGTGGCCCTATAAGTTGGATGAGCAAGAAATAGCGTTGTAGCTCTATCATCTATTGAAGTAGAATACATAGAATTGACTAATGCAAGCAATGAAGCAATATGGATCAAAAGATTGTGCAATAAACTTGGATTCATTCAAGACAGTATAAAGTTAAAGTGTGACAGTCAAAGTGTTATTCATTTAACAAATAATCCTACATATTATTCAAGAATAAAGCACCGAGATATCCAAAATCATTTCATTAGAGAAAATATGAAGAAGGTGGTACTTTTGAAAAAGGTTGACACGGAAGTAAGTGGTACATATTCGTTAACTAAGATTGTTAGTGTAGCAAAGTTCGAATAGTGTAGAGATGATATGGGCATCACGAAGTATATGCCAAGTGAGAGAATGTTGAGATTGTCTCATATTTTGGAGACGGTCTGACTCTTGATATTGTTGGGTTGTGAATTGGCGGGGTTGGAGCATTGCTCTGGGAGGAAGCTACATGATACTTGTTGTTAGCTTCTAAGTTTTATTGTAATGTTATGTTTTTTTCTTACTAATGAGGTTTGGGCTTTTGGGTGTGTTTAAGGCTCATGTCTTAGTTGCTCGGGTTTCTAGTAACTATGTAAGGTCTTTATGGTCATCTGGTTAAAGATAAAACTTGATTATTTTAAAAGGTCATAGTCATTATGTAAAAACTGTGATGAACTCAGGTTTAAGGATTCAATAATCATAGCTATCACGAGAATCATTAAAGACGTCACCATGTAGTAATTTCGTAATGTGTGTGTTCAGTACTTGTTCTCCAACAAATATCTACTAATCTGATCTATATCATACATACAATTATCATATGATTATCGATCAAACTTGTCTAACTCTAGATAATAGAATAACTAAGGATATATTATTATATGTATATAACATGCTAACACAATAATAATAATATTAATAATAATAATGTATCTATTATTAATAAAATGTAACAAAATAAATGAGGTCCACATGAGTTTAGAGCATAATCACCAACAGATGATTGACTTATTTCTTGTATATGAATACATTTTCCATATTTACAATAAGAGCCTTAACTTGAATGTGCTACTCCATTCTAACTTGAATACTTTGTTTGCATATAAGTGATCAGTATAATAAATGATCACACAAGGCTTGGTCCACCTAATATTGCGATAGCTTTATTATCATCACTTAGTCTATGACTTGTAAAAGCCAATACATCAATAAACCGTTTCCTTTTTAAATTTTGTTTTATTAAGCTTGACTGCAAGCTCAACTTTCATATCTGGAAAAAGCTTAATGTTTGTATTAGACATAAAAATCTATATATATGTTAGATCGAAAGACATTGTCGTACTATTATAATAGTACATCAAGATTTCCTTGAAGATTTGAGTTTTGTGATTTGCTGGAAAAAAAAATCAATAATGATAATATTAAGGAAGATCAATTAGTATTTGTTGATAGAGTAAGAGTAGAGGAAATGTGGTAAAGATATTTTCTACATTATTTTCTTGTTGGTTGATTGTTATATGTATATTTAATCTTATGTGCAAAATATATTTTGATAAAAAAAAAATATATTCGGTTTCAGACAAACAAGCTCAATAATTTTTCTCCAAAGGTGTAGCTTTTACAATAAGAGTCTTAATTTATTGAGCTAATTTCGTTATTTATGATTTTTTTTGTTATTATTATTGTATTCATTGAGATGATAAAATGTACCATCAGTCTCTTGCCTATCAATTTTATAATCAAATGTTCCATTCTCTGAGTCTCATACTTATCTTCTTTATGTGAGTCACATAAATAAATGTTGCATAAAATAAGGAAAGATGCAAACACATTAGTTTGCGGGAGAATTTTATATCTCATTGTTGGGAAAATACGACATAGTTTTGATGCTACTTGTTGAACAAATCAGTGATCCATTGCAGCGGAAACGAGTATTGGTAACCACAAAGTAAAACAACATACAGAAGACAATAAATAGAGATAGAAAATAAGACACAAGGTTTTTACGTGAAAATCCAATACAGGAAAAAACCACGGCCGTCAGGACGATGAGATATTAATTCACTATGTAACAAACAGTTACAACCAAAGTATCCCTCTCTCACTCCCCTACCCAATTACATTGGTCACAGTCTCACACACAAGCTCTCCTCATGTGACTCTTATAGGATAACAAGACTCGATCCTAGAACTCAAGATCTCCATGGTCTCCACGGTTCCCAGGGACACCTCTCAAACCTAACCAACTAGATCTACATTGTTCTCTCAGGATATCTAATAATAAATACAAGCACCATATTTATAACATTAGGTTACTTAGTCATAAAGTAATCCTAAACCATTAAGAAAACCTTTTCCTATTTAGGATTCTCAATGATCTCTTTTTCCTAATTAGAATCCACTTTAAGAAATATCATTCCTAATCAAATATGACACTTCCAAAATAGTGTTCGAGTCTTTTCAAATTACCAACCAATTATGGATACCGGAATATACCCGAATTCTCATCACAATCCTAACACTCATGACATTATATGAATGCCTCTATAAATAATAATTAGGACTTTTTTATACACAATGTTCGACCTAGGGATGTATTCAAGTCGAGTTAAAATCTAATTTATTGGAAGTTCGGGCTCCAGCACAATTCGAAACTCGCCAAATTTGTGGTGTCCAAGTTTGTCTCAAACTTATGAGTTAATAAATAAGTTCAAGCACAACTCTAAAGTTTAGCTAGAGCTCAATTCATTTTAAATATATTAAATAAAAATATTAATTTAATATAATTATATAAAAAAATATATAAATATATAATATATTATACTTGGATAAACTTATTTAAGTTCGCCAAGCTAGCAAGTTTTAATCTGAGGCTCTGCATAAGATTCGTTTAAATTCAAGTTCAAACTTGCCTCACCAGAATTTGTTTGAACTCAAACTCGAGTTTAATTTTAAATAAATCGAGTCTAAACTGTTTGTTAGTCGGCTCGACTCTTTTTTATCCTAGTTTAACCAATTAAATTTATAACCGAACTTGAGAACATATTATACAAAATTTACTACATGGCAAAACTTACAACAATTCATACTGTTTCCGGTTTGAGCATTTGAACCAAAATACTTTACTTTTGAAGTAATTTTTTTTCCTTTTTATATAAGTTTGATAATTATAAGTTAGTTTTAAAAATTTTAAAAAATAAATTTTTACAAATTTTATTTTAAAAAATATATCAAATTTTCAGATGATATTTTTATTATCGCCGTTCACAAATTTATGAATCTACTTATTTTAAAAGTAAAATAGGTAAAATTTTATTTTTAAATCTTTTTAATCTAAAAATTTAAATCAAACATTATAAAATCAAAAATAAAAAAAAAAATCCCTTATATTTTTCTATAATTAGTTTTCAATTTAGACAATCAATAACTGAAGAAGTTAGTCCACTAGAAGACATTCAATACCTAAACAAGTTAGCCACTAGAAGGGAGAGGTAGACAAGACATATACAGCCAGATACTTCCCTGTCCAGTCCATCCATCCTTGGAAGGAAGAGCACCTACTAATTTCGCAAAAATATACAATCCTACATTCTTTATCTCCTCTCCTCTTTTCTACTTCTCTGTCAATGGACTTCTCAGATCGTCATCTACTCTTCTTCAGTGACGCGACCTCGGACTTCTCAGACCACTTAAGTTCTCCAATCGTTCTAAATAAGATACTCTTTTAGGTGTAACAACAGCCTGAGGTTTTGACACTAGCTTCTCATTCTCTCCTTTGAAATAACACTCTATTAAGTTGCCACTCGAATTGTTCTTCTTCATATTGTCTTCCACCTCACCTATCTCCCACCCCATGAAATCCTTCAGCGTCACACAATTAGGTGTTTCCGACTTGTCTGAATCTTCAGGTAATGTTGTATGCTTGTCATTGTAGTCTGCTCTGGGGGAGTTTCGAGCCATTGAGTCTGCGTATAAGACATCTTCGATCCGAGAAAGTATCGAAAATGCCAAGCTCTCTATCACCCTTGAATAGCTCTCCAGAATCGCCTGTCCTACATCCTGTCCAGTCCACAAACTTATATAAATTTCACTGACTTATAATTGATTATTTATTAGTTGAATTGTTTTGTTTTGCTTACCTTGTTATACTGAATCTTGCTGATGTCAAGTGCAGATTGCGAAAGGCCTGGAAAGCGTTGCTTGAGTAAGAGCAGGATGGTTTCCAATCTTTCCTCAAACACTTCTCTTTTCTCCAAGCTGATAGCAGATCCCCAGGACGACTTTCCATCTTTACTATTCATTTTCCGTTTCCAGATCACGATTGACGCCTCGATTCTGTTCATCAAGTCAAGAACTAAATGCTCCGTCGACAGGTCCACAGTCGATAGAAACTGATCAGGATCGAAATACTCCAGAGTAATGCTCTTGTATATCATATCTCCCAGGCTCGCTCTTCCATTCTACATAATCAAGTACAATCAAATCAACAGATACATTACACATTAGAACAGGACTGGAAGGTGATTGATAACATACCTTGGGAAGGGATTCAATATAGGTATCAGGAATCTGCATTTCGGAGAGCACTTGAGCATTTATAGCCAAAGCTGCTTTGAGAACTTGATTGACAGACTCTTTCTGAGATTGAATCCATTTTCTACCAATATCTGTCAACCCATTCGACGGTACCTTAACAGTCGGAATCCACCATTTGTCATCCTTCCTCTGCGTATCAGACTCTTTTTTCTCCTCTCCGGACGGATACCAGAATTCGTGTTGATCGCCAAAACTATCCAAACAATCCTGTCAACAATTAAAAACATTAATGAATCAGTCAACCTATCAACAACCAATCTATTTAAACACATTGCGATTCACTCACGATAAGCATAGCATCAAGCTTCCTAAGAGCCGGAATATCCATCTGCAAATCTCTTCTCTGCTTCGTCACCATAATCTGAAACCGAATTTTAATTTAAAAAATGATTTTTCAAATGTTAACAAAGATTTAAAAAAACTACTTAATTACCTCCATATTCGCTCCATCTTTAGTCTTCTGTTGAGAAGGAACCAGTTGAACAATATGATCAGTAACAGAGAGAAGCCAACCAATCTCCTTCTTCCACCTACTCTTCCTCTCATTAGACATAGGTTCAAGCTTCCTCTGTTCACCGAAAATCGAAGCCGAAAGATTCGTAATAGCATTAGACAAAGCCAGAGCAGACGAAACGCCTTTGCCGCCACCGGACATATCTTCACCCAAAAGAAGCTTGGCGAACCTCTCCTTCATCAACTCCATATCGGAATTCTGAGAAGCGACTCCGATGCTGTTCAAATCGCGAGGAATTGAGCTTCCGATCTGAAAGTAATCTCCGCCGCCGCTGCTGCTTTCGAGGATCAAGCTGTGGGATTGAGGTTGTTTGGGTGCAATGTCGAACATTCTCTGGAGCTCGAAAGATTTGGATTTCTGAACGTTGGTCACCATTTCTGTGGAGTTGGAATGGAGAGAGAGGGTTATTAAATGGGAGTGGTTCAGTTCAAGTGCTGTTTTTTTTGTTAAGTGGTTTGCACGTAGAGCAAGTCAATGCCTTCTCAATACCATTGATGATTAACTTAATTTTTCTCTATTTAAGCTTTATTCTGTTAGTTAGATCAAGTTCTAGAACGCGCTGATTAACCTCTTTGGAAACTGAATGCGCGTACGATTATGAGTGTTTTATTTTCATAACCTTTCTACAATTTGCTATATGGTTTCTAATGAAGGAAATGTTTTAGTTTTTCAAAAGTATATTTTATGCTCGTGTATTAAGAAAATTAATTTTTTACGAAAATTAAGATAATAGGTTAATTTCTACTGTTACCCTTTATTATTTTATAATTAATACCATAAAATTTATAATAAAATTTTAAATTTTTAAAAAAAGTTAATTATAATGAATGATATTTTAAACATTTTAATTTTAAAAATTTCTTGCCGAAGAAAATTTCTCTATATAAATAATACGTCCAAAATGAAAATTTTCTCTATATTAATAATCCGGAGAGTATTAAAAATGAATCAAGTTCATATACATTTATATATCAATACATTAAATATTAAAATAAAATTGGCTCAGATTTTTGAAATTTATAAAATTAGAGGAAAGTATTATTGTTATTATTATTTATTTATTTTAATTAAAATTGTAAAAATATAATTAAATAAAGGAGACATTTTTTTTATTTTCTTTTTAAATTTAAGAAGTAGTAATATTTAACATGTAAATTCAAGCTAAATGTCATTCATAAGGGAATAAAATTATTTTCAAGTTTTTAAATAGTACAAAATTTGGATTCCGTTCCAATATTTCTTTCTTTCCGTGCACTACTTCTAAAAATAAAATATTTAACTTCTCTCTGATTTTTTTTTTTTAAAAAAAAAAAATAAAATAAAGTAATTTAAAAATAATAGTGAAGCAAATCTCTACCAGCACATATGATTGTTCTTGAGGTAACTAACAAAAAAATTTCTATATCTTCCTTAAATAAGAATAAATTTAAAAAGATGAAAAATAAAAAAGGTTGGAATCGATGAACAATGCAGCAAATTTAACTGATACATAAATTTTTATAGTTATTATGTTCCTAACCCCGTCTATCCGAATTTCAACTTAAATCTGAATTCGAATACGTCAACTCACAAATTTGACCATACTTAGAATAATCTAATATGACTTAAAATAAAAAAATTAATTGAATTCGAATTCATATCAGTAATGTAAGTTTGAATTTGAAAATAACACCTAAGAGCATCTTCAATGTGATAATGGACTCTGATATGATAAAATTGGATATGAATGACACTTAGTTATGACATCTTATGATATAAGATTGTTTAAAAAGTTTTATCTCCAATGTTGTTATGGATTAAATAAAAAAATATTTTAAAATTTAAAAAGAAAATTAAATAAAAAGAGATAAACTAGGATATATAACCGTTTGTGCTTATTTGGATGTCTGATAGAGTATCTAAAATCTCATATTCAAGTTGACAATGTTGATTTTTTTCCTTGCCACCTCATCTTCATAATCAAATGCAATTGAAACATTGGAGTAAAAAATTGAAACACTTTGCTTAGATGGCAATCTAAAAATACAATTGAAATACTATATTGGAGATGCTCTAATACACCTGAACAACACTCAATCGTGAATGTAGAAATGAACATTTTGTTCTAATGTTAATAACTGGAAATTTATCAAAATGCAAGTTTTTTTGTTTTTTTTTTAATATATATAATCTAAGTTTATAAAGGTGGAATAAAAAAACAGACTACTTACCATATTTATATAAAATACTGCGGTATTGTGAAAATCAATCAACTCGAACCATATAAAGATGCACATTAAAAAAATAATAAATAAGATAACTACCATGTGGCTGTTATTTATATGGCTCTCATTCAAGACTCCTTTGTGGACCCAATATCTATACTATATATGCTAAATGAAATCTCTTAAAAGGGTGAGAAAACACTCTCAATTCATGATATAGTAGATCATAAGATACCATCTAAAATCAATTCTATAGCATGCTCACAATTTTAAATTAATTGCCACCATGAGTATACAACTAATCTTAAAACATCCTAAGAATAATAGCATACAAGGGCTTTTTACCTACCGATATATATTCATATTAAACTACAGACACATATTATAGTGGGTTGGTCCCGTACAAGCTGCAGAGGGTAGAAACTTTAGGCCCAAAATGGAGAAAAACGGTAGAATGAGAAATAAAGACATGGGCCTAGCGACCGCCATAAACCACCAAGCTTGCAAAAGGTTACCATGGCTTGGCGGCCTTCATGCCCGACCGGGCATTCCAAGAAGTCACATGCCTTGATGACCTTCATGCCCAACCAGGAATTCTAAGAAGTACATGTCCTTGCAACCTTCATGCCCGACCGGACATTCCAAGAAGTACATGTCCTTACAACCTTCATGCCCGACCGAGAATTCCAAGAAGTACATGTCCTGACAACCTTCATACCCGATCGGGCATTCCAAGAAGTACATGTCCATGCAACCTTCATGCCCGACCGGGCATTCCAAGATGTACATGTCCTGGCAACCTTCATGTCCGACCCGCCATTCCAAGAAGCCACATGGCCTGGCAACCTTCATGCCCGACCGAGTATTCCCAGAAGCCACATGACCTACCCGACCTTCATGCCCAACCGGGCATTCCCACAAGCCACATGGCCTACCCGACCGGGCATTCTAAGAAGTATATGTCCTTGCAACCTTCATGCCCGACTGGGCATTCCAAGAAATCACATGGCCTGGCGACCTTCATGCTCGACCGGGCATTCCCAGAAACCACATGGCCTGCCCGACCGGGCATTCCAAGAAGTACGCGTCCTTGCAACCTTCATGCCCGACCGGACATTCCAAGAAGTACATGTCCTTGAAACCTTCATGTCCGACCAGGCATTCCAAGAAGTCACATGGCCTGACGACCTTCATGCCCGACCGTGCATTCCCAGAAGCCACATGGCCTGGCAGCATCCACGACTGACTGATCATCCCAGAAGTCACATGGACCTTACAACCGCAATGACCGACCGGTCATCCCAGAGATCACATGGACCTGGTAACGGTCGTGACCGAACGGTACTAACGGAAGGATATGAAGAGTCGAATCGTAAACAAAATCAGTTAAATTAGATGGAATGTTAAGTAGGGCAACAAAGGGGTAAATCGAAAAAAGACCACCTGAAGGATCCCTATAAATAGAAAAGGTAGAAAACCTAGGCAACTAATGGAATCACAACCACAACACTCTCTAGTCTCTTGAGAACCACTCTCTCCTCAATCTCTATTCAATCAATTTTCAATAAGAACCCACAACAAATTGGCGCCGTCTGTGGGGAGAGAGTGATTCCGGAGACCGGAGATAGTGTAGATTCCATTCAAATTTTTCAACCCGCCGGTTACCTAGCCTCAGGGCCTTACACACAATGGTCGAAGACCTCTTCAAATGCCTCCGGCGTCGTGGACAGAAGAGCAGCTGCCACTCTCACGACTGAGCTGGAAAAACAGAGTGGGTGAATCGCTCACCTGCTTGCTGAGAACAATGCCCTGAAAGAAGAAAATGAAGTCGTCATCGAATAGCCGATGACCAAAAAATGAAAAGGGCCTGAAGAAGGTGAACTGTCACCCTTGCACCGGCGTGACATCGGTCTTAAACATGAAGATGGCTCATCGGAGCATCGCGATTCCACTTACCAGCCAAGCCATAAACGACGGTCTGAAGACCGTACAGACGGCCGGCTGACGCTAGAGGCAAACCCTGATAAGCTAAAACCAGTGCTGAACGGAAGAGCCGAGGAGTAAGAGAGAGGTTTGAAGGCTCACCGGCCGTTCGGCCGCCCTAGCGAGATTCATGTCAACATCTTCGGAAAATTTCAGCCCTTCCTTCTCAACAGTTAAAAAGAGCACAACCTTCAGATGAACATTCGAATACCAAGCCAGAACGGTCTTCCAACCTAGGGATTGAATCCTCAGGAGGGTGTTCCAAAATATACTAGAGCCCGGGTACAAAAAGTTAGGCGCTAACTGGGAAGGCCCTTACCAAATCGATCGAGCTGTCGGAAAAGGGGCGGACAGACTGATGACCAGAGAAGGGAGGAGATTGTTAAGCTGAAACATCTTCCACCTTAAGAAGTATAACTTTTAGCTAGTATGTTATTTCTTCTTGTATTCTCTTTTCCTTTCTTACTTGTAACATGGTGAAATGGCACTCTTTTTTCCCATTCGGATTTTTTAATGAGGCCCATCAATAATTTAAAGAAAAAAACAGAGATTATCAAACGTACCCGCAAAAAATGACCGATCGGTCAATGTAGGTCGGGATTGCGAAAGTGCACCCACCACCGCTATAAGTCGGGGATTATCAAACGTACCCGCATACCAAGTCGAGGATTAATAAACGTACCCGCGAAAATGACTGGCCAGTCTATGAGGGTCGGGATAGCAAAAATGCACCCACCTCCCATACAAGTTGGGGTAGCCAAGTTGCCCCTGCAACTCTCACAAGTCGGGGATTATCAAACGTACTCGCAAAAAAGACCGATCGGTCAATGTAGGTCGGGATTGCGGAAGTACACCCACCAACACTATAAGTCGGGGATTATCAAACGTACCCGCATACCAAGTCGGGGATTAACAAACGTACCCGCGAAAATGACTGGCCAATCTATGAGGGTCGGGATAGCAAAAATGCACCCACATCCCATACAAGTCGGGGTAGCCAAGTTGCCCCTACAACTCTTTACAAGTCAGGGATTATCAAACATATCTGCACTCCAAGTCGGGGATTATCAAACGTACCTGCAATAACGATCGGTCAAACCAAACCGATCAACCCAAAATTACAAAGTTTGCACTCATTAAAAATGACTGATCAAACTAGACCGACCGGCCAAATTGCAAAGTCGGGACATCATGAAAAATGACCAGTCAAATTTGACCGACCGCCCAAAAATTGCAAAGTTTGCATATAATTAAAAATGACCGGTCAAACTTGACCGACCGGCCCAAAATTAAAAAGTTTGTACATAATGAATAATGACTGGTCAAACTTGACCGACCGGCCCAAAATAGCAAAGTCGGCACATCATGAAAAATGACTAGTCAAACTTGACCAACCGGGCCAAAATACAATATGTGCACATCAAGGCAAAAATGACCACACAAATCAAACTGACCTGAACGGAGTTCATTCCTTCAACAACGTCGACCAACTACTATTACAAAAAAATGAGTAATTGATATAAGCATTAACAATGAAAACTAACGTTTGGTTAACATTAAAAAGTAAAAGTTCCAAGGTACATGGAAAATCGAGACAAAAGATTAATAGCTATTCCATCCGGCATGTCAAGAGGGAGGGACGGTCTTCTCCAGTTCCATAATTCCCTCTAAAACCTCGTCGGGAGATATCGCTTCATCTCTCACCTCCCTTAACAGCTCTAATCGAGTCTCGATGTAACAGCGGTCACACTCGCCTCTCAAACTTTCAAATTGGCTCTTCAGAGAATCCACCACCTCAGTCTTCTTCTTCTCAACTGCAAGGTCAGCCTGGACCTCTTCAGGCTTCTTCCTCTCAGCCTCCAAGTCCGTCTGAAGTTTCTCAACCTCCGCTTCCCGAGCACTCACCATCTGGGGCAAGTCGAAATTGAGTTGCTCTAGGGCAAGCATTTGGTCAGAAATTTGCTTAACCTGCTGTTTCAATTGGTTGTTCTCCCTCTCCAGCTCGGCTGAACGACCGACCACCTCAATGCGTCTCTTGGCCTCCATATTTATAAAGTAGGCTAAGGTCATGATATGCTGCATCCCCTGTCAGCCAAACCAAAGAGAAATAAGGTGTAATAAATAAGTCGAGTCCATGAATAAGAATTCCAAAATCTAATTGCAATAGAAAAGGTTCATTAGCTCCTAACCATAAACGAACTTATCTATTTGGACCAACCCATTTGGACATTGCCCCAGTTTGATAAATCTAACCGCCGCAATGGGGGATTACTGTAGTGGGTTGGTCCCGTATAAGTTGCGGAGGGTAGAAACTTTGGGCCCAAAATGGAGAAAAGCGGTAGAATGAGAAATAAAGACATGGGCCTAGCGACCGCCATAAACCACCAAGCTTGCAAAAGGTTACCATGGCCTGGCGGCCTTTATGCCCGACCGTGCATTCCAAGAAGTCACATGCCCTGGCGACCTTCATGCCCGACCAGGCATTCCAAGAAGTACATGTCCTGGCAACCTTCATGTCCGACCCGTCATTTCAAGAAGTACATGTCCAGGCAACCTTCATGCCTGACCAGGCATTCCAAGAAGTCATATGGCCTGGCGACCTTCATGCCCGACCGGGCATTCCCAGAAGCCACATAGCCTGCCTGACCGAGCATTCTAAGAAGTACATGTCCTTGCAACCTTCATGCCTGACCGGGCATTCCAAGAAGTCACATGGCCTGGCGACCTTCATGCCCGACCGGGCATTCCCAGAAACCACATGGCCTGCCCGACCGGGCATTCCAAGAAGTATACATCCTTGCAACCTTCATGCCCGACCGGACATTCCAAGAAGTACATGTATTGGAAACCTTCATGCCCGACCGGGCATTCCCAGAAGCCACATGGCCCGGCAGCCTCCACGACTGACCAATCATCCCAGAAGTCACGTGGACCTTGCAACTGCCATGATTGACCGGTCATCCCAGAGATCACATGGACCTGGTAACGGTCGTGACCGAACGGTACTAACGGAAGGATATGAAGAGTCGAATCGTAAACAAAATCAGTTAAATTAGATGGAATGTTAAGTAGGGAAACAAAGGGGTAAATCGAAAAAAGACCACCTGAAGGATCCCTATAAATAGAAAATCTAGAAAACCTAGGCAACTAACAACCACAACACTCTCTAGTCTCTTGAGAACCACTCTCTCCTCAATCTCTATTCAATCAATTTTCAATCAGAACCCACAACACATATCACATACGATGATAATAATTCATTTAGCGATAATCAAAATAGTCCATGAAATCATTCAAATTTATTATATACTTCCAAAATAATATAGTTTAACAAGTTTTTCAAATGAGTCATATGAGATTTATAAATGCAAAAGAAATGAATATGATGGTCTTCTAGCTACATATCATGAAAAGTTTACCGCTTCGATTTCTTAGCTTGTTTGATCACCTGATTACAATTCATATAAAAAAAGAAAAATAAAAGAAAAGAAGAGTCGGGTTATCAATGTCTGGTCAACACCTTCATGCTCTAATAACCACACACGTGATACTTTTTTTTCACTTAATACGTATGAGCACACAAATGCACCTTAGGACATCTACCACCAGACTTGTATACATCGGCATGCAATTTCAAATATGAAATCAAATTTGAAGGCCTTGAACGATAACAACATATTGGTCAGGATTCTGTAAGCCTAGACCAAACCACCGGATACACGACCAAGATGCCCAGAAATATATAAAGACTTCTCTATATCTTGATACACGCCTTGGTCACCCCTAGACCGAGTCGTTGACCAAGGCGCCTAAGATGGTACCAAGAATTTTTGGTATCTTAGTTTGTGTCTTGATCACTTGACCAAACCACCAATGAGGTCACCTAGAAACGTACCAAGAGATTTTAATTGTAGCACCCCATATTAAGATAGGGTTAAAAAGAATTGAATTGCTATAAATATCGCCAATGTGCACATTGTTTTTCGGGAGTTTAGAACTTGAGAACTCCAAAGTTAAGCGTGCTTGACTTGAAGCAATCGTGGGATAGGTGACCTTCTTGGAAGTTTTTCTGAAAAGCATGCGAGTGAGGACAAGACATGCTGGAAAGCGTAGTGGTGGTCTGTGGGGCTAGTGATCAACCTTAAGACCGGTTATGTGATGAGGTGGCGCCCTGCCACCGCGCCTCGGGTCATCCAAGGGTGGGGGTCGGATGTTACATTAACATCTTGGTACACGCCTTAATCCCCCAATCAATCCTCGACCAAGATTGTGGCGTCGAACCCCTAGACAGGTGGGACTCGAGATGTGGGTATAAATGCCATGATGAAAATGGAGTATTTTCAATCCGATTCAATAGGCAATATTCAATATAAATTGAAGTTAATGTCTTCAATCAATATTCAATTCATAAGTAACAATATCTCTCAACACAGAATATCAAGTATTAAAATATATCAATAGTAAGAGACTATCAAGTGATCTCATTATTAAAAATATTATGTATAATAAGTAGAAATAGTAAAATCAGATGCCTTAGCTAAACACATTACCCATGAATAGTCTAAAGAGTTAATGAAATATAAATTAGTTTACAAAATTGCTAAGGCAAAATGACATTAAATCCAAATAGTGTTAAGATGATATAAATGCATTAAAATGATACTTGAAGGGAATTACATCCTTCAGTGGGTTGTTCGATTACCTGGATTATCGTTCAGGAACAAAGGGGAAATAAACAAAGGAAAAAAAAACAAACAAGGTTAGGCTATCGATGCCTAGTTCACGAATTTAATGTCGTACAAAAATACAAAATATGTTCAAACCAATATATGAAGTTGAAAGGCAAGCAATGCGACTAATGAACTTGCGAATGTTCTTTAAGCAATTAAGTTAACCAAGAAATCAATGCAGAAAAGCAATCAAGCCAAGTCAATACAATCAAATTCATCCAATTTCCAATATTTATGAATGTTACCGAGTTCATTGCAGTATTACTTGACAAGTTCGAACTTGGCGACTTAAGAAGAAAATAGGAATACTATAACTTGTTGAGATACCTACCGAGATACTTGCCGAGTTAAGAGCTCAGCAACTCACCTAAATAAATTATCTAGTAGCATTTGTCAATTTACTACCGAGATACATTCCGAATTTAAAATGTAAGAAATTATTTTAAAAAGTTGGACATGAGACTTTACCAAGTGGTTATTGAGGTTCCTACCGAGTTAGGAACTTGGAAACTACTCAAATTAAACTTGGCAGAAGCACTTGGCGAGTTGCTTGTCGAATTCAATGTAGGGTTGTAAGCTCGACAACTCAATTAAAGATCCATTCCGGTGACTACTTACTTGTCGAGTTTTAAAATCAATAACTAAAAATAGAAATACGTAAAAATGACTTGTAGAATCTCGATATTAAGTTACATACTAGTTGTAACTTGGTAATCTACTTAACAATGACTCTAGTAACTCTTGTCAAGTTAACATGCCGTGTTGTAACTCGCAAATCAATAAGAAAACACAACAGAGGCAATTTACCGAGTTACTTGTCATTTTACCAACGAATTGTTACTCAACACCTATAGAGAAAATCCAACCAAGACTAAATGTTGAGTTATGACCAATGTACTTGCCGAGTTTGAACTCGGCATCTTGTGAAGGAAAAACTACAGAGGTTTTTTACTGAGTTTTGAATGAGTTAATTGTCGAGTTAGAAACTCAGCAACTTAGAAAAAATGCCCTATTTAAGGTTGACTAAGACATAGATGACCATATAACACGACTAGGCAATGTTTCATAAGATTAGGTTTGATTCAAGGTAACAAATAAGCAGCAAACACCCAAGTATAATCATAGTACAGTAACTTATCCTTAGGCATCAATTCATCATTTATTTAAGTCATTTTATCAATTATAGCATCCAAATATCATCAAGCGCTTTGTATTTATATCTTATTAACAAAGCCAACTTCATTCATTAATGTTATTACTTACAATCATCAATACAATCATGTTTAAAATTGTTAACCATTGCCCAAAAAAATATAGTAGAAATGAGGATTCAATGTGTACCCATGTCCTTATATGAACCGAAGTTCCAATATAGACCAAAGTCCCAATATGGAGTATTGCTGAAAATGCGATATATTCGTGTCGAAGTTCTTTTAGCATGTGTTATCTCCTATCTTCTATAGTTAGCTTAAGGGCATTGACTTCATTATCAATTATTGTTAAGTTAAATTATCAATTCTTTCAATAGATTTAATATTTGTGCCAACATACTAAATAGGCCACAATTCAATACATTATTGCCATTCACTAAACTATAGTAAGTCCAAAGCTTCAACATCAATATTTGCTTATCATGCCAATTTATCCAATAACCAAGATAACATCATATAGAGCACAATTACATCATTATTATCAATTGTCTCCAATAATCATAGATTATAATTAATTAGAGAATAAACTAGCGCAAGCACGATATTTAAATAATTTATTTTATTATTTTATATGTAAATAATATTGTTATATTATATTAAAAACATAATTTTACAAAAATAATAATAAATACTTGGCTAGAAATTATAGATGTTTTGAAAAATATAAATAGGAGTATTGACCTTACACATTTTTTATTTATTAGGAAAGTAAACTATAGGATAGTTGAAGAGATATAGTAAAAAATATTATTAATTACCAATGGTATATAAGTAAATAATCTATAAATTAAACCTATTTATTAAAAGAGAATGTATAGCGTTAATTACTAATGACATATAAGTAAATAGTTTATAAATTAAATCCATTTTATAAGAGTAAATAGTAGAATTTTAGGCATGCCACATCAGAATGCTTTGGAATCCTTTTATATAAATACGAGAATATATATATATATATATATATATATATGAAGTATCTGAGTTATCAATCACCATCATCAGCTGCCACCAAAATGAGTTCACTATCCTCTATCACACAAACAGCAAGAGATCTCTCTCACCTCTCAATCAAACAAAAAAAAAAATCAAATCCACACTCACTCTCCTCCTTAAAAAACTCATCCACACTTTGCATAAATATCAAACTCAACCTTCTATCAACCTCCCAATGAAAACTCTAATGCTAATCAAATGCATATCCAAATTCTTTGAGGCATAATCTCATATCCCAAATTTATAAGAATGCATTTCTTATCAAGCACTTCAAAATTCAGTTTCACATCACACAACAAAGGAATCTTCCATGTTGAATTATTAAAGAAGATACATGTACCTAATTTGTGACATAGGAGTCATTTTGATGATCCCACGATTAGTACATTTTTCCTTCAGTGAAATTGTCAATAGAGCTAAAGTTGTGGGAATGGTCAGAAGATTTCTTTATTCTGAAAGTAAAGTTGAATTTTGAAGTGTTTGATAAGAAATGCACTTTCATAAACTTAGGGTGTGAGATTATGTCCCCCATAGAATTTCGATATGCATCTAGGGAGGAGAGTGTGGACTTTAGTTTTTTTGTTAGATTGAGTGATAGGTCTTGTTGTGGGTGGTGGAGGAGGATGGTGAAATCATTTTGGTGGACGCTAATGATGGCGTTGAGCTATAGAGTGAGAATTTAGTGTTTGTGTTGTGAATGAGAAAAATGAGACTGATATATATTATGGTTGATTCTGCAGATTTCTACAGAGATTGATTTTGATTTAAATCTGGAATAAAAGGAAGGTGATTAATGTGAGATTACATTATCAGATGTGAATTGCTGATATGATATCTCATATATTGTCATTAAATGGATGTTCTTAGCTAGTTGTTTTAGCTGCCCATTGTTTATCAAATTGAAGGGGTGTGAATTAAATATTTGGATTGGTTAAGAGGAAATTTAAACATAATCTAGCAAATATGTGAACCTTTAAAATATCACAGTTTATTACATGTATTACGAATAGACCAAAATGACTATCATACTCTTGCTTCCCGGTGTTTTGCTTCCCTTACCGGGAAGCATGACACCGGAAAGCAGTTATATTTTACTTGCTTACCGGTCTGATGCTTCCCAGTCTACAGGAAAACTTATTTTTGCAAGTTTTTTAAAAATAGTTAAATTTTGAAATTTTTTTATAAAAAATTTAAAAGTGTAAAAAATTTAGAGGTGGTCTAAAACTAAGACAAAAAAAATTATAAGTCCCAGTTTTGCATATTTTCACTTATTTATATTTATATATTATCTTCATTTATCCATTTAAAATTTATATATCATACTTTATTTATGACATGTTTCACTTATTACATTAATGAACAATAGGATAATTGAAGAGATGTAATTAAAAAAAACATTAATTTATCAATGACATATAAATAAATAATTTAAAAAATAATCTAATTTATAAAATGATATTAATAATAACATATGAAGAAATAAATTAGAAAACACACTATTTATAAGTACCATTCTAAAAATGTCATATAGACATATTTTGAAATAGTTTTATATTATAGGGAAAATTGCACCTAGTGTATCAATTAAAGTTTAAAAATTCAAAATTAATTCAAAAAAGTTTATGCTCCATTTTTAAGTCATTCAAAGTTTGTCATCCAAAATTAAACAAAAAAACCTAAAATGCCCCTCATTATATAACACAATTACCTTCATATTTTCTTTAATGGAATAAAATAAATATTTAGATGAAAAGTCCTATTTGCCCTTATATAAAACAACAACACATCTACACACCTTCATAAATAAAAAATAAAACCTCACATATTCACACTTTCACATATCTAAAATTGCCCATTCACAAATTCTCATCACACCTTCACAAATACATTTCTAATACATTCATACCTTCACATACCCAATATTTCCCCTTCACATATCCTCATCACACATTCACATTCCTAACATCTTCACAAACATTTTTTATACCTTCACATATCCAGGTTGCCTATTAACAAACATTGATGTTGTGACTGGCGATCGTTGCCGGAGCTCCGGCGACCACCACCATTCCATCAAAATTTTTAATTAAATATATATTTTTAAAATATTCTTGTTAATAGAAATAATCATTTATTAATGGGTAAAAAAGTAATAAAAATATATTATAGTATATTAATAAAATATTAAAAAAAATATTTATCTAATTTAAAAAGAATTAATATTTAAAGATTTACAAATTAGATCTAAGTGAAAAAATAAACATCTAAAATTGTTCATTAACAAAACCTCATCATACCTTCACAAATATCCGTAAAATCTTTCATACACTCATATTGCCTCTTTACACCTTCACAAATATCCCTAACACCTCCACGCACCTATATTGCCTCTTCACAGATTCTCGTTACACCTTCACAAATAAAAAATACATCCTCACATATTCACACCTTCACATATCTAAAATTACTCATTCATAAATATCATCATCACACCTTCTACTCACATCAAATATCACTGTTTCATATAATACTTCGAAGTAATCTTCTTATTCCTAATGCATGAGTGTTTGAAGGGGGCTCCGTGAAGGTGAAAAATTGTCTATGAAGTTCCTTAAATGATACCAAACGGATCCATGAAAGCTCCTTTTATATTTGGTCTGAGGTTAGTTATTGTTTTGATATTTATGGAAAAATCTAGGTTCAATATATTAATTTGGTTGAAATGCAACTCTTAATTTTCCCAAAAATTTAGCTTATATGTCACGATTAGCTTGGAGGTCCGAAATTCGACCGTCTCAAAATCAATTTGTTTTTCTCATGTAGATGAGGATTATAATAAAAAAATGCAAGAGAGGAAAAAATCTCAGTTCCAGGATCAATCGAGGCCCGTATGGGGGAAGCTATAAGATCCGTGAAGATGAAGAAATTATCCGTGAAGCTACCTATACGGCACCAGATGGATGCGTGAAGAACCCCAATCTACTACACACATCAAACATGACCATTTTATAGAATTCGTTTTTAGCAATCCTCTTGTCCCAAATGCACATGTTTTAGAAGAGCGATCCATGAAGGTGAAAAAATTGTCCATGAAGATCCTTAAATGACGTCAAATGGATTCGTGAAGATCCTTTTTGTGTTTGGTCTAAGGATAATTTTTGTTCCAATATTTATGGAAAAATTTAGGTGCGATTAATTAATTTGGTTGAAATGCAAGACTTTATTTCCCCCAAAAGTTTAGCTTATATGCCACTACCAACTTAGAGGTCCAAATTTTGAACATCTTGAAATCAACTCATTTTTCTTGTGGGGATGAGATTTGTCAAGAAAAATATAATAGAGGAAAAAAATCTCGATTTTGGGGTCAGTTGAAACCGTAAGGGAGAAGATATAAGATCCGTGAAGGTGAATAAGTTGTCCTGAAGGTGCTTTTACAAAACTCAATAAATCCGTGAAGGATCCTAATCTTCTACTCAAATAGAACATGATCATTTCATATAATATATCTAAAGAAATTCTCTTATCCCTAACACACGAGTGTACGAAGGACAATCCGTGAAGGTGAAAAAATTATCTGTGAAGGTCTTCAAACAGCACCGGACGGATCCGTGAAGTCCCCCTTTGTGTTTGGTCTGGAGATAATTATTATTCTGATATATATTAAAAAACTTTAGGTTCGGTGTATTAATTTGGTTGAACTGCAAGACATAATTTCCCCAAAACTTTAGCTTACATGTCACTACCAACTTAGATGTCCAAAATTTGAACATCTTGAAACCAACCCAATTTTCCCGTAGGGATGAGACTTGTCAAGAAAAATGCAATAAAGGAAAAAAAATCTCGATTTTTGGGTCAATTGAAACCGTAAGGGGAAAACTATAAGATCCGTGAAGGTGAATAAATTGTCCGTGAAGGTGCTTATACAAAACCAAATAAATTCGTGAAGGATCCTAATCTTCTACTTCCGTCGAATATGACCATTTTATATAATATATTTAAAGTAATTCTCTTATCCTAACACACGAGTGTAGGAAGAACGATCCGTGAAGGTGAAATAATTATCCGTGAAGGTCTCTAAACGGCATCGGATGGATCCGTGAAGGCCCCCTTTGTGTTTAGTCTGGAGATAATTATTATTCTGATAGATATGAAAAAACTTTAGGTTCGACGTATTAATTTGGTTGAAATGCAAGACATAATTTCCCCAAAACTTTAGCTTATATGCCACCACTAACTTGGAAGTCCGAAATTTGACCGACTTGAAGTCAACCTATTTCCTTTTGTGGGAATGAAAATTGTTAAAAAAAAAAAAAACAATTAAATTTGATGTATTACTTTGGTAGAAATGAAAGACTTAATTTCCTAAAAAATTGCTTCTTCGCCACCGCCAACTTGGAGGTCTGAAATTTGACCATTTCAAAACTAACTCGTTTTCATCATGAGTATTGGAAATGTAAAAAAAAAAAAAATTAAAGGAGGAAAAAAAATCCAGTTTCGGGGTCAATCGAGGCTCGTGTGGGGGGAGATGCGAGATCCGTGAAGGTGAAAAAACTGTTCGTGAAGGTGCCGATATTGCACCGGATGGATTCGTGAAGGATCCTAATCTCTTACTCACATCTAACATAATTGTTTTATATAATATATTCGGATCAATTCTCTTATTCCTAACAATTAACTCAGCAGTAACACAATAAAAATCAAACTAATATGTTGTTGAGTAGTCTCAGAAAACATCTCAGGGTTAGACTTTTTCTGAGACTACTAAAAAACGTGTTTTCTGAGATTACTCGACAGCTTGCTAGTTTAATTTTTATTATATTACTGCTGAGTAGTCTCAGAAAACGTCTCAGCCTGAGAATTTTTCTAAGACGTTTTTTACTACAATTTTTTTTTTGCTGCAATTTTTCCCAATTGGTTTCAATCTATACACTACCTACTCTTTAATTATGTATATTCTTATAACCAATTAAATGAAAACAAAACTTAACCTCCTATTTCAACCTAATAGAGGAACAACTACTAATCATAAACCAAGAATTTTTCCAAATCACCTATTCTACCATGAAATTCTAGAAACCTAAACCTCTAACAATCAACACAATTTTTGTAGAGTAAGCTTTTATCATCCTAAGTTTTCGGAAGAGAAGAGAATACAGGAAATGGGTTTGAGATGAGGGTTGGGTTGTGTTTTTCATTTTTATTTTTATTTTTATTGAGAGAAGAGAGGGTTTAGAGAAGAAGAATGTGGAGGGATGTTTTAAAATAGTGTAATTTAAATGGGCATTTGAGTCTTTTCACATGTAAGTGAGGGATGTTGTGGTCTTTTTACTATGAGAAATTACTTTTTCTATTTTTTTTTAATATTTATTTAAATGAAGGGTAAAAGGTAAGTTTAACTCATTTCATAAATGAGAAAGTTTGTAAAAATTATTTTTGTTGACTTTTTAAAATTGGTCTATTTTTTATTTTTAAAATTAGGAAATAACATTTTTGAAAATTGCTAATGTAGGTCTGTATAAAAAGAGATGGAGCACGAGAATAACAAATGAATTAAAACTGGCTAGGGTGGTTCCCAAGCGGTCGAGTGCGATTGGAGGGGCGTTTCCGGGTTTTGCTTATATATATATATATATATATATATATATATATTTTTTTTTTTTCTGTTTTCTTAATTTTTAAATTTTTTTTAAAAAAATTTTATATCATCACTGATGTAAGCTTAGTACATACAAAATCTTTTGCTGAAAGTTTATTTTTCAACCATTTTAATGTCGGGTTAAAATATTTTTTCTTTTAATTTTAGTTGGACCTAAATTTACAAATTATCATAAAAATTTTTATAAAATGCTAAAGTGAATTTTCCCATATTATTTTGCAAACAGAAAATTTACTTTTTAAAAAAAAAATTAAAATATAAAACAATAATTCTAACTCGCTTTTAAATATAATTTATTAAAATATGATATTGTATAATTATTATAAAAATATAATATATATATATATATTTTTTTTAAAAAAGTAAAAATACTGTAACTGGCACTATATATAAAAGAATTAATATTTACCCTAATTTAAATAAGCTGGTTCATATCTTGTGTAGTAGTGCCTTTTTGGCCAACTAATTACACTTGACTTGGAGAGTGCATCGTTGTTTTAGTGCAATGAGAATCACAAAACAGTTCCCATCTATACCATTTTTCGTCCTTCAATAATATGAAGTAATACGACACAGCCAGTGACAGATTCAACACGACATAGAAGCAGAGTCCATCTTTGCATTAATTTATGCATGTGATTTAGAAAGTGATAACCACGACCACGCTGCTTCGTGTTTGTATTGATATATTGTACAGACACGACTTTGCTTTTGGCACATCAAATTCAATTAGTTTGTGAAGAAGGGTAAATTTAATTTGAATTATAAGGCAGAGGAAAGAAGAATAAATACCTGTATTTATTTATGGTTGCAACCAAGATTCCTGTGACTTGCTTGTTTTTCAACCTCAGTACCTCAGCTCAGTTGTTTTCAAACATTTTTATTTAACTAACTAACTAGAGTGGTTCGCCATGGATAATAGAAGGGTATTTTTTTTTTAATTATATTAAATTATTTTATTATTTTATTGGTGTTTAAATTTGTTTACTGAATTAATTTTTTATTAAATTATTTAATTAAATTATTTAATTTAATAACTATAAGTAAATAATAATAGTATTTAAATAAACTACTCATTTTATAAATATATATTTTAATTATTATGTAAATAATTTTTTAATAATATATTTTAGTAAGAAAGGAAAACAAAGTAGAAATATATATTTGATTAAGATTGTGTTTGGTAGGCAAATTTTCAGTTAGCGATTAGATTTTATATTTGCTATTTGAATATTTAGGTGTTTGGGATAAGCTTTTTAATTAGCGATTAGATGTTGAATTAACGATTTTCTGATAGCTACTTGATGTAGCTGTTCACAAATTGCTAATCAAAAAGCTCTCGTTCTACCCTTATTCATTTTTTGTTATTACACAAATATCTTCATAAAAATTATTCTTTAAAAATAGATTTTATTTTTTTTATACACTTTAACTATATTTTAACTCTTTTTTATAATAATAATTTTAACATTACTTTAATTCATTAGATATGGTGAGAAGTTTTTATGTTTTTTTATTTTTTTTTAATAAATTCATTATATTATATATTTTTAATTAATTGATGAATAAATTATTAGATATTTTTAATTAGAAATCTTTTAAAAATCGTTTAATAAATGAATACCAACACTAAAAAATAAAATAAACAATATCATAGGTTAAAAATTATAAAAAATAATATATTATCCTTTTACGTCATTTTATATATAACAACTACTTCAATATTTAATTGTTCTTACAAAATACTCATCTCAATAGCTACTTTAACCGCTAGATTAACAGCTAACAACTAATCACTATCTTAACAGCTAACAACTAATCGCTACCTTAACAGTTAACTCAATCGATAATGTAACACCTAGTGCCAAATACACTCTAAATGTTAGATATAGTTGTATATTTCTAACTATTTTTTTCTTTAATAAAATACTGATATTTTTTACAATAATATTTAAAAATAATAATACATTTAAATATAGATGTTGCTGGCCCGATCAGAATTTTTTGATAGCGTTTAATGTTTTTGGTAGCGTTTAAAGTTTTTAGAGCGTTTAGCGGTTTTTATATAGCAGTTAGCATTTAGCGTTTTAACGAGTGTTTTTAATAAATACTGTTTGGTAAATTAGCGTTTTAATTATTTAGTAATGTCCAAATGACGTAAAAGGACATGATATAAATAAATAAATATTTTTAAATTTAAAATATGACTTTAGAATAAATTTATTATTTTTTCAATAAATAATAGTAAATAATATATTTATAAAAATCAAATTTTTATGTACTTATAAAAAGAAATATTTAATTTATTGAACTCAAAATTAAAATAATTAGTTTTAAAAATATTTATTATAAAATAATTTAATAAAAAGAAAAGAATTTGATAACAAAAAGAGTATAAATAAAGATAATATAGGAAAAATAATTTTAAACTCTTTGATTTAAACTTTAAACGTTGCTCCTCTCACCAGCGTTTCATAAATTCTGTGAAAAACTCTATGTGGTGTCAAATAAACCACAGCCAAATATTAGGCTAAGATTGCTTGAGAAAATAGCTAAAAGCTTACAAAGAGATTTGAACAGAGTTTTCTCTAATGAATAATGAAATTCAGATCCTTTTACAATCATCCCTACCCCTTATTTATAGAAAGTATTTGGATCCTATTTCTATTTGGATTGAGACTCCTTATTCTCCTTGAATTCGGTCTCCTTTTTGGGCTCAGTCTCTTCTTGGGCTTGATCTCCTTCTTGGGCTTGGTTTCCTCCTAGGACTTGGTTTCTTTCTTGGACTTGGTTTCCTTCTTGGACTTGGTTTCCTCTTTGGATTTGGGCTTGTTGGTACTATCCGGGTCTGTATCAGGTTTCTCCGACCGCAGCGGTCCCTCCAGGCCGAGTTACACCGGCCCCATTCCATACGCAGGAAGAAAGAACTGCTTCCGTACCCCCTCACCATACCCACGAGGGAGGCCTTAACGGTACTCAAAACCTTAGGAGACAGAGTCAGGTGGCCCGAGAAATCTAAAAATCCCTCTGCGCGGAAAGATATGTCCCGGTACTGCCAATTCCATGGAGACCACGACCATATCACTGACGAATGCTGGACCCTAAAAAGAGAAGTGGCAGAGCTTATTAAACAGGGCATCTGCGAGAATACTTAACCGAAAAAGGGAGGGAAATTGCAGCTTAAGCAGATAAAAATCAGAGGGTAAACCTAACCCCAATAGCAAATGCCAAAGAAAGGGTGATTAATATGATAGCTGGGGGATCCGACATATGCGGACTAACAAGCTCGGCCGCGAAGAGAAAGCTCAGAGAAACTCAGAGCATATACAGCATCAGAAATGAAGACACGAACAACCGTTACTCCATCACTTTCACTGAAGAAGAAGCCGGAGAGGTAAATGCACCTCACCACGACGCATTGGTGATCAAGATCTCCATAGCGAACCTGACGGTGAAAAGGGTACTGGTCGACAATGGCAGCTCAGCCAATATCCTATTCCTAGAAACGTTTAGAAACATGCAGCTGGACGAAAGGATGATGCGTAAGAAGGTTATCTCTCTCGTAGGCTTCGATGGAAAAACTACCTCCACCATTGGAGAAATTGAGCTGCCGGTATATGCAGAAGGAATAAACCTCCACACCACCTTCCTGGTAATAAGCTCCAGTTCTGCTTATAATGTAATCTTAGGAAGACCCTGGATCAATGGGATGAAAGCCATACCCTCAACATACCATCAGCTAATCAAATTCCCTACTCCACACGGGATCAAGCAAATAAGAGGGGAACAAAATGCATCCAAAGAGTGCTATGCCAACTACTTGAAACAAAAAGCGGCAAAAGTATAGCAATCACAGACAATGCCGATGGCACCCCTAGAGTCGGCCGAACACGAGGTGGATGAAGTATCACTGGATGAGGGGAAGACAGTACAAATCGGGGCCATGCTAGAGAGAAGAGAAATGGAGGAACTGATAGACTTCCTTAGAACCAACCAGGACTGCTTCGCCTGGTCACACACAGACATGACTGGAATCGATGCAGCAGTCATTACTCACAAACTGAATGTGAAAGAGGGGATGAAACCAGTAAGACAAAAGCGCAGAAGGTTCGTCCAAGAGCGAAATGAGATCATTAATGAGGAAGTGGAGAAGCTCCTCGCAAATGGGTCAATCAGAGAAGTCCAATACCCGGAATGGCTCGCAAACGTGGTGGTCGTGAAAAAGAAGAATGGGAAATGGAGAGTGTGCATCGACTTCACCGACCTAAATAAAGCATGTCCAAAAGATCCGTTCCCGCTACCACACATAGATCTCACCATTGATGCGACCGCGGGATACGAGATACTAAGCTACATGGATGCGTACTCCGGTTATAATCAGATATTAATGCATCCCGGCGACCAAGAAAAAATTGCCTTCATCACAGAGCGGGGGCATCTACTTCTACAAAGTAATGCGCTTCGGGCTGAAGAATGCGGGCTCCACCTATCAAAGACTCAAGAATAAAATGTTCGCCGACAAACTGGGGAAAACAATGGAGGTATATATTGACGACATGTTGGTAAAATCGGAGGAAACGAGCCACCACGTTCACCACTTAAGTCAGGCATTCGAAACCCTCCGGAAATACAACATGAAGCTGAACCCCACCAAATGCCAATTCGGAGTCAAAGCAGGAAAATTCTTAGGGTACCTAGTAACGAAGAAAGGAATTGAGGCCAACCCAGACCAAATCAAGCCGATCCTAAACATAGCAGAGGCTAAGAACTAAAAAGATGTGCAAAAGCTCACTGGAAGATTGGCATCCCTAACCAGATTCATCCCAAAGGCATCGAAAAAATTCCAGTCATTCTTTGAGGCCATTAAAAAGTCCAAGGAGTTTGAGTGGACCGAAAATTGCAGAAAGGCACTAACCGACATCAAAGATTTCGTGACCAGCCCTCACTCTTAGCCAAACCGGAAGCTAATGAATAGCTATATCTGTACCTATCACATTCACAGATTGCAGTAAGTATAGTCCTGGTCAAGGAAATCGGGGGGAAGCAACAACCGGTATACTTTGCAAGTAAAGCTCTAACCTCGGCGGAAACAAGATATCCAGGCTTAGAAAAAGCGACCCTGAGCCCGGTATTTGCTGCAAGAAAACTCCGGGCATACTTCCAAGGACACCCAATCGTGGTGATAACCTCCTTACCTTTGCGGGGTGTACTACACTCCCCTGAAAAATCTGGAAGACTGATGAAGTGGGCCCTAAAACTCAGCGAACACGACATATCGTTCGAAGGGAAAAAAAGCCATCAAATCTCAAGCCCTCGCAGATTTCCTAGCGGACTTCGAAGAAAACCCATCCACTGAAGTAACCGAAGCCGAAGTAAATCAGCTAATAACATCTGCAACCAAAGAATGGATATTAGAAGTGGACGGAGCTAGCAGGCAAAGCGGCAGCGGCCTGGGCGTATGTCTCCGGCCCCCGAATTTGCCCCCAATACTCCAAGCTATCCGATGCGAATTCCCAGCCACCAACAACGAGGCTAAATACGAAGCCCTGATTGCAGGATTAAGGGTGGCAAAAGAAAGTGGAGCGCACAGTCTAACGATCAAATGCGACTCCCAGTTCGTGGTGAATCAAATAAACGGCACATACCAGGCCCGAAATGAAAAAATGGCCAAGTACTTGAAGATAGTCAAAGAGCTTATGAAACGTTTCCAAAGGGCCGCAATAAAGCAGATCTGAAGAGAAGAAAACGAGAGGGTCGATGCTATGGCAAACCTCGGGGCCTTAATGCAAAAAGACGAGCCAACGGGGCCAATTGTATATGCCTTCCTCCCCAAAGCGGTCATCGAATATGAGGAAACCTTGACCATAGAACAGAGCGACTGGAGAGCCCCCATCATCAGCTACATCAATCATGGTCAAGTACCTGAAGACAAAGCAGAAGTAAGAAAGCTACGAGCCCAGGCTGCCAGATTTTGCATCATCGGAGGGATACTCTTTAAAAGATCCATAGGCGGCCCCCTTCCTAAACTGCATCTCCCTCTCCGAGGCCGAGCTGGTATTGAAAGAACTCCATGAATGATCAACCGGGAACCATTCCGGAGGCAGGAGCCTGGCATTCAGAGCACATAGAGCCGGATATTACTGGCCAACCATGAAGACAGATGCAGCCGAACTTGTAAAGAAAAGTGATAAATACCAGAGACACGCCAACTACTCCAACCTCCCTACCAAAAATCTACACAGCATCACCTCTCCATGGCCGTTCGACAAATGGGGGATGGACATCATCGGACCTTTCCCGACATCCACACAGGGTCGAAAAATGTATATCCTGATGGTAACTGATTACTTTACGAAGTGGATAGAAGCCGAAGTGCTAGAAAGAGTTAGAGAGCAAGAAGTGCAGAAATTCATCTGGAAACACATCATCTGTAAATTCGGCATACCGCGGGAAATCATTACAGACAACGGTCCTTAATTCATAGCACAAACTCTGAAAGACTCCTGCAACCAATTAAACATAAAACTCACATACTCAACCCCGAGATACCCCCAAGCTAACGGTCAAGTCGAAGCATCCAACAAGGCGGTGGTAGATTCCCTCAAGAAAAAACTGGAGAGGGCCAAAGGATTGTGGCCCGAAGCCCTTCCCGAAGTCCTCTGGGCATTCAGAACAACCCCCAAAACTTCAACACTATAAACCCCCTTCTCAATGGTCTACGAAACGGAAGCAGTACTCCCAACAGAGATCCTATCGCCACAAGAAAGATTAAATGGAAGAGCTAATGAACATGTCTTGGCGTTCGAAAGAGATACTTCGGATGAAAAAAGGGAGAACGCATAACGGAGACTAGCTGAATACCAAATGGGCATAGCAAGGCAGTACAACAAAAAAGTCAAGGCCCAAGCCTTCCAACCCGGAGATTGGGTACTCAGAAGGGTGTTCCAGAACACGAGAAACCAAGCCCATGGAAAACTGGCCGAAAGTTGGGAAGGACCATACCAAGTGGAGCGAGCAACCAGGAAAGGGTCCAACAAGCTACTCACCAAAGAAGGAAATGAGATAGAACATAGCTGGAACATACACCACCTCAAAAGGTACCAATTTTGAACATAACACTATGATTGTAATAACGGGCACTCTTTTCCCCAAAAAGGGTTTTTAATAAGGCCCCACCTTAAAACAATAAAACAAAACTTTTTATCTCATCTACTACTCTTCTTAATATCTCGCACATCGCAAAAGGGCGACCCGAGAAAATTGCCAAAGGGCAAGCCTCTAGTAAATCCAGAAGGTCTCGGGCGAAGACACTTTACCAAAGGGCAACCCGAAAAAATTGCCAAAGGGCAACCCTCTGGTAAATCCAGAAGTCTCGGGCAAAGATAGATTGCCAAAGGGCAACCCGAAAAAATTGCCAAAGGGCAAGCCTCTGGTAAATCCGGAAGGTCTCGGGCGAAGACACTTTGCCAAAGGGCAACCCGAAAAAAATTTCCAAAGGGCAAGCCTCTGGTAAATCCAGGAGGTCTCGAGTGAAGACACTTTGCCAAAGGGCAACCCGAAAAAATTGCCAAAGGGCAAGCCTCTGGTAAATCCAGAAGGTCTCGGGCGAAGACACTTTGCCAAAAGGCAACCCGAAAAAATTGCCAAAGGGCAAGCCTCTGGTAAATCCAGAAAGTCTCGGGCAAAGACACATTACCAAAGGGCAACCCGAAAAAATTGCCAAAGGACAAGCCTCTGGTAAATCCAGAAGGTCTTGGGCAAAGACACATTGCCAAAGGGCAACCCGAAAAAATTGCTAAAGGGCAAGCCTCTAGTAAATCCAGAAGGTCTCGGGCAAAGACACATTGCCAAAGGGCAACCCGAAAAAATTGCCAAATGGCAAGCCTCTAGTAAATCCGGAAGGTCTCAGGCGAAGACACTTTGCCAAAGGGCAACCCGAAAAAATTTCCAAAGGGCAAGCCTCTTGTAAATCCAGGAGGTCTCGGGCGAAGACACTTTGCCAAAGGGCAACTCGAAAAAATTGTCAAAGGGAAAACCTCTGGTAAATCCAGAAGGTCTCGGGCGAAGACACTCCAGGCTTCGGGCGCAAAAGCCCAACCAAGCCTGCTCGAATAACCATTCGACCGAGATATGTCCAAGAAAAGCCCTCCGCAACCAAAGCGACAAAAGGGCCCCGAAAAGTCAAGTTAGTTAAATAGTAAATAGGGGATTGGTTCCCCGATCGAAAAGAAAAGGCAGAGAGCACAGGAAAAATTGCAACAAAATGTCTTTTCATTGATTAATAAAGATTACATCTGAGCAAAGCATTACAAAAAGTGAGAAAATGGAAAAATCATAAACCAGCACCATCTTGCAGCTCGATTTCTCCAATGGTGGAGGTGGCTTTTCCATCGAAGCCTACGAGAGAGATAACCTTCCTACGCATCATCCTTTCGTCCAGCTGCATGTTTCTGAACGTTTCCAGGAATAGGATACTGGCTGAGCTGCCGTTGTCGACCAGTACCCTTTTCACCGTTAGGTTCGCTATGGAGATCTTGATCACCAATGCGTCGTGGTGAGGTGCATTTACCTCTCCGGCTTCTTTTTCAGTGAAAGTGATGGAGTAACAGTTGTTTGTGTCTTCACTTCTGATGTTGTATATGCTCTGAGTTTCTCTGAGCTTTATCTTCGCGGCTGAGCTTGTTAGTCCACATATGTCAGATCCCCCAACTATCATATTAATCACCCTTTCTTCGGCATTTGCTATTGGGGTTAGGTTTACCCGCCGATTTTTATCTACTTCAGCTGTAATTTCCCTCACTTTTTCGGTTAAGTATTCTCGCAGATGCCCTGTTTTAATAAGCTCTGTCACTTCTCTTTTTAGGATCTAGCATTCGTCAGTGTTGTGGCCGTGGTCTCCGTGGAATTGGCAGTACCGGGACATATCTTTCCGCGCAGAGGGGTTTTTAGATTTCTCGGGCCACCTGACTCTATCTCCTAAGGTTTTGAGTACCATTAAGGCCTCCCTCGTGGGTATGGTGAGGGGGTACGGAAGCTGTTCTTTCTCTCTGCGTATGGGATAGGGGCCGGTGTAACTCGACCTGGAGGGACCGCTGCGGTCGAAGTATCTTTGGCTCCTTCTATAATCTTCGTCCGCCCACTACTACTACGATCATTTCGTCCTCGTTGACTTGAGGCGTTTTGTGGTCCCCTAGTATTCCGAGGTTGGAATTCTTCTTCGTACTCCATTGCATCCTCTGCTCTTTCTAGGACGTCTTCGAAGGTCCTTGGTTTTATCAGCTTGAGGCTTTCGTAAAATTTTGACTTTTTTACGAGCCCCTTTATGAAGGCCTTGATGGCGTTTTTACCTCTGCAACCTAGGATGGCCAACTTTGTTTCCTTGAACTTTCTTACATACTACCTGAGGCTTTCATTGATTCCCTGTCTTAGGTCAGAAAGATCGTCCACGTCTTTCTCTTTCTTTCGGCTGTCGGTGAAATGGTTGACAAACTTCGTGGCCAGTGAGGAGAAAGACCTGATGCTCTTCCCGGGGAGGGTATAATACCATCTCTGGGCGGTTCCGGTTAGAGTGGAACTGAAGGCTTTACACATTATGGCCTCCATATCTTCTTCCAGGATGTTGCACGTCCCCATGCGAGTCTTGTATTCAGCAATGTGGTCCTCAGGGTCCGTTGTTCCTTCGTAGGGTTTCATGCTGGGAATAGAGAATCTTTTGGACATTCTGGTGTCTAGGATCCAAGATGTGAATAGGGTGTCGGAATAGCGCGTCGTTGAAGAGCGCATAGTTATCCTTCTTCCTGAGGTTTGTTGTACCAGGTCCTTGAGTTCTCTGATTTCGCGGTCACGGCGCTTTTCACGACTTCTTTTGGACGATGTCGGCTTCGTCTGCTCATCATCAGAACTGCTTGAACTGTTCAGGTCTAGAGTTTTGCGACTTTCCGTTGACCCGTCGCTTTCTTCAAACCCTTTGTTGGAGCCTTCCTCAAAGTTGAGTCTCTTTTTGCGAATGAGTGAATATCTCCGGCTTGATCGCTTGGTTCTTCCCTTAGAGGAGGCTTTTCTGGATTCTGCTTTTTTTTCCACAGTTCTTTTTCTTCTTCTGCTTTTTTGAGCATCTCCATCATGATGGCGAGTTGCTCCTCTGTCGTCTTTGGAGTTTGGTCTTCTACGATGACGTGTTGGGATTTGCTGGTGCCATGTCTAACGAGAATGGAACAGAGTTAGGATAATCGAAAATTGAATTTTGTTACTTCTCAGAGATCTCAGCCTTGTGTGTGAGGTTTCGTAGCCCCATGGTGGGCGCCAAACTGTGGTGCCAAATAAACCACAGCCAAATATTAGGCTAAGATTGCTTGAGAAAATAGCTAAAAGCTTACAAAGAGATTTGAATAGAGTTTTCTCTAATGAATAATGAAATTCGGATCCTTTTACAATCATCCCTACCCCTTATTTATAGAAGGTATTTGGGTCCTATTTCTATTTGGATTGGGACTCCTTATTCTCCTTGAATTCGGTCTCCTTTTTGGGCTCAGTCTCTTCTTGGGCTTGATCTCCTTCTTGGGCTTGGTCTCCTCCTAGGACTTGGTTTCTTTCTTGGACTTGGTTTCCTCTTTGGATTTAGGCTTGTTGGTACTATCCGGGTCTGTATCAGATTTCTCCGGCCGCAGTGGTTATTTAGGTGTGTTTGGTCTCTCTTCGGGCGCAGGTTTGATGAGTCCACTTTGGCCGAAGAGGCGTTAGTCCTCTTCGGTCGAAGGTTTTGGCTATGCTTATGACTTAGGTTTATTTTTCAATTCGTTGAGGGCCCGCAACTTTCTGAGACCGTAAGTTGTTTTCCCACCACACTCTAACCGTCAGATTATAAGTGGGACACCAAACAGAGATATTAAATGTGGTTAGAGTTTTGACTGAGTCAAAATACTAAACTCTCTGTAAAATACTTGTACCAAACATAGCCAATATTTTTTTTTAAAGTTTCCTTTATAATTATATATGATTTATTTTCTTAAAATAATAATATATTTAAATATTAATTAATGACGTCTTTTCAAATTCCCTTATAATTATACATATGATTTATTTGTTTAAAAATAATAATATATTTAAATATATTAAATAATAATAAAATTTTTGAAGACATGTAATAAACACATCTTTAATTAATACATTAATTAATGATAAGATATGACAAATATGAATAAATAACTTGAAAAATAACCCTAATTTTTAGGATGTTATTAATAATGATATTTGAATAAATAATTAAAAGAATGGACCTAATTTATAAAAAGAAATGAAGCAATTTTAAGCATGCCACCTAAGCACGTTTTCGAAGAATCTATCTATATATATTATATCAAGTTTATATATTATATAAAATAATTACAAAATTTACCTGGCCTATCTAAAATTCTTCCATTCACACTTGTTATATATATATATATATATATATATATATATATATATATATATATATGATATATGTCTACTCTTTTGTCACAAGTGGATGTCAATAACATACATTTAATACGCACTTATTTTCATTTATTTAAATAACTAATTATGAATAGATAAGAATTGGTTGGAAGTGCAGGTTAAACACTTGACATATGCATAGTATGTGATGACAATCAGTTTTCAATGGGTTCATAAAAAGAATTGGATTGGGCCGAGTTGGTGAAAAAAAAGGCATAACACCTGCATAAGGATTTCTTTTCCTTTACTTGAAAGGTTAAACTAGTATATTTATTCATATTATGTTATTAGGATTTCTTTTTATTTTAATTAGGTTTTCTATTATTATTAGGTTTATATTATTAGATTTCCTAATTAGTTTTCTATTATAAATATTTTCTTCTGAGACCTTGTAAGACAAATTTTCAGATTTTATTTTATTCTAGTAAGAATACTTCGGTTTGTCGTATTTTTCCGTTGGATTTAGGGTTTATTTATCCCTTGGATTAGGGTTTCATCGTTCTAGCCAAACAAAACTCGTGAGTGAGTCTAAACAGTCTTAACTCGTTTCCATCCTACATCAGTTGGTATCAGAGCAGTGTTTGTCCATGGAGAATAATATTGTTACCCGTGTTACCGCCTTGGAGACGACCGTGAATGGAATGAATGATCGAATCGCTCAAATGATCCAGATGATGCAAAATATGATGCAGCATAACCGACCTGAGGATATGGAAGATCAAAGCAGTGAAGAGGATAGACTTGATCAAGAGGAGAGATCGTGAGAGACATGAAAAGAATTGGCAAGATCGATGTTATCATGATTTCGATCATCATAATCATGGGTAAAAAATAAAGAACGTCGAGAGATCATAAACTGACAATGCAAATATGTTATAACTTGCTATGGTGATGATGGAGTCTAAGATTGAGAATCTAGATTTGTTGCTTAAGCGGACGAATGAAGAGAATGATGTATTTCTATCACCATCCATCATAGAACCGTTGAAAATTTTCAGATATTAGTTATAAAAACCGTCAAAATTAGGTTTGGAAGTTTTTTCTATGGACTTTGTTATTGGCCTTCCGTATATTGATAGTGGACTTGAATGTATCTTTGTTATTGTTGATAGACTTATGAAACCGGTGTATTTTATTTTCTATAAGAAGACCAATGATCTCTCTCATATTTTCAAATTATTTTTTCAGAAGAGTGGTCATTTACATCACACTCAAAAATATTGTAACTATAGAAGATATATGTGTGGAAGAAAAAGAAATGGAAGCAATCCAAACATTATCCAATGACCAAAAATATTTTATGAGAACTCAAGGACGAGTTCTTTATAAATGGAAGAGAATGATGTGAATCAGTTCTCAACGGGTTTATAAAAGAATTTGATTGGGTCAAATTGGTAAAGAAAAGGACATAACCCCTGCATTAGGATTTCTTTTCCTTTATTTGGAGGGTTAAACTTGCATTAGAAATTCTTTTCTTTTATTTGGAGGGTTAAACTAGTATATTTATTTAAATTATGTTATAAGGGTTTGTTTTTTTAAAAATTTTGATTAAGATTCTATTATTATTTTTAAAAAATTAATTAATTTTTACTATAAATATGTTCTTATGAGATTTTGTAAGATATATTTTCAAATTTTATTCTGGCATAATGATTACCGAAACCCCTAAACTTGGCTAACATTTTCAATTTGACCCTCAAACTATGCGAGCTTTCAATTTAGGCTTTTCAACTATCTAATATCATATTAAATTAGCCCTTTTCACTTATGTGGTACATGATGTAGCAGATGATTCAGGGTAGATATATATACAATTTTGTCACCTCATATGTCACATAGGTGAAAAGGGACAAATTGACCCCATATGGGATAGTTTGAGAGGTTAAAGTGAAATCTCTTATAATTTGAGGATCAAATTGAAAAAAATTAGTCAAGTTTAGGCTATCATAACCACACCCCATTTTGAGCCTCTAAATTAGAGTCTCAAATACAATCTTTTTTAACTTTTTGAAACTCCAATTTTTTTTATCTCCAACCATAGAACTCTAATATGGAGTAAAAATATATATTATGATTTATGATAAAAAAATTAAATAATTATTATAATTAAATATAGCATATTAATTAAAGTAGTATTAATATTAAACTGAAATGAAAGAATATTTTAAATCCTTTACAATAATATATTTTTTATTATTTAAAAAATAAAATAAAATAATTCATATATAATTAAAATTAGAGTTAAAATACAATATAATGATTAGGTTAGGATTGAAAATAAAGTGTATTTGGAGTTGCATAAAATGAATGTCATATATGAAGTTTCATGATATTAAAATATATTAGAACTCCAAACACTTTATTGAAAAATGAGAAATGGAGGCTTGGTTGAAGAGGGTTTGAATTCTATTATAAAATATGGAGGCTTGGTTGGAGATAGCCTTAGGGGCCTTTTATTTTATTCTAATAAAAATATTTAGACTTTCTAAAAAAAAAAAATTTAATTAGAAGTTATTTATCCCTTGAATTAAAATTTCACGGTCCTACACAAACGAAATTGATTATCGAAAACTTGCTATGGAAACTGAATAATCTTTCAGGTCTTTTTCGTACATTAGCATGAAAATATAAACTCATTATATACTATAACCTAAATATAGAAATGGAAAAAAGCTAACTGCTGTTAATAATGTCATTGTGTATAATATATTGTCTTCTAATTCAAAATAAATAATTACATAACTTGTCTTTTTCTTTATGGATACTTTCATAAGGTAATGGAAACAAGAACAAACAAACTTTAATGTGTTCAGTGTGATTCTCTTTTATATTTTAGATTATTTATTCCATTTATCAATTTCTTTATTTTATTATATACATATATATGGATTGATGCATGTTCGCCGACTATTAGGTATATTATTTATATGCAACCTAGCAACCTCACATGCTGTTGCTGGCTTGGTCAAACATATATCGAATTGATAATCCATCAAATTCTAAAATGGCGATTGGATATTATAGTAGTTGCAGTAGTTAATTATTAGATAGAATTTTGATGGAGACATTAACCGAGGAAGAGAAGGCAAGGCAAATCTATCATTCCCGATCCCAACCACAATATTATTAAATGCAATGCAATGCAGTTACATACATATCACGCCATTTCATACACATTAATGTGAACGTGACGAAGATGGTAAACTAACCACTAAATGCATGAGAAGCTGAGTGGAGCGGTGTGGTGGAGGAGAAGGAGAAGTTAAAGTCACGGTACACACAACGAGGGTGAGAAGACGAAGAACAAACAACTCGTGCTTTTCCTTTTCTTTATTTTTATTTTTATTTTACTTTTCTCTTCTTCTTCATCTTTTGCTTTTATTATTATTATAGTTTCAGTAGTGGACAGAATCTGTTGTTTGTTTCTACGCAGGACCCAATCGCCTGTCAATGATTTTCTTGTCACATTAATTAAACTATGACCAAATTGTAGTATCTAATTTCATTAATCATGTCTTCACTGTTTCGCGACACCGCAAAAGTCAAATGCACCGACTCTACTTCTTCTTCTTTTGCTGGATCTGAGTCCGTGTTAGGTTGTATCTAGGTGAGAAAAAAAAAAAGAAAATCTTAACTCGCTTTGATGGTTGTTTCACTTGCATTGCATTGCTCCATCTGATCTCATCTTTTTCAGGTTTGTTTTTGCTGGGCTTAGACAGTGGAGAATCAAGTTGAAAGCGAGAGAATCAGCTAATAGGACTTCTCTCCAGTTGTTTATTTTGGAATTGGTTTAGGGTAATGATGTTTTTCATGCTCCAAATGTCATTATTTTAGATTATTATGGCGGCAATTGATTATTTTATTCTCATTTTTGTATTTTGTATTATCTGGATCGGTTTGGAAATTTTTGGGTTGAATATCCAAATTGTTAAGCTTTTTGTTGTTATGGATGATTTTGATTCTTTATTGAGAATGAAAGCATCTGACTTTGTCAATGTGATGATTTTTTATTTTTTGGTGATAGAATATGCATCAAGACAGTAGGAAATCAGTTGTATACAGATCGTTTGTCACTTGTGACGATCCTAAAGGAGTTGTGGAATGTGGGACAATAAGAAGATCCAAAAATGGTTTGCTGAAGATGGAGCATAAGATGGAAACTCGAAAGGGAAAGAAGAAGTCAGATGCCAGAGAAGAGGCTGTGTGCAAAGGGGTCTCTAAGGGTCAGGAGTTGCAGAGCCCGGCTTCTTTTCAACTCTCAGAGGTTGCTAGAGGAGCTGAGAAGCTGAACCAGATGATTGACTCCTGGTCTAAGGGGAAACGATATGATACACAGTCTAATGATGTGGCGAGAGATCTCTTGAAAGGAGCACTTGACCTGCAAGAGTCTCTTATGATGCTTGGCAAATTGCAAGAGGTGTCTCAGTACAAAGCTTTATTGAAGACGAAGCACAAGGAGATGCCTAAGGCTGGTAGGAATGATGGAATGCGGATTCAGCGTGCAAGTTCGTATCATTTTGGTGATCAGAATTGTCCTGTGGAGTTTCAGAAGCCGAGGCTGTCAACTGATGGGGCTTCAAGGGATTGTTTTGAAGAACTCAGGGAAGTGATTAGAGATAGTCTGGCTAGACAAAATCTGTTGCCTAAGACGTATTCAGAAGAACTTATGGGTTTTCATCAGCAACGAATTGACTCATACTCAAACATACCATCCACAAGTTCAAGCCACTCTTCTATAACTCATACCAGCAATTATAGTTCAAGTGCCTCTCCTCTTTCATTTGCAGCTCCGGAGAAGAAGGTAAAAGGACCCGGTTTAATTGCCAAGCTCATGGGTTTAGAAGAAGTTCCCTCAAATCCATCACAATCCAATCCCCAGAAACAGATAAGGGATAACAGACTGACTTGTCCACAAAGACCAAGTTTTGATATTGATAGGCCTAAAGTGAAGAAGCCTCATTTTGCTCCCCAGCAGGAGAGTCCAGGGAGGAAGACGCTCAAGGAGATTCTTGAAACTATGCATTCTTCAGGAGTTCTGAAAAGCAACTCGACCAATGAGCTTGAGGGTCAAAGTCATCAGTCTACTAGCAATTTACATTCCAAGGAGCGATCAATTGGCAATATATCACCTATTGTGCTTATTAAGCCTTGTTATGATCAATTTGTTGAGCCTGAAGAGATTTTCGCTCCTGTGATTGAGGAAAAGGGTGTACAAGCAAAACAGTTTCCCAAAAAGTTGAATGTCAAAGAAGAGTTGTCTTCCAGAAAAATTGACTGCAGAGAGGGGACTCTTAGGCCTAGCAAAACAAACAGGAAGACAGGAGAAGATAATTCCATCAATAGGCTAAGCAAGGAAGGAGCAAAGAAAAGCAAACACATGATTGAGAAACATGGAGGAAAAGCAATCAAGACTAAACTGGGTAGTAGTAAGACGGATTCTTTGGGGGATTGTTTGGGTGACATAATTCAGCAGCCTGAGAAAAAAGTGACTTTCTTGTCTAATAGAAGTCCGAAGGTGATAATTGGTAGCCGGAAGCCTGTAGAAAAGGAGATTGTGAAGTCGAAAATTGTGTCCCGATCCCAAGAGAAAGATAAGGTGACTGTTACGAATGTCAGAAAGCCCACTAATGGATCACACACCTCAAAGAATCAGAATGTTCGCAGTGTCATTTCAAATCGCACAAAAAGAACTGTGAATAAGGCTGTGAATAAGGCGGCTCCAAATGATAGGATAAGCTCTCAGATATCTACTAGAGATAAGCCAGTTGTTGAACCCACCACAACTAGTTTTACCGTAAGTTTTATTTACTGAATGACTTGTTTTTGGTTGATAAATTTACTTGTATCATTCAGGATATATAACCTGGTAGCACTATTTGCAGATCCAGGATGTAGGATGCAAAGAAGATGAGGAGAAGATGAATTTTGCTTCAGAAGATGACTCTTGTCCCATGGGAGAGAATGACAAATGTGTAGATCAACTTTTGACTGAGAAGGAAGCCAATGTGTATGAAATTCAAATTACAGGTAAATTGTGCTTTAAATACTTAATTCATCAACGGTGACTTCTTTACTTGAGGCTGATGAAAATATACATGAAATTTACTGGTGCTGTACTCTTTGCACCTGTTATGAGATAGTCCAGCTATAATGCCATTTTGTGTGCCGTTTATTTATGGTATATTTCCTGTCACAATGCTGTTTTCGGTAATAATAGAATTTCAATGTTCAAGTTTTGCTTTTGTTCACTTATCAAATTCTCTCAGTAGGACAGCCAAGACCAGAACACAGAATTACTTAGAATCCCTTTTCTTTTGTTTCTTTTCCCGGTCATTTTGAGTTCATAGTTTTAAAATGGTACAGAAATGGTACCAAGCTTTCCAAATTCAAACAAACCCTTAGTCACTGATTGGACAATAAGGTTTTACTGTAGAATTAGAGGAGCAAACAGCAGTCAATGAAGGAAAGAAAAGCAATGCTGGTGGCCTGAAGTTCACTTCAGCACTATGAACGATGTAAACTCTACTCGCTACAATTAATGTCAAACAATGAACCTGTAAAGAAACCATGCCTCCAATAGTTCTGCTTGTATGTTTACATCAGCTATGGTTTTAGTGTCTGTCATGATTGTTTTTATCATCAAATTAACATTATATATGATCTATGCATTTGAAAACCATGATGCTTGAATATTTAAATTTTTGAGGAGATTCATTTCAATTGCTGTTTGTTCTCTTTTGCAGAATATAGCGATAAGAGCCAGACTCCTCTCTCTGAGGCAAACCTTCTGGCCACTGAATGGAATAGAGAAACTGAATTTTTGGAGGGCATTATGGATGAAATTAAGCAAATTAGATTGGAGATGAGAAGCTTCAAGAAAGGTACACAATTTAAAACTTTTCTCTCAAGTAATCCAGCATTCCTAAGTCAAGCCGAAGAACTTTTCGATCTCAAACTGGATAATCATTCAACTATACAATCCTGTGAGAAAAACGATATCTCATACTATATTGAGAGAGTCTCTCTTGATTGTGCGAATGAACTAATGGAACGAAGAAGTCTTCCTGATTCAAGAACATCTGATCCTCTGTTACTAACATGGCTAAGGAGTTCAAGAATTCATCTCTCTTTAGATGAGCTGGTTGAGGAGATAAGTGATGGGGTTGAAACTCTGAGAAGCTTCAGCAAAGCTGCTGGCGAAGAGCTTCACAGTGACAGGAGTCTGAATGCAGTTGTGATGAGGAGAGACATGGAGTGCAATGGAATAGTAAGTGGAATATGGGATTTGGGTTGGAGGAATCAACTTTCTGCAGATGATACTGAGGCTGTTGGGAATGAGATAGAGAAGCTACTTTTTGCTGATTTGATTGATGAAATCTCTACAGAAGTTTTGCTCTGTTAATTATTCTGACTAGAATGAATCGTAAGTTGCTATTTTCTGTATATAATAACCAATCTGTATTAGCAGTTTCCCAGGGATGGTCAGGAAGCCAAAACATGCACTTAACATGTATATATATATAGTTGCTACAAGGCATAGTGCATGTAATTTTCTAATTTACTGTGTTTGAACAGACAATAATGATTGCATTTTGATGATACACAAACATCAAGAAGAATGAGAAGGAGAAGAAGAAGAGGGTGCTTTGAAGATGAGAAACTTGAGAGTCTCAAGAGCAAAATAGATAAAAGAGCCCTCTTTATGAGTTATAAAACAGCCAAAGTTCGAACCCACCACACATTGCCATCCACCTCCATATTCCCTATCAAATTCCTTCTTGATGTACCCAGCGATCGATATGCAATCCACAACATCGTACAGATCGAGAGCTTCAGAAGCGAAACTCATGGCTTCCATCTGCATCTTCACCGTCATATCCGTATCTTTCACCACACCTTTTCCTTCCAACATGTTGATCTGCTGGAGGGAAGAGGAAGAGGAAGGTATTTGATATGAATGGTGAGGTTAAGGAGATGAGATATGACGTGGTATTATATAACGACAAATTATAGCAATAGGCCGAGAAGGTTCGTTAGGATCAGCAGTTTTATATAGAAAAGAAAACGAAAACAGGCAGAGAATGAGTAGACCGGTTGTTTTTGCGCGCTGGACAAGTTTAAAATTGGCACGTATACGGACCAGTCTTAGCTTTTTTGACCCGGCACCTTTTCTACCTTTTCGGTCTCTCTCTCTCTAATCTTATCCTCCCCACCCCCATAATTCATAATTTACAGATATTTTCACAATTTATTTTTTATTTTATAAACTGAATTTGAAATTAAAATATGTATTTTATTTTACTTAATCTGAATGAAATTTAATATTTAAATAATATATATTTATATTCAAATATATATTATAAAAAAAATAATGTAACTGAAATTATTTATAAAAAATAATTGAATAATATATTAATATAGATTAAATATAATACTTTTTTAAAAAATACTTTTAATATTTTTTATGTATTATGAAAATAATTTTTAATATATATTTATTTTATATATATTTTTTCTCATTTATCTTTCTAAGTCTATTTTACTTTTATAATATATTTTTAATTTTTTTTTTTTAAAATAAAACTATAATTGAGTGTTACAAATTGAAAAAAAAAAAAAAAAAAAAAAGAAAAAAAAAAAAGAAAGAAAGAAAAGGTATATCTTGCATTTTCTTCAATCACATATGTAGTCTCCATTTGCATTCATTTTAAAATCCCTAGCTCTATATCAATAAAAGTTTCACTTTTTTATTTTAGTATTTTATGAAGGGTATTTTTGTTTTTGGACCCGTTTTATAAAAATAATTCAGATATCCACCCATTTTTAAAAATAATTCGAAATCGGACCTATTTTTATGTAAAGAGTGGGTTTGGATAAAGGTTTTATGATTTTACTCTATTTCGACATTTTATATTAATTGCATTAAATATTTAATTTATACTATTATTATTAACCAAATATTAAATTACGTTATTTTTAATAAAAATAAAAATATAAATAAAATTATTTTAATTTTAATTAAATAATACTTTTTAATTTATTATTATTAATAAAAATATTTAAAATAAATATGAATTTGTTTCATTTTATTTTTTAAATTAAAAAATATATGAAATAAATTCATATTTATTTTAAATATTTTTATTAATAATAATAAATTAAAATATATTATTTAATAAAAAATAAAAATAAAAATAAAATATATTTATATTACATTTGTATTAAAAATATTTTTTTATTTTTATTTTTATTTTTTATGAAATAATCGATTTTAATTTTTTTTATTTTTAATTAAAGATTCAGAATAAATATGAATTTATTTCATATATTATTTAATTTAAAAAATAAAATGAAAATAAATTTATATTTATTTTGATTTTTTTATTAAAGATAATAAATTAAAATCTATCATTTAATTAAAATTAAAATTAATTTATTTTTATTTTAATTTTTATTAAAAATAACGTTATTTAATATTTGTTTAATAATAATGGTATAAATTAAATATTTAATGCAATTAATACAAAATGTAGAAATAGAGTAAAACCATAAAACTTTTATCCAAAACCACTTTTTACATAAAAATGGGTTCGGTTTCGAATTATTTTTAAAAGTGGGTGGATTTCTGGATTATTTTTATAAAACGGGTCCAAAAACAAAAATACCCTTTTATGAATACACCAATAATTTTATCAAATTTTGGATTAAATTTCATTTATTATTAGTACAATAAAATTATTATATTATTTTTATTTATTTATAAATTAAATATACTTCAAATTTCCAAGCTCATAAATATTTCAGTAATCTCATATTTTCATATTTGAAAATTAAAAGAAAACTTGAAAATTCTAAAAATTGCTTTATGGAATTCAAAAAAATACAAAGAGATGAATATTTGATTTTTTATTTTTTTTAAATTTGTTTTTATTAAGGTTAGAGAAGAATCTTCTCAAAAGATTTTTTTTTTCTTTTTTTTACTTCTTGTATTTTTGTGAGGATGAAGGAAAAAAAATTCTTTTCAAGGTTTAAAAGATTTTAGAAGAGTAGATAGTAAAAAAGAGTTAATTACACCCACTCCTCTGAACGATGACAAATTAAACATGTATGAACATTTTAATATTAATATACAATCACATCCTTTCTCTCTATAAAAATTAGTGAAAATATAAGGTAAAATTAACTTTAAATGGACATTACATCATACAGATGTATTCATAATTACAATTTTCATTGTTATATTGATAAATTTATTAATTAAATAAGGTTTTATTATTGAGTAAAGGGGTGTGAGTATGTATTAATATCAAAATATTCATTTATATGTAATTTACCATCGTGCAAAGGGTTGTGAGTGTAATTAACTCCAGTAAAAAATGTCAAAGAGTACCTACAATGGACACTTTTCATCCCAATTCATCATTATATCAGAAAAAATATAAAATAAGTACTACAATACTTTATTTATTAAAAAGTTAATAAATATTCTAATTTTATCCGTAAAAGTTACAAAAATTATAATTTAATCTTACTTTTTATACTTCTCAAAAAATAATTGACAAATATTAAAATTTGATAAGTATAATCTACTTGTTTTTGTTTCCAGTTTCAGAGGAACGAAAAGGGAGAAAATAATTTTTTGAATAAAATTCAACCAAGTCAAAATTGATTTCTTAGAAAATTTCAGAAATGGGACTCTAAGTGTCTCTTAATGTGGATGCTTTAACAACATCTCCTGTCTCCAAGTCGCAAGATCTCATCTCTCCCCCATCTGGCAATTAGCTAGAGACTCTAATTAAAGTTTTGTATGAGATTCAAAAACTTGGGATTGTTCGACCATCCCTCATTTATTATTGTTTTCATTTTTTTATTTAATTTTTTTTAACTTTTTTTTTTTTTGTAATTTTTATTAATTTTTATATAATATATTAATATATTATTGGAATTTGGTGATATTATAGTATTGGAGATGAAAGTTCCATCTTCATACTAGTCCCTAATCTTCTTACATGGCTTGTGGGTTCATAGTTGGATTCAATATGGTTCTAGCATTAAAGATGGTCTAAGAGCATCTCAATACAGGTCTTAAGTCTCACTCTCTCTCCTAAGTGGCATTGGCTTGGGACTTTGCATTATGGGATCACAATTACATTAGAATAAAAATAAATAAGAGATCGTCCTAGTTTAGAGGGACGTTTCAAGTATATTCACTACAAGAAAGTTAGATATCATTGCTGGATTTGGTGTGATGGATTTTTTCTGTCACCATATGTGATGAAATATTGATAGAAAAAATATCATAAAAATTTTCTAATTTGTTATACATATATCTGTCACAAAATTGCCATTAATTTACGACAGATTTGTGACGTCTTATTCATGAGTATAGTTAATGATGAATTGATAAGAAAAAAAAATTACCGTCAAATTTATATTATCTCAATTCTGTTTCAAAATTTTTTAAATTGTTAATACCATCACAAATCCATCAAATATTTATAAAAAATAATATTAATATATAAAATGTAATAGTTAATTTTGAAAGGAAATGTCGAGCACAGATTTGCAACGGTGAAATTTGCTCGTGGAATTTGTCGGATCCGAATTTTCTCCATCCATTTAAAGACGTCCCTGCATCTACAGAGTTATAGATCTAGTATATTGTTTGTTTTGATGACTTATTTGGTCTGGTGCGTTTTAACATGGCATTGAACTAGTCTTCTCGCATCAAATGTGTTTGAATATTATTGATTGCTTAGGTTTCAATTAGGAAAAGATTATGGTTAGGTCTTTCGAATTACTTACTAGATTAAAGCATAGTGTGCATTATGGTGGTTGGGTTTTCGTAGTAGAGGTTGATTTGAGTGAGTTTTTTTTTTTTAGATGGGAAGCTTTTTGTGATTGTGAGATTATATATGTCCCTGTGTTTATGATTGTTCATGTTTCTTTAATTTAATTTCATTATAATGTCTTGAACTAAATTTCCTTCTATATAATCGATTGTGGATACAGGTACAGAACTATAATTGAAGGGAATTTTACATTGTTATCACTCTTTATTTAAATACGTGACTTAGTCCTTTACCATATGATACAACAATGGATTAATCTTGCACGATCAACGGGACTACAAATTCGAAATACTAAATCTTCATCAAGTCTTCCAAATTCACTTAGTTCCACTTTAAGCAACCCAGTTTCTCCTAATACATCTTTAAGTCAATTTAATGGACCTAATACTACACTGGATTGCTGTAACAACAACGTAGAAGAGGTCGTCGATATGGATGAAAATCGATTATCATAAGATAATTCCCTTATTTTGATACTCATAAATACTTTGTAAATGATTATCCAAAGGCAGGTCATAAAGAGAAATATATGTATTCTTCTGTATACTTTATGTAATGTGATTATTTTTTAAGTAAAATTTGTGTAGTTGTTAAAATTTTCAATTCTGCGGTGAAAAAAAATTATTTTCTTTTATTGATGTTCTAATGATTCTTCATATTGAGTCATAGTATCTTTAAATGGATGCATAAATGTAAATTATTTCCTCGATACATTATTGTCTTCCTTACTTGGACTCTGACCCTCCATTTTCTCCAACAGTATCTGCTTAGCTTTCTGTGATACCAATTTTAGGTTTTGCAGTTACAACAGGATATGAAGTATTAGTTCTTAGTCTAGTTCGCTTATCAAAGTAAACTACTATTCCGTAAATTACTTGCCTCCTGCCTGGCAAATCGATTATGGATGAATAAATCATTGAACAGATCATTTACTATTTCTAATAGAGCACTCATTCTGTTAAACTCTTATATTAATTTTTTCTGTCCTACTTCTACAAGGTAACCAAGTAAGAGGAGAAATAGATTATCATACCAACTGCACAAGCATTTCGAAGTATTTTGTGTTGATAGGTGTGGATTCGATCTGCATCTCTGCCAGCATCTTGTTAAATAACCACTACCATATCAAATCTAGTTTTTCTTAGGTTTAAAAAAACTTTCCTAGTTTACTATGATTAGTATATATCTATCAATTCATTTACATGTCAATAGTGTGAATAAGAAACTAACTTCTAGCTGCTAGTCTATCATGCTCTTCTCATGACATTTCCAGCATTTTGCTGCCTTACATAATCACATCATATCTAACATGATTAGACGTCTAGGTTTGATTTTCTGATTAGGAAATCTATTGAAAGAAATTGAAAACTAGATATCTTACCTCGTGATACAAATCTAAAAGGAAAGTCAAATGAAAAATTAAAGCAGGTTGACCTTTGAATCGAAGGAGGATATTCCTTAAATGTTCTCGTCAATCTCCTTATATCAGGAATAGATTGATTTTACGTTTATTGTCTTTTGAATTTCCTAGTATTATAAACGCCTATGCTAATTTCTTTATTTAACATGCAGAAAAAGAATCAATATTAATAAAAATTGGAGGTTGGTCCTCTTCATACGAACTTTCCTCTTCTCTATTTTCTTTTAAAATTTTCTTTTTTTTGGTGTATTTATCATTGGTATCAGAGCCAACGATGGTATCTACCCAAGCCACAAATTACACAGATACCTCTTTACCACAACAACCGCCACAATAGTCACTATCATAACTACAACCACAACAAAGGTCACCACTAAATTCATTCCAGAATTAAAAAAATGAGGCTGTTTTACAATAGTTAGCCCTGGTCAAATATGGGTGCTGCCATAAAATCAAAATATAAGAATAGGAGAGAATCACTTGCTATCAATCGTCGCCATTATCCCTAGAAAGATGATGATGAGAGATGCTTCATAGAGATACAAATACTCTCAATGAGAAATTCTCATACTAAGACGGAGTTCCCTCTCTTTGAGGAAGCTGGCCCTCGTGGCTAGATCTTGAAGGCGGAGAAATACTTCTGACATTACCAAACTATAGAGGAATTGAAGATCGAGATTGCTGCCTTGTACTTCGAAAGAAATGCCTTTGAACTTTTTGCATGGAATAACAATGATCGATCATTGTTATACTAGAGAGAATTGGTGAGGACCCTTCAAGAAAATTTGGCCCAGCCGAGATCCAAAACCCTAATAAACACCTATATAGCATCAAGCAAAGTGGGTCAATCCAAGAATATCATCAAGAGTTTTCCAAAAGATCTGTTCGTGTATCTGATTAGCCAGAACATTACCTCATTGGTGTTTTTCTTAATTGCTTGAAAGAAGAATCGATGGCAGACGTTTGGATACATAAACCATGAACTATCTAGCAAGGTGTAATTTTGGCAAATGAGTACGAACAAAAATTAGGTTCCTAAACTTCAGATAGCAACCCTGTGCAAACAACTTCCTCAAAACCATTGTTTCCCACGCCGCTTATTGTAGCATGGTAAGACTCTGCAAAATTATGGGAGGTTAATCGACATAACAAAATCACCAAAAGTTTGACACATTAATTCCCGTCCCGTCCCGTCCCATACACATCCCTACTAGGTACTACTGCATTTGTTTTGAATGTCTATTACTGAGTTAAGAAGCAGTTCGACTCAAGTCGAATTTAGATAACTCTAGATAGAATATAAATCTAAAATTTATGGAACTTAATCTGTGTGTATCTGTAGATAACAATTTCATCAACCAGAAAAATGAAGGAAAAAATCAAACAACAGCTCAAGATTCAAAATTGAGCTAACTAAGTTCAACTTTGTCCAGGAAACATGGGTTCAGTTTGATTGCATTGGGTTAGCTGGAAGTTTCGAGTTAGGTCAGATGGTAGTTAGATGCTTAAGAACCAGGAATGAATTGCCTTTCTAAAAATGGAAAATGTTTCACTCACTCCTAAATAAGACCACTCCAGACACATGTGGATTGAAACTAAAATTCTAAATTGAATTGTTACTATAAATCATACTATATGAGATAGATTTGCTTTACACACATCCTATAATTGGACCAGAGAGTGAAAAAAATCGATAGGAAGGTCTATCTTCCATGTATGACAAAGTTAGCATCAAAGATGAAGCTACATGTTCAAACTTCCTTATAACTTTAAAAGCGAGGTGATAAAGACAACGAAAAAGGAAAATTTAGAAAGGAAGCAGAAAAGAGAAAAGTTCGTATGGAGAGGACTAACCTCCAACTTTTATTAATTTTTATTCTTTTTATGCATGTTAAGCAAATAAATGAGTATAGGTATTTATAATACTAGAAATTCAAAAGACAATAAATGTAAAATTTATTCCTAATATAAGAAGATTGACGAGAATATTCGAGGAATATTCTCCTTCCATCAATCAAATGTTAATCAACTTTAATTCATCGTTTGAATTTCCTTTTGGATTAATATCAGTACTCCCCCCTTAAAAACTCGACTTGTCCACCAGGCCAATTTTAGAAAATCTTGAGTTGGTGTAAATACTATCTTTTCCTTGATTAAGAATATTTTTGGCCAATGCATTTCAAGTGATCTTATGAAATTTTGGTAGGAGTGCTTGACGTTTTTACCATTTTCCCTCGTAATTAAAAATAAAATAGAGTTTTGCCTAATTGTCTTGCACTGTTGGAAATGAATCTCCAACACAACATCGACGACACCCATAAAAGAAGTATAAAAATATCAAGTTATTACAGTTAGGATTTTGACGAAAATTCGGGTATATTCTGATATCCATAATTGGTTTGTAATTTAGAAAAGACTCGAAGATTGTTTTGGAAGTATCATATTTGATTAGGAATGGTATTTCCTAAGGTGGATTCTAATTAGGAAATAGATCTTGGAGAATCCTAAATAGGAAAAGGATTTCTTAATGGTTTAGGATTACTTTGTGACTAAGTAACCTAATGCTATAAATATGGTACTTGTATCTATTATTATATATCCTGAGAGAACAATGTAGATCTAGTTGGTTAGGTTTGGGAGGTGCCCCATGGGAGCCTGGGAACCATGGAGATCTTGAGTTCTAGGATCTAGTCCTGTTATCCTGTGATAGCCATATAAGGAGAGCTTGTATGTGAGACTGTAACCAATGTAATTGGATTGGGGAGTGAGAGAGTGATATTCTGGTTGTAACTGTTGCTTTATTGTTACATGGTGAATTAGTCTCTCGTCGTCCTAACGGCCGTGGTTTTTTTTTCCCGTTTTGGGTTTCCACGTAAAAACCTTGTGTCTTATTTTCTATCTCTATTTCTTGTCTTGTGTATGTTGTTTTACTTTGTGGTTATTGATACTCGTCTCCGCTGTAATGGATCACCGATTTGGTCAACAAATGATATCAGAGCTAGCCGTGTTTTTGAATAAGAAGATTCATCCCACATTGCTTGGACAAGTCATGACAATATTGTATATATAAGGGAGCTCATTTAGTGGGCTTTGAATGGATTGCCAAGGCTATAGCCCACCTTGAATTAATATAAATATTAATGTCAAAGATTTGGCCTTGGGTCTTGGGGCTATTGAGCTTGGGTTCTTAAATAAATATAAGATTTTTATTTTGATTTAAATTTTGTGTGGATTAATTTAATAAATTAATTTTGAATTTAAATTAATGAATTGTGTCGGTTAATGAATCAATCTGTTGGATTCTGACACAAACATTAAAGAGTCATGACGGTTGTAAGATTGTAAATAACCGTTAGTTGATTATTATAAAACGGCAAGAGAAAGTTGACAGATGACACTGAATCTGAAACTCTTCTTCTTCTAAACAACAGAACATTGTCTCAAATAATAAAATCGCTCTTTGCTAGACTTTTGTGTACGTTGCTTCATCACAAAGGTACGCAATTATATCCTGGGACAGATACCCGTCGTTAAACTTCATAGCAACCAAAGTGAAGTGGGAAAATTTTGTTTAAGGACATTGCTTCTACAGCAAGCCTCTGCAGATTTGTTTTATTTACAAAACCAGAGTATTTGTGTTTAATCTTTATTTACTTCATTGTCGGTTTTACTTACATTGACTGTATATTTTTCCAACAGGAAAAGGATTTCTTAATGGTTTAGGATTCATTGTCGGTTTTACTTACATTGACTATATATTTTTCCAACAGGAAAAGAATTTCTTAATGGTTTAGGATTACTTTGTGACTAAGTAACCTAATGCTATAAATATGGTACTTGCATCTATTATTATATATCCTGAGAGGTTTGGGAGGTGCCCCTTGGGAGCCTGGGAACCGTGGAGATCTTGAGTTCTAGGATCTGAACTTGTATGTGAGACTGTAACCAATGTAATTGGATTGGGGAGTGAGAGAGTGATATTCTGGTTGTAACTGTTGTTTTATTATTACATGGTGAATTAGTCTCTCGTCGTCCTGACGGCCGTGGTTTTTTCCCGTTTTGGGTTTCCACGTAAAAACCTTGTGTCTTATTTTTTATCTGTATTTCTTGCCTTGTGTGTGTTGTTTTACTTTGTGATTATCGATACTCGTCTCCGCTGTAATGAATCACCGATTTAATCAACAAGTGATATCAGAGCTAGCTGTGTTTTCCTCAACAATTACTACCTGGATAAGTTGAATAGTTATATCATGTACGATTGGTTATGATGAAGAATTTCATCAGTACTAATTTGTACCAATTGGTTGTACCGCAGCCATTCGAAGAGGTAGCAGTAGAGATTTCGAGTCTGATCACCCGGGAGATGGTCTTAAAAATAGCTGGCAGAAAATGATTGGAAACAGCTCATCCAGGCTAAACCCAAACAATTAAAAAATAATCCGCGTATATAATACCCCTATTATTTGATTTCATAAACAAAACGTCCTAAGCACATGTACCTTTGAATTTCCGTCCATCACCACTATCTGTTATCTAATTAATTAATGAAAATTTGAAAAATCAAAATCAAAACAGAACGGAAAGCGACGATAGGTAAAGCCAACCAGCAAGAATTGCAGAGAGAGAGAGAGAGAGAGAGTCGCTTCATCAGGTGTTTACGTTAATTTCAAAGATAACAGGAAAAGTCTTCTCTCGCTCGCTAGGGTTTCAAATTTCGTATGATGGGCGATGAGAAATCCACGATCGTGATGACTTCTAGAGACAGAGAAAGAGATCTAGAGCTTCTCATTCCAGTAGCTGACTCTGTCAACAATGACCACTCCTCCAAACCCTCCTCTTCTTCATCTCCTTCCAATCACGCTGGCCGCGAGGTTAACTATTCTATCCCCTCTCCCTTTTCCTTTGTTGCTGTGACAGCTAAATTGGTATCTGAATTTCGTAATTATTTGTTTGAATATTAGAAGTCTGGTCTCGTTTGTGAAGAATTTGTTTGCTTAATTAGTAGTGCATGGATGGAAAATTGGATACGTTTTATTGGGTTTTTCTTTGTAGTCACAGTTGCTAATAACTGATGCAAAGTTTGAAATTTAGATTGATGCTCATTTATACTTGTCAGAGTATGACAATTGTTAGAAGAATGATATGTTTGTGTCACTTCATGTACAATTCTCTTGCTGAAATTTGTTGAAATTTTGATGGGAGATGATGCGTTTGTTCACAACACACATATTGTGTTTGTTTGAATAAATGAAAATATACTACTTTTTTCTTTTCTAGAATATCGTTTATCCTCCAAAACACACGGTAAATTTCTCAAAATTTTTGAATAAATGGAATTTAGTTTACTTATTTTCTCTTCCCTTACCTTAAAATTACTGGTTTTAGCTAAATTTGACTTCATTTCTGGGCTGTTTGAGTTCGTTTGGAACAACAATTACTCATTGGGTAACTGCTCTAGAGTTTTAATTTTCCTTTAGCAAATGATGTTTTAGAAATGCATAGTTCAGTTAGGAAATGACTATCTGTAAATATTTAATTGATGTAATCTACATATTATACTTGGTGGGATAAAACTGGAAGACACTTTTGGTGTTAGATTGTAAAAAATGCTATTTGTGAGATGCAATGGAGCTGTTCAATACCTAGAAAGATATTCCTCTCTATTTCCCAATAAAATAGGAGCTCTTGTGCATAGCAATGACTGTTGATATAAAGAACATACTGTGATCAGCCTAATAAAATGAATAGTTGTGATAGATATGGTTTGACTTTGGTAGAAAACTATAGGCTAATTACATTCAGCTATTTGACTGATATTTGCAGTTAATGGTAGGTTAACTACATTGCATTAGCATAGAGTTGTTAGTTCAGTAAATTAGGCTGTATATTAACTACTAGTTGATTGTTGATAAGAGTGTTTGACAATTAGCTGTTTTTATAAGGAAAATTGAAGACTAGCTATTGGATAAATAAAAATGGCTTAAAGGGGTTCTCTTATATAGTTCTATGTATAAGAACTTAAAAGTCAATTGTATTAATATTTTAGCGAAGAAATTAGAATTTTATACGTAACTCTTAAAGATGAGATAGTAATTATTTTAAATATGTGAATTGTCTTCAGCAAATAATTTTCATTATGTTAATGTAATAGTTAGGTTTATTTTATGGCACAGTAGGAAATTTTAAGAAAAGTGCGACACAAATACTTTACATGAAAACTACTAAAATCTGCTTAGACACTCCTAATATTTGAATTTTTGGAAATAATTAGCGTGTGCTTAATTGTTAATTTGCCTGTAAGTTGTTTAGCCATTGCAAAAGCTTATTATCATATTGGACCTTATATCATGTTGTTGATACTTTATGAAGTTTTCAAGTCGGAATATATTTTTCCCCTCCCTTTAGCTTTTTGCAAGTATATTGAACTTGCACACATTTATCTGATTAGTGTTCAGATATCCAAGACAAAAGCAAGTATAATCCTTTTATGGTGCTAATTTGTTTGTGAAGAATTTTGTGTCAAAGTTGAAGTAATTTTATTTTTAATTATTTTCAATAGATTGTTTGTGGAACTCTTGGCATGAAGTCAAGTAGACTTAGCTTAGAATTAATGTTGCAAAACATCCCGTCATTGTACTTATTTCAATGTGTTTTTTGTTATTTATTAATTTAACAATTGTCTGACAAAAACTTATATGTTGTGCTGTCACCATGCAGACTTTATACAAAGTCTTGAGAAGCTGGGCCTCAAAAAAGTTCATGTCAGGATGGTGCGCAATTTCTCTTTTTGTCTTCTATTTTATCTATTGCCGAGTCAAATGAATGCAGTGGTTAGAAAATAATTATTTTTGCCGATCAAGATTTGACTTGTCATATGCAACAGCCAAGCCATAAACATATATATAAGAGCGATTTGACTAAGCTCCAACACAGTTACTCTTGCCCATTTATCCAAAAGACGCATTTGTTAATAAATTTTTACATCTAGGTACTTACCCTCTAGAGATGTGTCATGGGTTGTTTATCTTGCACTATGGATTTTGTACATCATGGAGCTTTGTCAAGGTATAGACTATGTACTGGCTTAGCTTTCTCAAATCCAAGGAAATTTAGTGACTCCATGCAAGTCTCTCCTGGACAAGTAGAGGAAAACATCATATGTTTGGCCATGCCTTGGAGAAGGTTGTGTATTATAACACCCAAAAGACTACATTACAAGCTACATACTCCTAAGAAATAGATTTGTTACATGCGGGAACTGTCAGTTCTACTTGGCTTATTCACATTTTTACAAATCTGTTCTCTAAAAGTGTAGCAAATTGAGATTGAATTTTTCTTTGTTTGATAATAGTAGTGAATACTATGTTTTTATGTTGAAAAACAATGTGTTTGAGTTTGTTTTATATATTGATAAAAAGCAATAAGCACCTAGGACATATCACATTCTTATCGTGCTCAATGCTTTCCTTGCCCCCTCGCTTTTGTTTTGCAGTGTCATTCTGTTTCCTATAGCAATTACCTTCTATGTAACTTGGTGGTTTATTCACTTTGTGGATGGCTTTTTCTCCCCAATTTATGCACAGCTTGGAATTGATATTTTTGGTAAGTAATTTGTTTGTCTGACATTACTCATATTGGAAAATTTATATCTATGGACTGATAACCTTGGGACAATGTTTAGGCATATGAGTTTGTCTGTTTGTGAATATTAAAGGCTGTTTAATTAGGCTAGCATGCTACATGTTCTGTTGGTGAGATTTTTTGTTTTTGTCAAAACAAAAGTCAGATACAAGCTAATGTTGTAGAGTTGGTGGATTTTTATGAATAATCTGTAAGACATCTAGTGTCTAACCCTTCAATGATGCTTGAACTAACTAAATGCTCGTTCCATTTACCCTTAAATTTTTGTCTGCTAATTGTATCCTTTTCATTTCTAATGAAAATTTATAAAGGTGGGTTTAGGTTATTTTGACTTCCGGTTGTTGCTTTGTTAGGTCTTGGGTTTGTAACTTCTATGACATTCATCTTCTTGGTTGGGGTGTTTATGTCATCATGGTTGGGAGCATCAGTACTTGGTCTTGGGGAGTGGTTTATCAGACGGATGCCTTTTGTTCGTCACATCTACAATGCCTCTAAGCAAATAAGTGCTGCTATTTCACCAGGTGTGGAGTCAGTTACTTAATTCCTATATTCTAATCTAATGAATTTTGGCATCGCTTTATGCTTATCACCTTCATGTTACAGATCAAAACAAACAGGCCTTCAAGGAAGTGGCTATTATTAGGCATCCACGTATCGGTGAATATGCATTTGGATTCATAACCTCATCTGTTATTCTTCAGGTCTGCCTAATGAATTTTTCAGTGAGGCATGGTTGTATGACAATGTCATCTGATTTACTTGTAAATTCAGTTTTATCAAATTGTTTTGGCTCAAAATCAACTTCGGAGTTACCATTTTGACCAATTTTGTCTAGCTTAAAGTGATACTTCCTCCAAATATCAACTTATACTTTCTAATTTTCTTGGTTTCTTTTAGTTTAGTTTTTCTAAATCTCCAACGCTTGTCTGCCAAAAATCTAATTGCTAGTTCTTGGCATCAACTTGGTTTTGAATTTGAGCCTATGCATTAGATCTAGTGGGAGACTGTAACACCAGCATCTCTATTTATCCCCCTTTAATATGCAGAATCATTCTGGAGAGGAGCAGCTGTGTTGTGTCTATGTTCCCACGAATCATCTTTATATTGGTGATATATTCCTTGTTAGTGCCAATGATGTGATCAGACCAAATTTGTCAGTCCGGGAAGGAATTGGTAGGACTGTTATTCCTGATAACTATTTTTACTTGTTTCTTGGAGGTCTCTATCTGCTTGACATCATATAACTTGGATGCTTGGTTTTGATTGTGTCAAATGCAGAAATTGTTGTTTCAGGTGGAATGTCAATGCCTCAAATCCTTGCAACTCTGGACACACGTATGCCCCTCGAAAGAAGTAGATCCGACCTTCGTTGAATCATTTGAGATTTTGAGTTATAAATTTTGATTGAAGTTTAAGATTCTGGATGCTCATGTATCATTGATATTTGTATAGAATGTAGAAGTTTAGTTTCATTGGTTTTTCTTCCTGGAAATGTAGTTGTTGGATCTTAATACAGGCAGCAATTCTTATTTTTATTTCATTGTTCAGTGGCTTCAGGATTGTTTTATTTCCACTAGTAGAATGGTTTAAGGTTCTCTAATGGGGGTGTATGTTGTATACAGTTGATTTTGTTACTATGCAGTTTGTGTAGCCGAGAATGGAATTGGTGCGTAGACTGACTCCGAGTTCACCAGCTCGTAACTCAATTTGAACTTCTGAATCTCATCAAACTTTTTTTGGTATGGATATGTCAGGTTGATCTCCAGTTCATTATATCTAAGTCAATTTTCTGAACAGATTATTTGATACGAGTATTGATGGCAATAACATGTAACTTGACACAGATAAAACTTTTCTGTAACATTCACAAAATTTGAAATATTTATTTATTTATTTTTAATTTAAATTCAATATTATTTCTTATAACACTTCTTTCCTTGTACACAATTTCAATCAATTTATATTGAATTAGATTAAATTAATCCCTTCAATTTTATATTTGAAAATGATGCAAATATATTTCAAAATAACCGTGTTTGAAAACTCGGCCGCTTAGACTGCTTAGACTAGGCGTTTTAATGGCTATGGCTAATTGAAGCGAATTTAAGGTAGTCGGGCGTTCAATTCGACTTATCCGTCATAGTCATCTTAATGGGCCGCCTAGGCACTCATTGCGGCCCGAATCGGACTAATCGGATCAAATCGCTTTCGTCATCTACATCAAAACGTTGTCTTTTTGGGATATCAATTTTTACAAAGTTAATTAAAATAATAAAACCCTAAATCACAAATTCATTTCGTTTTTTTTTTCACGATCAAATCTTACTTCTTGTTGGTGAAGGTGACTTTTCTCTTACTAGTGTCGCTAGTCTCAAGGTAAGTAACTCGAATCTCGATGGTATGATGCTACTTTATTTTATGCTTCGTTTACGATGAGTATGTAATATTATTATAGAAAGTTAAAATTATCGATAAATGTATCATTGTAATTTTTCTATATTGATAAGTTTTGTAAGTGAATTTTGCTACTTAGAAATGGACATGTGAATTGATTTTTGACATATTAGATTGTGTTGTGTTTTGGTTTTATGTAAATTGAAAGCAACTTAACAAGTTTACTTTTTGCATGTGAATTGTGATTTAATTTAATATGTGATTTTCATTAGTTTTCAATTGTGAGGTTTGAATTGATTCTTTAACAAGTATACCAAATAATTATCTAATTTATATTTGATTAACCGTTGACTTTTGATTTTTTGGTCAATAACGCTTTGACCGCCTAGTCCCGCCTAGGCCCCGCCTCAACCGCCTTGGCGTTTTGGAGGGTTGCCGCCCCGATTCCGATTTCCGAGTTTTCAAACACTGCAAAATAATAATAATAATAATTGAACATAAAAGTAATATTTAAAGTTTTATTTAACTAAAATAAATTTACGAAAAAATTAAATATTTGATTTTTTTAATAAAAATAAATAATAAATATACATTGTATATTTAAAAAATAAAAAAATTATATATATATATATAAGAATTTGAATTTGGAATAAAAATTTATATTTAGAACAATTCTCTCTAGAAAAGGTTGAGACCATTGTAGTGGTTCGGAACTACAGCTGATCCGGACTGACTGGACCAGATGGTTTAGAGTCTGATGAAGACCGATTTCAAGTGTTAAGGGATCCTGCAAAAATGGAAAAAGAAACGTCCGAGCGGACCTGGGGACACTAGTGTGGTGTCTGCCGTAGGCACTCCGACGCTCAAGTCAAACTTGGACTTAAATAATAAACTTTAAAGAAAGCAATAGAGTAAATATTGACTTATTGTGGATAAACATTCCTGTCGGAAGGGAAAAGCCTCAGATGGAAGGTGACTGAAGAGTTTAAGAAGCTCTAGGCTTGAGTAATTATGTCCAAGAGAATGACCGGAATCTGGGATGGTACCCCGAAGGGTGATTGGAAGCAGTTAAACGTAAGGGACTTAAGAGTGCTATCGGTATTGATTTTGGTAGCGTTTTTGTATGTCAAAGTCTGTCCCTTCTTCAGAAAATGATCCTCTATTTATAGAGGATCGATGAACCGTTAGGTGGATCTTACTGAGATCTTCGCGGAAGGATCTCCGCAAGATCTGGGATTTTGGTGAGCAGGTGACTTGGTCAGCTTTGACTGGCCTCGGAAGGTGTTGGGTCAATAAGCTTCTCGGAAGAATGCGGGCTTAACCCCTCGGAATGACTGGGTCTGGGCCTGGACTATGACATGTTGAAAGTTTTGGACTTGGGCCTTTGAATCCGAACCGACTCAGAGATTTGGACCTCTACAACCATTTCTATGGGAGGTCTCTTATTTGATTTTTTTTTTTTAAATGCCACATCGTATAAGAGACTGATTTTTATTTCTAAGATTAGATTTGGTTAACCGTTAAATATATATATATATATATATATATATATATTAATTCTATGCAGTTACCTTCCACTAATTATTGTAGAATATATCGATATTATTGAGTCTTGTATATAGTAGTCCCTTTATTTCATAAAATTAAAACATATTATCAGTCTTGTATAGAGATATTTTTTTTATTTTTGTCCTTTATTATTTTATTCACATATGTATGAGTCTTGTATAGAGACATTTTTTTTCAATTTTGCCTTTTATTATTTTATTCACATGAGACTGTCTTTACAACATAGATGAGATAGTTAAAACAAAATTGACTACATATAAAAGAGTTATAATTCAACTTTTCATATTTATTATTTTTTAATTTATTTATTCATGTCAAACTTTTCATATTTTTTGTATTTTTTTATTTGTTTATAAATGCAAAATAATTCGTTGTATTCATATTCATCGTCAAACAAACATTCAACAAAAATCCCTATTTGTGGCGGTTAAAAAACGTCACAAATCACATTTCGTGGCATTTTTCAATCCTCACAAATGAAGAGGGCACAAATATATCTATGACGCTTTTATACCGCCACAATAATTGTATTGCATTTGTGACGCTTTTATACCGCCTCTTCTCTTATCAAGCAAGCTTAACTTTGTATTTTTTAATTAGATGGATCCATGAAGCTATTTGTAACTTTACGATATTAATAATACAATAAATATTTGTTTTATATCTACCCCGTCATAAGACTCTATAATTTTTCCATTAACAAAATAATTTTTTTCAAAAAAAAAAATTTAAAATTTATTAATAAAAAATTATTTTAAAAAATATATTTTTAATTGTGGTGGTTCAATGCTTGAACCGCCACAATTATGTCATTCGTGGCGATTCACATTTTGAACCGCCTCAATTATGTCATTCGTGACGGTTCTTATAGTAAACCGCCACAATTGACTTTTCAATCATGACGGTTCATGGAGTGAACCACCATGAATAACATAATTGTGGCGGTTTTTTAATATACCGTCATAAATGACTTTTCAAATGAACCGCCACGAATAACATAATTGTAGCAGTTTTTTAATATATCGCCACAATTGATGCTCCATAAAAAGCCAAATTTGTTGTAGTGGAAAACGTCCAAACTACTAAAAAAGAAAATGATGAAATGGAGCATAACAATTTTGAACTTGCTGAACTTGATTTCATGTTTGATTTGAATAAATTATTCTATTCCAACAGGGAGAACTTCATCTCAACAAAGAGGTACAAAAAGGAATATAGATGATGTTGAAGATTTATATTCCAAAGTTCTTTTAGGCGGTGGACTACCACCAACTTTCTAGTATTCTATGATTTTTATTCTTTTTTAAGATGGAGTTTTGAGTTTGAAATACTCAGTCTGATTACGATCTAATATGTAACCTTTTTCATATTTCATGTCAGATTATTATGTACTCTTCTAGTATTAATGATCTTTAATGAATGAAATGAAGTAGATATTATTAAAGGTTTTAGTTAATTATTTCGTTTTATTTTTCATTTTTATAAATGTGTTTGTTTTTTCTTTTCGTGTATTATTTGTTGTATGTTTTCGATGTATTGTTTATTGTGTATTTTTTTCTTCAACTTTTTATTTTTAGACATAGAATATCTTTATTTAACTTATATGTTAAAAAAATAATTTGTATATTTTTACAATTTTATATGTACAATGCTTTTACTTATTTATCTTATATATATATATAATATATATATATATATATATCTCTTTGTACTGCACAAAAATGAATATATTTTAATTAATTCACTTACATCTCTCGGTACAAATTCAACTTTAATTATATGGATTTAGAATTAAATTTCTAAATGTGTAGTATGTCTTCTTACCTTCAATCTCTTTACTAAGAAAAAATGATATAATTTGATAAACTGATATAGAAAAATTATGGAATGATTTCATTTTTAGCTATTTGAAACTTTAAATTAAGTTAATAGACCATTGAAACTTTATTTAAAATTTTAAACTTTTGAAAGCGCGCTTCATAGGCTGGTGAGGTCGTGAAGCGCGTTTTTAAGAGTATGTTGGTCAATTTGGTTCATTTTTTAAGTTTTAAATTTTCAAAAGTTTAAAAATTTAAATAAATTTTCAATAGTCTATGAACTTAAAATTAATTTTAGAAATTTAATGTATTTTTTTTGGATATTCGAATAATCCGAAACTAAAAAAATCTCTATCCATATCCGATCCGAATATCCAATTTAAAACCGGATATCCGATCCAAAAATTCGAAATTATAAAAACCGGCGCAAAATAGATGTCACACTAAACAGATGGACGGACACAATATAACATAATAGATACAGGACAGATATACATTCATATGAAATAATGGCCAAAAGATATTCTTTATTGAAAGTGTAATAAAATTGAAATTTCCAAATACAAAGTTCAACTTAAATATAACCAAAAGTGAATAGTCATAAATCAAATCCAAATAGTGCAGCGGTTACAAAGTTCTGAATTAAATCCAAAAATCAAAATAGCAATAGGAAATCAAAGCTGAAAATAGATGCTAGATGATGACTGATGCTAACATGCGTGTACATATCATTGCTACTCCACTCGACTGTTTAAACTCAGCAATTCCATCCCAACAGGGTTCTAAACATACAAAACAAAAAGCAAAAGCCCAAGGGTCAAACTATCAATGTATGGTTAGTAAACCAATGCCCAACAAGCATACATAGGATGTGTCATATATTAACAGTTCAAAATGACATGCAATGCAAGTTACTTGCCTAACAAACATGGTTCTCAAAACATGGGCAAACAAGTTGATTATTAATCCAAATAATCCTTATTTTAATCCCCTTAAAGTGATCTAAGATAAGTGGTTACAGTTAAAGACAAGTACCATCTGAACTTAACTTTAAAAGTTGTTAAATTATTTAAAAATAGTGTCCGACACTGAACTGTGAATTCGATATGGAGTTCAGTGAGTAATTCGGTCAAATGGTACTTCCAGCTTTACTGAATTGTAGTTCGGTATAGAGCTCGGCAATGAATTTGCTCATAACAATTATTTGGGCTTCTACAGTTATTATAAGAGAGAATTCAGTATCTAGTTCGATAATCAATTCAGGACAAATAGTTACTTAGGTTGTTGTAAATGTAATTAGTGATAGTTTGATAATCAGTTCCGTCAGATAGTGTTTATGGTCTCAAGTCTTAGCAAATTGTAATTCGGTATGCAGCTCTGTAAATAGCTCGGACAGAGAGCCCAAATCTGTCTCATAAGATTATACCAAAATGTAATTCGATAGCTAATTTGGTACACATTTGGACGGACAGTATTGTTATTGATCTCAAGGCTTACCGAATTGTATTTTGGTACACGACTTGGTAATGAGCTCGACCAGAGACCAATTTACCCGATTTCAGCCTACTCCAGTTATGTTTTTCGCTAATTAAACATGTAAGCATCTAGTTGGGTTTATTTTTATCACATATGGCCAATTAGTAGTCCATAATTCTACTACTTATAGGTTAGAACCCAATTATCAAAACAAATGCGAGGAATCAAAGCAAAACATATCAAACACACAAAAGCAATATCAAAATCAACTCTTATCTTATCATAATCCAGTTTATCATTTTATGATCAGGTGTTTAACTTACTAGGCCAGTCCTTAGCTTTATAATCAAAATCAGAAACAGAAAAACATAAATAAGGTAAACCCTCAAAGTTAGATCAAAGATCTCAGAATGATGTCGTCGCATCCAGAATGGATCAGAGATCCCAGAATGATGCTATTGCATCCAGAAATAAATTGGCATTCAAGACCTAATACGCTTTCGCGCATCAATATATACATTTAATTTCCTTACAATAGGCTGATCTTATCGTATTAATCTAAGACATGACTTTATTACGGGTTACAGAATTTGTATTTCCATTTTAATAAAACAGATATAAATCACAATTCATATAAGCACATTATAGCAACACAGTGAACAACTAATCACATAATTTAACAGAATCATACGGACAAAATTACAAATATAGTTCAACAAATATATATATCAAGTAAATCATACTCAAATGCAACTTAATATTATAATCTAATTGCAAATTTCAGATTTTTAGTTTATATTAAATTGATGGGAAAATTATATAAAATGGACCAAATAAAGTTTCAAAATTCAAAACTAAACCAACAAAACTTTAATTCTATTTTTTAGTCATCCAAACTTTGATTTTCAAAAATAGACCTTCACACCTTCACAAATCCTCTTCACAGACTACCTTCACACCTAGGCAGATCAGTATAAAAGGTCTTCACAGAAGGGTAAAATGGTCAATTTGGTTCATTTTTGAAAAGTGAAAGTTTAAAAGATTATTTTTGTAAAAATTTTAAAGTTGGGCTATATAATGTAAATAAAAATTATAAAATAACAAAAATGAAAATAATCCTAAATTGATCATATAAACACAGAGAAACAAGCATAAACATACAAATGTGGAGGCTTAAGTATGGTTACTAACCTGTCAATGCTAATCCAAAGCCAAATCACTCAGTTGACGGTCACCAATTTGATCTAAATCAAAAAAAGATATATTAAATCCTTATTCAAAAAGTTAGGGTTTTAATTCAAAAAGTTAGTGTTTCGATTTGGGCAGCGGAAAGAACCCCAAATCAAAGCCAAAAAGACCGATAGACATATATTGAAAATCAAGGGTTTCAAAATCCAAATCAATTGAAAGCAAAAACCCCAATCTCGAAAATCTAATTTACTCTTGAAATCCCAAGACTAAAAATAAAACAATTTAAATCAATAAAAGAATCAAAAACATTACTTTGAACAAGAAAACCCAACGAAAATTAGGGATCTTAATCTTGGACTCTTGAAGAACGAAGTTTAGAAATTCGCGGTTTAGGGTTTTCGTTGAGAGAAACAAAGAGAACAAGGTTTCATGAGTTTTCTGACTTTGATGAAAACTGTTTTCTAAACCTATCTTTTTACTTATATACCTTTGACAAATATCTCATAAACCCACAAATTTCTATTTCATTTTAATTTGACCCAAACTGAAAAATATTCGCAAAACATATAAAAAATTTCTTTTTGTTTTCAAAATTGTCCAAAAAGTCAAATCGGTCAAAAGATTCGGTCAAACCAGAAAGTCAAATATTTTCAAATGACCCTTTTACCCTTTACACGAAAATAAAAATAAAATTAACTAAAACAAAATTTTAAACATGAAAGCGAATAGCCCCAACTTACGGACGTGACAATTTGAATGATGTCAAATTTGGTATTTCTTTATGAGCCTACTTAATAATGAAGAACTAATATTAGTATCGGCAACCTTCAATGATTCAGAAAGTGACCTTAATATTTTTTCCCCGGTGTAGAGGAATTTCACATATTTGATTAAAATTAATTTGAATTCTTTTTCTCCCATGATTTTTTGTATTCTTATGCGACATGTCAACAAGAAGCCCATTTGGAGTATCTTTTACTTGTTTCCAAATCCTTTGTTCTATTCTCAAAGGTTCTTCAAATAATCTTGAAACCTCATTAGTGATATCACGTTTTAGTTTTCCATTCGAACTTCTTTCTAATGTATGACCAATCTTTGATCATTAGATACAAAAATTCCTCAATTTTCTTGCAACTTCTACTTCTTGATTTGGATCCAAATTTTCTACCTATTAAGGAAAAAATTAGAAAACACACGCACACGCGCACGCACACGCACGCACACACACGCAGACACAGAGAGAGAAAGTAATAAGAAAGAAAAATATTTTTAAAATAATAGATCAATGACATAATATGTTATACAATAAAATGGTTATAAGAATTTTTTTAATAAAGTATTTTAGTAAGACTTGATACTTCTAATGAAAAGTAAAGATAAATAAATAAATACATACATTAAGCATTTATATCTGATAAACAAACCATTAAATTTAAAGCATGTTTAAATAAAATAAACTATTGAGTTAATAATATGGTTATCAAGATTGAAAAACAAAAATAAAATAAAATTGTTACCCAAATTATCCTGTGGTAGTTCATCACCCAAATTGTCAACTTTTGTTTCCTTAGGTCCACTGTTTAAATCAACTCATAGAGGTTGTCTTCTTCAAACTCTATAATCACTATCAGTTTCAACATATTCTGCATATTAAAATATATGTACAATCAATTTTACAATAAAAAACATATATACATATATATATATATATAAATTGCAAAATAAACAGAAATAAACAGAAAATTAAAGTTATGGAAATTCAATTCATAATAAACATATCATTCCAATATATACATACATATATATATATACATATATATATATATGTATATATTAAGATGTTAATAACACTTTTTTTCAAACATAGTTTTTCTTTTAAAGTATATATATCTAGTAAAATTACTAAGAAATTGAAAATATATTCAAGTAAAGTTTACCGTGAGTTTAAAGAAAAATGAAAAAAATAAATAAACATTACCTGGATTATTTTTTAAGAAGCAGTGACATGGTTCTGCATTTAAATCCATTAAAAAGGTTGTCTTTTTTTGAACATGTAGATTCAACAGCCTCTGGTTCAACATTTAAATCAAATGGTTGATTTTCTTCTGTATGATCACATAGATAGTGCAATGAAAAGATTTGCATTTGAATTCGATGGAATTGTATTCAGATCAAATGAGAGTTCACCCATATTGATGAAGATAGGAAATTCCAAATGAACGTATGCGATGTTGAAAATCTCTTGTCATGATATACACACGCAGTGAGATCATGAAATTCAGTTCCATATATTTTTTTTTTTTCAAAATTTAATTTTGGCTCCATTTCAATTTTTTTTTAAAAAAATATTACATCAAACTCATTTGTGTTTTTCTCCTAATTCATAGTCATCTAAAAAATTGATTATTTATTTATTTATTTATTTATTTATTTATTTGAGTAGTACATAAACAGGCAAGTAAAGAACACATAAAGTCTACAAATATACACCATTCTTTATAATAATTTTTTAAGAAAGGGTACTAATTATTGAAGCAAAAAGTTAACTTTTAAAAATAGTGAAAATCTATATTGCTTTGTAAATATCTGTATTGGTTTTGGTGAGAGAAAGACGGTGAGATAAAGTTTTGCTCTGTATTGATTTTGGAGGGAGAAATATTACTCCCTCCATTTCACAATAAGTGTCGTTTTAAAATTTTTTATTTTTTCTAAATAAGTGACGTTATTGACTTTTTTAGCATATTTACCCATATATTTCCCGTTTTACCCTTTAACATCTCTCACATACTGATTGCATGTAAATTATATTTTCAAAATATTTCATCATGTAATTTCTTTTCACGTGTATTGATTACTTTTTCTAAAAGCTTTAATGTAATGATTATTTTTTTGTTTTTAGTTGTTTGATTGGTTAAAACTCTTCAATTCTCAACACATTTATCTGTTTAAATATAAAACTTTGTGTATATATAAAATAACTAGATCAAGAGAACTTACAAGCAACCACTCTAACAAAGAATCAAAATGAGCGAGAAAAAAACACATCATTCTGTACGAGAGAAATGGAAATAAAGGAAGTGAACAAGCTATCTCCAGTGCAATAAGTAGAGATAAAAGAAGTAAAAGAAAATAACAACAGAGTTCAAATGAAAATTTTGGATTTTGATCTCAATAAATTCTATTACGAAGAAGGTGAACTTCATCTTGATATGGAGATTCAACAAACAATATTGGAGATGTTGAGAATTTATCTGCCAGATTTTTTTTTAGATTTTAAGATTGGTGGGATATGGTGATTTTCTTTTAAGTTTTAATGTATGCATTGACTTTAGTTTCTATTTTATTTAATGTATTTTTCTTTTCGAGTAATCTAATCTAGTTTTATGGTATTTCATCTTTACTTTTAATTTAAGGGAAAATTTTTTTTATAGGCCATAAAAAGTTTACTATACAATTATAGGCCACTTTTGAAAAGTTTGCAAAACTAAATTTTGATTTTCACTCCATAGGTCATTCACAGACTGTGACCGTAATTCATAGACTGTGACCGTAATTCACAGACTGTGAATTGTAAAGTTTTGAGGGGTATTTTGGGAAACTTGGCCTATGGAGTGAAAACTAAACTTTTAAAAGCCTGTTTTTGTATGTTTTTCAAAACAAACCTATAATTGTATTTTGAACTTTAAAAAGCTCATTTCTTAGAATTTTCACTTAATTTTATGTGTTGTGTTTACATTTTAATTTGAAGTGTTTAATCAACTATGCAATAACATAAAAACTAAATCAGTCAAAATAAATGCGTATTATAGAATGAATGTGAGAAAGTAACAACAAGCAATTTTTTTAATTGTTTAGAATTTAATTGAGAAGATCAGTTTAGAAAGTTTTTAATAGTGTTAATATAGTTAAAATAAAAATGAAAAGTGTGTGGTAAGATTTTAATGGCTTATTTGATTGATAATAAAAAGGATAGGGCTGGCTGATGTAGAAAAATAAAACACTGTTTAATGTGTTAATATAAATTTTTAATATTAGGAGATAGAAAAATAAACACTATTTAATGTATTAATATGAATTTTTAATATTAGGATATACTAAATCTCTATGTTAAATTTTATTTTATACACAATTAAAAAATTATCAATTTTTATTATATGAATTAATTTTTGTTTATTTATTTTAATATAGTTTAACCATGTTTTTAATTTTACTCTTTAATTGTTTTACTTTTGGTATTTTTATATCTTTCATGATTCAATTTTATTTGTGTTTATTTTTGGAATAAAAAATAAAAATAAAAACAAAATTAATGTGAAATAAAATTTCAAAATATTTCTCATGCTAAGAAATTCATTACATTTTGCACTATGGTAGGATCACAATTGATTTGTTTAGGAAGACAATCCTCCATTCCCCGTGCTGCTTTATTCATATGAGGAATTTTGTAATTGTTGGATCCTTTAACTTTCATAATTTTCTGCATACACAATTGTAATGTTACGAAAACATGATTAATCATTTTCGTTGGATATTCATCAAAAGACATTTTAACTGCATGGATAAGTTCATTCACTGTCCTTGGACACTCTTTCTGTTGAATTGCTTGAATGGCGTTAAAAAAATCGATATCCAAAATATTTAAATCTGGTGCATTTGGAGGTTGACACACTAATCTAATATCAAAACCATGTTCTAAAGCAGCTCTTTGAAAATCCTTGTCACTTGGATTCACAAGTGTCCTTGCGTTATCTTATTGAATAAATATAGTATTCCTTATATCCTCTCTAGGCCACTTTAGTTGAATTTCCGGTACAACATGTTCAATAAAAAATGTATTTATAGTATCTTTGGTAATTGATGTCATCGGTTTAATCTCTAATGTTCCAGCATCTGTGTTTCGACTTATCTTTGTGCTGGTTGTGAGGTGACAAATGGAAACACTCCTATTTTCTCTGAGAACACTTCATTTCCTTCATTGTCAAATCTTGGACGTGTCATAGCAACTAAAAACATCACTTTTTCAAGGTAAATTTTACTCTGACATGTGTGCAAAGGTTCCTCTTCTGTGGGAAGTAGATAATATTTTTCAGACTTCTCAGTCATATAGAACCACTTTTCGTCAATATGTACCACATTGAACATATCCACAAATTTGGGCTCATGAGACAAGCTATTTTGATCTAACATGGACAAACAAAATTGCAAACGCACTTTTTTATTTTCTTCTCTCAAATGCGGCTTGATGGCATTTGAATGACATCGAATAAGACATTATTTTACACGTCTATGTAATGACGTGCAACTAACACTTGTACCCGCAGCCTTTAAAGATTCTACAAGTGACATTATAGTCTTTCGTCGATGTAAAGGAATTTGAAGAATAGGATTTAAATCAATTTCAACTCGTTTTCGCCCATAATTTTTTGTTTTTTTTTTTTTCTGTGATATACATCAACCGCTTCACCATCTCGACAATCTTTTACTTGTTTCCAAATCCTTTGAACTATCCTTATTTAAACAGAGAACAATTCTGCGACCTCTTTGGTTGTATTCTTTTTTAACTTTCCATTAACACTTCTTTCTAATTAAGTGTTGTAAATTGCCCACTTTTGCTGATTTGATAAATTTATTTTTGACTTCCTCTACCTGCAATGCATCTGTGAAAAAAAATCTAAATTAATAAATAATATATAGAAATAAAAATACACAAAAAAAAAACTTAAAACTGGTTAAATCATTCATAAAAGTACATAATGTTATGAAACTTAAAATCAAATATAAATGTATAAACAGATACATATAAATGTATAAACAGATACACTCTGTACTAGAAAAATTGAAAAGAAAAGAAAAAAAAAAAACTCTGTGTATGGAACACTATAAATAATTTTGTAAAACCAAAATACATAAACATTAAAAAATCAATTGAAGATTTCATAAAAAATAAAAATGAATATTAAAAATATTTAAGGAATATGTAAAAGATTAAAAAAAATCTTAAAAAATGAAATCAAATGTACTAGACATGTTTTAAAATTTTAAGAGAAACACTACAAGACAAAAATTAACAATTAAAAAAATCATAATAAATTGATAAACAACATGCAGACAACTATTTATTCTAAATATATATATAAAAATAAAAATAAAAAGATTTTCTGAGTTCAAAACATAAACATAAACATAAACCTGATGTTTGAGACAAAATCAATTCATCTTCCACAAGTACACATTTCGCATCCACATTAGTTAAGCTCAGACTCATGATCAGATTCTTAATTTAAATCGAAGATCACTGTAAGCGTGGTTGTATTATCTTCTCGTATTTCAGACTCAAAATTGAATGGAATAACATTCAAATCAATTGAAACTTCTCCCTCAGATGCTGCTGGTTCGTTTAAATCAATGTATTTTTCTCTGTTGGAAGCCATGAATACATTTTACCTTTAAAGTTCGTTTTATATACAATCAGCCATACAATATTTGGTTTTGCCTTATTAACCAAAATTTTAAACAACATGTCAACTTTTAAGATCTCAAATTTTCATTTTTGTTTCGCTCCAAATTTTGAATGAATTAGTTTTGAAAATTTTAAGCATGTTTATAGATAATTAACTTTTGATTTTTTGAATTATTAAAATATTCCAATATAATTAGAAAAGACACAATAGGAGAGACTCTGATAAATCTCTAATACTCAATTGTTCTAAATAAAAAACTATTTTTAATAAATTGAATGTGTAGATTATTATTATCACTCAATAAAAAAGAGAAGAGTAGTAGTCATGTATAAACACTACATGCAATTATTAGGGATGCAACGATTGAGGAGGAGTGTAGTTCTGGATAAACTCTACACTTATCATGACCAAAGTTTATATATTCAAGAAGGGTATTTTAAACAATTTCATTTCTTTCTTAATTTGTGTGTTTTTTTTTAGAATGACACTTATTGTGAAATGGAGGGAGTAAGAGATAAAGTTTTGCAAAACTTATCAGTAGAATTTTTAATGTTTAATAATTATTAAAGGTTAATAAAGTCATTTTAGACCATCTCTAATGGGATGCTAAAGGCATATGCCCCTAGGAGAGAGAATGAAGTGCTCATGGGTGCCACCGTTGTAGATGGGAGCCCAGAGTAGATGCCCATTCAAGAAAGTGAATAGGAGATGCTGGGAGGAGCATCGGTGCTTAACATGTACATTTTTTTTCCAGTTACCCAATAAATGTCTGGCACATGTTACTTCTTTTGTTTTTATATCTCTCCTCAATTATTGTATTTGTGCAGTGTTTGTGTTGCAAAGGAATTTTTTTCAATGGTTATATTTGTACAATGGTTGTACTTTTACAACCGTTATATTTTTATTGTAAATTTTAAATTAAAAGAAAAGAAAATAAAAACATTAATAATTATTTCTTTATAAATATGTGCAAATATTCACCTGATACAAATAACTATAGACAAGTTATTTATTATTTAGAAGAATGGCTTCACATCCAAATAAGTTTTTTTCACATTCTTTTGATAATGTAGAGGAAAATACTGGAAGTCCAAATTTATTTCAATCGCCCCAGATATCACACTAACCTCATTTTCCTAGAGGTTTATTCTAAATCCAAAATCCACAATTTTTTTGAAAATTTTTGAAATTCTCCATATACGGAATATTATCAAATTTCTTAACAATAAAAAAAAATAAATAATAAATTATATTTATTTAATAATTATTATTAAAAACATTAATTATAATTAGTAATTTATTAAATAACATTTCATATAATATAAATATTTATAAGAATTAACACAAATAAAAGTAATTGTATTTATGTGGGATGTAGGACCCACCGTAATAATTGAAAAAAAAATTAAGCATCTTACATAGATACCACTATTGGAAGATATAGATGTTAAGAGAGATGTTACAACGGAATTTGTAATGTGAGGTCCACACTTGAGCATCCATGGGTAGATGCTACTACTGCGGATGCCCTTATACCTTTTTTAATAATAGTACAAAAGTCTAAAACGACTTGTATTGTGAAACAGAATGAGTATATTAGAAGTTATAATTATATTTCTAATGCAACTAATATGTTTAGTAGCATCCACAATAAGAATGACAACTTAGGTTTCTCTACTACCCAGGTGGGTCATACTTCATATTATAAAATACAAATACAAGTCTCTTCTGCGTACTTTTATGGTGGTACCCAACCACCAATGGTTGTCCATGATGGACCCATAATATATTGACATGTGTCTATAAAGAGTAGATAATTAATTGCTTACATCATGTGTCTATCTAGAGTAAGTAATTAATCTTGTGTTCGGCGACAGCGGTTGATACAACGCTTTGAAAAAATTAGCGTTCAAAAATTAGCGTTCAGCTACACCGGTTAAATATAGCAGTTAGCGTTCACAATAGCGGTTTCCAAAACGCTATATCATATAGCGTTTGTTCAAACGCTATTAAAAAATTTCCACTTATATCCTTACCATTTGAATGATATTCCATTGTTACCGTTCATGAAAATTTAAAGAAAAGAAAAGAAATCAAATTCAAAGAAACGGAAGAGACGTGGAATTACAATCAAAACATCTCACTCCATCCCCTTTTCCATTGATCAATCTTCAAACTAAAACCTTATCAATCTTCCAACTGAAATCTCATTGTGGTGGCGGTTGAGCTGTGAAGAGATCTTAAGGTATTTTCTTTTCTAAATTGAAATCTTCAAACGACGTTTGTTTTCTATTTTTGGATCTATGTACATGAGTCTCTAATTCGTGTTTTGGTTAGAAATTTGTTGTTCCATATATTTTCATGGAAATAATTTTGAAATGGTAACAAGGGTTCAATAGCACTTTGATTTGGTTGGTGATAAGCTGGAGATTTGTTGATATTTTGATGTTTTCGTTTTTCAATTTCACTTGGGTGTATGTATGTATTGATTATATATTTAGTTTTTTTTTTTTTTTTTTGGTCTAGATTATGAACAAGATTGTGATAATTGTTGTCTTCTTATTTTGTTCATTCTAAATTTAATTGGATTCAATTTACATTTTTACATTGATATTGTATGCTAAGAGAGGGAATCATTCAAATTTAGGAGGAAATTATTCAAATCTAAAGGTAAGTAGAATACCATTTCTATTTTATTTAGTTTACATATGTAGTCTATTTACTAATTTTATATTATTGTTTTTATATGTTGTTTTGTTTATTCAGTTAAAATCATATTAAGAAATAAAGAATTTGGTGGCTTTTTTAGTTAAATCAGGGCATAGGACATGCATATAATTTAGTGGTTATGGAATAAAAATAGAAAAAACTTTTTTAAAAAAATATTTGTTTGATGTAACAATAAGAGTAATGTTTAAGAAAAATGTGGGTTAATATATACCAAATATATATATATATATATAGAAATAATTATAGTTTTATTTAGGGAAATAATTTGATATGAATAATGACGAGTTAGACTAAGAAATCAAAACTAGTTAATTAGACTAAGAAATCAAAATTATTTAGGTAAATAATTTGATATGAATACTGACGGAAAAAAAAATATATATTTAGTGAATTAGACTAAGAAATCAACAAAGTAAATGGAAATAATTTATTTATTATCATAATCTTTAGAAATTTAGGAAATATAAGTAGAAAAAAAATATATTTAAAAATAGAATTTTAGTATGACCTTTCAAACATAATAAAATAAATGGAAATATTTTATTTGTTATTAAAATCTTGTAGACATTTAGGAATATAAATGGAAAAAATGTTTAAAATAAAGATTTTAGTATGATATTTTAGGCATGATCAACTGTTTTTAGAGTTTGACTCTAAATTATATATAAAATCAACTCATTAAATAGTAATAAAATGTAATTAAAATGATATCTACCAAACATAAGATATATAAATAATAAAAATATTTTATAAAATTTAGGAAATATAAATGGAAAATGAATAATAATTTGATAAATTTTGGAGGACCAATTATTTTGTTAAATTTATAATTTGTATAGATTTTTAATAATTAATTTACACTAATTTTCTTTTACACATGTTGATATATATATATTTGTCTAATACATTGGTTAGATGAGGAGGACTTTTTGGTATTTAAGTGTAAGTGATTTTTTTTTCTTTCCTTACTTATCTAAGATGACGTCGACTGGAAATGGAAATAGAGGAAATTTTCGATGGACAAATGAGGAATCAATAACTTTATGTGATGTGATTATTGATCACATGTATGAGCGAGGGTTAGGACAACGTTTGAGATGGAAAATTATGGAAGTTGAATTTCAAAATCGTAGTGGTAAAACTTTGTAAAAAGAGTCATTAAAAAATAGATGTGATACAATGAAGAAAACTTGGATTCTTTGGAAGAAGATGAAAGATGGTGACACAGGAATTGGTTGGGATCATACTTTAGGAACCATCTCGTGTAGTTCTGAATGGTGACAAAGGAAAATTAAGGTTGCTTTCATTGACCTATTTTCTATATTATAAATAAGATATATATGAGGTTTTATAGTAATTTTTTTTTCAGTGTAGGAAAATAATAATTTTGCTAGATTTCGTTCTAAAGGTATGCCGCCAGAATTAGAAGAGAAATGGGATCAACTTTATGGTAGTACAACTGCAACTAGAAAATATAGAAGTGCTTCAACGGTGAGAACGAATAACCATACAAGTTCTCCAAATGCTGTGAATACTAATGATGAAAATTATGATAGTCAACAAGTTGATAAAGATGTGTACCATCCTGTTATAAATGAAGGCAATGAAATGCTTGATCATGATCCGAACTTCTTTAAGGATTTTCTAGAAGAAACAATGGGTAACACTCAAAATGAAACTGAAGTGGGTTTAGATGACATAGAAGGATCTCAAAGACAAGAAGATATATGTGACAATCAAGTTAAAGTGGGTGGTCGTTGAGTAAATAGGAAGGCACCTAGTGTAGGAGGTGTTGGAACTACTCAAATGAAACGTAGTAAAAGACAATCAACAGGGTCAGCTATGTTAGGAGACATTCTTAATAGACTAACGAGTTCAGTTGAGAGTTATAAATCAAATAGTGTCAATTTTTCATCATCAACTGTTGTTCCAAGTGCTACAGAGTGTGTACAAATTTTAAATAACTTTCCAGGTATAGAGAAAGGTGGTCCGCTATGGTATTTTGTAATGAAGCTATTTGAAGATCCAACTAGAAGGGAGTTGTTCTATGCTGCTGGAGAAGATGAATTTAGGTTGAAGTATTTAGAGTCTTATTTTAATGAGTATTATTTGTAGAGGTTTTTAGACCGTACTTCTTTTGTATTTTCTTTTGTGGACTTTTAAAACATATTTGTTTTATGTAGGAATTCTATATGATTTTATTATTTACTTTTTTTATGATCATTTTTTTTTTGGTTATGTTACATATTCATATATTTTTTTAATGCTTTAATATGATGATATAGTTACTTTTCTTACACAAATGAGTTTACTTGGATAATATAGGTATTGAGATGAGTTCAAATGATGAACAAGACCGTGAATTCTGGAATCTAGTTAGTGCTACAATAAGAGTAGCTGCTGCTTATTTTTACACGTACATATGGAAGGAACCATGCATGACTTCATTACAACACATGAGAGAAATAGATCAATGAAATTCTTGACGGTCATCCTATTCGTTGTGTTAATGCTTTTAGGATGGACAAGCAAACATTTATACGATTATGTCAGGAACTCGAGCTCAAGTATAATTTGAAGTAAAGTAATAATATGACTATAGCTGAAAAAGTCGGCATATTTATCTATGTTCTTAGTTTGGGTGCATCAAATAGAGATTGTCAAGAGCGATTTCAAAGATCCGGTGATACTATAAGTCGAAATTTTCATGAAGTGTTGAATGCGGTGACAAACCTTGCACACGATATTATAAGGCCAAAAGATTCATAATTTAAACAAGTTGCTCCACATATTGCTAATGACAAACGATATATGCCATTCTTTAAGGTATTAAACTTATTTATTTGAAATTACTTATTGATGGTTTATTTATTTATTGTAGTATAATTTATTTATTTTTTTAATTTTTATTTGAAATTACTTATTGATAATTTATTTATTATAGTATAATTTATTTATTTTTAATTTTAATTTAAACTTCAATAATAGGATTGTATAGGTTGCATAGATGACACACATTTTGCAGCAACTATTCCAAGAGCAGAACAAATCCCGTGGAGAGGAAAGAAATGAATAACAACACAAAATGTGATGGTTGTTTGTGATTTTAATATGTGTTTCACATTTGTGTTAGCAGGCTGGGAAGGATCGGCATATGACACCCGTGTTTTTCTTGATGCAATTAACACACAAGAATACAATTTCCCCCATCCACCGCAAGGTATGCTCATTTCTTAATTATATATAATTAAAAAATGAACTTCAGAGTAACATTGTAAATATTTTTTTTAAAATGATGTTAGGTAAGTATTACATAGTGGATAAAGGATGTCCGGATCGAGAAGGATATCTTGTACCTTATCCTAAGATTAGATATCATCAATCTGAGTTTGAAAATCTAGCTCCTCAAACAGCTCAAGAAAATTTTAATCGTGCACACTCTTCTTTTCGAAGTTGCATTGAGAGGTGTTTTGGCGTATTGAAAATGAGATGGAAGGTGTTGCGCATCATGCCAAATTATAGTATTGAAACTCAAGTCCATGTAGTTAAAACATGTTTTGCATTGCATAACTATATTCGAATCAACTCTCCAGATGATCTTGTCTTTGATGTCCTTAGACAAAATCCGAATTACATACCACATGAAGAATTTCGGGATATTCAAGTTTATTATAGAAATGACGAACCAAGAAGATCAACAACAATGGTTCATACTCATGATTATATTGCCACCATGTTGTGGAATAACAAATGATAGTTAAATTATATTGACATGATTATGTATATTATTATTATTTTTTATTATTTTGTACTAGAAATTTTACCTAGTAAATTTGAATCACTTTTATTAATATTATTATTAATTATTATATTTAAAATATTAATTATAGTAGTTAGAATATTTTTACAGCTGATATATTTAATTTATATTATCTCATAATGAAAATTATGATTATATATATATAATAACTATGGTGAATTGTAACTTTGTTAAATTTATAAACTTGAAATTGTTAGTGTAAATATATTAAATAAAATTTAGTATAACAAATACAATTTTAAAATAAAATAATACCCTTTTTAGTCATTTTACATGTAACCGCTATTTGAAACCGCTATCATTATTACCGAATAATCATTTAAACCGATGTCATAACCGCTATACTGATCGCTATTTTAAACAGCTAACCGCTACAACTAATCTAACTGCTGTTTGAACCGCTAATTTCAACCGCTAATGCCGAACATAGCCTAATGTTGTTTAAAATAATTATAATATTTTAATGTTGTTTAAAATAATTATAATATTTTTAAAATAATTATAATATTTTTAAAATAATTATAATATTTTAATATTGTTTAAAATAATTATAATATTTAAAATATAATAATTAAAAAATATAATATATGAAAAATAAAAAGAAGTATATCTTGAGAAAATAAACAACATTAATTACCTACTCTACATACGCACATTATGTAAGCAATTAATTATCTACTCTTCATAATCACATATCAATATATTACAGGTCCATTATGGATAACCATCGGTGGTTGGGTACCACCATAAAAGTACCCTTCTTTGGCAGCTAACATCGGTGCCACATGGCACTAACGCGTGCATCCTTCTTGTAAATCTTCGTATTTACCTTCTCTATCATACAATTCCACATCCCATAAATCAAATGAAGTGTTGGTTTGTCATTGTCACAAACTCTAATCATATCATATATAGGTGTAGTGAAACTAAGAATGTAGTTGACCTTATCCCACCAAAGGTCATCCATAACATTTTCTTTCACAAAGCAGCTTTACCAACATCATCCTCATGATATGAAGATCATTCTTCACTTATCACCATAGACTCTAAAGCACGCCTAATAAGCTTGATCCTTTTCAACATCACCATAATTGAGGCAAATCGAGTATCAGCTACTGAAAGCAACTTCAGAAGACTAAATCGATTGAAGATGACAAGTATCATGTTATGATTAATAATGAAGTGTTTGATTGCCAAAGCATTACCATGAATCTCAATAATCCAACCACACTCATTAAAAGTCTCTTCATTTGTCTCAGTATGCTTAGGGGCACAAATATTCTTCAGTGCAAGATTTAGGGTGTGGACAACACAAGGAGTCCAATAAATGTGAGGATACATGCTTTGAATGATTTCACCCGCACCCTTGCAATTTCCTGCATTATCGGTTATGATTTGAACAATATTTTTGTGACCCACTTTATCAACAACTTCTTTCATCAATTTTGCGATAAAAAACTTGTCTTTTATTTCTCCAAAACAATTAACAGCTTTTAAATACATTGGCCCATTCCCAGAAGTCACCATAAAATTGATTAAAGGCTTTCTTTGGGGGTCACTCCAACCATCCATAACTATTGTTACCCCTTTCTGAGGCCATTACTCTTGAGTGGTTGTAGTAGCATATCAACATTGGCTCTCTCTTGGTTCAACAATGAAGTTCTTGATTTTTTATAACCAGAAGACATATAACCACCAATATTATGAATTGTAGCAAAAGTATATGACTTCACATAATATGGATTTCTCGCAAGATTGAAGGGTACGCCACCGGTGAAAAACATTCTAACTATCTCTTGATCTAATTGTATTCAAGCATCAAGATCAAAAGCTTTCTCTAGAGGAGATTTATTTGAAATCCTAGTTCTTTTATTAGAGGTAAAAAATATTTCCTCCATACTTGTGCTGCTAGCACTTGGTAAAGGAACATCCTTAGGTCCAGAATTTTTTTATTCCTTTCAAATTCTTCCTCTAATCTTTCCATTTCAAGCTTCTCAGTTCTAGAAACTTTCTTACAAATAGCAATACCTTTATTTCTCAATAGAATCAAATGAGTCTTAACTCTAGAATAGCTACCTAAACGAGTTTCCTTACAAAATTTACATTGAAATCTCCAAGTACCCCCAACTTCAGCACTTTCTCAATTTTTGTTACATAACCCCATAATTGACCTTTATCCCCAGCTTGTACTGAAGATGGCAAACAACCATCACTACTCCTAGGATTCGTATCAGCAGAAGCCATGAATTTCTAACAAATCATTTAAAAAATAGTAACATATTAATTTAAAACTAATTCTGAAAAAATAAAACATGACAAAGCAAAAATAATAAAAATGCAATAGCAAAAACTGACCACCAGTCTACCACGAGATTGCCGCCGGTGAGAGAAGAGACACCACCACCAGAGGGCTAGCCGTAGAGACGCGAGAGAAAGAGACAAAAGGTAATTTTTTAAGTTTTTCATATGTGTGAGTCTTTGAGTTGAACTGTAATTTTAAAATAGGTTTTAGGTTAACAAATATATAAAATTAGGTTTTAGGTTCAAAAAATACTTCCTCCGTTTCCAAATACTTGCAACATTTCACGTGGACACGCTTTCCCATGTTTAACTTTAAACGTAAATATCTTTAATAATATACAACTAAAAAGTATACAAATTTCATATTTGGAAAATACACATCAAGACGAATAAAACAAGACCCCATTTGACTATATTTTTCCTTATACATAAGGAATAACACATGAAAGAAGATTGATCAATGAATAGTATACACTATTCTAATGTTGCCACTAAATAGAAACAGAGGAAATATAAAATTAATTAAAAGGGAAATAGGTTTTACATTAATTAAAAGAAATATATAAAATTAGGTTTTAGGTTAAAAAAAGAAAAATATATATTAATTAAAAGAGAAATAGGTTTTACGTTAAATAAAAGAAAAATATAAAATTAGGTTTTAGTTGTTTTTTTTTTTAAAAAAAAAAAGAAAAATATAAAATTAATTAAAAGGGGTAAATTAAAGAGTCAAATGCTTCTCGTTGGATGGAATGACACTTCCCATCCGCTTCCGAGACGTTTCCACCGTGCTTCCCAAACGCTTCCAAAATAAGAGACGCTTCATGTTTCAACGGAGACATTTCCCAGACGCTTCCACCGCGTTTCCGCATCGAAAACATCCCCAAAATGGGATACTTTTGCATGGTGGTGATTCTGTGCTTTCTAGTGTGCAGCCACACGCCGGCGTGGAGCAACGCATTGCCGATTGCTGGCGGCACGTCCAGCCCATGCGCCACTGCCGACTGCGAAAAAAAAACTAATTTTATTTATTTATTTGTGTATACTTATTTTTTTAATGACATGAAATATTATTTTATTTTATTTTTGGTTCTTTTGTCATTATTTTTAAGCATATACATGCATCTATAGTGTATTCTTTGTTCTTTTGCACACGATGGATCTTTATTGGCACGATTTCTTCTATCGCAGTCATTACCATGAGCTTTCTTATTTCTATCTGGTCCATGAGATATAGCCAATATTGATGTTTGCAGTTTCTCTCAGAAGGGTTCATTCTTTAGAGGTTAATGAAGGATTTCCTCCTCCCATTGAGGTGATTCTTCCATATATGTCAGTTCCTCTCCATCATACTATTGATGCAAATGATATTAAGACAAATACTCCACTTAAACCTTCAAATTTGGAGATCTTGATCGTATAAAATGATGAGGAGGATGAGTCGATCGTTAGAAATGATAAGGATGTCAAGCCTTTGTATATATAGGATGACATTGAGGTTGAGGATTATCCCAATAATACATCATATACTCTTGGAGGTGTACGTTCACAAGAGATACCTATTATCCTCCTTCTATTCATCTTAGGAATAGGATGGCTAGTCATCTCGGATCTGTTTCGAGGATTCCCCATAAAGATACTTAGTTCATCAGAATATTCTCTCAATCACTCTCCTGAGTATACACTGACCACACCATCACTAGAGCATACTTCTACATCCCCTGGTTATACAGTTTTTAGTCCCAAGTACACTTCTACTTCACCTGAGTATACTCCTTTCAATCTAGAGTACACTCTTACTTCACTAAGGTATACCCCTATTAGTCATGAGTACACTCTCTACACTTTTTTGGAGACTTATCTCATTTTCCCAGTTACTATATTTCCTGGCAACTGAGTAGTGATGGTTTCCTCACTAGGAAGATAGCATTTGATAGTAGAGCTGGACTGAGAAGGACCCGAGATAATGAGTAAGAGAGGATCCTTGAGGAGGATCCTGAGACTTTAGAAAGATCAAATGGCGATAATTGAGCACCTTCATATCTTGATCATTTATATTATCATCATGACAATTATTTAGCTTTATTTTTTTTATTGTGATTATGGTTTTTTCCTAGGCATTTTTCATGATCATCTATGCTTGTTTTTTTTTTTTTTTCTTCAGATTATATGCTTATATATGAGATATTTCATCATGAAAATTATGTTTGACTATGTATTTAGACTTACATTTGTCAAAAATAAGAAAGCTTGACAACGCAAAAGATTTTCATCCATATATCTCAACTACATCCTATATAATTGCTTACAAAATTAGTAGCTATTAGACTTAAAAATAGTTTTGCATGAATTGATCTCAGCAAACCAGTCTGCTTTCATACTATGAAGATAGATATTTGATAATGTATTGATGCTCTTGAGCTAGTTCACTCAATTAATTATTGTGAGAAAAGAAAATTTGGCAGCTTTACTTTAAAGCTCGATAAAATTTTCTGCTTATTATTATGGAATATATGAGATTTCCTTCTCCTTTTATACATTTTGTTGTCGATTTTTTTGAAAACTTAAGTGTACAATATATTGTTAATGGTTATCTTCTGATCCGACATATCTTTCCAGAGGCATCAAGCAAGATTGTCCACTCTATCCTTACATTTTCATCATCAGCTCAAAAGTTGTCTGCTTGTTTGTTGAATAATGAAATTTTCAGTAGAAGTCTTAATATTTGAGTAGGCTCAAACTATCTGGTTATCAGCCACTTGTTATTTGCAGATAATTATATTTCTTTTTAGAAAGCTACAAAATTAAAATTTTCAACTTATCAAATATATTCTTAACTCTGATTCTAAAGCATAAGGCTAGTTGGTAAATTATGGAACATTAAAAATCACTTGCAGTCCTTATATCCATTAAACTTTAAAGAATGAAATCCAAACTAGTCTGTATATTAGTTTAAGACTATTTTTAATGGTGGTCCCACTTATGTAGAAAATTGAAAACTGGAACTCAAAATGTGATTTTTATCATTGCAGAACAACTTGAAGTGCCACACATCTCAGTTTTTATTTTTTTTAATAGTCACATCAAATTAAATACACATCAAATCGACATTTAAACTAATTAAAAATTAAAAAAAATGTATAAACTGTCGTTTTAACGTTGCATTACTTTTATTTATTTATTTTTGTTAATGTATAAATGATTATGAAAATAACCGTTATAATAATTTTTTTATTATAAATACAATTCATCACTTTCATTTATCATCTTCTTTAATTTTTTTACTAGCAATATGGATCCAAACCAAACAAATTTATTAGCAATTTCACAAGCTTTACAAAACTTTCAACAAAATCAAAATCCAAATCTACAAAACACTCAACTCCCAAATCCGACTTTAAATTTCATGTGCCACCATTTTCATCAAAAAATACTGATACGCCTCCATATATGCATCACACTCAATTGGGAGGTTCAGATTCAGCTTCTAATCCAACTCCACGCATAACGCTTATTCAAATTAATGCGGAATTTCCGAATGAAGTTTAGAGGGCATCAACCTTAATGAAGATATTGACAATCGTGCTCCACAGAGTAGCAAACACTGGGTTTAGAATGAGGATAGTCTTATCATTTTTGGATGATTAAATATTTTCAAAGATGTTGTAGCCGGAACGGATCAAAAGGCTGAAAATTTTCTGGAACGAATCTACCAATATTGTGCTGAATATAAATTAGGTGAAAAATGGGATAGAAAAAGGGACGCAATGAAGAAAAGATGACATAGAATCAACACTTGTTGTCAATAATTTGGTGCAACATATGATCAAGCGACTCGAACTGCACAAAGCGGTACCAACGAAGATGATATCATATATAGAGCTTACCAAATCTATTTCGGGAATGAGTCCTCTAAATTATTATTTTTTCTTGAACATTGGTTGGTATTGCATCGTGAACAAAAATGGAAATCTTAAGCAACAAAGAGTGGGGTTCTTCGTAACAGTCAACATTAAATAATGCCAGAGCATATACATCATCGTCGAATAAAGAAGTACTTGCTGAAGATGTGGCTGAAGTGACATCTCCAAAACATCTATTAGGTAATAAAGCCACAAAAAGAAATGCAAAAGGAAAGTCAAAAGCAATCCAGGCAGAAGAATTGAAGTTTCCAGCACAAATAAAAATGGGTGAGTCAAAGATGGCCGAGTCAGAAGTTAGAATGTGAGAGACATACAAGGAAATCATTTTGGCCGACTCATCTAAGTTATCTCAACAAGAAAAACATGAAACATTGTTCAAAAACTATTACAAAAATTAGGATAATATTTTAATGAATTATTTGGATATTTATGTATCTTAATTTATTAGTAAAGTTAATGTATTTTAATTAATTTGTACTATCAATGTTGAAAATTTTATTTCAATGAATTTAATTTATATTTTATTTAAATTGTTTAATATTTTTTAGATAAACATTATATTAATTTTAGTAATATAGCTAGTATTAGTTTTAATAATAATATTAATGTGACTTTCAATATTAAAAAAAGGACTTTGGTATAAAGTAAGCATATATGAAAATGATTAATTAAATTTTTATAATAATCGTTATGAACTAACTATTACAGGCAAGCTATTTGTCGACTAGCTATTACCGACTAGCCATTACCGACTAGTCGTTACCCACTAGTCTTACCAGGTTTGCTATAAATAAGATGTCATGACTAAATTGATGTCATTACACACAAGTTAGAAAATTGAAGTATATGTTAATTATTCTAATGTGTCATTAGAAGATTCAAATAGGTCATCCTCAATTACAAGGAAGCGACACACAATTAACAGAGAGCCTGAAATGGGAGACGACCGATTAGTGAAAAATTACTTTGCAACTAATTTAACATATTCTGTCGAGACATTTCATAGATATTTTCGCATTAGTCAAGGTGTATTCCTTCGCATTGTGAAACCACTTTCAACAATTGATCCATATTTCCAACAAAGGTATGACGCTACTGGCAAAAAAGGTTTATTCCCACTATAAAAATGCACCGTTGCTATATGTATGTTGGCTTATGGATCGTCTGCCGATGCTGTAGATGACTATGTGCGAATAGGAGAAACAATTACTCATTAATGCTTAAATTTTTTTTTTGTGAAGATGTAATTTTGGTCTTTGGGGATGAGTACTTACGAAGACCGACTGCGAGCGATGTCCAACGTCTGCTGAAAATGGGAGAAGATCGCAAGTTTCCTGGTATGATGGATAGTATTGACTGTATGCATTAGGAATGGAAAAATTGTCCCACAGCGTGGTAATGTCAATTTCTAAGCGGACATCAAAGGAACCAACAATTATACTTGAAGTTGTGGCTTCATCTAACCTGTGGATATGACATGCATCTTTTGGAGTTGCGGGTTCCAATAATGATATTAATGTGTTAGATCAGTCACATGTGTTTGATGATGTTTTGCAGGGTGTGCACCTGAATTAAACTACACCGTTAATGATGCAAATTACCATACATGCTATTATTTGACAGATGAAATATATCCAGAATGGGCAACATTTCTGAAATAAATATCAAGACCACAAGGTGAGAAAAGATAGTTATTTGAAAAGTACCAAAAATGACAACGCAAGGATGTTGAATGAGTATTTAGGGAGTTGCAAGCTCATTTCGCAATAATATGTGGTCCAACAAGATTGTCGAAAAAAAAAGAGCTTCAAAAAATAATGAGAGCTTGCATAATACTACACAACATGATTGTGGAGAATGAACAAGACATGTATTTAGGTAATTTCGATCCCATTTATGATGATGCAACTAATTTTATCGATCTGCCAAATTTGGGAGAAGAACGTTTTGCACCGTATGAACAATACATTCAAAACACGATCCACCTTTGAGATCAAATTTCAAGCCGATTTGGTAGAATATATTTGGTGATTTTACAACAGACAGTAAATTATATGATATTAAATGTTTAATTAGTTACGTTGTGTATTGGTATGAATTATATTTTTCAAATTATAATTGTGTGATGTTTTATCAATTTTATTTTCATGTAATGAATTGCTTTTATTTTTTATAAATATTTTGATTTATATAAATAGATCATTTTTTAAAAATATATAAATATATTAATATTTAACGACAAATATAAATTTAAATTTAATTTAGTAACATTATTAACTAAAATTTAACTATATATTATCGAACATCTATTAAATATTTTAAATATAATATTATAATAAAATAAATTATTAAATTTTTTATTTTTATATTTAATAAGTGGGGACCACAACAAGAACTAAAATTGGAACTCGCCATTGTAGCTGAATTAATAAAATAATGTGCTATATTCAATATTTTTATATTTTCGTGGTTTTTTAAAATTTTAAAATTATCTTTTTAAATAATTAATGTTCTAATTCAATTCAAATTCAAATATTTTTTTAATTTTTTTAAATTAACAGTAATACAATATTTAATATTAGAAATATCTTAATCTAATCCAATCCAAATAGCATTCAATGTTTAATTAGGATTGAATACTATTTGAATTGAATTATGTTATTAATTATTTAATGATATAATTAAAAAATAAAAATTCAAAAATCAGGAAAATCTATATATTTTATTATTAATTTAAAAAATTAGAAATTATTTGAAATTAAATTAAATTAGATATGAATTATTTAAAAATAAAATTAAAAAAAAACACAAAAATTAGATATATATATATATATATGTATGTATATTGTATTATTAATTTAAAAAATTAAAAATTATTTGAATTTGAATTTGAATTGAATTAGGATATTAATTATTTAAAAAGATAAATAAAAAAAACTAAAAATTCATAAATTAAGAATAGGGGTGCAAACGAACACGAGCACTCGTGAACGGTTCGTGAACGGCTCAGTCAAAACTCGGTCAAAGCTTGTTCAACACTTAAATGAACGATCACGAACAAAATTTTATAGCTCGTTTAGTAAACGAGCCGAGCTCAAACAAACCCTTGTTCGGCTCGTTTATGTTCATGAACAAAATCATTCATAGCTCGTTTATGTTCGATTAAAACTCGTTTGTGTTCACGAACGAGCTCATTTATAACTCGTTTAATATATTTTTTTTAATAAAAATAAATAGACAAAATTTTAATGAATATAAAAAATGTCCAAATTAAAATAGATGTCGAAATTAAAAAAAAAAACATATCAAAAATAAAAAAAATTAATTAAAATAATTTATCTAACCTAAGGTTTAGATTTCTTATGACTAATAGTTTGTCAAGATAGTCACCAGTCATCTCTATTAACCCTTCTTTCTCTTTCTATTTTTTTATCATCAAGCCCTCAGGTAATCCACCATCCATCTCTACCATTGCCGCCTCTCTCTGTCTACTTTTCCGTCATCAAGCGTAAAGCAATTTAACTCTCTTTAGTCTTGCTCAGAAATTTGCGTCCAATCCAACTTGCTTCTCTACCACTTGGTGAATTAAATTACTTTTCTATCTTTTTTATTTTTCTTCTTTATTTGTCTTGATATAGATTTCACTTAGATTGTTTGTTTATTGAGTCTAATAATTCGAAATTTCATTGTTTAATATAACTTAGATTATATCGAAATTTCTTGATGACTTTATATTGGTTCAACTCCAATGAATTATGAATACTCTTTTAAATTGTATTTTGAACTTAGATCTGTGTGATACTATTAGTATTTTTTTTATTAATATTTTTAACAAGGAGAAATGAACTCATGGTTTTAATTAATTTTAGTTTAGGTTTAATTTAAATTCAATTTATTTTAATTTTAATTTTACTAAACGAGCTCAAACGAGCTACTAAATAAGCAGCTAAATGAGCCTAAATGAGCCTAATCAAGCTACTAAACGAGCTGAGCTCGATTAACTTTAACAAGCTATTAAACGAGCTGAGCTCGATTAACTTAAACGAGCTGAGCTCGATTAACTTAAACGAGCTGAGCTAGATTAACTTAAACGAGCTTAGACGAACCGAGCTCGAACATAGAAAAAAATTATCGAGCCGAGCTTGAACAAATATTTATAAAGCTCGTCTCGAGCTCGAGCTCGATATTTGACAAACGAGCCGAACATGAGCACCTCATATACTCGACTCGGCTCGGCTCGTTTGCAGCCCTAATTAAGAATATATATATTATATTATTAATTTATAAAAGTAAAAATTATTTGAATTTGAAATGAATTAAAATATTAATTATTTAAAAAATAATTTAAAAAAATTAAAAATATAAAAATATAAAAATATTGAATGCTGCACATGCGTTTTGCATGCTTCCTTTATATTATATTTATATAGATTATATAGATATAGATTGGCTGTCAGAACTTAGTCCAGTTAACAGGGCGAAAATTTTTCGATTAATCCCTATCTGGAATGGTTTAATTTTTTAAAAAATAAAAAATAAAAATTATATGTTTCAAAATTAAATATAACAACTAAAAATTTACAAACAAATAAATATTTATACAATTTATATTAAATAAAACATATATAAATTAATAATTATATGAACCGAGATAGCGGTTGGATAATTAAAAAACTTTAAAACTACATATATATATATATATATATACACATATATATATATATTTTATGAACAATATTAAATAAATAAATAGATATATTTCATATACATAAAATTATAAGCGATATTAAAAATAATGAGCATTATACTTGCGAGGGAACACAAGGACCAACCGAGTTTGAGTAATTATTTCACGAAGTGTGGTTCGCATTTTAAGATGGGTTGGGCTACTTTAATGCACCAGCCCACGATTTCATGGGCTTAGCCCATTAGTTCGAGATCCCTAACGAGGCGCAATAGAAGAAACCCTAGCTTCCATTTCGTTTGCCTATATAACAACCAGCTCCCAGCCTTTGTCTATATTCAATTAGGGTTTGCCTCTCAAGGTATTTTAAACTTTATCTAGGGTTTGCTGTTCGTTTTTGTTATTTGTTTTGTGGCGTTTGAAAGGGGAAAATTAAGGGGGACGGTGACGATCCCATCGTGAAAGGTCTCGTTCGTCGTAATTGGCTAATTTAATTGGCCTTGCCGACCATCCTGATATATCACCACCCATATTCTGAGTCCCTTCAATTTTCTATTCTCTTTTGATTTTGGCCTATGATTATATATTTTTTAATTGACAAGCATATGTCTGAATCAACCGTGTTGATACGACTAATCTTCTCTATGAGGCCGATTTGTTTTGTTTTTTCTTTTTAGGAGAATTGGTTTGCCAATGATGAGCGAATTGGAATTTTTGTTATTGTATGACTATCAGTGATTACAATATCCACTACTGCCTTCCTTCTGAGGCATTTGTTTCTGCTGTTTTGTTTTTCCTATTTTTTGTGATTTTAGACAGTGAATTGCTGGGTCAAGTGATGATTCATACGCATAGTTCAGATGATAATCTTTGTGATTATAAAAATTTTATTAGTCTTTCGCTCCTATCTGATGACCTTTTACCTTCACTGTTCAATTTTAATGTTTTTTTTTTTAAAATTTAATTTTATTTATATTTTCTGTTTAAGTGGTTGGGGCCTGTGATTATTAATCCAAATGACAATCATATGTCTGAATATTCGTTGTTGACAATCTACAATATCGGATGTCTCTCTGAGGCCATCTTCTCAAAGTCTCTGTTTAGTTTCTGTGCATCTCTTGTCTCGGTATTCATTTGGTTTGTTTTTGTAGCTTATGGATGATATTTGTGCACTTTATGATTCTGTGAAGTTCTTTTCTGCTGTATTGCTGATTACTCATTTAATATGTACCTTGTATGTCCCATCAATGTATTGGTGAACCTAAATCAATGAATCAATATCAAACAGCTATAAGTTCTTGGAGGCAGAGGAGCTTAGATGCCTAGGTGGACAGCTGTGGCCACAGAGGGTTATGCGTTAGGAACAATGAAGATAACTTGCTGTTAACACTTCCTAAGGAGATAGTATTTTAGAATATATAATTAGTCTGTGTTTTGATGCAGCGTGTTTTCATATTGTATTATGTTATGGTTTGTTTAGTACCCAGTGTGTGATATATATAATTTGATAAATAAAGAATTATTAGCTGTAATTTATACTTTTTAAATGTAAAATAATAGTTAAATTTTGGGGAAATTTTTAATTTTAATTATTTAAAATTTAGATTAAGTTAATGAGCCATTTAAACTATATCTAATTTCTTTTTCCTAAAATGAGTATAGTTGAGTAATTTCAAATGAACTCCATCACTATGGAGGGGAGGGCCTAACAAGTTGTATCAAATTAATTATAAATAGATATCCTTCAAATCATATATAACCCCATTTATTCATGATTAGGTTATAATGTTATTGAAATAAAATAAATAAATAAATAAATTTGACATTTTATTTATATTTAACTTTAAAAATTATTTCATATTGTGAATTGGAGGTCAAATCTAATCTAGCAAATTAATTTAAGCTCATTACTCTAAATATATATCCAATCTAGAAAGAGGTAAAGTAATATAAGTTCTCGGAAAATACCTAGGAGGAGAGACAAAATTATGTGGATTTGACTGTCTTTGGTACCTAGAACCATCTTATGAAGAACTTTCAAAAAAACTTATCTAACAGGAAAGCCATCATTTGCCTTATTACCAAGATTTTGACAATTAAACCACTTATGATTTATTGTAAAAGAACCTTAATTCAAAAGGAAGTGACAACTCCACGCTTATATTGGATGTAGTAAATTTTGCACTATCAGGAAAACATTAAAAAATTATGCTAAAATAAACTTGAAACAATTATTCTTTCAATATTATATAAATCATTGTAATTGAAATACACGAATATAATTTTCAAACGAAGCATTACATAAACATGTCAAATTTTAGTATGATCTTTCCGTATGTTTTTTTTTTTTTTTTCTGGAATGCAATTCAAAGTGTTGGAATGCAATTCAAAGTGTTAGAAGTCGAGTAAAACTTGTATATATACTTTCATACCTATCCTAATAGAATGAAGCCTTCTTAAAGGAGCCCAAGATCAAAACCATGCAGGCTTGACCCAAAGCAAAAGCAAAACCATGCAGGCTTGACCCAAAGCAAAAGCAAATAATATCATTTTATGTGGGGAGGAATGAGCTCGGTATGAAAATGAGCCCACAAGTGATCAGTGTTCCTGTTAGTGCATAACGACGGTGTAAGATGATTAAGAGACGGTGTAAGATGATTAAGACGGATCGAGTGGATTATGACTTGAGGGGAGGATTGTTGGGATGCAATCTCAAGTCTCACATCAGTTAAAGAAGTCAAGCAAAACTTGTGTATATACCCACACCCACCCTAATATAATAAGGTCTTTTGAAAGGAGCTCAAGATCAAAACTATGGGGACTTGACCCAAAACGGACAATATCATTCTATATAGGGTGGAACGAGCGGAGCTCGGAGGCTAACACTTTCTACCATTAATTGTCAGGAATGAGCTAATACCAGGGGTCAAACTAATCTTAGAATTATAGATGAAATGATGCAAACAAGTTAATAGTTGATCAAATAGCAAGACCTCATAGAAAAGGCACAACTTATGAGTAAGTGTGACATTAAGTAGTTTCAAACTCCAATTATCAACCCTAAAGACACTTAACTTTACCAGTCGACATCCCATGTTTGTCTTCCCAGAATAATTCTAGTTGCTTAGTTCATAGTCCCTTAATACAAAAAAAAATGACAAGAATTGAAAGGAAAATTTATAAATTCAAATTGGTTGCTAATAACAGGCACCAACAATTCTTAATAAGATCAGGATAAGCATAAATTTTAAGGTCAAACGCAATCAGGGATAGAATTATATATTTGAAGTTAACACATTGTTATTTTATATTCACAATATAATAGAAAAATAAAAAAAAAAATTCTAGGCCACAAAAAGTCTAATTATACAATTATAGGTCTATTTTAAAAAGTTTATAAAAATAAACTGTCACAATTTCTAGACACGAACTGAATTATAGGGCGAGGACTTTACGGTAGTCTCGCTCTTCTTCGACCTATGTTAACGGATATTAAACCTTTAAGGGAGAATCCTACCTAGAGCTCTATGGGAGCTACTAACCAATTGTTTGATAATTTTCTGCTTGTTTATTTCATCAAAATGACACTCTTTAAATAGAGTCTTACAATGCAAGAAAAGAAATTCAATTGTTAGAAAAGGAAATAAAAGATAATACTAAATTATTGCATAGAATCAGGACATGATTTGTGCTATGAATCTTAATTCTCAATCTTTGAAAATCTCGCATCTGGAATATATTTATATCTGTGAGATTACTCCCCTCTTGAACATCCAACTTGTCCTCGAGCTGGAAATTAGGAAATGCTTGTCGAAAAGATTCTAAGGACTCCTATGTGGAATCTTCAACCTGCAACCCCGGCCACTGCACCAAAACTTCCAGTATACGACGATTACGATGAGCACACAAAATGGTTGTTAGGGTGAGAACGACCTCATCATCAATATGAGGAGGGAAACTCGGTGAAGCTGTCGGTGCGTCTCCCTTAAGTGGCTTGAGCAGAGAGACATGAAAGACATCATGCAACTTGGATTCCAACGGTAAATTGATAAGCCATAGAGTCGATTTTTCGAACTATCTGAAAAGGACCATAAAACTTTGGACCAAGTTTGTGAAAAGTGGAACCTAAAACTGTCTTCTGACAATAAGGATGTAATCTTAACCACACCTAATCACCAACTGTAAATTGCACCTCAAGATGATTTTTGTCGTAAACTTCCTTCATATATTGTCGCGACCCTTATAATTTAGCACGAATGAGTTGCAAAACATCATCGCGAGAAAGTAAGGCTTGGTCCACATCATCAACTTTTGAAGTACCTGCAGCATAAGGTAGCAATTTGAGAGGGACACGACCATACACAACTTCAAAAAGAGTTGCCTTAAGAGTAGTATGGAAGGAACTATTATAGCAAAACTCCGCCCAAGGGATCCAGTCTACCCACTCTTTTGGTCGATCACTTACAAAACAACGCAAGTACATCTAAATAGTCCGGTTCACGACCTCCGTTTGACCATCGGATTGGGGATGGTATGCTGGTGAAAAAGCTAACTAAATACAACTCAAGCGAAATAACACCTCTCAAAAATTGCTAGTGAAAACCATATCTCTATCACTGACAATTGATTCGGGTAAGTCATGAAGACGAACCACATTGTTGAAAAATACCTTCGCGACAGAAAGGGCATTATAAGAGTGAGCAATAGGAATAAAATGACCGTATTTCGAGAAACGATCAACCACCACCAATAAAACAGAATTACCCTTAGACTTAGGCTATCCAATAATAAATTCTATGGAAATATCATATCATATCATATCTGAATAGGAAGTGTGAGGGGCTGCAACAACCCAGCGAGTTTCAACTGCTTCACTTTATTTCGTTGACAAATCTAACAAGCTGACACATAGACTGCAACAAACTTCTGGATTCCATCCCTATGAAACTCTCTTTTGATATAATGCAAAGTTTTCTGTAGGAATTCATGTGTGTTGTCATGAAAAGCTGTTAAAGGTGCATCAATAATTGGAGATGTAGGCAACAAATAAACACACCCCACAGTAAAAAAAAATGAGCAGGCCTGGAATACCCAATCTGACCTCATTCTCCCGATTCTATTTTGGCTTGTAAATGTTGTAACTCTGTGTAGGAATGTAACTCAGAACGAATTTCATCAAAAGAGATACCTGAGGTACTAACATAGAATAGACATACAACATATCATCTTCCCTTCGAGAGAGAGTATCAGCAGTTGTGTTCATTGATCTTGGTATGTACTTAACACAATAATCAAATCCCAAGAGTTTGCAGATCCAATGTTGTTGTGGCAAAGTTGAGAGCTTTTGTTCAACTAGAAACTTGAGACTGACATGATCTATTCGAACTAGAAAACTCTTTCCTATAAATATGGTCTCCAATGTTGAATTGCCTTTGCAAGGCCAATGAGTTCTCGCTCGTAAGCAGGTAACTTAAAGTGTCGTTCGGCAATTGTACGACTAAAAAAAGCAATAGGATGGCCATATTATTGCAACACAGCACTGATTCCTTTATTTGAAGCATCACATTCCACCATAAATTCTTTGTCAAAATCAGGCATCTGCAAGCTAGTGCTATAACAAGTGCATGTTTCAAGTTATGAAAAGTTTCGATGGCCTGCTCCGTCTAGTGAAAAACATTTTTTAAAATGCTTGTCAAGAGAGCTGCTATTCGCCTATACTCTTCTATAAATTTCCTATAATATCCGGTCAACCCCAAGAAACCACGTAGTGCCGTAACAGATTGAGATTGAGGCCAATCAGTAACTGCCTGTATTTTGTTCGAATCAATAGAGACTCCACTAGTAGATATTATATGTTCTAAGTAAGCCACTTCTGTTACACCAAATAAACATTTGGATTTTTTAAGTAGAGGCGAAAATCCTATTTAGTGAAAATTTTTGCTCAATGTAGTTTTTCTAACAACTCCTCGACAACCGGAATTGGAAATTTGTCTTTAACAGTTTGTACATTCAATTTGCAGTAGTTAACACAAAACCTCCTCGATCTGTCTTGCTTGTTGACCAATAATACGGGTGAAGAAAATGAAGAGCGACTTGTGCGAATTATGCCCTATTCCAACATTTGTTTGCATTGTGCTTCAATTTCATCTTTCTGCAAATGTAGGTAACGATATGGCCTCACCACAATTGGCTTTGAACCGGATTGTAGGTAGATGCAGTGGTCGTAGTTATGAATTACAGGTAAGCCGTTCAGTTATTGAAACAACACAGTAGATTGGCTCAATAATTACTCCAAGGCATTCTTCTAATTTGTGGCTTGAAGGGACAGAATTGCAGGCTTGTTGTAAACTCTGTGACCCTGAAGTACAATGGAGTTCCCATAGAGTTTAAATTCCATTGTGAGTGCATCAAAATCCCATAAGATTGGCCCCAATTGTTGCAATCATTTGATCCCCAAAATAAGGTCATAACTACCTAAAGGAATCACAAAAAAGACAGTTTTAAAGGAATGACATCAATAAAAAGTCTAACACCAACACAAGTGCCAACACTTGAAACTTTTTCTCTATTAGCTACTAACATCAACAAATCAAACCATGATTGAATTGGAAGACCTAGACGACAAGCTTCAGTTGCACTTATGAAATTGTGTGCGCTCCCAGAATCCACCAAATTAAGTAGTGTGTGGTTTTTTATTTTTGTGCAAAGCTGCATGGTTTTTGGTCTTTAGGTCCCAAAGATAGCATGAAGTGAGATCTCTTGCTCTGCGTCATCATCTCCCGCCACCTCCTCTTCATTGGTCCCCATGACTTCAATCCAAAATCACTTATATTAATGTCCAGGAGTAAGGAGCTCATCACAATTATAATAGAGCCCATTTGCTCGCCTTTTCGCCATCTCAGCTCGGGTTAATTTCTTTATCATTAGAGTAGAGTTGGAGCTAGCCACTATTATTCCTCTATCGAATTGGAATTAATATGGGCAGAATTTGAAATCTTTTTCTTACTACTATTTAAAGTCGCAGGTTGCTGCATTTCGACCGATAAGCGAAGGGTTTTATTTAGACCATCGGTGAAGATATCAACTTGTTGGTCGATTTGGACTATTTTCAGTCTAGCTAAAAGCCTTTGAAACTCTCGTTGATACTCCTCAGCAAAACCTGTTTGTTTAATCCCCATTAAATCACATAATGGGATACTCCATGCAAAAGGACTAATCTGAATATGCTCAACTATGAAGAGGTGACCCACGTGATATTCGGCTCATCTTGCTTTAATTTGGAACTCTGTTAGTTTTTTCCTGAATTAAACGTGTATTATTCGTCCGAATCCGAATTTTGTGTTTAAAATAGGTAAATCGGATTTAAACTTTTCCAGCCGAATAAAGGTGAGAGATTTGGCACCTATCCGAATAAGACGTATAATACACGTACGTATGAACGTTTGAAAAGAATAAAAATATAGAAACATTTTTGGTTATATTGATGGTTTTGATAGTAATAATGATCATAAATTGTCTCTCGTGGTAGAGGTGAGTTGTATCAAATCGTTTCAATGTTACGGATAAATTCATTGACATGAGAGCATGTAAGGACTCCTAAATCATGTTCTATTCGAATTTGCTAGATATATAATCATACATAAACCATTTTAACATGCAATATGATATTGTAGTTTGGAAGTATTTTTTATGTGTATTGGTTTTGCTGACTCTCTGTATATTCTCTTATCAATAATATTGTTTGCTTAATCATGATGTTTTTGTAATATTTTATCAAGAATGGACACGTATAAAGTTTAGGAATCACAGTAATTGAAAATTATGAAATTATATAGTCTTTTCTATAGAAATGAAAGACCAGTATGCAACTTGAAAGTTCTATTTCACTTATCATTTCTGTCATTATCCATCTCCCTTGATGTAAAATCTCATCCTACTCAAATAGATTAAAATAAATAAAAACATAAATAGATTTCACTGAGGAGTATTTTCTTCATGTTTGTACTTTTGCTTATCGTCCTGTCTAATATGGAATTCTCAAACATTGAAATTCATCATAATTAGTATCATTGTTATTTAAATGAAATCGGAGTTAAAGACTTAGTTTTATGGATTATTTTTTAAATATTTATTTCAAAGTTGTATATCTAATATTAAAAATATTTATAAAAAATGTAAATAAAGTACCGAATTTTTGAAATCAAAATTTTATTGAACATGTTTACGTCCGTATCCGTATTTTATAAGTCAACGGATTTTACTTCGAATATTTGACCAAAAATTTCAACTGAAATGCCGAATTAAACACGAACGTTTCAAATACCGTATTAAACACGCGCCGTATTTAACTAACATAGATTTAAAATACCACCATTGCGCCTCCTCCAACATGTGGAACCCCACTCGCCCTACTTTATCAGCCTCCGCAGTTTTTTATTAATAAAGAATGGTTGGTAGCGTTCCAGCCACACAAATGGATCTTTCGAACCATCAAAGGTTCGTATACCACATTAACCCTCTTTTTTCTCTCGTTCCACCTTCTAACTATATAGACCCTTCTGATTCAAGATGCAATCGAGTGTTCGAGAGAAGATTCTCCATTTGACAAAGAATTCTTTCATCTGACGCAACGACTGATGCAACAACCGATGCAACAATGATTTCTTAGATTAAGTTTCTAACATCACTATTATCAATCATCATGTTGAGCTCCGATACCAAGTTGTCACGATTTCTAGACACGGACCGAGTTATAGGGACCTTGCGGTAGTCTCGCTCTTCTTCGATCTATGTTAACGGATATTGGACCACTAAGGGAGAATCCCACCTAGAGCTCTATGGGAGCTACAAACCAATTGTTTGAATAATTTTCTGCTTGTTTTTTTCATCAAAATGATACTCTTTAAATAGAGTCTTATAATGCAAGAAAAGGAAATAAAAGATTATACTAAATTATTGCACAAAATCAGGGCATGATTTATACTATGAATCTTGGCTCTCAATCTTTGAAAATCTCGCGTCTTGAATATGTTTTTCTCTGTGACATAAACTTTTAAAAGTTTGAATTTCACTCTATAGGTTATTCACAGACTATGAGTATAGTTCACATATTATGAGTAGTTCACAAAGCTGTGAAGTGAAAATAAACTTTTTAATGTTTATTTTTAATTTTTTTTAAAATAACCCCATAATTGTATTTTGAAATTTAAAAGATCCAAAATTATCACAATAATATATATATATATATATATATATAAAAAAGTAAGCCCAATCCATTAATAATTAAATCCAATCCAATTAGATTTAATTTAAAATTCACAGTGGGGATTAAAGATGAATATATAACAATCCCATAAATTTTTTATCCATATATTATGGGCTTGTTTGGCAATTAGCGATTAGTGGTTGACGGATTCAATAGCGATTAGCGGTTGGCGAATTCAATTAACGGTTTGACCAACTATTAACGTTTAGCGCAGTAATGATATTGTGTTTGGTAATTTGCTGTTTAATAATAATATTATTAACGGATTCAATTATAAAATGACGTAAAAGAACATCTTAAAAGAATTATTCTATTATTGCTCACCTTCAAATTGATAATACAGTGGGTTAAATATTTTTTATATTTATTAATAATACTAATAAGTAATAATTTTAATAATATTTATTATTTTTATATCAATTATTAATTAAAATAATGTACTAAAGAAAATAATATACTTACTACAATAGTAAAAAATATTATAACAATTTTTAATTATAAAAAATTATAAAATAAAAATAATACTAGAAGTATTAAATATTATTATAATACGTTTCAATTATTTTTATTAACATATAATTAGTATAATTCTAATTAAAAGTGAGGTAATTTGGTCTTTTTAATAAACCTCTAATTTTAAAACCTCTCAGATGCTCATACTATCTGCGTTTTAAAGATTAATGTTTTGGATCAAATCAGTTAATTAAGTTGCTATTAACCAAACTAGCTGTTTTTAAAAAATTAGAGATTTGATTTTGGTCAAACTTTTAAAACTCCCGAAAATGCTAACCTCTAATTGGAAACATTGTTTAACAAACATGCTCTATATCTTTTTAGTTTTTTTTCTTTATTTACTTCATTTTTTATCAAAAATAGTATTTTTTTTAAAAAAAGTTTATTTACTCCCTCCGTCCCTTATTAGTTGCCACATTAGGGTTTCATACATTGTTCATCAACTAATCTTGTTTCACATTTTGTGATTTATGTATAGGAAAAAATATAGTCGAGTGAGATCTTGTTTTATTCGTTTTAATGTCTATTTTTTAAATATAAAATTATCATAATTTTTCATCGTCTATAATTAAATATATTTTCCGTTGAAATGATGTATTGGCAAACGTGCAAAAAACCTAATGTGGCAGCATTTTTGGGAGGGAGGTAGTATTTTATTTTCAGCCAAATATAAATTTCAGCAAAACGTGAAAAAAAAAACCATTTTGCTACTAAAGGTTAAGAAAATCGTTTTGCGACAATAATATACACTAAATGCAGAAATATTTATGCAACAAAATTCTACCTCACGGGTAGTTTTGTTGCAAAACTCATCTTATCAAATTTTATTGAAAAATCCAAACAAATTAAGAGCATCTCCAATTAGGGGTGTAAACGAGTCGAGTCGAGTCAAACTCGAGAATATCCAAGCTCGACTTGACTCATGAAAGATTATATCAAACTCGAACTCGAGTTCGAGCTCGAACTCGCCGAGCTATCAAAAATTAAGCTCGAACTCGCCGAGTTATAAAAAATCAAGCCCGAACTCGAACTCGAAGTTGAATGATAATCGAGCTACTCGAACCTGACTCATTAAAACTCGATAACTTTATATTAATAATTTTTTAATTTTATATAATTTTTCTTGACTCGACTTGAATGTACTCGAGCTCGACTCGACTCATTGGTCTTACTATAGTAAAGCTCGATAAGACTCGTGAAACTTACGAGTCGAGTAATATAGAGCTCGAGCTCGACTTGTTTCAGAAAAACTCGACTCGAACTCGTGAACTACGAGTCGATCTCGAATATTTCTAGAGTCAATCTCGAATAGCGCACGAGTAGCTTACACTCCTATCTCCAATACTAATGTCTATTCTAGCATTTGCACAACCACATGGACCTCCAACTGGGACATCATCATTATAAAAACTATTTTATAAAAAGTGACTACAATGCAATCCTCTATTTTCATTGTGAGGATGATATGACAAGTTTTATTGCTCATAATGTGAACCAATAATTCTAGTGAAACTTCTAAAAAATGAGCATTTTAAAGTTCAAAATACAATTATAGGTCTGTTTTGAAAAACATACAAAAACAAGTTTTTAAAAGTTTAGTTTTCACTCCATAGGCCAAGTTTTTCAAAATACCCCTGAAATTTTACAATTCAGAGATTCTGTGAATTACGCTCACAGTCTGTGAATTACGATCACAGTCTGTGAATGGCCTATGGAGTGAAAATCAAACTTTAGTTTTGCAAACTTTTCAAAAGTGACCTATAATTATATAATATACTTTTTATGGCCTATAAAAAAAAATTTCTCATAATTCTATTGATAGAGGTTCAAATAGATACTGTGAATCATTAATTCTTTCTTTTTTCAATAATATTTTATTTATTTTTATTCTCTTCCATATTTTCTCTTTCCATTCTTTTTAAATTATAATAATTTATTAAAAATTAAGGTGAGACGGTCATAAAAGAGATAGCACTTGAACAAAATTAATAATAATCATATTTATACCATGTCATTAGAGAAGACTTCTATTTTTTCGGTCACCTCATCCCAATTCACCCATTAACATGAGGAGTAAATCTTAGCTGTGACGGTCTTACCACGAAAGATGGTAGGACTTCCACACAAATTTGACGTGTATACATTTTAAGTGATTGAAATTAATATTTTAATTTCAAACTCAGGCAAGAGAAACAACTATTAAAATACATTGCACACATATCAAGTAATGTTACTATAAAATATTAAATTTTTTTCACTTAAAGTATATACGTATCGAATTTTGAGGGGAAGTCCTATCATCCTACGTTTTTCTCATACAGAGAGACGCTATGAAATTTCCAATTGAATTTGCTAAGAGATTGGATGAATTTTTTAAATGAGTGGTTTTGTGTTTGAAAAAAAACTGATTTTGTTTTTGCTAACTGATTTTTGGCTATTTTATATTCAATTTAAAATTTTTATTTTCTATCCAATTCAATTTATTTTTTCCATTCATGGCACTCTCCTGTTTTGTATAAAAAATATATATTAAATTGAAATTATTTAAAAAATAAAATAAAATATATCAGCTATATTTTAAAATTTCAAAATAAATTAATATGTGAATTAAATCCACTTACTAAAATAAATTCAACTAAAATGATTATCCGATTAAACCCCATGTTTTCTTCATTATTGTTTCATATAAAATGTTCCCATGATATGGGATTTTAAAGATAAAACACTCCCATGTGCTTTTTAAAAATGTAACTCGGTATTCCTTCTTTCTCATGCAACCCTAAAATGAGTCCCATTATCAGTATCACACAGTGGAGTGGAGTCAGGTACTGTACTGAGTTTTTACAAAATGTTAGGACGAAGCCAAATGTAAGTAGTAAAGAAAGGCCATATCAAATGCTTATGAATGAAATATGAATCACACGTGTAACCAACCATATTCTCTTCTAAACCTGTGCGACCAACAGATTAACAGATGTTCAATGTGAGGAGAAAGTGGATCAATAATTGAATTCACATGAATGACACATTTATGAAAAAAAATGCAGCTTCAATTTTCCATGCTAACGATGTCTTTTCACGTAGTAGCCGATATTAACGAGAACCTCTAACCTCTCCACCTGATTCGGATCCATTCAACCTAACACACTTGAAGTGGACTACTCCTTTCTTAATAAAACTCACAGATCCCATTCTGCAACCGAGAAAGCAAAAATGATTCATGTGAAATCGGACTCGGACGACGCCACGAGTCAAGCCTCGTCGTCACCACGATCGTCGAAACGGCCAGTCTACTACGTGCAGAGTCCGTCACGTGACTCGCAGAGTCCGTCGTCACGTGACTCGCACGATGAGGACAAATCTTTAACAATGCAGAACACGCCGACGGAGTCGCCGTCGCACCCGTCGTACAGCCGTCACTCGAGGGAGTCCTCCGCCAGCCGATTCTCCGGCACGTTTCGACTGTCTAGAGGCAGGAAGCGAAACGATAAAGGCTGGCCGGATTCTCTCATCATTCACGAAGAAGGAGACGATTTGTTTGGAGACAGAGGGTTTGTGAGGAGGTGTAAAGTTTTGATTGGTGTGTTCTGTTTTGCGATGCTTTTTTCTGTTGTTTGTTTGATTATATGGGGAGCTAGTCGGCCGTACAAAGCCCGCGTTTCCGTTACGGTTCGTTTTTCGATTTAAATATATATTTTTTAATTATTAGAATAAATAAATAATAATTTTGTGTTTGATAACAGAGTTTGACGGTACATAATTTTTACTACGGAGAAGGGTCAGACTTGACTGGAGTTCCAACGAGGATGGTGACTATGAATTGTTCAATGCGGATGAGTGTGTACAACCCGGCTACGTTTTTTGGAATTCATGTCAGCTCAACGCCTCTCAATATCATGTTTTCTGGCATTGTTGTCGCTACTGGTCAGGTATATTTATCTTAATCTCATGCTTTCGTCTACTGAGGACATGTCAAGAACCCTGTGTTGTGAAAATATGGCAGTTGAAGAAATACTATCAGCCGAGGAAGAGCCACAGGTGGATGATGGTGAATATAAAAGGAAACAAGGTTCCTTTGTATGGCGCTGGAGGGAGCTTAGCTGAATCAGACATGAGTGGTGGTGGTGTTCCCATGGCGTTGGTGTTTGAAATTGAGCAGAGAGGGAATGTGGTGGGGAAACTGATCAAGTCCATTCATAAACGTCGTGTGTCTTGCTCTTTGGTTGTTGATTCTCGCAGTAGCAAACCTATCAAATTTAATCGAACATCATGTACACATAACTGAACACTCACTGCTGTCTACAGATATGCAGACTTCTTGTTGCCATCCATACATAAATAACATCTCACGTTCTTGCATATAAAGTTTTACTAACAAATTAATGTTTGATTTGCTTAACAATAAATAGATAGATACAAGTTACAACCCTTCTCTTTCCAAAAATTCAAAAATTCAGTTTCTTAACTTAATCACTGAACAGTGTATTGGAAAAAAAAATTTCCCCTTTTTTTCCTTTCACTATAATAGATTAGAAGGGGTTAAATCTGATTAAATTATGAAATGATGTTACAGGTGAAAACTAATGGAGACTAATAAATAATAATAAATTACAGATGAATTTGCCAAAAATCAGAAGAGAGAGCCTGAACAGAGATGCACTAATTTATTCTGATGCTGGAGCTGGAGTTGTCACTTGACTGTCAATAGCACAACCACCTTCAAGTACTGTGCCACCTATCCTGTTTAGAGGCCAATACCGAAACACAGATCTTCCTATTATATTTTTTGCTGGGAGGGGACCCCTAAATCAAAACCCAATCATAATCTCAGCAGGAATCATTAAGTGAAGTAAATAAGTGAACTGAGCTCAATGGAGGAGCATTCTCAACAGAGAACATTTTAGTATCTTACCATACATGTGAATCATAGCTATTATTCCGATTATCGCCCATCACAAACACTGAGTTCTCAGGTACAAGCTTCAAAATCAATAACGGGATTCACATCAGTAATATATATACTGGATAAACCAATAAAGGGTTTCACCTCAGTTTCTATGAAAGATATTGCAAGTTAATCAACTCTCCTTATTTTTTGGTTAGGAACTATAACACAAGAACAAGGTAACAGATAAGTTATACTTACAACTGGAGTCATGTTATAAGAAGGAGCCTCATTAATGAACTTTTCATCCCTAGCTACTCCATTAACCATCAGTTTCCCATCACGGACCTGCATGCAAGTAAATTTTCCAAAGTGCAGAATATAGTCAGGAAGTAACTTGACAAGAACTGGAAGTCGAAGCAAATGGAAAACAAAATAGATATGAACACAAGTTGTTCAATAGGCAACTCACCTCCACAACATCACCTGCCTTGGCGACAATTCGTTTAATAAAGACATCATCGTCTGTGTACCCTACTTCCTGAAGAACTGGTGGACTTTTGAAAATCACTATATCATTTGCACACGGTTTTCTGAAATAGAATGAAACCTGACAATGACAGATAAAAGATATCAGTCAAGCAAAATGTCAACAAATAACTATACTTACACAAATTTTGGTGGTCAACTCAGTGCATGGGTGTTAGGCTACAAGATAGCTTCAGTATTCTTCTTTCATTTCTAATACACAGGAATTCAAGAAGCTATAATAGCAAGAAATAACCCTTAACTAAGAGCAAGGGTCAACAGCTGAAGGTGCAATTGTAGACATGCACTTTGGAATTGAGACCAATAGCAGCACCAATTTATCCACAGACCATCAAATTGAAACAATACTTTCAAAGGGTCGACAGCTGAAGTTGCAACTGTAGATATTAGTTATTTGCACTTTAGAATTGAGACCAACAGCAGCACCAATTCATACACAGACTATCAATTGAAACAAGGCAAAACAACAAGGCTTCTTTTTATTCACAAATTAATTCTACTATCACAAGCCAGTATCAGGAAGACTAGATAAGCAAACATATTTCTAAGAATAGAATGATGAGAAAACAAAACGCTACCTTCTCTGCAACAATTCGATCTCCGACATCAAAGGTAGGATACATCGACAAGGAAGGAATGTACCTTGGCTCAGCCACAAACGACCGAAAAGCCAACGAAATTGCCACCGCTGCAAAAACCGTTTTTGCATCGTCTGAAGTGATATTCAACCATTCCGGTAAGGGCCCACTTTTCTTATCCAAATCCCCATCGTCACCACCATCTCCCCCTCCTCCTTCACCTCCACCATCGCCCCCACCACCGCCAGTAAAAGAATCAATGGCAGTCTTAGTTTCGTCCCGGAGGCTTTTGAGCTTGTTGCAGAATAAACGAGATGGATTTCTTTGTTTGTGGGATTTGGATAGTGGAAAGAGATTGGTTCTTGAAGAATTAAAATTGAGGATTGTGAAATTGGGGCTGTGAAGAGGTTTGGAAATTGGTTTAGGAGATAAACTAGGGTTCTGCAGAGAGGGTTGAAGTTGCAGAGATATCATGGTCTCTCAATCAGTATTCTGTTGTCCTCAACTCAACTCCAAACAACGCTCTAATCCAAAACATCAATTCAATCTCAATAAGATTCGTTCAAAATTTATAGGGATGCATCGGTTGTCTTCCAACGGGTCCCACCAGCACAGGCAAACAATGGATACTACCCGTGCATATGAGACTCTGTTATGGGCTCTGACTGTGTTCAACGAGTTGGGGTGAGTTTTGCAATTTCAAACATATTTTCCATTTACAGTTAAATATTAGTCATTGAATAGGTAGAAATTAGTTGTTAAATTAAATTTTAAATTAATGATAAAATTAGTTTTTGAATAAAATATTTGATAATAATTTTAATTTTAAAATTACCAGTTAGATATAAAGTTATTACAAATTTAATACATATAAATGTAAGGCGTAATGATCACCAAAACTTCTAAATTTGGAGAATTTATGTGTGAGAACGGGTTTTCCATGTCATTTTTCTGTGAGGAGAACCCTCCCAATCAATATGTGACACATGATATAGAGCCAACTCAACTTTTAATTGTAAAATCTCCATTTAAGAATACGTTACTTCCCCTCTCTTCTTCAATCGTGACACTCACTTTCTTTGATCGACGATTTCTCTACGCAAATGACGTTATTCTCTTGTTTTCTCTCCGACATCTTGCATGGTCCCGTCACTGAAAACAACTCTCTCTTTAGATATTTGGTATTGGTTGTCGGCTCTCCCATCTCTCGTGAGGGTAAGTTTTAGTTTCTTATGAAGTTAGAAGCTTCTTTAAGTTGTGTTTTCTTTTGCATATAATTGAGTTGATTTGGTGTTTATGTATTCATTTAAGTTGTGTTTTCTTCTGCATATAGTTGAGTTGATTTGATGTTTATGTATTCATTAAAAACTGCTTCTAAAAGATTAGAAATTTGCGATCTTTAAATTTTTAGATATTATAATTATTTTTTTAATTGATTTTCTCTCCCATTTCTCGTGAGGGTAAGTCTTAGTTTCCTGCAAAATTAGAAGCTTTTTAAGTTGTATTTTCTTCTGTGTATCCTATTGAGTTGATTTGGTGTTTATATATTCGTTAAAAACTGCTTATGAAAGATTAGAAAGTTATGATCTTTATACTGTGAGATGTTACGATTGAGGTTATTTTTAATTGATTCTTTTAATTGAATAAATCTTGAAGGTTTGAATTGTTCAACATTGGTCACTGTTTATTCTACATTACTGCTGACGAAGGTGCAATGAGTAAAATAGGCAATAGTGATGAAGGTTTGAATTTATAAAATGTGATTTAATTTTAAATTGAATTGGAGTTGAATAATTATTCAATTTAATGATGACTATTAATATGTTTATGTATTTTCATGTAGTTACATGCTTTGAAGAGGATGAAGGGTTACCACACATGGATACTAATGATGAGACTCTGTATACCACTCGGAATGAAGAAAATGAAAATGATTTGATGAATCAGGTCGTCGCAAATGAAGGCGAGACATACAACTTATACAACCATAATCATGGTCCGTTTTAACGTCAAAGAGGGTTAGTAAATTTGTAGCCGACCATAATTATGAACTTACAACACCTGATGAGATCCATTTGTTACAGTCTAATAGAAAAGTAACTACCCCATAAGCCAATTTGATAAACTCAATTATTGATGCTACTATAAGGACTAAGGATGTGTATGCTTAGATGTCCACTGAAGTGGGGGAAGTAAGTATGTAGGATTTACAATGAGAGATTGCTATAACTATGTTAATGAACAAAAAATGGTGTTGATTAAAGCTGGCGATTCTCAATCCTTGATAAATCATTTTAATTCTAAGGTCAATGAGGATGCATTATATTCTTATTGCATTCAAGTTGATCAACAGAATAGAATGACTAATTTTTTTGGCGCGATGGAAGATCAAGGATTGACTATGACTTATTTGGAGATGTTATTTTTTATACAACTTTTAGGACAAATAAATATAACTTGGTTTGAGCGCCATTTATTAGGGTCAATCATCATTGGAAAAATTATATGTTTGGTTGTGCATTTCTATTAGATGAGACTACATCGTCATTTTTGTTTGGTTATTTAAGACATTTTTATCGTCAATGGGAGGTAGAGCACCTAAGACAATTTTTATCGACCAAGATCAAGCGATGTCAAATGCCATTGAACAAGTTTTCCCTGACACTAAACATCATTTATGTTTGTGGCATATCTCAAAAAATGCTACAAGTCATTTTAGGAGTCATTATGGTAATAATAGGTTCAAAGAACTATTTAATAAGTGTTCACAAGGATGTGAAACAGAAGCTGTATTCCAAGCCACATAGGATAAAATGATGGAAGAATTTTGTGAGTTAACACATAAGTGGTTGAATAACTTGTATCAAATCCCGCAAAAGTGGTGTCCAGCTCTGAATAAGGATGTGTATTCAGGTGATATTAAATCCTCGCACTATAGTGAAAGCATAAACAATGTATTGAAGGGTATTTCAAGCAAAACTACTTCTCTTTTAAAATTTGTTTTAAATTTTGAGAACTTGGTGGAAAGCTGGCATAATAAGGAGAAGAATCTCGATTATTATAACGAACGAGGTTTGCCTCCTCGTATAATAAAAGACTGCTTGTTTTTGAACCATGCAACTAATGTTTACACTGCTATAATTTTTAGATTATTTCAAAGTGAATTACTTAAGAGAATTGCAACCATGTGAGAAGAAATTTCTTGTGACGATGGATTGTATTATTTTGAAGTGAAGGGGCAAAGAGAAAATTCAAGGACACAGAATGTGTATCTCTCACAACCGAGTAGAGAAATAAGATGCACTTGTAGGAAGTTTGAGTCAATGGGATTGCTCTGTTTACATGCATTGAAAATCCTTGTTTTGAAGAATATGACATGGATACCTGAGAATTACATTGTAGATAAATGGACTAAAGAAAGAAAAACAGATGATTCAACATGTAGGAGGAGTAGCTCACGCAAGTGGTGGTGATACCCAAACTATGTTTCGCAATAACTTAGTGAGACTTTTTTTATGATATTCTAATAAGAATTCAAGAAATGAAAGTACTAGGGAGTTATGTCAAAACACACTTAAAGGTTGGATCGAAAAGTGAATATTGAGTTAGCAAAGATATCATTAGATGAAGGTTGTTCAAGATTAGATAGTGAGCCGGTAACTGATAAAGCTTGTGATGTTGATCCTATTTTAGATCGTAAACGTGTTAAGGTAAAAGGAGTTTCAAATGGCAGGTTGAAAGGTCATTTTGAAAAGTAGAAGACAAAATCAAGTAACGAATTTGAAATGTCACTTTAAATAAATTTATTTTTTTAATTGTATTTTACCATTATTATTTCTTTCATGCTTAATATAGGAAGAGCTAGAAAAGTAAATTTTGGCGAATCTTCACAACCCCTTACTGGTACTGCATGTGAAGAATATCAGCGCAATATTTTTCATAACCAATTTGGTCAAATGCCAGCTCAAATGGTTATGTCAAGGAATCTATTTCATATGCCCACTAAGACGAATTTGAACATGTTTGTGCAATCTCAGATATCGCAAATGCTTGTAATGCTTGACTCAAAGTGTAACGCCCAACCCCCGGCCACGGCAGAGCCGCGAATGGAAGCTGGAGCGCCACATTAACCCAATACAATCAATACAATTCAAAATAAAAACGTTCACAATAAATAGAATCAATAATTCAGAGTACTTCATTGTTTGTAAAATTCGATAAAATCCATTATTCAACAATAAGAAATAGTTTTAATAATATCATAACACGTAAACCAAATCCAAATCCAGCAAAAGAAATGTAAAGTAAATGTTTTACATTAAAATTCCAAAATGGTTTGGTAGAAATAAAAATAGGAATAAATGCGGAAAAATGAAGTGCTAAGATGCCCAATGCAGGTGCAGTAGACCCGTACTAGCTCGATCAACCTGTTACTTTTCAAATAGAAGAGACAAAAAGGAAAATAGGAAAGCATCAGGGCTATCGATGCCTGGTTAACAATTCCATACTCAAACAAGCACAAGCATATGCGTCTTATTTAGCATACAATCATGATATTCACACATAAATACACACTAACCAATACAATCATTAAGTTCATTCAATATCATACACTTATATCAATACATCAATTCATATTATTTAATATACTACACATTTAATGAACATTTAATACATTGCATTTAATAAGTCACACATTTAATGAACAATTAATATATGACACATATTTTAATGAACATTTAATTTATCATACATTTAATGAACATGTGATCAATGTATCAATTAATGCCATTTAATACATCAAACATTTAATGTCATTCAACACATTTAAAGCCATTTATTTCTTTATGCATTTAATGGAGAAAAAGTAACAATTAATGGTATAGGGTGGAACACGGACCGTGTAGAGTCACACGGTCAGACCGTGTTCCACTCTGTTGGAAAAGTTACACGGTCCGTGTGATTTAACACGGCAGACCGTGTAACACACTGATCAATTGGCTTTCTTGGGTATGGAAGACACGGACCGTGTGGCATAACACGGTCAGTCCGTGTAAGCCTCTGCTGAACTATCTCCTAAGGGGTATTGGAACACGGAGCGTGTAAAGGCACACGGTTCATGGCTGTATCGTAAGATTTAGTTAATTATCAAACATGGTTTTCCTCACCCAACCATTTATGAAGAGAGTATTAATGTTAACTAGTTTATAACATTTCCCCATGATTAAGTACACCAAACAAACATGTTTGTCAACAATTAAGGCCAACAATACACAAATTTCTAAGAGAACCAACAATTAAATGCATGTTATTAAACCAACAATTTTCAAACAACCAATCTTCATTAATCAAGTTCAATTTACTCAATAATTAACATTTCACAATACAGCAATATCTCAATTATAATTTTGACTGCCCCTAATCTAGACGTTATATCGAAACGGGAACAATAAGGCCGAAGCCTGACAATAGGTCCGAAGACCGGAATCCATGGTGCCGTTTAATCCCCCTCGGGCCGGTCATCTACCTGTGGATTCCATCAATAGATCCGAGGATCAACAATATCAATAGCCCGTAGGCGGTGGTGCCGTCACACCCAATAGAAGTCGTCACTCCGGTTTCCAATAGTGGCTAAACCACAAATTACCTACATTTCAATAGGCGGAGATCTCTAATTTTTCCCTAATGGCATGCAACTCCATCTCCTACCAATCTATGACCGAGGGCAATCAATTAATAACCACACTACATGTTACATGTTATGTTCCAATATCCTCATTTAAACAATTACAAATATAAATATTAAATACAATAAATGCATTTATTACATAATGAATACACATATAATAAATATAAGTCATTAAATGCATATCATTAAATATATGTTATTAATGGTGCTAGGTAACATAAACAACCAATATTCCAATTCATCACCATGACACAAAAATCCATATACACATTTATCATTCATTAAAATCAAGTACACAATTATCTAGGCATTTATTTAATATATTTAATATTAAATTCAACATTAAATATTAAATATTCAAAATATTCAATATTAAATTTCAATATCAATTACATCCATATGGTTATATATAATTAACCGGTTTAATGCACAAACAATTAAACACACATCAAACAATATTTAGAGCTTAAAACGGAATTACTAACCTGTCCTCCGTCGATTAGCTAAACGGCGTCGGTTTGATTACCACCGTCACCCAAGTCGCCTAAACAATACAATTCATACAAGCATTTTATCAAACACTTGGTCTACACCAAGAACAAAACAATACAAACCCAATTTCTATCCCTTAACTAACCCGTCAATCGGAAACTATAGAGTCACAATCACAATTATATTTATTCCATCAATCTAGAATTTAGTTTTTTCCCATACGGTAAATCAAATCAATTTCTAGGGTTTCCTGCATATCAATTTGAAAGAACTTTAATAGACAAATCAAATTCCCATAACTAATTTAAAGAACTTTAATAGACAAATCAAATTCCCATAACTAATTTACTATTAATAAATCATGGTATTACTAGCAAATCAATTTACAAAACGTAAAGTTAAAAACTTAAGGTTTAAGGAAGACTTACAATATTCGTAAGAAGAAACTTGAGAGAAAAACCAATTCACGTGTTTTGTGATTTTTGAGAGAAACAACACAAATGAGAGGTTTCAATTGACAAGGGTTTTTCAAATGGACCTATTTTAAAACATGGGCTATGGGCCTTTTAAATAAAACACTTATAAAACACTTTAAAATCAACTTAACGGTTTCTAAAACATTTTCCGTTCATGTAAAAAATTGATTTTCATTTTAAATTTCTAAATTCTTAAAACACTTTTAAAGACGATCAATTTGATATATTTGACTCTATACTTCCGATTGACGTTCAAAATTACCATTTTACCCTTTGACTCGAAAAGTCAAAATTCACCCGAAAACACGGAAATTTCTAGACCCTAAATACGGACGTTACACAAAGTTTTTTTTAATTACATTACTATTCACAATAAAATATTTAAACACTTGTAGAAGACATTCAGAGCTAATTGGAATATTAACAACAACATATCATATACATCTATATGGCAAGTTATGGAACCATTGCCATATTAAAGTCAAGTCTATAATTCATGTTTGCTTTAGACTTTTACAGTTGTATTAAATAATTAAATGTGTTATTTTAATTTTATTAGGAATCAAGCTACAATCAGCACGAGGAATGAAGAATTATCTGTCTCGCCTCCACATGCTAATAGTTTTTATATGAAAATATCGTTCTCATTCGAATTTAGATTCAAGTGAGGATTTTGCGTTTTGAAATATTTGATATATATGTTTTATGAAACTAATTATAACAAAATTAAATTCTATATAAATCAATATTGCATACAAAGTTCTAACAAATGATCATATGCAGCCACAATCACAACAATATAGGATTGCTAATGAACAATAACAACAATAATAATCTATTTAAATAGGATTGCTAATGAACGGGACTAAAATTATAATCGAATAAAAATTACAAGTTGAAATAAAAAGAAAACTAAGCAAAACTCGAAATTCGATTTTAATTGAATATACACTTTGCAATTCTTGATTAAACAAAAAAATACAAATTATTGTCATGAAAATTTGTATTGTTTCTGAGCCAACAACCATGTAAAAAGCAAAAGTACATATTTGTTGTGAAAACATGAAATGCTAGACTTATTCACAAGCAACCAGAACAACTTGTTTACTAACATTTCGGCCAGGTAACTGACCGATGAGGGCTGCAGGAGCCTTCTCGAGGCCTTCGGCTGTGTCTTCCACATATATTATCTTTCATTCCTTTATCAAAGGGATGATCATTTCTAGATACTTTGGATAGAGGTGATAGTAACCCACTACTATGAACCTTTCTATTCGAATTCGTTTACCAATAAGATGCATCAGGTTATACACCCCTTCAGGTTTGTCCAATATGTTGTATTGGGAGTCAATCCACACACTGCAACTCATGTTATTTAGCATTGCATCCAGCATCTTGCCCCTATATTTTCGAAGTATATGTCAATTCCTTCAGAAAAGTACCTATAGAGACAACAGAAGAATGATTGATCGGTAGCAGGGAATATGGTAACTAGTTATTTGAAACAAACAAGATTGACACTACTAACCTTTTCAAAGCTGCATCGAGATCTTCTTCTTCTTTATAGTTGAAGGCTTCATCGAACCCGAACTTATTCTTGAGTAGATCAACCTAGTGGTTGGTTTGAACAAAAGCAAACATTAGGACGAATAAACAATGAAGTAAACATGCAACACTTGATCTTAAAGAATAATTACATAACCTTCTCTTTAGTTCCAGCACTTCCAACAACATAACAACCTAACAATTTCGCGAACTGCCTAACAAGCTGTCCGATTGCACCTGAGGCTGCTGAAATGAAAACATACTCTTCCTGTTTCGGAGAGCATATTTCATATAATCCAGCATAAGCTGTCATACTAGGCATACCTGCAAAAATGACCCTAGTGAACTTAACAAGAAATTGTACAGCTAAAACAACAGTATTACCAACAGAAAATAGAATATTTATTTCAAACTCCAACTGTACTGTAGTTTGTAGACTAGTTTAGTCCAAATAAATTTGGCTGATTTAGTCAAAGAATCAATATGCATAGATAAACTAAACTAGCAACCAATTACTAACATCACAATATGCATAACAAGAAGTGTAACAATTCATATAATATTCATAGCTTTGATCCAACCGATTAAAGAATCATATATAACAAAAGAAAAAACAAATAAACTATTTCCCAGATCCCACATACAGAAAACACATTGAATTTCTTAAACCTAAAAGTCAATGAATTACCAAGAATTCCAGTATAGTAGGAAAGAGGCACATCAGTGTGATGAATTTTAAATAGAGACTCTGTTTGCGTGGCAAGAGTGTACTCTTCCCAGCCAATGGTTTCCCAAACCAAATCACCTTTCTTGAACCCTTTATGCCCAGATTCTAAAACCTTTGTCACTCTATATCCATGTATATGCTTCAAAAATAGAAAACACAAATAATCATAAACAAATAATAAATAAAATAGTGACTGCAGAGAGTAAAAACGTGGACTAAGACTAACCGAACCAGACTTATAAGATTCAGCATAAGAGCCTTCTAATTTGAGCATTCTGGTCTGCATATAATGATCACAAGACAAGTACAAGTTCTTGAGAAGAACACCCTTAGAATTTATATGGAAGATAACGACTTCGAAGGTTGAAACTAGGAAATTAACAAAGGAAGCTTCAGAAAAAACAACATGAATGAAAAATAAGTGACCTGAAACAAACCCCTAACAATGTCCACAAACAAAACCTATACAAGTTCAAGCCAAACAAAATGAATTCATGAAGTAAGAATTGTTACACATACCAATTTTTCATCACTTGTAATTTCAATGCCGATGGTTTCAATATTGATCACTAAGCAAAACCTAAACAAATCCTAAATCATTACTGTTATTATTTCTTTTTAAACAATTTGATAACCAAGTCATTGATGAAATGTTGTGATAGTATTTGATGTCATAATCGTGCATGTACTTGTTTTCAAGTCATTGATGTTATAGTCATAAATAGGTTTCGTTAGTGTAATCTAAGACTACTTATTTGAAAATAAAATTTGATATTTTACTGTGTAATGTGTACTGCTAAGTTGATTCAACTATTAAACTAGGAACAATAAATGCAGAAATAATTCTTTCTTGCTCTGGACACAAACTAATGGAAAATACTAACGAGGTTCCATTTGAGGGGGTAACTTGTACTATTATTTTAATTTTTCTATTTTAATTTTTAATTTATTTTTAGAAAAAAAATAGTTGCTTTCTTATTTATGTAATTATTTATATTACATTTAATATTATTTGTTGCTAAGAAAATTATTTAATGTTGCAGGAAGGAATTATATAGTTTGATTTTTTAAGATAAAATTATATTTGGAAAATTTTTAAAATATGAGTTAATTAAACTTAAAATTATATTTATGAGTCAAACCAACTTTACATTTTAAAAATAAACTTTTGAAAATTCTAAATTCACAAAATGAGCCTTCATTATATTTTTATCTTCGTCACGAATTAGTAAAGACCATAATAGAGATCCTTGACAAGTTTTGATCAGGGGTGCCCCACCGACCACCGGAAATGTTAACAATAGTTCTCTTATCATTAAACACAAGGTTATTGAATTATATCAAACATAAGATAACAGTGACGGATTCTTTTCATGGTCCACCTAACACAATTTTAACAAAATCAAGTGAGCTTAAGCTCAATTAGGTCCATAATTTAAAAAAAAAAAAAAAACTTTTACAAGAAATAAGTTGTATTACATACAATCACACTTACAGAAATTTACTCCAATGTAGTACCTTTTTCTACCTCTCTGCTAATTAATTTCTAGTTCCAACACCAGTTGCTCAATTTCTATTTTCAGGTATATTTGGGTTTTGCTGCATTGAAAGTAAATTATAATGTGAAGCTGATGGTGTTGAATTTATCTACTTTGTTTGAAATGATGCATATTATTTATGCGGATATTTTCATTTTTTCACCCGTTTTATAAAAATAATTCAGAAATCCATCCATTTTTAAAAATAATTCGAAACATGACCCATTTTATGTGAAAAGTGGTTTTGGATAAAAGTTTGGTGGTTTTATTCTATTTCTACATTTTGTATTAATTGCATTAAATATTTAATTTATACCATCATTATTAGTTAAATATCAAATTACATTATTTTTAATAAAAATAAAAATACAAATAAAATAATTTTTATTTTAATTAAATATTACATTTTAATTTATTATTTTTAATAAAAATATTTAAAATAAATATGAATTTGTTTCATTTTATTTTTTAAATTAAAAAATAAAGTGAAACAAATTCATATTTATTTTAAATATTTTTATTAAAATAACAAAATTAAAATATACTATTTAATGAAAAAAATTAAAATTAAAATTAAAATAAAATTATATTTATTTTACATTTGTATTAAAATATAATTTTATTTTTATTTTTATTTTTTATTAAATAATCGATTTTATTTTTTTATTTTTAATTAAATATTCAGAATAAATATGAATTTATTTAATATATTATTTAATTTAAAAAATAAAATGAAATAAATTTATATTTATTTTGAATTTTTTTATTAAAAATAGGATCATTTAATATTTGGTTAATAATGATAATATAAAAGTAAATATTTAATGCAATTAATAAAAACAATGTAGAAATAGGTTAAAACCACAAAACTTTTATTCAAAACCATTTTTCACATAAAAATAGGTCCTGTTTCGAATTATTTTTAAAAGTGGGTGGATTTCTAGATTATTTTTATAAAATGGGTGTAAAAACGAAAATACCCTTATTTATGCACTACATGTGTTTGCTAAATTGCCCAATGAAAATATATTTTAATTTTTATTTCTTTATGTCCACTAGTGAATGTTGATAGGTAGGCAATATAATTTTTATTGTTTTATGTACGGTAGTGAATGTTGATATGGAATATAATTTATTCATTATAATTTATTTTATTTGATAGTAGATTTAAATTGAACAAATTTAATTTTATTGGTTTCTCTGAATGTTTTATTAGGATTACAAAACATAGAAAATATGGACAAATTTGTCACTAGAAGACCATAAAATCTTGAAACTTCAACTTCTAGAGGCAATGAAAACGTAGTTTTGAATGGAAAAGAAGGTGTAGCTTCGGATGATGATATTATTGGATGATGATATTATTGGTGATCTGGGATTGAGAAAACCAATTGAAAGTTACCCTCATGAAATTAGAGACTCATTAAGGAGGAGATACTTAGCTAAGGGACCTTGTCAACCAATTGGGCATGAATTTCCAAAAAAATAAAATAATAAAATAAAAATAAAAAATAAAAAAAGAAGAAGAAGAATGAGGTTTCAAAGTGATTGGTTCAAAATTTATGAGTGATTAAAATATAGTGTATCTAAAGATAGCATATTGTTTATATTGTTATTTATTTGCAAATAGCAATAAACGTGAGGGAAAGACTTTTACAGAAATTGGATTTAATACTTGGAAAGACGGTAAACAAGTATTCATTGCTCATGAAGGAAGTCTTGGTAGCTCGCACAGTTACTGTAGAATGAAGGTTGAGTAATACCGCAACAAAAACAAAATGTGGATTATCTACCAGCAAGTAAAAGTGTGGCCGTGGAAGATGATTATCTTACACGATTAGCAATGGTTTTACGTGTTGCTCGAATTCTTCTAGAGGAAGGTTTGCCTTTTAGAGGACATGATGAATCTGATCACTCAATGCACCACGGTCACTTTTTAGAACACATTAGTTAGATTTGCAAGCATGATGCAAAAGTTGATAAGGTTATGCAAAAGAATGCTCCCAAAAACAGTCAAATGACTTCTTGTATGATTCAAAGAGATGTTATTGAAAGTTGCTATAGAAACTAGAAAATTTATATTGAATGAGATATGAGACAAGAATTTTGCTCTTTTGGCTGATGAAGCCCGAGATTGTTCAGTAAATGAGCAAATGTTCGTGGTTTTGAGATTTGTTAATGACAAATGAGAGATTGTAGAACGTTTTCTTGGATTGGTTCATGTTAGTGAGACTTCAACATTGCCTCTAAAAAATGCGATTGATGCTTCTTCTTTTTTCCTAAGCATGGTTTATCACTTGCGAGACTCAGAGGACAAGGTTATGACGGAGCTTCAAATAGGAGTGGTGCCTTTAATGGTTTAAAAACACTCATTTTAAGTGAAAACGAAAATGCACATTACATCCATTATTTTGCCCACCAACTTCAGTTAGCTGTTGTTTCTACTTCACAAGAAAAAGATAGTATTTGTGATTTCTTTGAAACACTATCTATGATAGTGAATACAGTTAGAGCTTCGTGCAAAAGAAAAGATTTTCTTCATGAACTACACTATGAAGAAATTTTGAATAAAATAGAAATGGATGAGATTTCAACTGGAAGAGGACTGAATCAAGAAATTAGCTTAGCTCGACCAGGTGATACACGTTGGGGTTCGCACTACAAAACACTCATCCGACTTTTTGATATGTGGAATTCAGTAGGAAATGTGCTTCTTTCAATACACAACGATGGTGAGAATTCTAAAAGACGGGCATATTGTGGGGGTTTGATTAATAAGATCGACTCTTTTGAGTTTGTTTTTATTGAAAAGTTCATGATGACAATTTTAGGAATGACAATTTTAGGAATGACAAATACTCTATCAAAGATTCTTCAAGTAAGAGATCAAAATATAGGATGTTCACTCAATATGATCAATGTGGTCAAAAATAATTTACAAGCATATAGACAAGATGGTTGGGATAAGTTGTTGAAAGAAGTCATTGACTTTTCTGAAGGGCATGAAATTGATATGCCTAGTATGGAGGATTTTGTTCATGGCCGATCTAGAAAGAAACTTAGTGGTGGAGAACCAATGACTTATTCTTATCATTTTCGTGTCGATATCTTCATAAAGGTACTTAATATTCTTTTATTATTATTATTATTATTATTATTATTATTATTATTATTATTATTATTATTTCATACCTAAGACATTGATAATTATTTATATCTATCATAATTTTTATTCTTTAATTCATATAATATTAGGTGATTGATATCATTGCTTCAGAAATGGACAAGCACTCCATCGAGTCAAACACAAATTTACTTAGATGCGTAATGTGTCTTGATCCTTCAAATTGCTTTGTAAATTTTGATTATGGTCGAATTTTGCAACTTGCTGAGTTGTATTCAGATGATTTAGTTCTATTGACAGAATTGAGCTTATCCATGAGCTTGAAAATTATATTTCTGACATGAGATCAAATTAGGTATTCTCCAATATTCCTAATCTCGGTGCTATTGCAAAGAAGATGGTAGAGATGAATTATCATGCTTAATTTTTCTTAGTATATCGACTTATTGAGTTAGCATTGATATTATCGGTTGGAATGACTAGTATGAAAAGAACTTTTTCTGCAATAAATCTTGTAAAGACTGATTTGCGCAACCGATTGGGAGATGATTTACTATCGGATTGTTTGTTGTGATACTTTGAGAAAAGAATTTTTAGAAGTATTGATGATGAAGTGATTATGCAACGTTTTCAAAAACAGGCATCTCGAAAAAAAAATTTGCGACTGCTCAAGATTCCTCCACATCCTTCTATAATAGATAAATAAATTATTATATTTTACGGATGTATTATGAATACATTTATGTTGGATGTAATTTGTTTGCTTATGATGAATCTAATTGTGTTTAATATATTATGTTTGATATATGATGAATCCAATAATGTTTGATAGATTATAATATTTGAATATATCTATATTTAAAGGGAGATTCTGCCGAATTTTGTGTGAAAAGTTTGGTGCCCTCTCAAAGTCTAGTTTCTGGCCCGTCACGGGCTGTTATGAATGTTATTCATGGTTGTGATGAACTTTGCTAATCCTTGAAGAGAACCGAAATATCGAGAAAATTCATTTATGAAGTTAAAATTTAAAAAGTTATTTTTTTAAAAAAAAATTATTTAAACAATTTTAATTTGGGTCATTTGCACTAATGGGCCAAAAAATTAAAATCTTTATATTTTTAGACCAAGAATTAAAATCCTACAAAAGTAAACATTCTAAAAAATAAATTGCACTCAATAGACCAAGAGTACCAAAATACCCCTCCCATTAATAAAATCAATTTAAAATCTATTTATTTATATTAAAGATTGGAAAGGTCTATTATGCCCTTCATTTTAAAATTTTGAATTCAAAAATAATATTTACATAGTGACCCCACCATATTTCATATTGGTCCCCACCTAATTTATTAATGGTCCCACACTAAACATAAAAATATTCCCTCCAAAAACCTAAATTTGACATCATTACTTCTCACATTCTTGGAATCATAATTCAACATTCATTGTCCCTTCCCAATACAAAAGCATGGAATATTTGTGAAGTTCAGTGTTCTATTGACACTCAAAGGTTTGTTTTGTAACTTTTTTCATTCTTATTCATTGTAGTTCAATTTTAGGGTCTAGAGGTATAGGATGTTGAATATATGTGTAGGGTCTTGCATATATGATTGGAGAGTCCTAAATAACATCATTATGGATATTAGAAAGTGTTTCGAGTCAAATTTTGCATATAAGGGTGAAATTTCACGAGTTAGGGTTGAAAATCCCGACATTAGGAATTCCAACAGTTTCCAAGGTACGACAGAGGAAAACAGTTGCGATTTATACTATTTCCCGGTGTCCATACCTGGAAATGGTTGAAATCATTTCCATGCATGAACACAAGGAAACTTAGTAATGAGAGAATGTTTCCCAGTTCCCACATCGGGACACTTGATCTGATTTTTTTTTTTGTTTCCAGACATGAACACCGGGATAGAGGTGGTTTCGTTGCCTATTTCCAGGATTCAGTGCTAGGATACAGAAGGGATTTTCTTTGTCAGTTATTCCTAGGGTTCAAGACCGGGACATAGGCTAAAAAATATTTTATTTCCAGCCATAATGAGAGGGAAACAATTAACCGACTCCAAAGCTTGAAATTGTGACTGATTTAGGCTATTTCCTAGGTTAAGTACCGGGATACAGAATGGATAAATTTTGTCAACAATTTCCAGGGTTGAGGACATGGAAACAGGAAAAATAACGTACTGTTTCCAGCCTTCAAAAGAGGGAAACCATTTTCGGCCTTCAAACCTGGAAACTAGGTCTCGATTTTACTGTTTACTGGGTTCCGTACTAGGAAACAAAAGCGATAATTTTTGTCAGATATTTCCAGGTTTCAAGGCCAGGACACAGGCTAAAACACGTATGGTTTCCAGCCTTTATGAGAGGAAAACCTTTTACTGGCCTCCACACCTGGAAATTAGGTCTCAGTTTGCCTATTTCCCTTCATTCAGATAGGGAAATAGATCAATTTTTCTACCAGTGATATCCCTGTATAACGACCGGGACATAGGCCAACATTGCTTGGGTTTCCGTGTGTGGGGACTAGGAACTACATGATATTTTTTTTTGCGTCTAAATAATTTTTGTTTTAATTTTTTAGGGATGAGTTTTAAAAAAAAAAAAACACTAGTATTCTTCAAAGCGAATTGGGTTTAAGATGGATATAAAGGTGGAGAAATGGCGGTGATGCTTCTCGATGACAACATTTCACTTTCCTAATTAGTAGGAAAACTTTATTCAAAGCTGAAGATTGAAGCTAGTTGGAAATTTATCATACATTCATTAGCAACAAGTTCCACTAGAAATCAGTACCAAATCAAAGATGATGATGATTAGGGATTTGCGATTGAACATCTGAAGAAGCATATATATTTATTTTTTTGGACTATGTTTTGGTTGTTTAAATTGGTGTTGCTGTAAGAATGAGTTTGAATGCATAGTTGGAAGAGTGGTTGTAATGAAACAAGTAGTTTCCCTCTATTAATACATGGAAATTGCACCTTTTTTGCCCATTTCCCGGTGTCCCTACCAGGAAACAGAACCACCATTAAATATTTCTAGCCCTGCTTACATGGAAACAATATGATTTTTATTCTGTTTCCCAGTGTCCCTACCATGAAACAGAAACACCATTAAATATTTCTAGCCCTGCTTACATGGAAACGATATGATTTTTATTATATTTCCCGGTGTCCCTACCAGGAAACAGAAACACCATTAAATATGTCAAGCCATGCTTATATGAAAACGATATGATTTTTGTTATGTTTTCCAGTGTCCTTACCAAAAAATAGAAACACCATTAAAACAGATGTTGGCCCAGTGATTTCCAGGGTTCAAACCCGGAAAACAAGCCAATACTCAAGTCTTGTCCCTGTGTCTAGGGAGGGAAATGTAATCTGAAAACGAGAGCTGAAAACTGTATCAATTATACTACTAGAAGCTTAAGTATGAATTGTTGATTTCCATATTCCAGAACCGGGACAGCTGGCCAATTTTGAACTATTTTCAGGCAAAATATTAGGAAACGAACCATGGTGTTTCCGTGTTAGGGGACCAGGACATGGCGTTTTTAGTGTCCTATTTCCCGGTTTCATTACATGGAAATTCCGAATTCACATATTTGATTGCTCCGTATTCAGCTGAAAACATCTTTATAGTGTTAGAAATAGCTTTTGGATAGTCTTATGGTTGCCTTACTCGATCACAACCACTCATGGAACACAAGGATATATTTGTATATTGGTATTAGATGTTCAAAGTGGGTTTTAGAAACGTTTCGAATGCTATAATTGGACGTTTATTTATGCTTACACTATTTATAAATGGAATATATAAAAAAATTGCATGTTTAGAAAATTCAAAAAACATGATGTTTTCAATGGACTACGTATGAGTACATTGTTCATAATGTATAACTCTTCCATCCCAAGTCGGACATAGTTCAAAATTATGAACTCATAATCACTTGTGTTGGAATCATTTATTGTTTAAAGTGTCTTTTTGGACTAAGTATTACATAAAATGTTGATTTCCGTGTTCCAGAACCGGGACAGCTGACCAATTTTAAACTATTTCCAGGCAAAATCTTAGGAAACGGACCATGGTGTTTGCGTGTTAGGGGACCGGGATATGGCGTTTTTAGTGTCCTATTTCCCGGTTTCATTACATGGAAATTCCGAATTCACACATTTGATTGCTCCGTATTCAGCTGAAAACATCTTTAAAGTGTTAGAAATAGCTTTTGGATAGTCTTATGGTTGCCTTACTCGATCACAACAACTCATGGAACACAAGGATAGATTTGTATATAGGTATTAGCTATTCAAAGTGGGTTTTAAGAACGTTTCGAAGGCTATAATTGGACGTTATTGATGCTTACACTAATTATAAGCGGAATATATAAAAAATTGTATGTTTAGAAAATTTGAAAAACATGATGTTTTCAATACACTACGTAGAGTACATTGTTCATAGTGTATAACTCTTCCATCCCAAGTCGGACATAGTTCAAATTTATGAACTCATAATCACTTGTGTTGGAATCATTTATTGTTTTAAGTGTCTTTTTGGACCAAGTATTACATAAAATGTTGATTTCCATGTTCCAGAACCGGGACAGCTGGCCAATTTTGAACTATCAGGCAAAATCTTAGGAAACAAAGCATGATATTTCCGTGTTAGGGGACTGGGACATGGCTTTTTTGTGTACTGTTTCCCGATTTTCCTATTTCCGAACAACAATTTAGGAAACTATTTAGATTTAGGAAATTGTTTAGAGTTAGGAAACTGTTTAGCATTAGGAAACTATTTAGAATTAGGAAAATGCTTAGATTTTCCACGGGTGAAGTTAAGAAACATGTTTTACAAATTTCTAGGCTTGATTTTAGGAAACTGTTAACCCGATTTTCAAGGTTTATAACTGTTAATATCACCTAAGCAAATAAGTTAATCATACATAACATGAAATAGAATGTGGAAATCATTTTCTAAAAAATCAGTTTCCATGTATCATGGTCTGGAAATGGGCTAATCTAAATTGAGTTTCCAGATACTAGGAAACTCATTTTAAACTAAACCATTTGTCAGTTTCTGTATTTTGTAATATTCACATCATCGCCTTCCTTAATCTCCTCACCCTCTTTGTTAATTTCTGTATTTTTCACCTCTGGAATACTTTGATTCAAATCTGCAATAACCTCAGCAATAACTTCTTCAACTACAGTTGGCCATGCTTACTCAGTAGGATTCCTAGCACATAGTATATAGTCATTCGTCCCTCCCTCATCTTCCTCATCCCCTCCTTGTAAAACATTTTCTGCCACTTCCTCTACAATAGCTTTCTTCACAGGCTCCCTCTTCTTATACACCTCCATTACCTTCACCACGTCATGAGTGGACTCCTTCTTATCCTCTTCCATTTCCTTCACCACAACTGCAGTAGACACCTTCAGGACCTCGTCAGGGATCTCCTTCGCTTTAGACACATTAGCAATGACTTTCCTCCATATCTTTGATATTTTATTTTTTCTTCTTCATCTACTTCTTCATCGTCTTTACTATCATTACCTTCATTATCCTCTTCATCATCCCCCATCCTCCTCTTCGTTATCCGCCCCATCATTTTCTTCGTTTCCACTGACATCGTCATCTTCAGTCTCATCATCATCATTAGTTTCCTCACCCCCATCCTTATCACTTTCATCCTCATCATCACTCAATCTCATATCCTTCCTCTTGCCCAGGCCACATCTGCCCTCTATAAAATTACATAATAAAGGAAATTAGTAATTAAAATGACATAATTCGACAAACTTGGAAATAGTACAAAATGACTACATTTCCAGGGATAGAGGCTGGAAATGGAACAATTTGAGAGGGATTTCCCGGTGCCAGGAAACAGACCAACCACATAACTGTTTTCAACCAATGTAATTTCTAGGAATAGAGGCTGGAAATGGAATAATTTGAGAGGGATTTCCCGGTGCCAGGAACCCGTTAAGAAATTATTCCATTTCCAGACAACAATCCTGGAAACCAACCACGGCTAGAAATAGTTATTCCAAAAATCGATTTCCAGGATTTAAGTATGTAAATAGAAAATTTTTACAGGTACTTCCGGGTGCCAAGAAATTTTTAACAAAAAAGGCCCATTTCCAAATATATATCCTGGAAACGACCCAGGCTGGAAATGGTTACTCAGATGACCAATTTCCAGAGCTTGGAAAAGACACCATATATATTTATATTCATAACAATTATTTCTTGACAATAACATTTAGGAAATGTAATCAAGAAAAAAAACTATTTCCTAACAATAATAGCACATAACACAACAGTTTCCTAACAAATCAGCTAATCAAACCTGGAAATAAGATTAGCCTGGAAATAGTTATGAATTCCATTTATTTCCAGGGCCTAGAAATGATGCAAACTCATAACTATTTCCAAACTAATATATGACCACACTTATAAGAAAATAAACAGTTATGGCTTTGGGCTATTTCCAGACCCTGAAAATAGCCCAAAGCCATAACTCCAGGCTTACCAATTTCAGTGTATGATGGCTAGGAAATGGTATAACCGAAAAAGAGTTTCCATGTATAAGGAAACAATCTTGTAATATACCCATTTCCAGACCTACAAACCATGAAAAAGCTTTGTCTTTGGCCTTTTTCCATGGCTTCGAAATAAACCAAATAAATAATTGTTTCCATGGCAGGTAAACTACTGAAGTTTAACAAAGTCATAGCTATTTTCAAACTTAGCAATTTCAATGTATGATGGTCTAGAAATGGTCTAAGTGCATTACAGTTTCCATGTACAAGGAAACATTCTTGTAATTTGCCCATTTCTAGACCATAAAAGCTTGAAAAAGATTTGTTTTTAGCCTATTTCGATGGCTTGGAAATAGACCAAATACAGAATGTTTCCATGGGAGGGAAACTCCAATTTGACAAAATCATCAACTGCATTACAACATATAATCACAACATCCTAACCAAAATCAACAATATCTTGTACCAAATTCTAACCTAAAATCAGCCAAAACATAAACACTACCTACTGTAAGGAAATCGAAAGAAACCCTAACCTATTTTTGTGACTTTCTGGTCTTCGATGGCGATGGAGGAACTGAGGATGATGGTGTTGACTTTGACGACTTTCTTTTCCTTGTCGGAGACTTAGTAGCTGTAGGAGGAGCCTTCGACGACTTCTTTGTCGAGGCATGAGATTTCGCTTTTGTAGGAGAAGCGTTCAACGGTAACCGCATCTTCACATGGCGAAATAGAATGTCGGTGATATCGAAGGAAGACGGTGACTTGCGTGACGGTGATTACGATAGAAGAATGGCGTCGTTCACGACGTTTGGATTGAGAAACAGACAATATCAACGTCGTTCACGTCGTTTGGCTCGGAAGAAGACGCGACAGGTTGCTCTGGTGATGATGTTGTCCTGTGGGTGACGATGGGTGCTTTAGTTTGCTCTGGGATGAAGGTTTTGATGGAAGTTGCTTACGTACTCTGGTTTGAAATGAACGACGGAGGAGATTTTGTTGGTTTGAAATGAACGAGGGGGGAGGTTTTGGTGGGTTTGAAACAACAATTAGTAAGGGTATATTAGGGATTATGATTTGTTTTATTTATTTTAATTTTCCGATAATTATTTTTAATTTATTTTTAATAATTTTTTATATTAGGGGTATTACTGTAATATTGGTTCATTTCCAGTAAAAAAATTAATTCAATTGCTTAGTTTTGCAACTTTATGGAAGATGGGCTAAAATAAGAATTTTGATTTTGAACAGGCCCATTTATGAGAATTTTCACTATTAATTTTGAACTGAAAATATAAATAAAGTTGAGCTTTTCAACTTTAAATCGACTTTAAAAATACTGTCTGAAATAATATTTTTATTTAGTTTTAAAGGATGAAAATCTCAAAATCTAAAAGAAATTTTGATGGGATTCACTTGTTAAAACTTGGATTCTACAAAGACCGGTGTGCCCTTTTGCATGTTGATTGTAGCCACAAGCATAACTTGATTCGACTTAAAAATTTCACCTGAGTTTGTCCACACCAAGGAAGGAACGAATAAGAATAGCAATAAGCAAAAGGACCCGGCCGGGCAAGCCGCAAATCGGACATCAAAATCAAAGTACCCAAAATCAAATCTTTATTACCTTCCTTCGTTCTCTCTCTCTCTCTCTCTGTCTCATTACCCCTTTTTTCTTCTCACCCTCCCTCTCTGTCTTAAAAAAAAAAACAAAACAAAAGAAAAAAATGCTCAAGGTCTGGAAATGGTACCAAAACTGCTTAGCGATCCATCCCGTAAAAACCCAAGTGATTAGCTCCGGATTTCTATGGGGCGTCGGAGACATTGCTGCCCAATTCATCACCCACTCCACTTCCCGCAAACACCTTCGACTTCAGGTATTCATTCACTCCTTTCTCGATTGGGTTTCTTGATTTCTTTAATTGCGTCAATTCGATATTCTTGGAAAACCTAACTAGGTTCTTGTTTATTTTATTTTATTTGTTTGTTTCTTTCCAGACTCTTGAGTATTAGCTCGAATTATCTTGATTTTGTGTTTTGTTTTCTTTATATTGTATCTGGCGAAGTGAATTAAACTGCATAGGGCAAATGAGGTTCTTGCCGAGTAGATTTTATGTTTGTGTTATTGTTGTGGAAGCTGAGAGGACCTGACTATCAGAAAATGTCAATGGTTGATTCCTGATGCTTAATTCCATTAGACATGAATAAGCTAATAGACCCAGCTTTCATTTCTCTTGCTATTATGCTTTTGAGTGTCTGTTCCTATTGCTGCATCCTGAGTTTAGAGGCTATTTTGAACAATCATGATCTTGAACTTCTACTTATTGAGGGAAAAATACTGATTTTCTGTTTGGTTGTCAAAAATGAGTTATGAATTCTTGTTTGTTCTGTAGTTCTCTCTTCAATAAAGAAATCAAGAAAGCTCTTTAAAGTATGCATCAAATTTAACTGCATACAGGCTAATGTAAATCTAAGAACCCGGTTTTGCTTTTCCCATATCCCTGACTGATTAATCAAAATAATAGTATTCAAGGTCTTACCTAGATATCAATTTTTTTTATAGAGTTTCAACCGGAGAAAGAACAAAGGAAAGAGAGAGAAAGAAAAGGCACAAGTGACTCTCTCAGTTCTATTTTATTAACTCTGGATTGTAATGCCTGATGAACATACCAAACTAATAGTGGTGTCCTTAGTATAGCATAGGTTGTTGTTTCTTGTTCAGCTTGTTTCTCCTACTCTTAGTACCCTTTTGGATTTGTGTCTCTCTAGCTAAAGCGATAGAGCAACAGTGGAGGGCAGGCCACAAGTAAAATTAGCATAAACAGTAGATGTGCAAAGTTGATGCAGTGGCCATGCTTGTGATAATTTTCTTATGTGTAAAATATTGTGAGCAGATTCTCTAGCTTTAGGACAGTCTTGTACATAGAAGCTTGAAACTTCACTTTTGCAAGTGCTTATACTTTTGATTATATTACTGTCATTTTCAATTTTGCTGCCCTCTTGTAGATACCATTTTAAAACTGGCATTTTACTTTGCCATTTGTAAGAATAGTTTAATTACCAACCCATTGCACTAATAATGATATGATTTGGTGTTTCATGAGGCAGGTCACTGATGAAGGGTTCAAAATTAACTGGAAACGTGCGGCAATCACAAGTATGTTTGGGTTTGGCTTTGTTGGACCTGTTGGGCACTTCTGGTGTGTTTCCTCTTTTCAGTTTCATACTTTGGTTGAATATAACAGTTTCATACTTTGGTTGAATATAACCTTTGCCTGCTCTCCCCAAGTCTGTTTGTAGCAGTTGTCTTTCTAGATCAAATATTAAGCAATGACCAAGACTGATTAGATCTGCATTGAAATTGTGGACTTGAATCATATGATAAAACAATGTGTCGTCCAAGTGATAAATCTTTTCCCTATCCTTGTTTTACACACTATTGGTTTATATTTACGCATGGTGTGTTGGGTTACATGTGTGTTACATGAAATCACATTCGGACAACTTACAAAACTATATATCATTTCAAGATCCCTGTGAATGATTTTTCATTCTTGTATGTGGTGTAATGTTCCAGATATCAGTTGATGCTCTGAACACACTAAAATTTCTCTTTCCCCTTGTAGGTATGAGAACTTGGACAAGTTTATAAGGTTGAGGCTTCAACTACAACCGAAGTCATTTAGTTTTGTTGCTACTAAAGTCGCAATGGATGGCATTATCTTTGGCCCCCTGGATCTGTTAATATTTTTCTCATACATGGGATTTGCATCTGGGAAGAGTGTTGCTCTAGTGAAGGAAGATTTGAAGAGAGATTTCCTTCCAGCGCTGGTTTTGGAGGGTGGCATCTGGCCAATTGTTCAAGTGGCGAATTTCCGGTATATTCCTGTTCGATACCAGCTCCAATATGTCAACATCTTCTGCTTGCTGGACAGTGCTTTTCTATCATGGGTAGAGCAACAAAAGGATGCACCTTGGAAGCAGTGGTTCAATTTTTTTCATTCTTTAGATGACACAGGAAGCAAAGATGGGTTATAGTGTTCTGATTTCAGATCATTTTATTCATCCCTCACCCTTCCTATGAACCTGTTGGCAGAGTTCTCAATAGAAAATTTTGTGTAATGTACAATGAATAACAATGCAGGCCCAAAGGGTGATTGATTGTTTTTGCTGCTTTTGAGCTTTTTAGCATCAAGCCAAATACTGAATATACAGACAAATCATCCAAATTCTTGCAGTTGTTTGATACTAGCTAAATAAGCCTCCTCACCCCTCTTGGGCAGATTAGAGAAATGAACTATGGCCTCCACCAAGGGGTACTTTAGGCTCGAACACAGCAGAAGCTATCAAGTAAGGGCAGTGGCTGAAGTTGATGCTCTGGAAACATAAAACATGTCTAGTCTCAAAACTCAAGAACATAATGGATATATTAGATGTTAAAACAGAATAAGCAAACGACCAACAAGGCACTACATCTAATAATTAGATTTCAAGCTTTTGAGGAATTGCAATAAATTGACTTACTGGAATGCTGATTAACCGTCCATGATTATCAACTAGGACGGGAAGGCTTCTTCTTGCAGCGACTGGGATAGATTTCAATGACTGGAGAGCTCTTTTTGCTGATGCCCTTGCAAATTTTGAACATGAGTCACTTGTCTCCAAAATTAGCTTTTCACAATTGGAATCTGGTTGCTGTGTAGCATCCTCAAAATCTAGACCCTCAGACAACTTAGCAAGATACAACCAGTCTGATTCAATCATATGACGCACAGCTAGCACCATATTATTGCCAAGTACACAACTTTGATGCCTATTCGGACTTTTCCCTACTAAACCCCTATCGTCATAAACTTCCTTAGAAACAAATTCATTGTTTATTTTCCATGTTACTACAAATCTGTTCATCAAATAATATGATTGCCCAGATTGAACTGGATCACTATGCAATGCACTGTCATCTTTACCTTCATCTCTTGAGTCATTACTGGAGGTTAATTCAGCTTCAACCTTAAAGTGTCTGATTTCCTCCTTTTGTAGTAAAAGTATGTTCCTGGATGTTGGTTCACTGATAATATTATATCTTTTGGCTTCAGTCAGAACTGAATCAGACATCACATCTAGAAACCGTACATCTGATGAGTCTAGGACCAAGCCATCAGAGCAATGTTTTGCATCTGCTATTATCTGCTTTAAACTTGAATCCTCAAAATGTGTGTTTTGTCCAGTAGAAAATGTATTGACCAATTCCATTTTTGAAGGCAGAGGACAATTAACAGAACAACAAACCAAAGCTTTGGTACCTCTTGACTTAGGAGCTGGACAAAGAACACAACCAGCAGCAGTAAGGGAGGTCTGAAGGATGAAAAGAATCATGAAGTTAAACTCGGAAAAAAATGTAATAAAACAAAAAAAAGTACAGTAGAAGCACATGTACCTTGCATGGGAAAGTTCGAATATAGTCCAACAACAACTTTGAAGTACTACCTCTAATTGGTCTTTGCCTTTGAGAAATAAACTGATAATTTAAATTAAAATTTAAAAATAAAAAAATAAAAAGTCTTGTTTTTATAATAAGTGTTTAAAGGTAAAAAAGAAAAGTCACTAATGCAATACATACCTGCAAGACCAATGCAAGAAACTTTGACAGGCACACATCCTCAACTTTTGATGGATCAAGAATTTCAAGGTCAATAACAGCATAACCATGCTGCAAAATATAAGAATCCCGTGAGGAAAATGGAAAAATTTGGAGGGATAAAACAAAATGTATTTGAACTTAACAATTCAGGAGTCTCATATAAACTAGCATTGACGTAAAGTTGAATATATAAATTGGCATCAAATGATACATGAGCTAGCTGATCAGAAGAATGCTTACATCCATGATGGTGACTGACCGACTAATTAAATTGGAAGAGAAGTACTCAACATATGACCGTGCTTTCCGACAGGCAGAAATAATAGATTGTAGTTCAGATTTAAAGGTACCTGCAAACAGATTAGATAGGTATAAAGTTAAATTTAATTAGTGAGCTCAACTTTAAAGGAGGGGATAAGTAAATGTGAAATGAATTTCGTCATTTTTGGCATAAAATAAATCAATAGAATTATTTCAATATCTTTACAACTTTGTAAGAAAATGTAATATATGACCTAAGTAGTGAAACATGTCACACTTACTATCAGGTATATTTCTTAATGACATTCTAATCCTGTTCCGAGCAAACAAAGTACTTCGATTTGTTGGGTCCTCAACCCAATGTTGGCCACCTCCTTGACAAATCTGCTCTAGAAAATAAAAAATTATGAAGATGCTTAAAAGCACACAAGAGTAATGAGAGTCTAAAGCAGCGCAAAGAACAGATCACACTAACATATGTCTATTTCTATATACTAACCTTGTACAAATCTCCTTTCGAGAATTCCAAGAGTGGTCGCACCAGAAGGACAGAACGATTTCTTGAAACTCGTTCATTTGTGGAGAAGATTTGTGAAGTAAATGCCATACCAGCAAGTCCTAGAACCCCACTATTGCGTGAGAGTCTAAGAATGAACAATTCAGCCTGTATAGCAATATACCATAATTCAGAAATCAGTCTGTTATATCATAACAGGATAACTCTTATATTTAGAGATTACTAGTCCCAACCTGGTCATCAGCATGATGTGCAACAAGTAATGCACTAATCTGATGTTGCATACAAACATCTTGAAATAACCGATACCTGAATTCACAGCAATAGTCTTTCTAGTCAGAGATAATTGGTAATCAAAACTATAGAGTAATTAACATCACAGGTTACTGGTAATCCCACTTCAATGATAAACAAATAAAAAGTTAGTTTACCTCATTTCGCGAGCCTCTTCTTGCAAGTGACCCCTTTTAGGTCTACCATTCAACCAATCACAACGAACAACCTCACATCTAATTCCTACAGAAGATCCACATTAGCCCACCTAATGCTAATTATCTAAATACATAACCTAACACTCACACTAGAGGTGTTAATTTTCAAACCACATATACCCATGTTAGAAACTCGGCTGCTAACCATTTCAGCCTCCTCTTGGCTCTCCTCACGTAGTCCATGATCAACAATAATGGCCAAGACCCCATCAATGAATTTGGTCACATTCTGGTCTCCCGATTTCTTCCATTCAGCGGTCAATACACAGAGAGCCATACTATCTGGACCGCCAGAAACTCCTAAAGCTGATATTCAACAACAGTATGTCAAAATCTGGTAATGGCAAAGATAATAAAAATAGAAACTCAATTCTGTTCTTATCTACGATAATAATAATAAAAGAAAAGTTGGAAAGAGACGGACCGATCCGGTGTTGAGGTTTGAGGCCAGCCATGGCCATTCGCCTAGAGAAAGCTTGCTTGTAGTTGGTAATGTCTATCGGGTGTTCGACAGAATGTGCGTGAGAACAGCTGCAGAAAAGGCGCGGAGACAGAGAGGATACGAGAGGGAGTTTGACATGTCTGGATTTTGTAGGTGAAAATGAAAGGGTTGCTGCTACACAAGTTGAGAGCAAGGTCGAGGCTGTTCTGCTTTGTCCACTCATCATCTGCTCATCGGCTTCCACGAGACGAAGTAGTAGCTTTCACGTAAAAATTTTCAAACGTGTTAAATGACTGATTGCTCGACCCTCATCAAATACCAGCTGATTTTCCAGCTGATTTTCGCAGCCAAGAGATTTTAATGGGCGAGTCACGTCTGCCGATATCTGCTACTCCCCTCACTTTTAAAAGAGTAAATTACACTCAGATCCACGAACGATTGGTAATTACAGATGGATATATATTTTGGGTTAACCAATTAACCCCTTTGACCGTCAGTTGACTGTTTGGATATGTCTGTTGATTTTTAAAAAAATCTATTTTATCCCTATTTTACATATTGATTTTCAATATTATTTCAATTATTTTTTTAAAACAAAAAACATAATTGATATTATTTTAACATTATTTTATTTGGAAAAAAAATAATATTATAAATTTTATTATCATTTCAAAATATTTTTTAAAAAATTCTATAAATAATTAAAATAATATTGTAAATAAAAAAAATTAAAAATATTGAGATAATAAATTATAAAATCAATATGTAAAATAGGACAAAATAAACTTTTAAATAATATTATAATAAATATTAAATCAAATTATTTTTAAAAAAATGTGTAAATAATTAAAATAATAATGTGAATAAAAATATATATTTTTTAAAATATTGAGATAACAATTAAAAAATCAATATATACAATATGGGTAAAATAGACATTTTAAAAAGTCAACTTGGTCAACTATTTTATGTAAACGGTCAACTAACGGTCAAGGGGTTAAGTGTCAATTAAACCAACATGTGTATCCGCCTGTAACAAACCATCGTTCAGGGGTGTAATTGCAATTTACTCTAAAATAAGGGTTAATTACATGTGGCCCCACTTTTTAAAAATTTTTATATTATAGTCTCTCATTTTTAACCTAATTACAGTTAACCCCTATTTCAAAAAACACTTTTGGTTTTTATTAAGGTGGAGTAGTTTTTTAACCTTTAATGCGAGTTAATTTAAAATATTTTACTCGTGAATTTGATAAAATTTAGTGGCATTAAGTGTTAAGTGGAGAAAAACAAACAAGTATGTAGTGTCACAATGTAAAATAAAAGTCATGCTCTTATCTTTAATGACACTTCACACGTATGTTCTCAATTCGGTGACTTGTTTATCATTATCATTTTAACGGAAGTCACAATCTCGGAAGCAATACGAACAACCGCCTAACGCAATTATTCCCATTTCGTGCTCATCCACGACTTCCCAATTAATGTTATAATCCCTAACAACTCAATTGACTTCTCATATACATGCTCTAACGATAAAGTAAACTACATGATCAATACTAAAATTGTCCTTATCCTACTCAACTTCATATCTCAAATCACTTATAGTTTCTACAACCTCTCTAAACGACAACGATGTTGGTAAACAATAATGAATGAATAACGAAGGTGATCAATGGAAACAATAGAGAGAGACCTACAACTATGATTCAAGTTAACGGAGGCAAGGACAAAAATAGCCAACAAAACTTAAATATGGGAGAGATTGACCAGCGAAGAAGAATCAATGGAGAAAGTGATAAGGAATAGGAGAAAAGAAAAAAGATGAGAGCATATTGCTTAAAAGTCATTCTTTGACCAAATGGGCCAACCTATAACAACGTTTCAGAATTGGAGGTGGACTAAATAAAGTTTCAAAACTAGGATCTAAAATGCAAAAGATTGATTACAGTGGAAGTAAAATGGATGGATTATGTATTTATTTATATCATGTCATTAATTAATTAAACACAATATTAAGATTTCTATATTTTCTCTAAGTAAGAAATCCATTAAACAAAAGTGCTTTTTACTCCTAAAAACCTAAATTATTTCGTGTTTATTAATATGTGCACAAATCAAAGTGTCAGCATTTAAAGAAGTATGCGACTATGGAAAAATACCATATCTAAAGAATTGGAAAGATAAAACTATATCTCAGTGTGAAGAATGACAAACTAATGTCAAATTAAGTATGCAAATCATCAAACAATTGGAAAACTAATCAAGCAAAGTAAAAATACAAATAATCAATAGAAAAGCTTAATAGAAATCTTAAACAATAGATTTTAATGAAAACGTAATATATGGAGAAGTTATGGTTGATATTTCACTTCACTAGGTAGATTTACAGATATCAATATTATAAAAAAAATTATGAAGTTAATCATACATATATAAACTTTAGGATGATTCATAATTAACTAGTTAAGACCATTCATCGCATGTATCCAACAATATATTCCTTTATAAACTACGTATATTTTTATAGTCTAAGCAATAAAGAATCACTAAAGTTCAACCTTATGAAAAATATAGTCAATTTTAGATTTATGTATAAACTCTAAAACAATACTCTACCTTTTGGATTTCTTGTAGTCATTGTTATATCTACCCTCCAAGAGCAATTCATCAATGTATCAAGCAACTCTCATTTCATTGATATAAGAATTGAAGATCAAATTTCATAACATTTACATAATCAGCAATTAAATATAAATTCAACATTGAAAACCTCAAAAATCTACCTAGATTCGTGGATCTCATTATATGTATATATTAGCCTAGCATGCTCATATTCATCATATCAACACAGTTCAAGAAGTAATTCATTAACATCACCAATATTATAAAAAAGGGTTCCATATGACTATATATACTCGTATCAAGTTGTATTAGAATTGAACGTTCTCAAAATGACAGAGAAATGGAGCACGTTGTTACAGTATGTTTCGAAGCGGTTTTGTACGTATTCAACCATACTTACGGCGTACAATCATATATATGACTAAATAAAAAATAACTAACTCTTCTATCTCTCCTCTCACCTCATCGACGTACCAACTCCTCTCACCTCAACGACGTACCAGCTCATCTCACCTCACTGCAACGAAATAGATTTTCTCAAGTCGATTCAAGGCGGCTGTAGCTGCTTTAAATTTCTCCTCTCACGCTTCGCTCATCTCACCAAAGTAGCTTCAGCTCACTTTAGTTTTTTTGAAGAATTGAGAACCAATTGGGTTCTTAAGAAGAGAATGAGGTATTATACTTATTTTTTAATAAGAGGAAATGTTATAACTTTTGTGTTTTCAACAAGTATATCATTATGAATAACTTGCAAATGTGTAGTATAATATATACTAGTAGTATAGGTGTTTAGTGTAAACTTATATTTGAAAGAATTTTAAACTAGAGTGCAAATTACATTCTAGAAATGCTATTTAATAGTACATTTAAGTTGGTTATGATTGACAATTCCAATTAATTATAATTATAAATTTATTTTTTTTTAAAAAAATTCATACCAACGACTAGGGGTGTAAGTGAGTAAAAAAAATTAATGAGCTTTAATGAGTCGAGTTCGAGTAGCTTGATTGTTATTCGAGCTCGATTTTTTACAGCTTGACGAGTTCGAACTCGAGTTCGAGCTTGATAAAATCTTTCACGAGTCGAGTTGAGTTTGGGTATACTCGAGCTCGACTCGACACGTTTACACCCTTACCAACGACCGTATATTCCGTACAGTATCGTCCGTATCGCGTACAGATTCTGAATTGTACGGCTGTCTATACCATATTTTACAACATTGAACATCAGAACTAGAAAGTGAGGATAAGAATAAGAAGAGTTTATTCTAGATGCAAGAGGATAAGATATGCAAATTTATTCTAACCTTTGATAGATTGAACTTTCAATATCCAATTTCTTATTGAATGTCAAAGTTATAAGAAGAGTGATGTCACTTTCTTTATTTTTTGTAACGCCGAATCTCTACCTCAATGGGACCCATGATATGAAGTTTGGCATTACATCAAACATATACATTTACAATTTTCTTACGATACTACTTCCTTACTTAGGAAGCTTCCAATTACAATCATTCAATCACTTGTCAATATCTAAAGGAAATACTAATGGTTAAATAATTATTTGCAAACATATATTAAAATCAGTTTACTTATCAATATCAAATTCTATAATTAAGCATTAAAATTGAGCACTCTAATTTGAGATTCAACTTAACCCTTGGCAAAAAAAGTAGAGATGGGTTGACAAAAGAAAATTTTTTGCAACTAATGTGTTAACAAAAATATGAGGTAATAAATGCATGACATAATAAAGTCCTTGACATGTTTCGTTGGGCGATCATAATTTTTCTTGATAATCGGCTGAATTTAATCACTCAACTCAATGTCTATTGTAATAGTTATAAGATCTCGTCCTCTAGGATTGCTTTTGAATAAGAGAATTAGTTCAAGATTTATGATGTGAAAAGCCTCAAATTCAAAGGTTTACCAAAGTACATATTCAAGTTCTTAAAGATCAATTATGAAAGTTAACAATTCAATTGAATGAAGTTACAAAATTTACACTTAGAAAGATTCAATGAGGAACTATAATTATTCCTTCACTTGTCAGTGCACCATGATCATTTTCCAAAGCAAATCACTAATGATAAAATTCAATCTCACATAGAGTGGATTCCAAAATTGGATCAAATTAGAGATTTCTTAACTACCAAAATAATTCTAATCACAATTATACATATACATCTATAACATATAAGAATGATTTAGAAAGCTCAATCCTAATTGGTGATGATATTCAACAATTGTTATCTCTAGCTTCAAGAGAATATCTAGATCTTAAATTTAACCTCAACATTGATGTCTCTAGTCTCAATTAAGATTAAATTATCTAATGTTATTTGGTTCTCACCAAATTAACCTCTCAAATTTGCTCAAGAACAATACTACATGAACAAGAATCTCAAATTAAACAAGATCTTACTTAAAAAATCGCATGGTATGCATTGATTTGTGAAGAAACAACTAAGAAGAATTTAGCTACACATATTCAACCTAACAACACAAGATTCACATCCAAGTTCCATTGAAAAATAGCAAGAATATAATAAAAGAGTAAGGATTTGGAAAAACTAGTGTGAATGAGAAATCCAACAAACTACTTGAAGTCTTTACGATTCAAAAGAAATTATTGCTCTTAGTCTTGAAATATCTTTCAAGAAGTTGAGAAGATGAGTTTCTCTCATTAGAACTCTCTAAGTGTTTTCTCTCACTAAAATAACGAATTCTCTATCCAAAAATGACAAAAAGATATCTTCCAAATGTCTAACTAACTTATTTATATAAAATAAATATGAATATGGATAATTTCATAATTAATCACAATTAATCGGTCCAACTTGGCGGCATCATGACGGGAACTCTCCTTCGTTAACTGCTCGTTAACATCTCTTATCCACAACACTAGTTACATAACACTCTGGATCTCAGTAACTTGTCATCATGGTGCTTTGTCAACCTCTCAAGTTCCTATATTTGGTTGTCATGTCAGCTCTACTTGCGGCAATTTATTGCCACTAAGCCTTCGTTAACATCTTGACTTTTCAGCAAACTCCTTCACATGGCGAGTAGCTTCTTAGCGCGTGCTTCATGTTGTGCGACAACATGTCTGCGTCAACATCTTAGCCAAGAAACTACTTCACATGATGAACCATTCAACCAAAAATCCTCCACCGTGCTATGTTCATCAATTTCTCTATCTCATTGTTGACGACTGTAGCTAGGGGTGAGAAGAGGCTAGGCTTTTGGTTAAACAGGCCTGGCCTGTATTCTAATATTCTGGCCTGAGCCTAACCTCAAGCCTATTATAGGTCTGGCCTGATCTTTTTTTAAAGCTTGTTAGGCCTGAAAGCATGTTTAAAAACATGTAAACAATTATTTATATTTATAAATAAGGCAGTGGGCTTTATATTTATAAACAAAATGTTGGACTTTAAATTTATAAACAAACTTGTCAATAGATTTAATAAATAAAAATACATATAAATAATATATGAGCCGGCCTGTTAAGTTATCAAGGCTTTTACCGTAGTCTAAGTCTGGCCTATTTAATTAAATAGGCTTTTTAAAAAGCTTGAATTGAGCCTATTTATTAAATAGGCCAGGCCAAGTCCTATATAGGCTAGGCCGTAGGCCTCCTAAAAAGCTGCCTGGCCTATTCCCATCCCTAATTGTAGTTTATTTCCCTTGCGCCATCAACATGACGGGCCTGCGACAAGCTTCTCTCATTTCGATAGGTGAGCTCCATCATGCCAACTTCTTCAACATCCTCTCGCCATTTCCTAACTTTGAATGCTTTAAATTATTTTATACTCTTTTTGACATCTTTTTGATTATTTTAGCATCCAAGTTTTTGAATTCCAACATACCATCATTTAACTTATAAGCACAAAAGTAGGAATGAGTGGAGTTAAGCCTGCAATTAGAATATAGTGGCAGCACTACCTACACCAATACCCTGATTTATTACTTTTAGTTTCGGTTTCTATCTTTATAAGTAGTCTAAAGTTGTTTTGTTTCAAGCAGAGTTGTTTATGTCATGTTATTTGTATTTGGAGAGTTTGTCCTTCTCGAACTTGACGTATCAATATATTTGACATTTTATCTTTTAGTTTTATTGTCTGCATCACTAGTATAAGAGTTTTAACGATCCCAATGGTGATTACACGTTCCACACCTCCTCCATCTAAAACACAAAACACTACACGCCCTTCTTCACCAAAAACATCAGTCGATCAAATAAACACCCAACTAGCTGTTATAACATCCCGTTTAGAGGCCATGGATTCCTTGGCAGTAAAAGTAGCTGCTATTGAATCCAACCAAAATTCAAAGGGTTCTACATCCTTCAATCGCAGACATGGAAAAAAATCTTGTATTCGAATTCCGCGATCAGTGACACTAATACTGATGAAGATGAGGTTGACCTCCCTTGTTGGCACCGCAACCATCCTTATACCAAAATTTATTGTCTGCATCACTAGTATCAGAGTTTTAACGATCCCAATGGTGAATACATGTTCCACACTTCCTCCATCTAAAACACAAAACACTACCCGCCCTTCTTCACCAAAAACATCAACCGATCAAATAAACACCCAACTAGCTAAGATAGCATCCCGTTTAGAGGCCATGGATTCCTTGGTAGTAAAAGTAGCTGCTATTGAATCCAACCAAAATTCAAAGGGTTTTATATTCTTCAATCGTAAACATGGAAAAAATCTTGTATTCGAATTCCGCGATCAGCGACACACTAATACTGAAGATGAGGTTGACCTCCCTTGTTGGCACCGCAACCATCCTTATACCATTGAATTCCCTAAGTATGATGGTGGTGATCCCAGAGGATGGATCCTAAAGGTACAAAAGTACGACCACTACTATCAGACATCTGGTGAATCAAAGGTAGATGTCGCTTCTATGTAATTCAAAGGCGATGCGCTGGATCTTTTTTCTTAACTTGATTAGGATCATTCAATTTATGCTAGGAGGAATTGAAATATGCTCTACAAGAGAATTACGCCCCATCAAAATTTCAAATTCCTGACAAATTCCTCTGTAGCATTCGACAAAGGGTACCATTCAAGAATATGGTCAGGAATTTGCCCAACGATCTGCAAGAGTATCTAATTGGCTGGATCCTTATTTATTTAGAGTATTTCTCAATCAGCTCAAAGAGGAACTCAAAATTGACGTGAGGATTCACAAACCACATTCAATTTATAAAGCTATAAGCCTTGCCATTGAGTTTGAGTCCAAATTGGGCGTGGGCACAAATCGCAATGGATCTAGTAGGAAAAATACTTTCAAGCCCAATCATACTCCTCCCTCTACAAAACTGAGAGATCCTGGAACAACAAACGCAGCCGCAAATAAATCTATCATTACTGGATAATCAAGACCATGAGATGCTTATCGTTAAGCTCGATTTGCAAAGGGTTTATGTTTTCGGTGCAACGAGAAATACAGACTTGGCCATCAATGTAAAATAGGTACTTTTGCACTTTTAGAAGCTAATCATGATGATGATACAGTTGTACACGAAGAAGAAGGCTTTGAAGAAGATTACAATCCAAATCCTTCTGAATTTGCTGAAATCAGTTTTCATACTATCTTGGGGAAACCAACTGCAACTACCATGAAACTCCAAGGGAATGTTAGCAAGCATGATGTCCTGATTCTAATGGATAGCGGTTCCACTCACAACTTTGTCTTAAAAAAAATCGTAAGGGATTTAACTTTGATGATGCAATATGTTACTCCTTTTGATGTTTAGATTGGCAATGAAGACATTATTCGGTGCAATAGTATCTACAAAAATCTAGATATACAACTTTCTAGATTTAATATCACTCAAGATTTTTTATCCTTTTTCAATTAGAGAAGCAGATTTGGTGTTGGGATTCAATGACTTGCCTCTTTAAATAATGTGCAAGCTAACTGGAATAAAATTTTCTTGATTTTCACAATAGATGGCCAGTAGTACAAGCTTTAAGGGGTTCTCCCAAAACATCCACACCATCATCATTCCAATTCCTAACTACAACTACTACAATACACAACACTCCACCAACATCCATTGACAAAATTATTTATGAATTTTCCATCATTTTTTAAGATTCTAAAACACTTCCTCCTTTCAGAAAACATACCCATTCCATACCTTTAATACCACATTCACAACCTCCAAATATTCACCCCTATCATTATCCATTTAACCAAAAAATAGAAATTGAGACTCAAGTTGCTGAATTACTGTAAAAAGGATTCATCAAACCTAGTACCAGCCCTTTTGCAAGTCCAGTTCTTCTGGTTTTCAAGAAAGAAGGTATTTGGCGCATGTGTGTAGACTATCGTGCTTTGAATAAGCTCACTGTTCCAGATAACTATCCCATACCTAATATTGATGAGCTCTTAGATGAATTCAATGGTGCACATATTTTCTCCAAAATTGATTTGCGATCAGGCTATCACCAGATTCGAGTCAATCGGGAGGACATTCCTAAAATAGCTTTCAGAACTCATTTAGGACATACAAATTTATGGTTATGCCCTTCGGGTTAACTAACGCCTCTTTGACATTCCAACTGCTATGAATGATGTTTTTTGTCCTCATCTGTGTAAGTTTATACTTGTCTTTTGTGACGATATATTAATTTATAGCAAAGATGAAATTCAACACCAAAATGATGTCAAATAAGCATTGTCATTACTGGAAGCTCATAATTTTACGCGAAGTCTTCAAAGTGTTCATTCACTAAATTGCAAATTAACTTTCAGGGTCATGTGAATGGCGTACAAGTAGAAAAGGAGAAGATTTAATCTGTACAATCTTGGCCTACTCCTTCAAATGTTAAAGAGTTTAGAGGTTTTTTAGATCTCACTGGTTAATATCGATGATTTGTGTAAAATTATGGATTGATTATTCGACCTCTTACCAACCTCACAAAGAAAAATGTTTTTCAGTGGTTGCAGATGGTAGAAGAAGCTTTTATTCAGCTTAAAGAGGCTCTAACTAGTGTTCTTGTTTTAAAGCTTCCAGATTTTTCACAAGAATTTACTATCGAACTTATGCGAGTTCAGAAGGGGTAGAAGCTATCCTATTACAAGCAGGTAATCCAGTAGCATACTTCAGTAAAGGGTTATCTTCTTCAAACAGACTCAAATTAGCTTATGAAATGGAGCTATTAGCAGTAGTGTTGGCACTCCAAAGGTGGAAACATTATCTATTAGGTCGACACTTTCTACTCAAAACAGATCACTACACGTTGAAATACTTGTTGGAACAGCGAACCACTACAACTGAACAACAACGCCTCTTAGTAAAACTTATGCCCTATGATTTACTATTGTGTATCGTGCAGGGAAAGAAAACAAGGAGCTGATTCCCTCTCTCGATGCCCACAACTAGTTGATTTTTTTATCTTAGTAATGCCACTACCTCTCTTGATTTGATGCAATTGCAAAAATTCTTAATTGAGGATCCTCACACCAAAGCAATCATGGAGTCTTTGCCATCATACCCAAAAATTGTCCCCTATTTTTCCATCAGCGGTCACAAGCTCTACTTTAAAGACAAATGAGTGATTCCTGCGGATGAAAAGCTACGACGTGAAATTCTTTCTAAATCACATGATACTTTAGTAGGTGGTCATGTAGGCTATCTAAAAACCTTGAAACACATCTCTCAGAGCTTTTATTGGCCCAATCTCAAATAAGATGTCAAACAACATGTGGAGAATTGTCTATAATGCCAGAAGAACAAGTACTAGGCATTAGCTCCAGCGGGTATTTTAACCTTTGTCAATTCCTGATCAAATTTGGGAAGATGTTTCCATGGATTTTATTGTCAACCTTCTAAAATCTAATGGCTTTGATACTATCTCAGTTGTAGTTGATAGGTTGAGCAAATATGCTCATTTTATACCATTATCTCATCCTTTTACAGCTAAGAAGGTAGCTGAACATTTCTGCAAAGCGATTGTTTGTCTTCATGGTATTCTGCGATTTATTGTTTCGGATAGAGATGGTTTTCCTCAGCAATTTTTGGCATGAACTATTCAAACTCTGCAGATCAAAGTTGATGATGAGTACAAGCTACCATCCTCAAACAGATGGATAAACTAAGGTAATCAATAGGAGTTTGGAAACTTATCTCAGATGTTCGCTCAAGAACAACCTCTTGCTTGGAGTTCATTTTTACCCTGGGCAGAATACTCATAAGAAACAGGTTATCCTTATATTACACCTTTCTTAGTTATTTATAGACGTTCTCCTCCTACACTCTATCCTTATATACCGGTAGAAACCTTGATTAGTGATTTGGATTGCCAACTAGTAGAAAGAGATCAGATACTGAAATTGCTTAAGGACAACCTGACAAAAGTCTAAGAAAGAATGAAAGCTCAAGCAGATTTACGTCGGAGAAAATTGAGCTTCAACATGGGTGATTATGTGTTTCTGCGATTGCAACCTTATAGAGAATAGTCCTTAGCTAAAAGGAAATTCCAGAAGCTGTCTCCAAAATTGTTTTGGGCCTTATAAAGTCATAAAGCAAATTGGAAAAGTTGCACATGAATTAAAGCTTCCATCAGATTCTTACTTACATCTAGTTTTTCATGTCTCACTCTTGCGTGTAGTAAAAGGACAATTTCCCTCATCTTCACTGCCTCTGCCAATTTCTAAACAAGGTGAGTTGCTTCTTTACCCATCATAGATAAAATCACATCGTTAGATTCTTGAAGATGGAGTACCTACTTTGGAATTATTAGTTGAATGGAAAGATCGTCCTCTTGAAGAAGCCTCTTGGAAAAATTATGATTTACTGCAGGGTCAATTCCCTATGTTTCAACTTGAGGACAAGTCATTTTTCAAGGAGGATAGTATTGATACATACCCACGTCCTCTACGAGTATACACAAGAAAAAAGAAAATTCCACGTGATAAACAAGAGCAGTTAGTTGTTGACCAATTCTTATTTATACTTGATCCTATTGATGAATTTACCACTTAAGCACAAAAGTAGGAAAGAGTGGAGTTAAGCCTATAGTTAGAAGATAGTGGCAGCACTACCTACACTAGTACCCTGATTTCTTACTTTTAGTTTCAATTTTTGTTTTTATAAATAATCTAAAGTTGTTTTGTTTCAAGCAGAGTTGTTTATGTCACGTTATTTTTATTTGGAGAGTTTGTCCTTCTCGAATTGGACGTATCAATGTATTTCACATTCTATCTTTGAGTTTTATTGTTTACATCAGTATCCAGTTCTTTCACTAAAATTTTTATTTTCCAATAAACAAAGTATTTTACTATTATTATTTTTTACTTAATTCAACTATTTGGTTTGCTATAGGTGAAAAATATTTAACAAATAAAAAAAAATCTTTTTTTTTCTTTTCTTTATTCTTCTACTCAGATAATTTTTTTTCCTTCTTCCTCTTCCTCCTTCGTCCTCCTTTTATCGATATCTTTAACCCATTAAAACGCAATTCCCAAATTGTCTCTAAAAACAAACCAAAACCCTCAATCAGACTTTAAAAAAAAATGAGACCATTACCACAATCCACCAAAAACCAAAGCGACATATACCTAACAGTGATCTCGGCCATAACGACAGCACCAGCATCACCACAATTTCTTCGCAGGGATTTACAATTCTGAACACGTAGTACGCTGGTCAATCGAGTCTCATTCATCTCCATCTCCATCTCCATCTCCGTCATACGTCGGTCAATCAAACCTCATCCATCTCCACAATCTATGTACATGTGAAATAGAAAGGCAGATGAGAAGAGAGAAGCAGGAGAGAAGAGAAGATGAGAAGAGACGGAAGAAGTAAAAAATAAAAGGAAAAAATTGTGATGGATTGTTTGAGAAGAAGATCAAATCTGAATGGTTGTTTGAGAAGGAAATCAGTTATGATATAAGAAGAAGAAAAATTGAAAAATAAAAGGAAGAAGACAAGATAAAAAAAAGATTATTTTAAAATTTTTAAATATTTTATTTTTTAAAAATTATAAAATTATGGAAATGCTCATGGTTACTGTTCACCCATTAATGGCTGAACAGTAACCAAATTGTTAACTGACAGAAAAGTGGGAAAATGAGGAAAATTCAAATTGATGTGTTTTTTTTTTTGTTGGAAATTGATAAAGTTGCGGTGAGTTTTTTTAGAATTAACCATTTTCAAAATGAACCACTTGAAAAATTGGCGATTATTTTATTATCTTTCATTTACATACATCTTTTTACGTATTTTTAGTGCATTAGACGTTAAATTGACGATTGTTTTATTATCTTTCACCCTCAATAAGACTTAAAAAAAAAAATAGACCATCACAACCATCTACCAAAAACCAAAGCGACATATACCAAACAATGGCCTTATCCACAACAACAACACTAACATTGCCGCAGTTTCTTTGCAGGGATTTGCGATTTCGAACACGTGAAAAGCACCGCCGATCTTCACCATACGCCAGTCAATCAAGTCTCATCCATCTTCACCTCCGCCATATGTCGGACAATCAAACCCCATCCATCTCCACAATCTATGTATATGTTGTGCTGTTGTTGAGAACGAGGCCACTATTGGGTATGTATCACTTTGTTTGTTTGTTTTTTTTTTTTTTCAAAGCGAACCACTTGAAAAATTGGCGATTGTTTTATTATCTTTCATTCACATACATATTTTATGTCTTTTTTTAGTCCATTAGACATTAAATAATACTAACAATTTTAATGAGTTGTATTTAGTAATGAATATTAATTTGAAATTTTTTTAAGAATACAAAAGTTATAAATTCATTTAAAATTTATATTAATTTAAATAATTCAAGTTCCCTAAGTAAAAACTCACAACTTTTGTGAATGTAAATGAAAATCAGGATGCCACTTTATTAACCATTTTTTTAATGAGGGATATTCTTACCGTCAACCCTACTTCCCCAACTATTAATTTTTAATTTCATTTTTTTTTTAGTGAATGAATACTAAAATGACCTTAGTACTCCTTTTCAATTGAGAAAAATGGAAATGTTGTGTAATCTGTCCATGGACAGATAGAGAGCCTAGTATCGGGGAAGTTACTTCGTTAAATTTGCTGCCATTAACAAAACGGCCATTTCCTTTTAACATAGATGGAATATAGTCAAGGAGAAACTAGTCGCAGAGTAGTATGACCTGAAAACGGCACGTGAGAAGGAGCATCCCGCTGGTGAAACTGTGCTTTTCTGCATATGCAACTTGCAAACAACAAATCAACCGAACAAGTCCATCACACATACGACCCACAATTAGGATTCAGCTCCGAATCATAAAAACCCCTCCCTCTCCTCCCATGTGGGAGTTTTCCCGCCAACTCAATCGCCGAGAACCTCCTCCGACACCATGTACAAGCATCCGACTTCGATTCCTTATAAGTACTCTCTCCTCGCCGTCTTCCTATCTCTATCTTTCCTCCTTTTCAAACCCTGGCTTCACAACTCGACCCCAATTCCTCGCAACAACTACATAGTCCGATTCACACAGTACAAGAACGCCGATGATCATCTCTCCTATCTCAAATCCAGACTACGATCCGACGGTTGGGAATGGATCGAGAGGAACAACCCGGCCGCTCGTTACCCGACCGATTTCGGTCTGATTTCGATCGAGGAGCCGGTTAGACGAACACTCGTAGGAGAAATTGAGAGGTTGAATTTAGTTAAGGATGTGAACGTGGATTTGAGCTATAAGAGGGAGCTACTTGCTGGTGGTGCTTTCGAGGACGCCAAGAAACGACCAGGCAAGATTTTCACCTCCATGTCCGTTGATGATGGGGAGTATTATGCTGCCGCTTCTACTAGTAATTCCACCATCAATTGGAGACGTCATCTTTTGATGCAGGTAACGGACTTTGTATGTGCTAGTTTATTTGTTGTTGGAATGTTGGGAGATGACTCGTTGGAAGTATTTAATTGCAGAAATCTCAAGTTACTTCGTTATTTGGAGCTGATGTTCTCTGGAAAAAAGGTTACACTGGTTCTAAAGTAAAAATGGCTATATTTGATACTGGAATTCGGTCTGATCATCCGCATTTCCGTAATATCAAGGTGTTTGTTTTTAGCGTTGGTTTAGGGTATGAAAGATAAAAATTTTAGAAGCATAGAGATTGACGTTGAGCATTGACCAATTTTTAGGAACGTACCAATTGGACGAATGAAGATACTCTAAATGATAATCTTGGACATGGAACATTTGTTGCTGGTGTTATTGCTGGTCAGGATGCTGAGTGTCTTGGTTTTGCACCAGATGCGGAGATTTATGCTTTTCGTGTGTTTACAGATGCTCAGGTAATGCATGTCGGATTTTAGAAGTCTTGTTTTATTATAGTAACCTCAGTAAAGACATTTGGTCGATTTTTTCGGTAGCTATGAGTATGTTAGCTTCTTGAGCTTACTTGCGGTTAAGTAGACAAGCTAGGCTTTTGAATTTCTTTCCTATCTATCTTGGTACTTGATTTAGTCGACAAGGTTTGGCAGTATTATGAGAAGTTTGTCTTCAGCTAATTGCAGATATCATATACATCATGGTTTCTTGATGCATTCAATTATGCCATTGCAACCAATATGGATGTTCTGAATTTGAGCATCGGAGGACCTGACTACTTGGATCTCCCATTTGTAGAGAAGGTAAGACTTCCTATGCTTGCTTTGTAGATTCAGACTGAGTTGTTCAAGATTACTGATTGTACTGTGGACCTAATTTTTACTGATAAACATGCAAGTTCTATTGTTGCATTTGGTGCGTTTTTAAACTTGATAAAGTAAACTTTCTTTCTCTGCATATACATGCTTCTGCAGATTACTTGTCTATATAGTTTTATTGATTTTTGCTGCTGTCCTCAAATTGTTTATTGAGGAGTTTTATTTATATGAAGATTTGAGAAACACTGGATATGACAATTTTCAATCTTTAAAAACTCGCAGCTGCAAGAAAAGTGAACTTCGGTGTTGCTGACTCTTTGTAATAAACCTTCGATAAAATTTTATTGTGTATACAGCACTCTGATGCATTTCTTGAAATTTTATATTATTTTAAGGCTTAGAATGTAAATAAAGTACCATGTAATTGTCACAGGTTTGGGAAATAACAGCAAACAATATCATCATGGTTTCAGCTATTGGAAATGATGGACCACTCTATGGCACTTTAAACAATCCAGCAGACCAAAGTGATGTTATTGGCGTTGGTGGTATTGACTATAGTGATCACATAGCCTCATTTTCTTCACGAGGCATGAGTACTTGGGAGATTCCTCATGGGTAGGATTGTGTTCTTTATTTATTATGATCTCAGTTTAGTTTAGATTTTAGGATCAACTTTTATCGTGATTCTTTTGTTGCAGATTCAAGTCACTTTGTATCTTGTTAACTAAGATGATTGATATGTTTCTGGGGGAATATTAACTGTAGGATGACTTAAGATAGTTGAGATTATGGAATTTGTTTAGAAATTTGGACATGCAGATATTGCAGAGCCCAGTTATCTAGATCAGGGAATGATTCAGAACGTGAAACCACAGTTGTACTATATTTTTGTTCAGTTAGAGATGTACATTACATCAACTTACTGAAGATGGTCATTCTTGTTATTGGTTTTTTTTTTCCTGTGTTTTCAAGATTTAATTAATTAATTTATTTAAATTTTACACCTGATTTTATAAATACCCTCTTTTGATATCTTCTTTCCACCCAAGAAAGATAATTTAGTGATTTGACTTTTTACTCCCTTATACGTCCTACTAGAAATGCTGATTGGACCTAGCATGGTTGGAAAATATTGTCTCTCCATACGGTGTAATAATCTATATATTAAACTAATTTGATAGAAAGTTACCAACTTATTCAGTTCTGCATTGCTTGTAGCTAAACTCCATAGCTTCTGTATTTAACTTTGAACTTCTCCTCCAAGTTAAATGCTTATATCAATTTTTAATTAAGCAAGCCAGTTGCTTGATCTAAGTTTGTTTGGAAAAACTCTTCATTAAATAACCAAACTCTTTATGCATATGCAGTTACGGTCGTATAAAACCAGACATTGTAGCATATGGTCGAGATATTATGGGCTCCAAGATCAGTACAGGTTGTAAAAGTTTATCTGGAACTAGCGTGGCCAGTCCTGTGGTTGCTGGTGTTGTTTGCCTGCTTGTTAGCATTATCCCTGAAAATAGACGAAAAGAAATTTTAAACCCAGCAAGCATGAAACAAGCACTTGTTGAGGGAGCTGCAAAGCTTTCTGGTCCAAATATGTATGAGCAAGGGGCAGGAAGAGTTGATCTGTGAGTTTTCTCTGTTGCGCCATTTTTCTTGCCTGCATTTTCATGTGTCTTTTTATTTTCTGTTGTCAGATCAATGTTTAGGCTGTTGTTTGCATGTTAATATTAGTTACTCATTGGTTTCTTTGTCAGGTTAGAATCCTTTGAAATATTGAAGAGCTACCAACCACGTGCAAGCATCTTCCCTGGCGTTCTTGATTATACAGATTGCCCTTACTCATGGCCATTTTGCCGACAACCGCTTTATTCAGGTGCCATGCCTGTAATATTTAATACAACTATTCTTAATGGAATGGGTGTCATTGGCTATGTTGAAAGTCCACCAACGTGGCATCCTCAGGATGAGAAAGGAAATCTTTTGAGCATTCAGTTTACGTATTCAGACGTTATCTGGCCTTGGACTGGCTATCTGGCACTGCACATGCAGATTAAGGATGAAGCTGCACAATTTTCTGGAGAGATAGAAGGAAATATTACTGTAAAAATTTACAGCCCTCCAGCTCAAGGAAAGAAAACTCCTCAGAGAAGTACCTGTGTGCTCCAATTGAAGTTGAGGGTGGTTCCAACTCCTCCAAGATCGGCACGGGTTTTGTGGGATCAGTTTCATAGTATTAAATATCCTCCTGGATATATTCCTAGAGATTCATTGGACGTTCGCAATGACATTCTCGACTGGCATGGGGATCATCTCCATACGAATTTTCATATAATGTTCAATATGTTACGAGATGCTGGGTATTATGTTGAAGCTCTTGGTTCTCCCCTTACATGCTTTGATGCTCAGCAGTATGGAACACTCCTTTTGGTAGACCTAGAAGAAGAGTACTTCCCTGAAGAAGTTGAAAAACTCAGGGATGATGTTCTCAATACTGGCTTGGGGTTGGCAGTCTTTGCTGAGTGGTATAATGTGGATACCATGGTAAAAATGAGATTCTTTGATGATAATACTAGAAGTTGGTGGACTCCAGTTACTGGAGGGGCAAATATACCTGCATTGAATGACCTGTTGGCTCCATTTGGAATTGCATTTGGGGACAAGATTCTAAATGGTGATTTTTCTATCAATGGTGAGCAGAGTCGATATGCATCTGGAACAGATATTGTTCGGTTTCCAGGGGGTGGGTATGTGCATAGCTTTCCTTTCCTGGATAGCTCAGAGAGTGGAGCCACTCAGAATGTACTCACTTCAGGCACGAATAAGGTGACTTCTGCTTTCCTTGTGGCTTTGGTTTTTTATTTATTTTTATTATTATTATTATTATTATTATTATTATTATTATTATTATTATTATTATTATTTATTTTATTATTACTTGGAATAAATTGTGCAGAAGGTGTTAATCTATTCACACAATTTTATTTAAACATGGTTGCACCGGAGAATAAAAGAAGGAAAAAAAACTGACCTAGTTTTGTAGGTGTCTCTTAAAGTATGGTTTCCTGCATTGAGTGCCCAGCTGAGCTTTATCTTTCAAGAAGTAAATGTACCTAATTAATGTGTCAATATCCATATGGTTAGAAAATTTAATAAAGAAGACCCATTTATTCTTGAACTCTTACTGAGTTCATGTTACAATAAGAGATGCTCTGATGATCCTAATAGAACGTATTCCTCAGTCCATTTTAAGTTTGCAATGTTTGAGTATTAATTTAAGGTGTTTATGACTGTTGCAGGCTGACTCCCCCATTCTCGGCCTTATAGAGGCAGGAGAAGGTCGCATTGCAGTTTATGGTGATTCTAATTGTTTGGATAGTAGCCACATGGTTACTAATTGTTATTGGCTTTTAAGGAAAATCTTAGACTTCACAAGCATGGATAAGAGAGATCCAGTGCTTTTCTCAGATTCTAGGAGGCAAGATAAACCCTTGTCCGAAGATGACTACCAGTTACCAACTCGAAGAACTGATGTAAATTTTTCTACGTATTCTTCTGTAGTGGGAAAGGATCTGATCTGTAGAACTGACTCTAGGTTTGAGGTCTGGGGAACAAAGGGACATACTTCTTCAACAGGGACAAATAGAAGACAGCCAGGCCATCTAGTTACTGAATTTGGGAAACATTTTAATTCCACAATGGACGCATCGAATTCGAGACGTCCCAAGTATACTCAGAGTAGTACAAGTGATAATAACTTGCGAAGCAAATACTTGGGTATTCTGTACAGAGATGAGGTAGGAAATCAGATCTTGATTGGGTGTGTTGTTTTCTTCTATAAAATGAACATTTGCATATTGTTATTATTACCAAGTGCTAAGGATTGTATTTTACAACTTCAATTTGCAGCTTGATATGCCTGTGCTAGTTGCCAGCCATTGGCTTGTACCTGCAGTGGTTGCAGCTACTGGTGAGTGCCCATCTCCTCAGGTCTTAATTTGTGCGCTGATACTTTGTGGTGTTAACTTGTAAATCTTTTTGTTAGGCCTTGTGGTGCTGTTGAGTTTCTGGAGAATCAGACAAAAGAGGCGAAGAAGAAGAAAAGGATCTGCCTCCAGTCGGTTGTCAAACTTGTAGGAAGATCGTTTTTTTTTTGATAAAATTTTAAACATTAATGAATATCCAATCTTTTCTAAAGAAATCAAACTATACCACAATTGGTTTTGTATACATTTCATAGAGTAGGTGTAGTATTCTTGTTCGGATGCTTGTAACTGCACAGATTTTCAATGATTAATGATAGTGTTTTTCTTATAGAGCATTTCAACCAGTCTATATTAACTTTTTAGATGTCTGACTTGTTGCAAAATTATCTGCATTATTGTCCATGTGGTACCCAATAATGAATGTTAACGTGCTTCTTTCTCTACTATGCGAAGCTAAAGTTCCTACTGGCAGAATCATAGAAAATAGAATATATGAATAATGTAATAAGATGCTATTAGATTGCCGTAAAGGATACAGAACAAAAGATGAAACCAGAAAAAACAAAAGAAGCATGTAACATCATATTCTAAGCACCTGTATTTTACAAAACTTAATGTTTCCTTCACTTATTGATGCATGGCAAATGGATCATAAATGAACCTTCCATCATGCAAGCGTTCACTCACAATAGAATCAAATATGCCAATCTAACATTCACATCCTGTAGCTCTATGTTGTTGGCCTCCTCCCACGTCAATGGTGTCCGGAAGATAACTTCTTCATCCAAAAAAGAGTAAATAAAATTCGGATTAGTTAGCATTCCGCAAGATAACTTCATCATCCAAAAAAGAGTAAATAATATTCGGATTAGTTAGCATTTTACACAATATCGCTTGTCCTCCTATGATATATAAAACTTTAATAGTCAACTAGATGTCAACCCAAGAAGTTCAAAGTCCAGTTCATTTATAGGCTGAGGCTCCAATCAATCAAGCGATTTTACCAATAATAGTTTGTAGCATTGATAAATTCAGAAAAATACTAGGCCAGAAAACTTACACGTCTTCTTCAGGTTCATTTTTGAGAGCGTTTTTGGCTATAGTCTGGAAAGCAGCTTCTACATTGAAACCTTCCTTTGCAGAAGTTTCAAAGTACGGGATATTGCCCTTGGAACCACACCATGCTTTTGCTTTTTTCTCTGAAACCTGGATGCAAATATGAGAAGTCATCATACAAAGTAACATGGCTATAGTTGAGAGAAGATTCAGACACGAATACACCCAAAGCCCCATGTAAATCCCCTGCTAATTAAGTAATCACACATAAAACTTTATTGATTCTCAAAAACAGCATCAGAGTTTGTGAATGAAAGATGGACAAAATAAAATAAAAAGTTCACATCATTAGGATTACAAATTTAAAAACTTTAAGGAAGAAAAAACATATATATCAGCTTACCACTCGACTATTGCCACCATCAACATCTATCTTGTTCCCCAATACCACAAATGGGAAATTATCTGGATCAGAAGGGCTGGCCTAAATACAGAACCATATTTATGACATTCAGTTATCCATCCAACGGGACTAGTAGGATTTCAAATGCCAATTAGATTGATGGTTACCTGAATCAGGAACTCCTCCCGCCAATTGTTAAGATTATCAAATGATTTCATAACATTCACATCATACACAAGAACGCAACAATCTGCACCACGGTAAAAAGCCACCCCGAGACTCTGAAAGCGTTCCTGGCCAGCTGTATCCCAAATCTGAAAGTTTAGTCACAAGAGGTCAATGACAAGCGCAGATGATTCAAGCAGTAAATTAAAACAAACAACCTATTGAGTTTTGCTATATGACTTCTCCGATTCTACTCTATTCTATCTTCAAACAAGTTTTACCTCTTGAAATTCAAATCTAACTAGGTCTATCCAAGTCAATCTCTATCAACTCCTCTCTCTCCTGACATTTTGTTTATGAATATCCTCCCATCCACAAATTGTAACATCAGCTCAATAGACTTCTGAAAACTAATTGTAAGACAAGGTTTTAAAATAGCTTCCCTGATTTCTAAGTTAGTTTTCCAGGACAGGGTATACATCATAAATACAAGATTTTAAATTTTTATAATATTTTGTGTTTATGAAAATGCCGAATATGGAACATAATCAGTCATTTAGCCATAGGAAATCCATTGGTCATCCAGATAAATATACCCAATACAACATACTAACAAAAGACGATAAAATAATCATCTAATTTGTTTAGAAGAGATGATTCAAAGCTGGCCTTTTAATATCTGTCAGAGAAACAAGTTGCTGCTGAAATGTCTTGAATAATTATAGATTTACTCATTTTGCTTAAAACTTTAAATTTTGAAGACCTTGTTCAAGTTCTAAATTCAGAAAATCATATCTAACTACATCTATCCAAGTTAATCTTAGCCTACCCTCCTTTTCCTAGTACTTGGTACATGAATATATGTACAAACTAGGGCCTCTAAAGTTCTATATTGAATAAGTTCATACCCCCTCAATCGCCTATCACTGACCTTCTCTTCCATCAATACTAAGCCTGCTATATTACAAATAGTTTCATTTTGTGTACCATCTATATTCTCCTATGGCCACTCATCCATCTTAGCAAACAGAATTCCACCATACTTAACTTGTATAAATGTTATCTCTTAACAGTCCAACATCTACTATAATATATTAATAAAGGGACAAATTGCAGTTCTAAAGAATTTTCCTTTCATTCTACCAACTATTATTCTAAAATCATATTCGACAGCATTCATAGGTGGATCGCTACAGTTATTTTAGCCTCATCAAACATTCAAATCATGCTTATAACATCAGGCTTAATGACATAGTATTAGAGCTAATATGAACCAACAGAGTAACTAACATACCTGCAAGGTAAAAAGCCTATCTTCAAACTGCACTTCTTTGGTTAAGAAATCAGCCCCAATGGTTGCTTTATACTGGTTGCTGAACTTTCGATTTACATATCTAATTGTTACATTTAAGGACAATCATATTTCCAAATTCAACACAAAAATTCAAAATGCAACAACATATACTTCAAAAAATTTTAGGATACTGATTCATCAAAGATGTTTTTCCAACCCTGTCAAGAACCAACAACAAACCATTCACAAATTAGGATTAAAAAGCAACTCTATAGATTCCACAAATAAAAATTTCAAAGACAATGCAGCTGAAAGGAGTCAGAAATCAAATGGCAAATGAAATAAGCGTTAGATCAAAACTGTAAGTAAATACAAAAGAAGTAATTGAATACATGCAAATTCAAAATTGAAGGAATAAATGTGAAAAAGCGAACGAACCCGCTGTCACCGAGGATTATGACTTTGAGAAGCATACGTCTTCGAGAGGCCATTTCAATTGGAAATTTAGGTTTTGGATTGAGTTATGAAATGGAACCCAGTTTTGTTTATTTTTAGATATTCGAATATGCAGACCAAATATCCTTTTTCAGGTTTTATGCTTGTGTTGTGTGTTTAATTTTCAAAAAATGAAACTTTGATAATATAAATATAATAATTAATTAAATCACTTCCTAACTACCAGTCTTGTAACGGCCGGTGGAGATCAGAGCACATGCTTCTCTTTTGTTGGCTTCCACCAATTTTCGTCTTTCGCCTAAGTCATCACTACAGTAATACTAATATAAATAATTATAACACGGTGAATTAAATATCTGCCAAATAAAAAGTCTCTTACAAAATTTTATATATATATATATATATATATAATCCATCAAATATTTTTGAATAAATAACGAAAGGGGAAATATTATTATTTCTTATTATTTTAGTTGAATATAAATTTATAATTAATTTATAATTTTTTAAGAGATTAAAATGAATATTTTACTTTTTGATATTAAAAATAATGCCGAAAATAGATAAAATTGAGTTTAGTTTTTCCGTGTGTAATACCGGAAAGTAAAAATTCACTTGCAGATAGTACACACCAGAAAACAACACTTGAATTTTGCTTGTTTTCTAGTGTGTAATACTGGAAAGTTAAGTTTTCACTTCTTCGTATTACACACCAGGAAACAGGTAAAAATAAGTTTGTTTCTTGGCGTGTAATATCAGAAAATGAATTTTTATATCCTAATATTACATACTGGGAAATTGACAATTTTTTGCCTACCTCCCGGTAGTACATACCGGGAAGCTCATTTTTTATAATTTTTTTTTAAAAGTTTATTTTTACAATTTTTTTATGAAAAAGTTTAAAAGTGAAAAAAAAATTAGGGTTGGCCTAAAACTAAAATAAGAAAGTTGATAAAGTCTAATTTTGCGAATTTAAACTTTTTTAAGTTTCTAAATTTTTGAAAGTTTGAAACTTAAAAAATGAACCAAATTGACCAACATACCCTTAAAAGCGCTTTTCACAGGCTGGTACATCGTGAAGCGCATTTCTAAGTGTATATCGATCAATTTGGTTCATTTTTTGAAATTTCAACTTTTAAAAATTTATAAATTTAAATAAAATTTGAATAGTTTATTTACTTAAATTTAAAGTTTGAAAAACTCGCATTTTATAATTTTTCCTTATAATAATTAAATGTTTGGTTAGAGGTTTAAAAGTGCATATATATATATTTTTTAAAAATTTAAATAAAATTATTTAATTTAATAATTAAAAATATAGTAAAAATATTTTTTATATAAATAAGCAATTGAATTTAGAAAAATGTAAAAGTCAAAATATTAAATCCAATGCAATATTTTTATATTACTACATCGGCTTCACATCCCAAATATATTAGACCAATGTAGGTAAGGGTGTATAAATCGATGTAAATAATTTTGTAGTGGTTGTACCATAAATTAACAGGATACAACACCTAGAATGTATATATGGGTTCTATTTTCACGGATGAAAAAAATAATTGAAAAATAAACTCTTCAAATGTATTTTGTGAAGAGATGACACATAGAAAAATTGGAAAACAAACTTTTCAATGTAGTTTGTGAAGTCCACTGGTATGCTGAGTTGGAAAAAAAATTCAACACACCCTAACTCCATTATCCTTCAAAATATGATTCAAGTCTTAATTGACTCATCAATAATTGGCGCTAAATAATTTTAATTTTAGCAGTTTTTTATTTGTTGCTCTCGCATCTATTTTTATTTATATATATTAACTACAGATAAAGAGATAAAATATACTTTCAAAAGGGGAATCACCCAACGAACTATAACAAAGGAAACAAAAACAATAAGAAAAATCACGTAGGAAGAAAATAAATCAACCCAAAAGAAACCCAACACAATTTAAAACAGTATTCACATAACCTATTCTTCACCTAGATCAAAAAGTACCTAATTTGACCTAATATCAGCATCAAAACAAATTTCTCTTGAAATCGATCAGACTATACCAAGGACTTCAACAACCAAACATCTGTCATGGTCACTCCCTTAACTGGAATTGACGTTATTAAAACCAACCAACCTCAGAAGAAAAGAGCAGCACGGGTAATATGAATAAATTAACTGCAGTCATCCTCTCTATCCATTGATAACACACCTAATGCTGGCCTTCAAATTAGTTCCTCTATAATTTAGTTAGCATCTGCAACTCTTCTCAATGAGACAACTTCATTCTTTACCTTCCAAATCAAGTAAACAACAGTAGAAAAAGCAATTCTTGTCTTTTTACAAAGTAAAGATTTACCATCTGCTCTTTTACAAAATAGACTCACTATTCTTCTCCATTCAAAACTCCCATTATTAAGGTTACAAAATCTCAAGATTTTTAACCAAACAAAGTGAGCCACAGTTTTAGCAACACAAACCAAAAAGAGGACAAAGCTCATCCAACCCTACTTTCCAATGAATTATCCTGCTTTTAATTGGGAGTCTATCATTTAAAGCAAACCAGAGGATAAAGTTATGCCATGGAGACTGCTTGTTGCATACCAGTCTCTTTTAGAGAACTTCTGAATTTCTTCCTTTAAGCTTTTCATATGTTGAAGATATTGTGTAAACACCTTTTAAATCATTCCAAGTTATGCTATCAATATTACAAATATTAACAACTTTAATAATATTCCACACTGTTATCATTTGAACTGAGGCATCAGGAAGACGCCACTCCCTAAACTTCAGAACATATCTCACCAAAGCTCGTTTAGAAATGTCAAAGTCTCTCCGATCCAAATTCTAAAAGTTGTCAATAACAGCAGAACCTTCTAGCTAAGAGTTATACCAGAAAGAAAAAGAACTATTTCTCCTAGGATTATAAACAAAATGATATTTCAAATCATCTCTCACGGATAATAAACTCTTCTAAGAGAAACTAGAATTGTTTTTCTTAGTAATCCCCTAGAAGGTTAGATGGTTTAGCTTCGTGGCAACAATCCACCTAGCCCAAAGAGAACATTATTAGTTTATATATGCCATATATTCTTATCCAGTAAAGCTTTGTTCATGGTTTTTAAATTCTTCAGCCCAAGCCACCTTTAGAAAAAGTACTACTCATCTTCTTCCGAGCGACAAGATTCCTCCTACCTCCTTCAAGACCTCCCCAAAGGAAAGACCTGCATTTGAAATCAATAATATTAATTATTGAATCGAGAAGCCGAAATAAATAACACCTATATAAAGGAATAGAAGAAAGCACAACTTGTATAAGTCGCAGCCTCCAGGCATAAGACAGAAGTCTTCCAAACCAAAAGCTAATAGCCTTCCTTATTTTATTAATCAGAGGACCATACATTAAGACTTCTAAACTTGAAGAAACTAGAGGAACTCCAAGGTACTTCATTGGCATACTACCCTCTTGAACATTCATATCTGATAAAAGAAAATTTTTCAAAGCATCATCCACACCGTAAAATACATGAAGATTTTGTTATTACTCATGACTAGACCAAAAACCTTTTAAAAGTCTTTCAATACCTCAGCGATCCATTTGATAAAATTTCTATCAGTTCATAAAATAGGAAAATATGATCAACAAAAGCTAGATAATTAATTCTCTAAAAATTACTGTCTTCATGAAATACAAAGTAACTAGGAGGAAAATTACATAATCTTGGCAGATGTTCCAAACTAGTAATAAATATTAAAAGATAAAGGGGATTTCTTTGTTGAACACCACATTTTCCAACAAAGAAATGATAGAATTCTCCATTTATTAAAATAGAATATGAGACTATTCTCATAATCTTCATAACTCATCCAACAAAATGAATGGGGAAGTGAATATGCAAGAAAATTTCTTCGACAAAGTCTCATTGGATTGTATCATAAACTTTTTGGATGTCTATATTTAAAACACATCAATTTTCCCTTTCCCCAAATGATAATAATTCACCAATCTTGGGCAATAATGACATTGTCCAATATTCTCCTCCCTTGCACGAAGTCTGATTGATGAAAAGTAATTATGTCTCTTACAATAGGCATTAGTTTGTTAACTAATGCTTTTGTAACCACCTTTAAGAAGACTATGCAGCAAACAATGCGGTGATATCATTCAAACCCTCTAGATTATCCTTTTTAGGGATAAGGCACAATAAAATCGTATTAAATTATTTAGCATACTCATATTATAGAAAAATTCTTTAACTGTATTATAAAAGTCGATTTCAACAATATTCTAGCATTTCTTAAAGAAGAAGGAATTAAAGACATCAACCCTGGAGACTTCTCATTCTCTATGCTAACAAAACATTATAAAGTAGTATGTTTGCCTATTCATCATTAATTAGTTTTCCTAAATTAATAACACTTGCATTGACACACCCTCTAGAACTAGAAACACCAAGGAGAGATTGCTAAAAATTCAAAATCTCTATCACACCCCGGCTCGTCTGGTTGATCCGGTCCAAATATGTTAGCTCTACTACTGATCTGTCATTTTAAGATCAAGCGGAAGCATGCTGAATACCAATTGAGCTGGTATATGCATTGATATTAGTGCATGAATATTTAATGTACATGAATATCAATGTAGGTATAGTTAATATATTATATATTGTTATATATTGTTATATATTGTTATATATATATATATATGTGTGTGTGTGTGTGTGTATGTGTGTGTAAGTATTTGAAAATTATTAGAATTATTTGGTTTCAAATTTTGGATTCTCGGTATCGAATAATTTGGGAACTCGTCAGGTAAGTACTTTAAGTACTTAAAGCCTCATTTATTTAATTTAGTTAAAAATAAATTACTATTTGTAATTAAATCCAAATAAATAGGTATTACGTTTAGTTAGATATTTTATCGAAAAGTCTACATTCTTGATGTGAAATTTTATAGCTTATATGTAGTTAACGAGAAAGTTGTAGTTATCTATGTATTGCCCGTGAGAGGGCATTTATTAGTTCAAATTTAAAACCCGTTATAAGGTAATTAATGCTCTCGTCAGAGAGCCATAGAGAATTTTAGTACCCAGCAGAAGGTAGTATATAAAAAATCATAAATTATTGAGAAATGATGAAGTTTCTAATATTTTTATCAATTCAATAGGATACAATATTCTAATAGTTATTATTGTTTCCTTTCAGGCAAGTAGCGGAGAACCTATGCAAAATGGAGATGGATTAGATGGGTGATTTGGCAATAGAGTTAACTTCCAGTTTCTTCTTTCCATATGGATTTATTTTATTTAGCTCATACACTGTTATTTTCCTTATTTCGGATTGTAGTAAATAGTTGCTAGAGAGATATTCAAAACTTAAAAATGCTAGATTTGTGGTTTGGATATTTTACTTGTTTTTGGTGATATTCAAATATTATCCGATTGAGACTTTTATAAATTTTGTCTTAGTGCATGTTTGTTTTTCTAACTTAACACTTATTTCCACTTAAATTAAGACATTTTATGCCTAAATTTGATAAAATTAAGTGTTAAGTGGAAGAAAACAAACAAGCACTTAGTTATTGATATGTAGTATGTGCTAAGTTGCTTGTTGGTTAGTAAGCTTAGAAAAATGCATGTATATGCTAGTGTTGGCTCCAAAATATTAGATTATGACCATCATATTTGAGAATAAATTCTTTTTGTATATTTAGTTGATATATATATATATATATATATTATTTTGTTTAGTTAGTTTAAAGGCCTGTAATAAAGTGGTCTTTACAATCTCTCTATTGATATCTCCTTGCTCTTCTTTTGTATATATATATTTTTTTATATTATTTTGTTTAGTTAGTTTAAAGGTCTATAATAAGGCGGGTCTTTACAATCTCCCTATTGATATTCTCCTTGCCCTCCATAATACTTTCAGAATTATCTTTTAAGCTTAAAATTTTGTTCTTGTTTATTCCCTAACTAACTACATTATGAAAAAAATACCCTCTAACTTACTCCAGTCTAATCTAGCCTTCTGAAGTATCAAGCTTTCTTCATCTTTACTAAGTTTTATGTATTTCTTCCCCTTTCAAAATATTTTATCTCATTAAATGAAACCACCCTCCCAAGATAGTAGAATACATTAAAATTTTCTATCATTGTTTATGATTCTTTTTCTCCATCAATCTCTAGTAACTTCTTTTATTTATACGTACGTATATTTCTGTCTTTTTTTAATATTGCGCTTTTGAATGTTTTGCATTTAAAAGTGAATTCCGTCTACAATCTCGTCGAAGAGAATTCATAAGACATAGAAGAATTTAGTGATGCTTTTAGCTTGTCTTATATGTTGGTATGTCAAGTGTTCATTCAATTTTTCAATGAAAAGTGAAGAACTTATTTTGCTAAATTTACCATATGAACAAAAAATATTGTTTTGAAAAAATTATCATTATAGAACTAATATTTTTTTAAACGCAAAGTCTTGGGTCTTTCTACAACACAATAAATTATTGTGTTTCAGAAACACACACGTGCGAATTTTATTTTTTTCTACATGGATGAAGACCCCGTCATCGGCTCTCGCAGGAGATGCAAAACAAGAGGCTCCCCTCAATTGTCCTCCCCCACGACTAATAGAAGGTCTAGAAGGAAGTCCGAGATAGATATCAGAGAAGACAAGGACGTTACTGCCTCCGTCGATGATGTTACCGAACTCAGAAGGAAGAAACATAGCGTTCGCTCAAAGAAAGATGATGATTTGGTGGTCAAGGGATTTGATCGTTTCGGTCTAATGCTTGCTGATTTGGTTATGTGGAGAGATGTCACGAAGTCAAGCCTCTGGTTTGGTTTTGATTGTCTCTGTTTCCTCTCATCTTGTTTCACTAAAGGAGTTAACTTCAGGTTTGGTCCATATTTCAATTTCAATTATTTTTTTATTTGATTCAAATGGCTAAATCTTTTTTCATGATTCAAGTATCGTTGCGGCTATTTCCAAACTGGGGCACAAAAAATAACCACACAGGTACATATAGCATCTCAACAGATACATATAAGAATTGCACAGACACAGATACATGAAATATGTGCACAGATAATAACCTCGCATGCACAAAAAAAAACCACACAGGCACACAGATACATATAGCATCTCAATAGATACATATAAGAATTGTACAGACACAAATACATAAAACACAGGCACAGATAATAACATTGCAGGCACAAAAAATAACCACACATGTACAATTAATATCTCAACAGATACATATAAGAATTGCACAGACACAGATACATAAATCACAGACATAGATAATAACCTCGCAGACACAAAAAATCATTCAGGTACAATTAGCATCTCAACAGATACATATAATAATTGTACAGACACAGATATATAAATTATGTTTTGTAATAGCGCTCGAAGTTATATTTTATAATATCGCGTTTTTATTTTGAATATTATGGTTTCACACGTGTGAAACTTGTAACACGATAAAATAATGTGTTACATGTAACACCTAAGACGCTCTCTTTTTTAAAATAGTTTTTTCAAGATTAAATAGGACTGAAATTTCAAACTCGATCAGTCATAGTGGTTTATGTGGATTATAATTTTACGGTAAGCCTAGTAATCCCAGAATCATGTTGAGTTACATTAGTTAATTCCAAGCATGAAATAATAGTTTATTATTTATTGTATTAAACAAAGTAATCCTTTATGCACAATAATTAGACAAAAGAGATCATATTATTGTTTAAAATCCGATATTTTTTTTTAAAAAAAATTATTATATTTTGTGCAGGTACTATTAAATGCATACTCATCAATCTCAACAAAGTGTTAACAATGATCTCAACAAAGTGTCAACAATGGAGAATCTAGTGATCAATCTAATTCATAGCCTGATGAAAATCCCTCTTAATAATTTCCTCCATAAATGTCCATCTCATAATCTTAAAACTCTATCAAACCTCTATACATCCAACATAACTTTTAAGCTCCTCTTTTACTCATTCTCTACATAATAACACACCCAGACCACATACACTCACCTCACTATCACCATCTCCACTCACAATCTACTCAACCAATTTCCTCCTAGGTCCCAAACTGATAGTTCTCAAAGAGTCAAGCTTGCTATTTCTCTTTCATTTATCTTAATAAGAATTTCTAACCCATCCTAATAGTGTTCTTAGTTCTTAGCAGGAATGACAATGGGTGTAGGTGGTGCAGGTTTGACCATACTCACACCCTTGTCCACAAAAAAAATTATATCCAAATCCTTCAAAATCTGCGGGTGCAAGTGCAGACTTTAATCCATGGGTACGGATGCAATCATGTAACATCCATGAACCTGCGTTATTTAAATAAATATAAATTCTAAATAAAAATATAATACATATTACATAATGCTAAAAAAAATCAAATTAATACTTTTTACTAACATATAACCCATTAAAATCTAAAACAAACATAATCAAGTTATTACATTAGAAAATATTCAGCACCAAAACATATCTTATAATATATTTATGTCCAAACACTAATCATCACTAATGGATATACAAAGACACAATATTAAAATAAAAAATAATTTTTTAAATAAATATATATAAGAAAATATATACACTATATAATACATAATGGATTATGTAGGGTATGAAACAGGTATTGGTTATTATTATTTATATACATTTAAAAAATTTTATGGGTGCGGGTGCGGGTGCGGATGCGGATTATTTTCGATACCCACATCCATCCATGAACGCTCTGCGGATTTGATTTTCAAATCCATATCCGCACGTAAACCCATTTAATTAAATTCACATTCGCCCATTACAGGTGGGCATCCGTGAGTTTGTGGGTTGAATTGTTGATGACAAAAATCCTAATAATATAAAATAATATAAATTCAAGTTGTCGAACCCACAGGGACTAAAACTAATCTAATATCAATTCTATATAATTTCCTATATTTTAAGTGTAAACTTTATAAAATTGAATATTATGAAGAGTAAAATAATTAAGGATGGAAGAATTTTGGATTGAGAATATGTTTTCATTATAAGGCGATGTGCCTTTATATACACGTAGTGTAACTAACAGATATACATCAAGACTAAAAGAAGTTCAAGTGTACAAGAGTACTAAAGAGATAAATATACAAAAAGATAAATATGATATGGTTATGTTAGGGATAAACACAGCTGTTGTGTTGTGATTAACAGTCCCCTTCAAGCTGAGTCGGCGGAGACCAGAGACGAAGCTTGGCCGAATGAGATGAAAATAGAGCTTGACCCAATGGTTTGGTCATGATGTCTGCAATTTGATCTGTACTCTTGAGAAATCGGATAGACACTAAACCTCTTTTTACTTGATCACGAATGAAATGATAATCAATTTCCACGTGCTTGGTTCGTGCATGGAAGACAGGATTGGATGTGAGGTAAATGGCACTAACATTGTCACACTAAAGTTGTGCTGAAGTGGTCGGTGAACACCCAAGTTCATTCAATAGGGAGACCAGCCACATTACCTCAGCTGTGGTGTTGGCCAAAGCTTTGTATTCACTTTCAGTACTGGACCGGGCAACCGTGGGTTGTTTCTTGGAGGACCATGACACCAAGTTTTGACCCAAGTAGATTAAATACCCTCCTGTGGAACGTCTATCATCTGGGCATCCTGCCCAATCGCTGTCAGAATAACAATGAAGCTCATAGGTAGATTGTTGCTGAAGCAATAAGCCATGTGTAGAAGTTGCTCGAAGGTATCGAAGGAGACGTTTACATGCCTGCCAGTGAACATCTGTAGCACAGTGCATGAATTGTGCCAGTTTGTTGACGCTGAATGCAATATCGGGACGAGTTAAAGTGATATACTGAAGAGCCCCAACAACTTGTCTATATTCATTGCCTGACATAAGAAGAGTACCCATATTTTTACTCAGATTCGGCAAGGTGGACATCGGTGTGTTGCAACCCTTGCAATCAATCTTGTTTGTAGCTTGTAAAATGTCTTCTATATATTTAGACTGAGACAATAACAATCCCTTCTTTGTACGTTATGTCAATGCCTAAGAAGTAATGAATGTCGCCCAAGTCTCGAACAGGAAACTCTGTTTGTAATTTAGTGACAAACCATTGAATAATGGACGGTGTTGGGCCTGTGACAAGGATGTCATCAACATAAACAAGAACAAACAGTTTGTTAGTACCTTGAGAATAAATAAACAGAGAATGATCTGCCTGAGAGCGTTTAAATGCGAGAGATTGAAGAAATTTAGTGAGTCGTTCAAACCAAGCACGAGGTGCTTGTTTTAACCCATATAGAGATTTTTGAAGTTTACAAACATAATTTGGGTTATTGTGGTCCACGAATCCAATTGGTTGCTCCATGTATAACTCTTTATCAATAAAACCATGAAGGAAGGCATTTGATATATCAAGTTGTCGCACCTCCCAACTTCGAAACGTAGCAATGGAAAGCACTGTACGTACAGTAGTGAACTTGACAACCGGGGAGAATGTCTCTCCATAATCAATACCAAACTGCTGAGTGAAGCCTTTTGCCACGAGTCTGGCTTTGTACCTCTCAATGGATCCATCAGACTTCCGCTTGATTCGATAAATCCATTTATTCTGTATTACATTTGCACTGGCAGGGCGTGGAACAAGCACCCATGTCTGATTCTGAAGCAAGGCTGCAATCTCATCCTGCATAGCAACTTTCCATTCCTGATATTTATTAGCCTGAATAAAAGATTTTGGTTCCTGTGCTATGGTAGAGGTGGCAATGTATGCCCATTTTTTTGGTTTTGGATTTGGGCGGTGAAACATAGGATGGGTTCGATGGTGTGTGGTGGGTGTAGTGGGAACAGGGCGGGTTCGATGTTGTGTGGTGGTATTAGTAGAAACAGTAGCTGTGCTTACGGGTTGGTCAAAGGAAGTCTGTGGTGGATCTAAGTTGGAAGATGTTGGGGAAGGAGAGATAGGATCAGGTTGTGATTGATCTAAGTTGGTGGATATTGGGGAAGAAGAATTAGATGAAGGACCTGAGGTGTGAAGAGAACCGGTACACGTCACAGTAAGCCAATGCGAATCTGCTTTATGTTCCTTAGATGAGAGGGTGGCATGGTTTCCATAAGGAAAAATATTAGAGTGAAAACAAACATGTTTGGCAAGATAAATACGACCCGTATGTGCATCGAGACATCTATATGCGGCATGGAAAGGACTTTGACCCAAGTAAACACATTCATATGTACAAAAAGAGAATTTGTGGGAGTTATATGGTCTTAACAATGGAAAGATTGAGCATCCAAATGGATGAAAAGCTAAGTAATTTGGATCTTTGGAATATAATTTATAATATGGTGAAAGTTTTTGAAGTGCATCAGATGGTAACACGTTAATCAACATGGCACTATGTTCCAAAGCATAATTCCAATATTTTAGTGGTAAATGTGCGTGCGCTAAAAGAGTGAGACCTGTGTCTACTAAATGTCTGATTTTTCTTTCTGAAATGTCATTTTGCTCATGTGTGTATGGACATGCAATGCGATGATGGATGCCATTTTGTTTAAAATAATTGTGAAGACGCTGATATTCACCACCCCAATCTGAATGAAATGCAATAATTTTTTTATCAAATTGTCGAAGCACTATTTGCTCAAATTGTTTAAATACATCAAAGACTTCACTTTTGGCTTTCAAAAAATAAATCCATGTAAATCTAGTAAAATCATCCACAAAAATGACAAAATAACGATGACCCATACTTGACTAAATAGGGGCAGGGCCCCAAACATCTGAATAAATAATCTCAAATGGACGAATACTTTTGTGCTCCTTGGATACGAGAGGAACACGACTCAACTTTCCTAAGCGACAACTAGAACAAGGACTAAGACTTGAATTGGAAACCGAAATTTTATTTTGTTTAGCTAAAGAAAATACTTTTTGAACATTGGGGTGACCTAGTCGACTGTGCCACTCATCCATTGAAGGAGTAACAATTGCTTGAAATGCAGTGGGCTTGGGTTGTCGCAACATGTAGAGTCCACCTTCAGTTGGTCCTTTCATCAGAACTTTCTTGGTGTGTTGGTCCTTTATCAGAAAGTAATTTGGCCAAAATTCAAAGAAAACAGAATTATCGGAAGTAAATTTTTGGACAGATAACAAATGTTTTTGGATGGTAGGAACACATAAAATTTTATTCATTCTAAATGAATTATCAGAAGAAGAAAGAAAACCATTACCGGTGTGAGAAATTGTCAAACCTTGCCCATTGCCAACATATAATTGATCAGGGCCTGTGTATTCATTGATTTGGGTCATCTGCTGAGTGTTTGGACTGATATGATAATTTGCAGCTGTGTCAGGATACCAAGGGATTTGTGCCGAGGAGTCCGGTTGATGAACAGCAGCAACATTAACATTTGGTCGAGAATTGTTATTGCCACTGGATTGCTCTTTTTTATACCGGCGACGACAGGTAAGAGCGGTGTGATTTCGATAACCACAGATCTGACAGGTTGGACGATTTCTGTTGTTTCCTGATTGATTAGAAGTGGGTTTAGAGTAAAGATTGTTGGAAGAAGAGCGTGGGCAAGAAGGTGTAGGCAAGAGAGGTGTTGTATTCTTGAGAGTGAGATTTGCAACAGGTTCATGAGAATTTTTCAGGAGCAACTCGTGAGCTACAAGATGCCCATGAAGTTCATAAAAGGACACAGGTTCACTTCTGAGATTAAGGGCTGTGATAATTGGATGATATTCATAACCAATATTTCGATAAATGATTGCATTGAATTCTGTAGAGGAAATTGGACGTCCAGCGGTATTGAGTTCATCTGCTAGAGATTTGGCCTTCTGAAGGTAGGATGAGACAGAAAGATCAACATTTTTCAATTCTTGTAGTTTTATATGAAGTTGAAGTTGACGATTTTGAGAAATCGAGCCAAAAGCATTGGCCAGAGCTTGTCAAACGGCATGGGAAGATGTGAGACCGATAATGAGTGGGTAAACATCTTCTGTAAGGGAAGCAAGAAGCCAAGAATGGAGGAGTTGATCTTTTTTGAACCATTGTTCAAACTCTGGGTTTGGAATGGGGGCAGCATCGGTGGAGGAAGTGGGTAATGTTTTAGGAGGAGGAGAAGTAGATCCATCAATAAATCCATGAAGATCTTGGAAATTAAGAATAGGTGTAAATTGAGTTTTTCAAGAGAGATAATTCTTGGAGTTTAATTTGATAGAGAAGGAGGATGAAGATGTAATTGATGGAGTAATGGAGGAGGAAGTCGAAATCGAAAAATAAGCCATTAGGATCAAAGCTCTGATACCATGTAAAATAATTAAGGATGGAAGAATTTTGGATTGAGAATATGTTTTCATTATAAGGCGATGTGCCTTTATATACACGTAGTGTAACTAACAGATATACATCAAGACTAAAAGAAGTTCAATTGTACAAGAGTACTAAATAGATAAATATACAAAGAGATAAATATGATATGGTTATGTTAGGGATAAACACAGCTGTTGTGTTGTGATTAACAGAATTTAATAAAAATAATTTCTTAAGGTAAAGATTTAATATAGAGCTTAAGTCTTAGGTCTATGAATTCACCTCACCAGTAACCCATCATGCTTAATATGTCAACAAGCTTTTATTTCTATTATCAAGGTTTTACTATTCTCAAGGTTTCTTCCAAACACACATGAGATTATCTACCTATCCTAATTCCATAATCCTATATGAATAGCCTAGGTAGATGCATTAAGAAACACCTATCCTTGAATATATGAACTTTATATTTTATTCCTAGCAACATAAACATACACACTCTCTTGCCCTAATCTAACCTGATAAATCTCTTCCAAGCATTCATCAAATTACTAAATCATGCAATTAGTGATCAAGCAAAGCAAGCATTACGCACGGACAAGAGAAGGAGTAAAAACTGTCTCATTCATAAAAGTATAATCAAATTAGGGTTACATGGTTCGGCTACTTCGTAGCCCTAGACTGGGAGTTTAGTTACACATAGCAATGGTGTTTACTCTTTCTAACATAATCATTCCTAAAAAAGTGAGAAAGTGTTTACCAATTTTCTGTTCTTGATCTCGCCTTCCGGACGTTGATCTTGAACTTCCGTGTTGCTTCTCGCAGTAGTCTCTTGTTCTGAATCCGACCAAAAGTGCCTTCAACATCTTGAAACTTCATATTATAGACTTCTCTGAGAAACGACCAAAACGCCCTTGAACAACAGGTGGATTTCACCCTAATCGATCTCTGGCGACATAAGAGCTATGTCGCCAGCAGCTACAGTGTCGTGCCCATTTGAAGTCTTTGAATCGTTTGCTGGCGATATAAGGGCTATGTCGCCAGACACATCAGTGAAGTGTTCTCTCGCTTTCTTCCTCATTCGACTTTTTTTCTCTGAACTTCAGCTTTTTGTCCATATGATCTTGATTATCGTTCTTTACCTGTTCAACTCAATTACCTAAAACATCTCAACAAATTCATCAAATAACATGATAATACTTTTGGATTCATCACAAAAAATTAAGAATTAAAAGGGAAAATTCATATAAGTCAGAGACTTATCAATTGTCATCCTTAATTCTTGGTATCTAATTCATTTGAAATATTTGGGTTATGGTTGTAAGATGTATATTATGCTACAGATTAAGTTTATAGTCTTTAGTTAGCTATTGTGTTAGAACCCTAGAGTATGATTCTGTTAGTTATGTTAATTTATATAGATAGTAGTTAATTGTGGTGTTGTTGGTGCCTTTATACAACTAAGATGACAAGGAGCACCTGTAAGAGTTAATCTAACTTGTTTGCTACGAAGAAAATATTAGCAAACTTGTTTTACGCTCTAAAGTATGTTTGATAATTGTTTTATGCGGTGTTACACCGAAAAGCATGCTCATTATAGTTGAAATGTGGATACAATTGGAAATTGGTCAAATTGTGCCTAACTGGTGAAGTTGGATAAATTGTGAATAATTAGAGTTGTTTACTTATAGGATTAATGATTTTTGTCTTGATAAGTGTATTGTTTGATGACTTGTTGATATTGAATCTTATGGTGACCGATTACTAACCGACGAAACAATCCATCAGTTAATCGGTCCCACATATATGATCAATTTTTGAAATTTTACCGATATTAATTATCCATTATCGACCGATGTCCAGTCCTAAAGATTGTATTACTGAAGAATATTGCTCAAAATATATTATTTTAATTAAATTTAAACATAATAAAATATAACAACCATTTAGACAAGTCAATAATTTAATACTCCAACTCGAAGAAGTGATATACTGTCAAACATCTCTGTAACGACACCATTTGTCTGACAATTTTCTGGCTATGACAGTGAATGGTTGTTATCCGCATATAACGGGCATATGAAAGTTAGATCTCACTTGACTATCACTACAAGAAAATGTTAAAATAGCTACGATTTTTTTTTAGCAATGTAGCGACGGTATTGCTATGGACTTGCTACGGAATTGATTGAAATTCTAATTAAAATGTTAACGTAGCAAGTTCGTAGCAATGTTGTAGCAATGCTAGCTACGGAATTTGAATACGTAACAATTTTTTTGATGCTACAATGGCAGGAAATATAGCTACGGATATTCTGTAGCAATGTTCTAGCAACACTAGCTACGGAATGTAATATGTAGAAATTTTTTTGGCGCCGCAACGAAGGGAAATGTAGCTACGAATATTCAGTAGCAATCCCGTAGCTACCGATATTCCGTAGCAATGTTGTAGCTATTGATATTCCGTAGTAATTCTACAGCTACGGATATTCCATAGTAATACGTAGCTACGGATATTTCGTAGCAATGTTGTAGCAAAGCTAACTACAAAATTTAAGTACGTAACGACTATTTTGGCGCCACATGGCGAGAAATCGAGCTATAGAAAATTCGTAGCAATACTGTAACAACACTAGCTACAAGTGCAATATGTAGTAATTATTTTGATGCCACAATGGCACAGAACATAGCTATGGATCCTCCGTAGCAATGTTATAGTAATGCTAACGATAGATATTCCGTGGCAATGTTATAGTAGTTATTTCAATTAGGCGATTGCATTATTAGGTACGAAATTTTTTTTTCTATAGAAGCTTTGCTACAAATTTTATGAAATAAAAGGAATTTAGTTTTTCTTAATTACTTAATACATATCTATAAAATTTGTATTTATTGCTACGAATTTAGTTAACTTTTTTCTTTTTCAACATTCTTAAAATTCAACATACCTTTTAACTTTATATTCATATATGTTATACTAATTTACTTTTAACATTTTTCTTTAAAGTATTTTATATATCAAAATTTAATTTCTTTAATATTTATTATTTATTTTTATTAAAAAAATATATTATTTAACTATTGATAAATTAAAAATCCATTTTCATACTAAACGATCCAATGGCTCAGTTGGTACTTAGTATGTTTCCTCATTTCTTACATACCAAGAGGTTGTGAGTTCGAGCCTCGCGGAAGGTGAAATGATATCTAGGTGTATGTAGGGGCTTGAGAGGTTGTGAGTTCGAGCCTCGCGGAAGGTGAAGTGATATCTAGGTGTATGTAGGGGCTTGAGGCCTTTTACTATAGGTGCCCCGCGGGCTCACACGTTAGCTATGAGGATTTTAGTTTTTTTAAAAAAAATAAATAAAATATGCATAATTTACAATATTTTTAAAATTAAATTTATTCAAATATAAAGGAAAAAGTATACAATGATAACCTATTTAGAAGATTCTATCTCTTACTAACAATATAACACTTGAATTGACGAAGATTTTGGTCCAAACTTTCAGCAAAAGGTAGTCAATTATATTTCCTAGAAGGCAATCCAATGTGGACAGACCATGCAGAGTCTCTTTTGTTAGATGAGAGACTCCTTAGAGATCAACATTTCGGAGGGTCTAAATTTGAATGCTTCAAATTATTTTCATTAGATATTTATAATTGTGAAACCTTTCAAATTCAATCATATTTATTATCATTACTTATGCAAAACTTTTTAGGCTTGAGGCCTTTTACTATAGGCCTTTTACTATAGGTGCCCCGCGGGCTCACACGTTAGCTATGAGGATTTTAGTTTTTTTAAAAAAAAATAAATAAACTCTGAATAAAATATGCATAATTTACAATATTTTTAAAATTAAATTTATTCAAATATAAAGGAAAAAGTATACAATGATAACCTATTTAGAAGATTCTATCTCTTACTAACAATATAACACTTGAATTGACGAAGATTTTGGTCCAAACTTTCAGCAAAAGGTAGTCAATTATATTTCCTAGAAGGCAATCCAATGTGGACAGACCATGCAGAGTCTCTTTTGTTAGATGAGAGACTCCTTAGAGATCAACATTTCGGAGGGTCTAAATTTGAATGCTTCAAATTATTTTCATTAGATATTTATAATTGTGAAACCTTTCAAATTCAATCATATTTATTATCATTACTTATGCAAAACTTTTTATTCATCATGTTTTAGTTATTAAATATTTTTTTATTTGTTGAAATTAATTATAATAATTATTTAAAAAATTAATTTTTATATTGTTTTATTAAAAAAACAAGGTATTATATTTGAGTGTATCATTATAGAAAATGAGTTTTATATAAAGTGTTCTATTCAAATTAGGGTTGTTGCTATTATAGGCAAATTGTTGCCATAAAGGATTAAAATAACATGTAAGACATTATTTCCGAAAGAAACATCCAACTACTACAGTGAATAGTTGGGCAGTTATAGAGAGGTTTGACTGTATTTCATTTTCAATATCTGGTTGGTGGAATCTATATTCAATTTACATAGATGGTGTGTCACAATTCTTGTTAGCAATCTGAATCCCTTGAATATACTTCATCTGATCAACTAGAATTGCCAAAGTTAACCCTTCATATAGTTCAACAGCATACCTAGTTTGCCTCACCACACCTTCCAATCCCTCACCACCAGTCACAAAAGAACCATGAGATGTATTCCTACCCATTTGGAAATTAATCTAATCACAAACTTCACAAACCTTAATAGCAAAATAGAGTAAAGTGACTTATCTTCTGAGAGAATCTTATTCCAAGAAAGACCAAATAGCTTATATTCTTATGAAACTATCCGCAACAATGTGCATAGAACCACTCAATAACCTCTTCGGCTAAATACCTCCACACCTGATAGAATTCTCAAATTAAAACATGATCTACCTCTAAGCTACTCGAAAGAGAAGAGGAAGCGAAAACAAAAAATCTATTGATCAAGTCTCATCTTGAATGTTAGTGATTATATTGTCATTCTAGTTTTGGTTGGATGATCATTGTTGCTTGAATTTGGACTTCAGGTGGTTCCACCTTTGTCCCTTAGATTTCAAGTCTCCTTTTAGCATGTTCTTCACTATCTGATGAGAGTTTGAATAGAGTTAGAAAAATACATTCCATCTGCAAAAAGAAAATTGGTTATCAAAGTAATTTCACTGATTGTCAGCCTTTGGTTGTCATATTTTGAATAGAATAATAGAAGTTTGGAGCTATTCAGTCATGTTGACATTATTTACAGTAGGAAAACAACCAAACACAGGAAAAGTTCAAACCATCCAGGTGGGAACCAATGTGTCACCCATCAACTGCATAATATCCTCACACCAACAATTGTCTGTTCCAAGTACTCAAAGACTAAATATCTACTATAATATCTAAAACAAGATAACAATGATCTACGCATGTGAGCCACCACAACACAACACAACACAAGGTGGACCACAAACCTTATCTGGTGCTGGTGTTCAAATTTGACAGCGAATTCTACGCTTGAAGAAGACCCAGTTCACAAATCACGCTAAAACAATATAAAACAAACGGTCAAAACCGCCCCCAGCGAATCACAAGCGTGCAAGGAATACACTTTAATGAGCCTTGAAGCAAAAACCAAAACGTGATCACAACATGATATCAACATTGAACCAAAAGAATAAAAGAATATCAACAACTCTCTCCCTGTATGTTTTTCTTTTTCTTTCCTATATAATAATCATTAATAAATACAATCAGAACTAAAAAAAAGGAAAAACATCTGTATGAAAAATGCAAAAAAACAATATTCTTGCAACCAATAAGACATTCCAATTTCATTTTATTGGAAAAGAAGAGGGCTTGAAACTTTACAGGACAAAAATGGTGTCAGTTGTTGTTAGACCCTCCGCTGTTAGGTCCTCCGCTGAAGCCTTCACTATTTTTCTTCCATTTTCCCATTTCCATTTCGCGGGTGTTTTGGCCTTCACTACTTGATCCTGAAGGGTACAGCCCGTATTCACTTGTAGGTCCGCTGTATTCGCTACTGGCACCATATTCCTGGCTGGTCAATGCCATCTTCCTGAACTTTTTCAAGTCTTCGTTGTATTGCATGGTATCATAGTCTGAGCTGCCATATGAACCGTAGACATTGCTGTGTCCAGGTCTGATTCCTTCATTGAGATCAGATAGAGACACATCTCCTTCCAAAGCCCTGACGATCTGCTTAATTACAATCACATGTTAGCTAACATTACAATCATTGAGCTACCTATATTAGTTACCTAACCTAGTAGAGAGCAGTTTGGTAACTAAAATTGTCTAATGGTAATGTCTTCCATGTGATCTGAGCCTAACTAGGGAACTATATGACTAAGGCCCTCACAGGTATTAACAGTATTCAGTCTCAGAATTTTAACTTAGGTTTACTAAGTCATATAAAATGGTTCTGCTTGGGCAAATAAATCTATCAAGTTGGTTACCTGGCTCATTCTAGGTCGGCGACGAGCCGAATGACGCACACATGCAGCTGCACAAGCAACCATGCGAGCCATTTCATTGTGGTTGTATTCATTTTGAAGCTTCGGATCAACCAGGGCATCGAAGTTCCCATCTTCAAGAGCCCTATTCAGTTGAGGTCTAGCCTGTTTGCCATTAAGTACAGAATTCATGAGACTAGAAAAGAAATACCCCATTATGTCTCATAAAATATTAAGGCGTTCATCAAACAAAAGAAATGGATTTATCGCTCACCCAATCTACCAAACTATCTTCCATGAAAGTATGGGTTGGGTCAACAGGCCTGCGTCCAGTAATTAACTCCAAGAGCATGACCCCAAATGAGAAGACGTCAGATTTTTCAGTGAGTTTTCCACTTGCAGCGTATTCTGGAGCCAAGTAGCTGTAGATGTAAAGCACACAACAAGTGAATAACTATTAATGAATAGAAGTCCTGAATAAGCATACAAAGCTCATTGGTCCAAAAGCTAAAACACACACATACACACAGGTTCACCAATCAAACTAATACCATTACTAATAATATTTATGAAAAAACGAAAGGTACAAAACAGAGATAAGAAGCTAAAGGCGCTTCAACTTGAAAGCAAGGAATACCAATAATGGTCAAAACTTAGTAAATTTAAGAAGTTATATATCATCAACCATAATATAATATCCAACATGAATATATGATCAGTTGATCTTACCCAAATGTACCCATTACTCTTGTCGATACATGAGTATTGACTTCTGAAGAGATCTTAGCTAGTCCAAAATCTGCAACCTGAGAAAAGTACATTTACATGTAACATCTAAGTGAGAACAGGAAATGAAATATTCAGATATAAATGAAATTCCAGCTCTCAAATTAACTATCTTCCAGTTTATACCTTTGCCTCAAATTTGAAATCCAGAAGTATATTAGCTGCTTTAATATCCCGATGAATGATTTTCGGATGACCTGCAGAGGCAGAAGGACATTATTAGGTTATGAATGAATGTATTGATAAAATCATAACAATGAACAACTACTAAAGCACTGATCGGAGTAAGAGATATATCATACAATCTTCATGAAGGTATGCCAGTCCTTTAGCAGAACCTAAAGCAATCTTCAATCTGGTAGGCCAATCCATGATAGGTCGCCCCTTCCCTGCAATTCATTTATTTTATATCAGATACCTGAAATGAAATGCATCTCTATTTTCTTTTAGATTGAGTTTCATAGCCCATTAGTGGGGTCCAGGTGAAGACACAAGACATACCATGCAAGTGAAACTCCATAGTGTTGTTTGGAACAAATTCATAGACAAGCATCCTCTGTGCTCCGGTGATGCAGTAGCCAACCAATGACACAAGATGTTTATGATGAACACGGCTGATAATTTCAACTTCGGCTTGGAATTCACGTTCTCCCTGCCCACTTCCAGCTTTCAATTGTTTGACAGCTACTTCTTTCCCATTAGGTAATACTCCTCTGTGGACATACCCAAAGCCACCTTGTCCAAGAAGGTTGGCATCAGAGAAACCATCCGTTGCTCTAGCTAATTCCTCATATGAAAATGTGCTTTTCGAAAAGCCCAAGGAAAGGCCAGGAGATGGCGGTGGGAGTGGTGGGTGGTCAGAGCCAGAATAATTGGAACCAGAACCACCACTGCTACTCATGAAAGCAGGTGGAGGTGGAGGCGGAGAGTAGGGGGGACGTGAAGCAACAGCAGGGGGGGGAGTAGGCTTTGGTGGGACTGCATAAGCATGGTCAGAGGGTGGTGGTGGTGCACTATGTTGCCACTGCTGCTGTCTGTCTCCATAAGGACCATCTGAAAAATCCCCAAATAAAAACACATGATCAAATCAATCATATAATAATCCATGCAACAACATTACTCTAGTCAGGCATAATCACTTCATCACCATCAACATTGTGAATGTTCAATTTTTTACATTTTTTTTTTTTTTCAATACTATCATTGAAACCTAAAATTAACATGGTCACTTCAACCAAAAATTAATAAATAAATAAATCCAAAATTTTATTATTCTACATTAAAGTGTTCATGAGAAAGAATTAGCTCAAATTACTGATATGAAAACTAGATCAATAAATTAAAAAATAATTTTTTAAAAAAAAAAAAAAATCACGTCAAAGACCGTTGATAAAAACAGGACAATATGCAGAAAAAATCATCAATTTCTATGAAGGAGAGAAGATAAAAGTCAAACATGCAGCAAGTTCCGAGATCCAGGTTTGAACCGGTTAAAAAAAAAAGAAAAAAAAAAACCAGAATTGAAGTTCATAGAAATTGAATTTATTAAAAAAAAAGAGAGACCTTTAGGAGGTGGTGGAAATGGAGGCCTGTAATAATCCTCTTCATCATTTCTTCTTCTTTTCTTCCTACAACAACATATAAACAGCACACTTACTATAACCAGTACAGCCAGTCCTCCAATTGCTATTCCCACAACTACACCAGTACTCAAGCCATCACTCGACGACGGTGGAGACGGCGGAGACGGCGTGCTCCCACTCGCCGGCGGCGATCTTGATCCTGAATTGGAAGGAGGCGGAGGACTGGTCCTTGTGCCGGGAGGCGAAGGCGTGGAAGGCGGAGGAGGAGGCGATGGTGAGGAAGAAGGAGAGGGCGTAGAGGGTGTAGCGGGAGTCGGATTGTTCGGAGGCGGTGGCGATGGAGTAGAAGGAGTAGCAGGTGGTGGTGAAGAGGGAGTGGCGGGTGGTGGTGCGGAAGGAGTGACGGGAGGAGGTGAAGCAGAGGGCGGTGGTGGAGAGGCGGCGGGTGGAGGAGTAGTGGAGTTGGTGGAGGGAGGAGAGGTGGGTGGAGGTGCGGATGGGGTTGTGCCCGGCGACGGTGACGTCGACGACATTAGAAGGTGGAGGATGCTGTAGTTTGACTGTCTTTGCTTTTAATTTTTCTCTCTCTTCCACTAAATCCTCTTAAAAAGAAAGAGAGAGGAAAATGGGTAATGCTAGATGGTGGTTGGTGTTTGATTAAAATTGAAAGAATCTGAAAAAGAGAAAATAATAATGGGGGCTTAAAAGAGTTTGAGTGTGTTAGAAGAAGCACATGGCGGAGGAAGTAGGGATGGTGTGATCGCATTTTACAGGTTGTTGTCCAGTTAAGTTAACAACGAAGCCTTTTCCACTGTAGGACCCACACGATTGGCCCGCGTTTTTTCTTTTTTTAATTATCTCTTTAACTCGTTTACGACCGTTTTCACGGACATATACAATACGTTTTATTTATTTATTTTTAATATGATACTATACTAGTAATAGATTAGCTCTAATTTGATTTCCATTTTGACTTGCGCTTCGAGATATTGATTTTTTTTTTTAAATTTTAATATTGGTATATCTATTAATATTTAATTTAAATCAATTATTTGATATTAAACATTCCAACCATACTTATTTAAAAATTAAATTAAATTATTTTAATTTTTATTTATTTATATTTTATATTTGGATTATATGGTTAAAGATGATAAAATAATAGGTTGAAATGTAGTTTAGTAAGTTTTTTATTTCAAATTTTAGAATTAAAAAAAAGAAAATAATTCAAATAAATTTAAACTAAAAAATATTTTAAAAATTTAATTATAATTAATAAATCAATCGATAATCATAATGAATAAAAGTTCATATCATTTTAATTTTTACTTCTATTTTCAGTTAAAATTTTAATAATTTTATGTTGAGTTAGAATAATTTATAATATATTATTTATTTTTTAGTATCATTTAAAAATATATTTAATTAAATATTTAAATTTTAATTTATTATTTATAAATTTATTTTTAATTACTCTCCACAAAAATTTATTTTAAATATTGATTTACTATAAAAATTCAAATTATTTAAATTAATATTATATTTTATTTCTTTTTAGTCATTTAAATTTTATCATTTGATTTAAATATTAATTTTGTAAAAAGTTAATTGATTGTCAAATATTATTCAAAATGGTTTTCTATTTATTAAAAATTATAAAAAAAATATTTAAAAAAAAAACTAAACTATAGCGTAAAACAAAACTAATGAATATCATAATGATATATTCTATTTGTTAAAGAAGTTAATGTAATTAATTTTTATATATTTATATATAAAATACTATTATTTGATTATAATATAATATTGATAATATTTTAAAATATAGTATCATAATAAATTTTGGGTTATGTTTATTAAATTAAAAATTAGATTTTTATATTTTATAAATTTTTCTATTCAATTTTTTTTTTTTAATTTTTAGTATTATTATTTTAAACCTTATAAGAAATTTGGTTTTTTCTTCTTCTATTAATTACTTAGATTATGTATAGACAATAAATATTTAATTGTAAATAGAATATTTGGATTGGATTGACAATTTTAAATTGTAATAAATTCTATGACTTATAGAAGTAGAGTAAGATTATTTTTTAAATAGTAGTCATTTATCATCTTGAGGCATTTATAATTATTTATTGCAAAGAGATTTAGGCATTTAATTATATTGAAAAGATAATACATATCCGAACCATTTGGTGCATAGTTTTGTTGATGCAAAAAAAATTAAGTAGATAGAATAATTAATTTTATTTAATCATTATGAAATTTCTACTCAGGCATATAGGTTTCAAAGGGTTTGACTATATTTTTCTTTAATTAATTTTTCAATTTTATGAATAGTAAATTTAATTTTTTAATTTTTTACTTTTTTTTTTTGTTAATTAAGCATTTTTTACTCTTAATAGGAAGTTTAATTAACCTTTTCAAGTTAATATTTCTACTAGCTCAATCTCCACGTCGGTGTAAAGAGTTTAACGGACCAAATATTCAGAAATTGAGGGCTAAAGTTGGAGGGTTATCTTGAAAATATAGTCAAGTGTAGGAACTTCTAAGATTCTTATACCGATTTTTTTTTTAACAAATAATTTTAAACATATGGTAGTAGTTTTTGGAATAGTGATTTTTCAGTCCCTTACCTTTAATAGTTATCCACATATTCGCTATTCAAAAACTATCATTTTATTATTACCAAATTATGAGTATTAAAAAAAATCATTTTAAGGTGCTTGAATTAACTTTCTATTTATTTATTTAATATTATATATATTTGTAATTACGTAATACATACATTATCAAAGATTTTTAATTAATAATATTTTTTTAAAATTTTTGATAAATTAAAATTAGTACTTGAAAATGAAGTAAAATATATTATAATTTAAAATTTATCAAAATAATAATAATATATGGTTCTTTTACATCATTTTCCATCTAATCACCGTTTCATCATTTCATTATTCTTACCGGAGTGTGTTTGACACTGGTTGTTATATTAGCAGTTTAGTTAACGGTTAAAAATAGCAATTAATTATTAACGGTAAGTAGCTCTTTGAAATCAGTCTTTGGTAAGAACCTTGAGACGTGGAAGTAATGGTTAGATGTAAAATGATACAAAAGGGTGATATATTATTTTCTTAGAATATTAAATATTTTTTAAAGGATTTTTAATTAAAATTCTATAATAATATATTCATCATCCAATTAAAAAATATATATAACGTGATATTTACCAAACAAGTAAAAAAAAAAACTAATTAAAACTTTTAACAATATAATGAATTAAAATAACATTAAATTTATTATCGTTCTTATAAAATAAAACATTAAGTTAAAGTATAGTCACGAAGATGAATGTTTAAATTGTATAAAAAAAATGAATTTAAAAGAGTTTTTTTTTTCTACTAGGATATTTTTGTAATTATTAAAATTTGACAAGAGTAGAACTTGAGCTTTTTTATTAACGATAAGTGGGGAGCTCCTTTAAGTAATTATTTGAAAATGCTAATAATAAAAAACTATAAACACATATCTAGGTACTCATTTCAAACCGCAACTTTAACGGATAGTTTACCGATTAACAATCCATCGCTACTTTAACAACTATTGTAATCGTTAGTGTCAAACATACCACTAATATTTTATGAAAAGGAGAATGAAATTTTGGCCATAAATTTATAAGTAAAAGTTATTTAATTCCTTAAAATTTTCAAATGGTCGTATACTTTTTAAACTTGTTTAAGGGGTTGAAAGTGATTTTTTTTAAAAAAAATGTAAGTTAAATTTATGATGTACATTGATATCTGAATGGTTACACTACTTCAAATGCCAAAAAGGATAAATAACAGGTAATGTAAATATCAATAAATGACGATTATCACGGGTTATAATTGGTATTTTAAACAAGTTTAGGAGATTATATGGATAAAAAGTTCAAAAGATAAATGATCACTACTTATAAAATTAAGGGGATATTAAAGAATTAAAAGATTATTCTCTTTCTATTTTTAAAAAAATAGAATTTAATATAGTATAAAATGATGACATTCAAATATGACCATACGATCAAATTTTAGATGAATTTATACTTATTTCGGTGTATAACGTGGAGATATACTTTAAAACTAATACAAGTATTACTTTTAAATGATTTGAATGGTACATAATATAAAATGTAATATATATATATAATATATATATATATATATTCTCCATTTTTTTTATAATTCCTCCAGTGAAGTGATAAAGTTTAACTTCCCATGTAAATTATAACCCTACTTTTCTTGACCTGGTTTGTGATAGTTGTTTCGGTTTGAATTTTACTTTTAAAAATATCTTTAAAAATATCTTTACTTTTCTCAAGTGGAAAAACTCGTTTTCATCTCAATTCATGTATTCTCAGTCTATCTATTTCAAACCTAGAAATTTATTCTAAAGAACAACTTCAAAATTCAAGCCAGGTTAATTTTCTTAAACTATATCCATTTCATAAATACAAATTTTCTTAAACTTATCCATTTCATAAATACAAATATCACTAATTAAAAATTATTATAACTCGACCACCCACTTAACTTAACAGAATAATACTATGACTTAAATAAATTTGTTTATACCACTCTCTTATTAGCATTAATATCAATTTTAACATTTCTTTTGTGCCATTTTATCGTTTTTCTAATATTCTACTATGAGCCAATGCTCATAAAACATGTAAGAAAACAAAAATAAATGCATTCCATTTATAAAAAAAATAAAAAAATAAAATCTACTCACATCATTGAATTTTTTATGAATAATTTCATCTTTTCCATGTGTTACCATTTTTCTATATAAATAGTGTGAAATTGGATTTTACTACTAATACAATATGCCATGAGGAGTTAACCACTTATAGCAGATGCATTTATACACAATCCATCCGTCATGTATTATCACTTTAACCTATCTTTATCTATAAACAGATTTAGCCAAAATAAAAGGAAATGTTATATAAATAAGGCATTTCTTTATCCTCTTCATCTTCTTTATACTACTCTTGTCAATTCTACTTTCTCTACCCAATTCATTAATTTTATTCATAACAACATTATATGGTTGATATTTGGCTTGACTCTAAATCCATGTGTGTTGGTTGGTTGGATAAATATATAAGACAAGCAAATGAAACGAAGACTTTAAAAGAAGCAAATACTAAAGTATTAAAAGAATAATTTCCAGTCATGTCATGATGTATAACTGGAACTTAATTGGAGGTTACAGCATCTTTCTCTTTCTTTTTTATTTATTAATATAATAAAAGAAAAGAAAAGGAACCATCAATATCAATATCAAAAATGGAATCAATCAAAATATAATCTCACTTTCTAAGTCAAGTTAATATCACAGCTGGGTGTGCAACTGTACAGCACAGCTCCAATTTATATAAAGTCACCGTGATTTTGTATTTTTGTTTAACCCGTCCACTGGGGTCTGGGTCTGGGTCTAATGTATATATATATATATATATATATATATATATATATATATATATATATATATATATATATATATACAACCCGTCCACTGGGGTCTGGGTCTAATGTATATATATATATATATATATATATATATATATATATATATATATATACAACCCGTCCACTGGGGTCTGGGTCTAATATATATATATATATATATATATATATATATATATATATATATATATATATATATATATATATCAAATCATTCAAATAAACTCTTAACATATATATTCAAGTCAAGGTTGATGCCCTTTGATATTTTCCAGCTGAAATTGCGATGATTACGCTTTAACTAGTTTATGGATGAGGTTTAAATATATATATATATATATTTTTATAATTTAATTTTTTAATAGTATATAAATTTTAATATAATACTTAAATAAATAATTATGATATATTTAGACGTTAGTTTAGAAACATGTGAATTTTTTCCTTTTATTCCATACATTCAATTACTATAAAAACAAATATTATAATGACTATAACAATAGTATTATTTGTAGGCTAGGAAGATAAATCTTATAACTATATATATTAATATGTGGTATTCAAAAATTAATTATTAAAATGAAATGTTATTATAAAGAATATAAATTACAAAAACATCTAACTATATTATTAGATTTTAAACTACTTAAAAATAGATAATTATGTAAAAAAAAAATTAGAACTTTATTTGAATAATTTTAATTTTTAAAATTTGAAAATTAATATATCAATATTAAATTAATATATTATAATAAAATAATTCTAAATGTTACCTAAATAGATTAACTTGCTCCGATCCTGTTTCCCTCGTATTTTAAAATCTAAATTAAATTGTTTCAAATATTTGAATTTTGTATATAGAAGGTTTAAAAAAAGTTAAATTGAAAATAAATATAAAAAATAAAAAAGAGAGAAATTTAATATAAAATTAGCAAAAGAAGTAGAAAACAAAGTTTATGAAGGCAACTATGCAAGTTGCCAATTGTCAGTCTTGTTTGATTTTCTCTTGGTCAATATAAACGGTATCAAATGAAACTATATTATCATGCAAAATAGAATATTGCATGGATCGAGTCAAGTCAAGCCAGATTTATTTATTTATTTTATTCGCTTTACAAACATATTTTGTTATTAATATTTTCGGATTTTAAAAATTAAAATAGAGTAGAAAAAAAAATGCCATATTTTGTAAAAAATTTGGTTGCAATGGAAACACCTTTGTTTACGTTAGTTAGTGACCATATGAACCTTATTTGTTTGGTTGCATTTTATTTATAATAAATATATTATTTTTATTTTATTATTATTATATTTGCATGTTATACATATAATAATAAGTCCTTAGTTATTCGATAGAAAAATAGTACGAGTTTGATCGATAATTATGTAATAATTATGTGTATAGTACAAATCAAATTAGTAGGTATTTGTTAGAGAACAAATACTGGACGTACCCATTACGAAATTACAACATGGTGACGTCTTTAGTAATTATCGTAATAGTTATGATCATTGAATCCTTCGACCTGAGTATATCACAGTTCCTACATAATAATTATGATGTTTTAATATAGTCAAACGTTATCTTTAACCGGATAACTATAAATGCTATAATTGGACATTATATGATTTATGCAGTGGGAGTGATTATACAAGATGAGATTTATGCAGTGGGAGTGATTATACAAGATGAGATTTATTCCTCTCGACAGAGAGAGATATCTATTAGGCCACTCGATTAAGTGAAACTGAGAAAAATACATGGCCATGCTGAAATGAATTAATAAAGGTTATTAATGTCATTTAATTTATCAGTTTACTTAGGGATCGAGAAAATAATATTTGGATTAAATATGGTTGACGTGTAACATGTCATATGTCCAAATAAGATATCGTGAAATAAAGGGATTATAACATAATTATAAATAGGTTAAATTAGATTTAATTATTTGGTTAATTATAATGTCTTGCTAGAGACCAATTATAATTAGTAGGCTTTAATATTGTATTGGGCCTGCGACCAAATAAAAGTCTATTGGGTTGCACGATTAGATCTTAAGTGAATGGGCTAGGGTTTCAATATTAAATAAGCCCATATTTTTCTAATTAGTGTGGCTATATAAGATAGCCACCATGTCAGTAAAATTTGTGTGGCTTGAGAGAAAAATTAGGTTTTGAGAAATCCTAAAACTCAGAAACCCTAGTTTGTCAGTCTAGCAACTGATCCGTTCCTGGCGATCGTGTGTGACACAATAGAGGGTGGTAGTTCTGATTGACCAATACCTTATTTTGATACTGCGAATCTAAGTATATATTTCTTTCTATATCAAAATCTATACAAATCCTAGATCATGATTTTCGTGCAATAATGATTATTTGTTATTTCCGCTGCGATGTATGTTGATGCATGATTTTAATTGCATGAAAAACCTAACAGTTTACCCTTCTTTTACCTCACAATTATATAATTATTGACATTCTCCTATACAATTATTTCTTTAGATACTTTTTGCATACGATATATTTCAATTATATATATATAAAATAATGAATGGTTAATGAAATGATTTGACTAATAATATAATAATATAGCATATTAATAAGAAGATTAAGTACTTAAATAACTTACCTGGTATATTCAATATATTCAATGATGGATCCAGGAATTTCATAATGGAGACATTAAACTTTATTTAAATAAAATTTCATCAACATATATAAAGGAGTATCATGAACAGTAATGTAAAATTTTTAATCAAACAAAATTAAAATACAAAAATTCATAATTGTTCTCTACGAATTCCTATCTCTTGAAAACGGGAGATGATAGCATCATTTGTAATCTTAGTGGATATGTATTTCTCTGTAAAAGTGACCAAACAGTCATTCAATAGTTGATCACACATATTACTCCGCAGTTTGGTCTTCACATAATTCATGACTGAAAATATTCTATCCACGCTTGCAGTTGTCACTGGAAGAGTCAAAACTAACTTCAAAAGTAAATAAACTTGAGGAAATACTATATGTTTTTTTGTCTTAATAAGCTTCATCGAAAGTTCACCAAACTTAATAAGTCCAAAAAATCTCTCATCACTTTGCATATCATCAACAAAATTATCAAGTTGAAATTCAAGAGCCAGGAAATCAAGACTTGAAAAGTTACTTGGATAAAATTTAGCAAGCCTTATCAGCTTTTGCTTGTCAAAATCCACAAAAGAATCTCTTGGACTCAAGCAAGCAAGCCATACAAATAAGTAATTTTGTGTTTACCTCATTAAATCGATTATTAAGCTCTTGAAGTTGTAGAACAATCACCTTTAAAAATACTTCAACTCGAAAATGATGGAAATTTGTTACTTTTTGCCTTCCACGCTTTTGCTCTTCCCCAAGAAAAATATGCATCATCCATACTCGGAATTTCAATATCATGCTTGGCACAAAAAAAAAAGACTCTATCCATATGAGATTCCAATCCCCCATTTGTCATCTTTTGCAATTTCTCTTTAGTCAAGCTAACAAGTGAGATAGCATTTACAATATCTTGATCTTTCCTTTGTAAAGCAACATTCAATTCATGTGAGATTCCAAAAATAACTAACATCAACTTAGCCACAAAAATAAAGTAAAATTATTCCATATTATATGCAATAGATTGGGCCTTAATCCTATCACCTGAGTTCGAGCAAATTTCTCCAAGCATATGAAGCACTTTGCAAATAGAAAAAAATAAAGAAGTAACACTCAAAAGTGTCTTGTAATGAGATCCCCAATGAGTATCTCCAGGCCTTCTCAATCCAACTTCTTGATTCAAACCTCTTCCATTTTCAATTTCACCAATTTTTAATACCCGTGCAATTTCCCCTGCTTGCTTTTCTTGAAGCATTTCTCTTCTCCTGCAAGAAACTCAAATTACATTCAACAACTATGCAAGTTGTTCAAAAAGCCACATACAATCATCCTTCTTTGAAGAAATAGCTACAAGTGCCAATTGAAGTTGATGTGCGAAGCAATGAACATAGTAAGTAGATGAATTTTCATTCATGATCAAAGTTTTAAGGATTTCACATTTCATATTACTAGCTCCATCATAACCTTGTCCACGAATTCTAGAAGGGCTCAATGAATACTCTAAAAGTAATGAGAAGATATGATTTTTTAGAGATAGAGCAGTTGTATCACTAACATGCACAAGACTAAGAAATCGCTTAACCACCTTTCCGATGCTATCAACATAACGCAAGAAAATAGCCAACTGCTTCTTTTGAGATATATCACTTGACTCATCAACTAATATAGAAAAAAATTCAATCTTCAATAATAACCTTTGTCGTTTCTTTTGCATAAAGCATTAATAATATCTTTCTGAATTGTAGGAGCTATTAATTGATTGTTTCCTGGAGCATTCTTCATAACAACATTACCAACATCTTCTTTACGGTAAGCATACTATGTCAGAAACTCAAGAAAATTCCCTTTATTGTGTGATGTTTCACTTTCATTATGCCCACGAAAAGCTAATCCTTGACCGATAAGAAATCTCAATACATCAATTGAGGCATTTAGCCGAGTTCTATACTCACTTTTTGCTTAAGAAGACTGTCTAGAAAGAGCGGTCTGGATGGATTGCTTATTCATTAGAGCTTCACATTTTCTCCAAGCTTAATTATGTGCACTTTTAGGTCCACCCACATGTTTATAACATCTATCTATCTTATTCCAACTATAAAATCCTCCATTTACAAATGCATCACCACCTGCAGCATTGCTAGTTTCATTCTTAAACAAATAACAACATAAACAAAATACTGCGTTTCAATGCTTACTATATTCTAACCAATTCCATACTTCTCATACCAATTTAGATTAAATCGCCTCCATGCTCTCCCAATTTCTCTAATTGGAAATTCTTCCATACGAGGTTGACATGGTCTCTTTGCAAATAGGCTCTCCTATTTTCATCACGTTAATTTATAGGAAAATCAATGATCTTTTTCCTTAAACCCGGATTCGATTCAAGTGAGTTAATGTCAAACTCACTTGGTCTTGATGGTTGAGATGAGTGAGGAATTTTTGAGGTTTTTCTATATGTTAAAGTGGGAGAGTCATTAGGAGTTGATCTCAAAAGAGGTGAATTATCACTTTGCAATGGTTGTAGACTATGAGACTCCTTTCGTAGCTTTTTGTAGTATCTTTCCATCTAAAAAAATAACTGAATTGTTATGTATATGAACAATCTATTTCACTCAAATAAAATAATTTCTAATTTATTAATATAAACATAATATACTGGTTAATACCGTATATATCTATTATTTTTGTCAATTGGTTAATACACTGTCTATATACTTACTGTATATATCTATTATTTTTGCCAAGTAGTTACAATATATGTCACCCTATGAACCTAATAAGTTTTGCTATATATGTGTAGTAAGGTTAAAATAAGACCTTTCTAACTGTTTGTACAAATTTTCTACCTCCCTAGATAACCAACCCAACCACATTTCACATAAAAATCTATTTTATGCTCAATAAAATAATTTTAAAAAATCCATTTTATGGGGGCTTCAACTGATCAAATACATTCCATCAAAATAATATCAAAACAAAATAATTATAACAATATAATAATTGAGAATTCTGAAAATAATATTATAAATATTTTTAGAATAAATATACATAGTAAAGGCACCAAACTAAAACATCACAAAAATATATATATATATGAATTAAAAAGAAAAAATTACCTTATATTGATCTTGATTAGTGAAGAAATGGTGGATGAATAAAGTGAAATGGTAGAGGATAATGAAGAAATCGTGGAACCAGTGGAATGGTAGATGAAAGAAGTGAGTGAGGACGATGAACAGACAAAATAGTGAGAATATATGTGTTTTTTCTCCCACAAGATTTTAAATTGGGCTTTAAAATTATTCATGAATGAGTTTTAAAGTATATTAAGTGATTGAGCTTATATTATTTATTTATTTTTTTTAAATAATGGGGGACATTTTGTCCCCAAATTCATGAATAGATCCGCTGCTTCGGGGTATATTATGTAATTCGCACATTGGATAGCGTGTAAATCCCCTTATAATTTATTATAATAATAATTTATTATTTTATTATATTGTGAAATTTATGAATTTATAGTATTGTTTCTTGAATTTTATAAATTTATATAAACTGCATCATTAAAAAATTTTATCAATAAAATTTAGCATGATAAATTTTGGATGAATGAAAAAAAAAATTATAGTCGATGGAATTTTATTAGTACAAACTCCACTTGATTAAAATATCTTTATTAATTTATAGTTTGGAGAGTTGATGTATTTTGATCCCACAAACTAGTTTTTCAAATGTTCATGTTAGTAGACTTTTCATGACTAGATTTATACATATTATTTGTTGAGCATATTTGCTTCAACTTGATCAAATTATAAAAATAATTATAAAAACCATTCTTGTACGGTAGACTTGCAGATAGCAGATTCTTCCTGAAGTCTGATATATGTATGAATTTCATAAGTTTTATAGCCTTCCAAAAGTTAAACCAAGTCTGATACATGTATGAATTTTATAAGTTTTATAGCCTTTTAGAAGTTAAAACAAGTTCTACACACCCTTCACTCAGAATTTTGGCATAACTGTGATTTCCCATAAGCACTTCCTGTCCAATTGCTTCTTTGTATGTAGAGAACCACTTTTGTCATTACACACATGACAACTCCAACCACCATGTATCTTATTTTAACGTTGCCATGTTTAGTAGTCACAATGACAATAAGATCCTCCAATTATGCTTCTTGTACCATATTGGCATTGGCAGCAGTTGAAGAGGAACCTTTGTCTTTCTTTGGTTTCCTGCCATCTTTAATATAGTGCCATTTTTTCCAAAACTTATAACACTCCCTGGTTTTCTTTTTGTCATTCTTCTGGTTGTTTTCTTTTTTGAACTTGGCTTGATTGACCAATAGAGTTTGAAACGAGATTAACGTTAAACTTACTACTAAAGTATTCTACATCACTATTTCCGTTTTCTTCTTTTCGTATGTGACTAAGAAATTTCCAATAGAGAACTCTTCAGTCATACACAATAACTTCTTCATGTAATCATTCCACTTAGACAGCAACTTAGCAATAATCGCCTCCATTTGAAGTGATTCGAGAACAACTATATTCAGATCACATAGATCACTGACCATTCCAAGAAGTTGATATACTTGACTTAAAACAAGAAGATTATCAGTCATAGCAAACTTATAAAATTTCAACATAAAAAATTATTTGTACTCTACCTTTCAATGTTGTACTTTTCTTTAAGAGATTTCCATAGTTCAAGAGGAGATATTGCTAAGATATGAATATCATATATGCAAGTAAGAGTGTTCAAAATGTGACATTGATGCATTTTTTCATCTCCGCATTGTTTCAACAATCTTTAATTTTTTTCTCCTCTATTGCATCATCTGCAGTATTTGCAATTGCACCTAGATCATGATCCAAAACGTACACAATGTTCAGATTAGTTAGCAGGAACACCATCTTGTCCTTTTAGTGATTGAAGTTAGTTCCATCAAATTTGTTAAGTTTGACAAATTCTTGGTAAATGATCTTCAAGGTTGCAGTAGGTTTGGTTGCCATAATACATAGATGTAAATAAACAAGAAACTTTCAAATGTGTATTTAAATACTATCCTTAAGGAATTTATTTGCACTCTCACAAAGGGCCATTAGCCGCACGTGCATGTTGGGTTATATATAGTCCATGCCAATATTATTTCAAATATAATAATTGAGGTGTAGTTGCATAAACAAGCTACCAACCTTTTATCTAACCAAGTGGGACAAAGTCTCTTCACAATCTTAAAACCTATCAACTAATTACAACACAAATTACGGATGTTGTTGTTGTAGTGGTCACAATAAATGAGGCCGAACACTTAAAGGATCAGACCCTAGACTCTTCTTGCTTGGGATGCCCTAAGAAATGTTAATTCCAAATGACCATTTGGAGAGTACAATCGAAATCACTTCAACCTTGCATAAGTGGTCAACGCAAGACTATAGGCGCAAAGCCTCTTTTGACAACAGGCCAAGAAACATGCTTCAATCGAAGCAACATAATAGGCTTAGAAAACCTTCGACCTAGGGGTGTAAGTGAGTTGAGTTACTCGCGAGCTATTTGAGATCGACTCGAGAAATACTTGAAATTGACTCTTTGTTCACGAGTTCGAGTCGATTTTTTTCTAAAACAAGTCAAGCTCGAGCTTTATAGTCTTATCAAGTTCCACTAAAATAGGGCTAACGAATCGAGTCAAGTTCGAGTACATCCAAATCGAGTCAAGAATAATTATATAAAATTAAAAATTTATTAATAAAAAACTAATGAGTTTTAATGAGTCGAATCGAGTAGCTCAGTTATCATTCCAGCCCGAGCTTGATTTTTGGTAGCTCGACGAGTTCGAGTTTGACATAATATTTCACAAGTCGAGTCGAGCTCGTGTATACTCGGACTCGACTCAATTTGTTTACACTCCTACTTCGATAAAAAAAAAAAAAGAATAGTCCCCAGGTGGGCTTCGATCGAAGACCTTAACGCACGGAGATACACGCCCAAAAAGCGCTCAAGAGCTTTCAAATGAAGGGAGCCCTATGACTAAACATCATTCATACAAACAAATTTGATTATTTAGAACATTTCGATTAAGCGGTAAACTATTAGGAAAACAGAATTATTCAAATCACAATAAATCCGAAAACAATCAATCAAATCCTAACAAAATAGGAAATAACCAATATAATTTTATATAATCCTATTAAATCGAAAAAATATAAAGAAGAATTCTAATCAAATATAATTATGAGGAAATGTTTTCTCTTGAGGATCTCTATAAATAGTGAAGGTCAGGGCTATGGATGTGCATTCGGTACATCCCGTACCGTACCATACCGAAATTTTGGTATTTCAGTATTCGGTACACAAAAAGTGAGAACCGAATACCGAATCGAATTAGAAATTTCAGTTCGGTACGGTACGAGATATTTCAGTACAGTTCGGTAAATTTACCGAATACTGAAATAAGTATTCTTAGGTTACTGATGTTGTGATGTTGTAGTGTCTTGTTACTGTTACTGCTATGCTGTGTTGTGTTGTTGTTCATGGATACATTTTGTTTATGTTGTTGGTCTTTATGTTGGCCAACGTACTAGTCTATATGTTGGGTGCTCTACTATATTAGTATTACAAAATGTGACACGTGTTAGTCTTTATGTTTGTTTCTTCTGCTATGTGGGAATATGAAAAGTATAAAAAAAATTGTAAAACATCTCAAAATTTCGGTATTTCGGGACGGTACCGAAAATTTTGAATCCCATACCATTCCGAATACCGAATTATCTCTATTTGAAGGACCGAATACCAACCCTAATTATAAAATTTTGGTTCGGGTCGTATCGAAATTTCAGTATTCGGTTCGGTCTTCGATACGACCCGAACCGTGCACACCCCTAGTCAGGGCAGGTTCATGAAATATTGAAACTGCCCTCTCTGTGGACTGATTTGACCTGCTCCGCCCTATCTGTGGACTGATCTGACCTGCTCCGCCCTCTCCTGTGGTGCAGGGCAGAAGGTGGACCCGTGATCTAACATGCGGGAACCTGCCTACCCTGCGGGAACTTGTATTGATCTATCTTAACCAAAAAAAATTGTATTTAAATTATATTTTTATATTACTCCTTACTTTGTTAATAATTATATTTTTAAATTTGCAATGGTATTTGAGTTCGGAAATAAATAATTTAATAATAATTATTAATTTATTATATGATTTGATATTCAACTATCTTTATTTATAAAATATTTAAATATTATCTATATTAATTGAAATAATTAATTTTAAATATTATTTAAATGCTACAAAAATTAAAGTTGTTTAGATATTAATATTATGTCTTATACCGACATTAAATTAAAATTATTTTTAAAAATTAGAGATAAAAATAAATTATCTAAATAAAAATTTAAAAAAAACTAATTAATATTATAGGTCAAGCACGGGGCAAGGCAGGGAACCAATCAGATTTGAACTTGTCATGCCTTAAATGCGGGGCAGGACGGCCTATACCTGACCCATTTCATATATAGAGCAGGTCCGCGGGTCAGGAAAAAAATTGTCATCCCTATAATATATTGAGAATTCATTCAAAAACACTTTACTGAAACATGTTGAGGTTTCTACAACTTTGTGCACTAAGATAGCTAATTAAGTAGTAGTAATAATCAACCAACACAATAAAAATCTGAGCAGCAGTAAAGCAACGAAAAAAGTAAAATGAGACAGTAAGATTTTTAAAGTGGAAAACTCTTCGATGTGAAGAGAAAAACCACGGGACCTAGTCCAGTAAAACTCCTCCACTAATATGAATTAATGGGTACACTAATCCTTCTCTAGATCTACTAGAGGTACAAACACAACCGATAAACACAATAACTTTAACTTCGCAAAGCTAGTAATACATCCTCATCATCTCCAAAGATGATAAATAACTAGGATACAAGGGAGTGGAAAGAGCAAACCAAAGGCGGAACATGAAAGCGAAGACCCTTCTACAATCGTAAGTGAGTGGTTGTAGAGTATGATGAGATTGATGAAGACTCGAACAACACTCTTTCTCACGTCTTCTTCTTCTTCACTTGAACTCTCTCTTGTGTTCCTCTCAAAATCTCTCTCTCGTTCTTGTTATCTCGCACAAACACGCACAGAAAATGACTTGTGTCTCTCTACAATGTTGCAACCCCTGTAACTTCTCCATCCCTTTGACTTCTCAAATACACTAACATAAAACACACACTGGGTCACACAACTTAAGTGGGATATTGGTCCCACCACTAAATTGGAATACCACAGCAAAACACTACTAAAATCTCTATTGCACTCCGACTTTTAAGGTATCACGAAACAAAGAGGATCTTCTTCTTAATTATCTGGCTCTGAAATTTCGCAACCAACACAACTATTATAGAGAATTAAAATTATATATGAAAAATCAGTTGAAAAAATTATTGTTATAACAAAATAATGTTATAAAGAATAACAACTTTAATGGTAAATTATTATAAAATAGCCCATATAAAGTTTAAATTTTCAAACTAATCCAAAAAAGTTTTATTTATATATTTTTTATTCATTCAAACTTTAATTTTTTTTTTAAAAAAATGCCCTTTGCAGTTGTGAAGGGTCTCTTTACACCTATGAAGGGCTATTTTAAAAAACGGAAAGTTTGAAAAATTACTTTTATGAAATTTTTAAAATTGAACTAATATAATATAAATAAAAATTATAAAATGATAAAAATGAAATTCTTCTCAATTTTAAAAATATGTATTTAATTATTTGTGATTTATGAGATAGTCTAGTAGTTAAAGAATAGAATATGGAAATGGGGTCATTTGCACTTTTGAGCATTTTATTAAAAAAATTATATTTTTTGACTAACATTAAAATTTTTACAAAATTAAACTTTTTTTTAAAAAATTCAAAAAATAGATTAAAATGATCATTTTACCCTTTAATATTAATATATATATATATATATCCAGCAGTTTTCCAGTATTAACACCAGGAAGTAAGCAAAATTGAAACCTGCTTCCCGTGTGTAATACCAGGAAGCCAAATTTGCTTTCCGGTACTACAGGAAGCAAGCATGAATTTTGCCTGCTTCCTGGTGTGAATCAGGAAGCAAAATTCTGCTTCCTAATGTGTAGTATCGGGAAGCAAATTTTGGTTTTCCGGTAGAACACACCAGAAAACTCATTTTTATAATTTTTTTTTAAAATTAATATTTTTATAAAAATATTTAAAAGTGTAAAAAAATTAGAATTGATTTAAAATTGAAAAAAGAAAGGTTGATACGGACTAATTTGGAATATTTGGAATATTTTCCCGGGGAATTTGATTGATCCATCTGCTAAAATCCTATGAGAAAAGAATTTTACTAAGGTTGATTTCTCATCGTGTTTTACTGAAATGTATCTTTCTAAACACTCCCCAAATACAGCACCCATCCAATTACATTAATGATTCACTTCTTCACTATTTTGCCACTCAAATTTTAAATGAACCATTTTCTTTTAAAAAATATTTTATTACATTTTTTTTTTTTCATTCAATTGATGTTTGAATTTGATTTCTGTGAATGTGCTCTTATTTATTTATTTATGTAGAGTACTTATTAATAAGAAATATTTTTACTGGAGCCACCCAATCTTATTTGTCCTTATTATGCTTATATATTTTTAATGCAAATAACACTAGTTTATGAGTTGTGGAGGTCAACCACTCTATATACGACAAGTCGGTGTCAGTGAGAAAAATATCACCAGACAACATAACATACCAAATTAAATTAATGAATTAGTCAAGGTTAGGTACTCTAAACATAATATTGTAATTGTATTAGCCGTTACTCGTAAGTAAGGAAGGCATGAGCTGGATGCCAAAACTTTACTATTTTCAAGACACAAAAATAGTTTTTAATTTAAAATATTAAGAAAAAAAATGTCACATGAAAACTTATAAAGAATTATAAAAGAATGATCCATTTCAGATGGATGTTTGTTTTTATCACTTCCACTGCTAATATTCTTTCATGTTGGATTCCATTGGCAAGTGATTATATAAATAGCATAAAACTATCAAATATAATATTGTGTAATCAAAGCTTTGGTGGGAAATGTTTTAATTTGAAAAGATCATAAATTTACTCTTTCTTTTTTTTTTTTCTTTTCTTTTTCATTATAACATAATTGTTTCATGTTAGATGATTTGTTTTTACTTTTACCTTTCGAAAATGATTTATGATAACGATTGTGTTTCTAATATAAGCTCTCCAAATAAAAGTAAAAGTATTAGAGTTTTCAAAATAATTTTTGGATTTTTTTTTCCACTGCCGCCATTAATAGAAAATAAAAACGATCTCAAATAATAGAAAATAGAAACGATCTCAAATAAACTCATAATCAACTCGCAAAATCTAATTTGATATTGCAGTTTTGTAATAAATTATTTTTTTCTTTCGAATTTTGTCAAAATGCTAGCTCTTTTCGTACGCCACCTCCAAACATCTATATCCAAATTGTATTTGTGTATTAAATATTAGATAAAATCAAAATTTTCTTTTTTTAACTTTTATAAGTTTTAAAGCAAAACCAATCAAGTATAAGTGTGTATTTAGAAAATATTTTTAATTAGCTTTTAAATTCTAAATTAATTTTTATAAAAGTTACGTATTTGATGAGGGTAGTATTTAACGTTTCAATTATCATTTAAGATAGCATTTTTGAAAGTTATTAGAGATAATTTTCCACCCAAACACTAAAAGTGATTTACTTTTATAATTAATTCCATCATTATTTTTGAATTATATTTATATTTATAATAAGTTTTAGTAATTTGATATTTAACATTTAATTTTAAAACTAAAATTAATACCAAATATTCCATCTAGTAACTAACTTAACAGTTAATTTAGAATCTAGTTTAATAGCTAACTATTATTTCTATTTTAAATGTTAATCTAACCGTTAATTGAAAATTTGATTCAAAATCTAAATGTGATAAAATTTTATAAGGGAGATGATTATAATCTCATGAAATCTACTGAACCGTCATTTATAATTTATTTTTTATTAACCGTATGAAAGAATTATTTAACTTATTAATGTAACATTGTTTTAATAGTTTATTAATCTATTCATTATTAAATTCTATCACCGTATAAAGTTAAGATTTATAGTCTCAATTATCTAACTAAATGTTTAATACATTAAAATTTTAAAAATTAACTAGATAATACCTGTGCGCGATGCGCACCTTAAATTTAATAATGAATATTTAAATATTAAAATTATCATAATTATAAAATATAATTATAATCTATATATAAATATAACAAATTAGATATAAATTTAATAAATAATAGCAAAACAATACTTAGATTAAAAAATAAAAATAAAATATTATTAAATTTATTGCTAGCAAATAATGTCATCGTACCATCTCGAGCTCAACCGGATACTAATATATTTATTATCATGTCGATTTTGTGTCAACTCATTTGACCCATTCGTTAAAAAATAATACAATATTATTAAATAATATATATTAATTTTAATAAATTAAATAATATAATTATAAATAGAAACAAATTAATGAGATAAAAGATCATACAAAAGACAAATTAATGAAATATAAATTAATGAAATATGGAACTTTTGAGGACACCGGTTTGATGTTTGCCCTAGGCAGTCGGACACTTAAATCAGTATTTGTCCTTTGAACAAAAAGAAGATAGAATAAACAAAGAGATAAAAGATATTATCTTTTATGTCTGTTTGAATCGTCACAAAGTAGTTGGATCACTTGAGAGTTGAGAGCTATCGGAGTAGATTAAATGAGTTGCGTTGTCTGAGCAATGTCGGAGTTTTAAAGTGTTATGTTTTTAGATATTTTAGTAGGTGAGGAATTAATCCCTTAAAATGGCTTTGAATGAGCTACTTCGCAGAATTTGTGATTCAGTAAGGACTGAACTAAATGTTTGTTGGATTCCTCCTTATTGACGGTTGGCCTGATTATTTCTTTGGACTACAGATCCTTATGAACTTTAGTAGCCCGGTGGATCTAATTGGGCCATATGACTTACCCACTTTTATTTTGGGCTTGAAGCTTTTCTTGGTGGGTCTTGTCGGGGCGACTTTATATGACCTATAACGGGTTTATTGTGTTGATTCGAATCATTTTATGTCAACTTATTAAGTTTTAAATAGTTTTATATTGTATCATGACCCAAATTACCACCTCTAAATAAGTTAGAGAAAATATGATTTTACAAAATAACATATAGTATATATTTTATATTTAAAGTCTTGTAGAAAGCCAACTTTATCTGATTATCGAGATAAAATTTAATACAACTTTGTTTATTATTATTTAGCTTTTAGTCACTAATAAAAGTACAGTATATTTTATTTGCTTGTTAAAATTCAATTTCAAATTTCAAGTCATTGCGGTAGAAGTAGAATTTATAAATCTATCTAGTAAACAAATAGGAAAAAAGAACTAAAAATAAAAATAAATAAAAAAATACTGGAAAAAAAATAATTTAAAGAATATCATTCTTCTATTAGAAACTAAACTTGATTCTATTTTTAATATTAATTAAATATGTGAAGTCATAATATACTATTTTTTTTTTATTTTAACATTTTTATATAATTTTGGATTTAATCTCAAAAAATTTAAAGATTTTTAAATTAATTAATAAATATAATACATCTTGTTGTTTTAATTTTATTTATAATTTATTTATATTCAATTTAATTAGCACATTTTATTAGTATTAATTTATTTAAATTTATTTTATTTTTATTAAATTTATTATTTTTATTTTATATAATTTTAATATCTTACTTTCTAATATATTTAATTTTTCACTTTATAATTTTGAAAATTTTATTTTATCACCTTTAACATACTAATAAGTTTTAAATTAAATAAAAAAATAAAAAAATCTATCACATTAGAATATAATTTATAATATTATATATATTTAAAGTCTCATAGAAAACCAACTTTATGCAACTTTGTTTATCACTATTTACCTTTTCAATTCAATCCATTTTTACGATAATTTTCAAAAATAACTTTATCAATTATTTTTAAATTTTTCTATTAAATAATTATATTTTAATATTAGTTTGTTGGAAATATATAAAAAGAAGAGATAAATGTACATTAAATAATAATCCAACTTAAAAGATTATCTCGACAAGTTAAAATTGATTTTTTTTTTCCGGATGAAAAGATATAGGCCAATCAAAAGGAAGATGGTGAAAGACCACCACAAAGAGACCCTCGCTCACGCCTTAGTCTTATTCGAAAATAAAAGATAATATACTAAATTTTTAAGACGTTGCTGAGGTAATTATATATATATATATATTGTAAAATTGTTAAAAAAAAAATTAATTAATATTGGTTTAGTTTTATTTTTTCTTGTTAGGTGGGTTCAGAACTATTTTAATTGTTAATAATAATAAATATAATAATATTAATTATTTTTTAAAATTTTATATTTATTATTAAATTATTATTGATTGAGTTATATATTAATTTTAATATATATAAATATATAAATAAAAATACATAATTCTCTTTAGATTATAAAAGAACATAACGTATAAAATTATTATATTAAAATTCTTATCATTATTACCATAAAATATTATATATACACATTAATTTATATTAATACCAATATTATTATCCATTTAAATCATGTATAGCATTGTTTTAAAAAAATATATCTTCACCAATCAATACAATATAATATATGTGAATTTAAATAAATAAAAATATAATTATTTTTTCCATAACAATGAAATCTAAACTAAATTCAAAATATTAAACAACAGATTGATATCGTCTTTTGTAGGATATTAAAGAGATTGTTGTGGTCGTGCAATATCTATACAATTTGACTGTTGATGCCTCGTTGGACGTGTAGAGCTGTTTGTTTGCAGCTTGTCTAGAATTGTTCGAGACATGAATTATGAAGTTATTTAAAATAAAAAATAAAATTGAAGAAGATAGAAGAGAATGGAGTCGCAGATTGTTACCCGTAATTGTGTACTTTATCTTGGTTTTTAACCTACAAATTACAATTATGAGAAAATATCAAAATATATACATATATAAATCATATATAAACATACATTAAAAATATAACAAAAACAAATAACAACGATGAGGAAATCAAATAAGATATATGAGTATATATAATGGAAGAGAGATTGATATGGAATAGCACTCTATCACATAAATAACAAAGATAAATATAAATTTGAGTATTTATCTTTTCAATTTAAACTTATTTCAAAATTTATTGTGAAAATAATATGAAATTAGCCATTTATTTTTAAATTAAATTTATAAGAAAATTAAAATTTCAAATTAAATTATTGGAGATGTATAAAAATTAAAAAATAATCTTTGAATTATTATAAAATTCAAAAAATGATCTAGATAAATTAATATAATTATTGTTAAATTATGATTACATATTTTAAAAGTAAAGGGATGTAAAATTATAATATTGTTTTAGTATAATAATTTTATATTTATCAAATTATTGTTGTGTGATTTGATAATATTAATTTAAATATATATATATAATTAAATAATTATCTTTAAATTATAAAAATATATAAAGATAAATATAAAATTATTATACTAAATTTAAAGACAATTGTTGTCGGATTAAAACAAAATTATTGTCTCAACCGAATATTGTCATGAGACTTTTCTGCTTTTATATATAGATAGTATTTTTAAGAGTATCTCCTGTGGTAAGAGTATGTCATATTCAATGTTATTGAAGATCTAAACCGAAATTTCACTGCGACCAAACTAAAACTTTTCAAATTTAGTTTATTTGGTTTATGATATAATAGACAATTAAATAAAAATCTCAAGCAAATATATTTATATTGTATAAGTTTAGAGGGACTTTTTGAGTTATGTATCCCCAAAATTTTATTTTTTATTTTTTACCGATCAATTTTGTCATAGTGTAATATTACCAATCCATTCCCATTAACGAAATTTTTGGGTTCGTTTTGTTGAGATACTTTGTGTCTGGAATCTAGTGATGATGTGACGATTTTGTGGCGAAACTGGTGGGAATAGTTTTGCTTTTACTCATAAAAAAATTTTGTTCATCAGAGCAAAACTACTCCAGTAGTTTCTTTGCAAAATAGTCATGTCATCACTAGCATCTATATATAAAGCATCTCATCCATACATTTAACAGTTTTGCTAATCAGTAATATTACAGGCAAAACAGATGGATAAAAAAGTAATAAAAATTTAAAAATAATTTAAAGGGCCGTTTAGAAAATACATTGTGATGTTATATAATTCTTTGATTATTTATTTTATTTTTCTAATATTAAAACCACTTTTTTCTACAAATATCTAAAAATAAATTGTTTGACATAAAAAATAAATCGTTTGGAAAATTCATAATTTATTTATCACGCTTCTACCATTCATAACAATTATTTTCCAATATTTAATATAACTATTTTCTCAGTTTACCTTAATTTTTTTTCTATTTTTTTTTTAAATTTTATACTTCAGCCAAACAAATATTATTAGCAACGGATACCAACAAGAATCTTCCACCATTTTCTAATAAAATAACACAATGTCATTTGCATTACTCGTTATATATATTTGATTTACGCTGGTAATCAAGTCGGTGTGATCAAGTGAAATGAAATGCGCATATGAGAATATGAATTCGCCAACAAATCACATGAGATCGTCGTAATCAGTGGCACCACATTCGCCTAGCTTTTACTCGTTGGTTCCCTTATCATATTTCTTTCAATACTACTTTCTTTTATTTTTTTTTTCTTTTTTTAATGATTTTGCATAATCATGTTTATATAAATAAAACCGCAAGTTTATTTAAGAATTTTAGGCCATGCTTCTTTCATATTTTAAAAAATGAGTTAATTAGAAAAAGGTAAAATTATTTTTATTATTAAAAAAATTAAAAGATTCTTAAAATAATCTCACATAATTAATAATTTTCAATATATATTAAATAAATCGAAACAAACAAATTATAGTTGAGATTTGAAAATAAATATTTATAATACCTAATATTTTATATTTGTTTTTTAAAAAACTAATGTTTTTTTTCAAGTTTATAAAATTAAAATAAAATGCCAAAAAATATTATTTTATGAATAATACTTGAAATAGTTTTTATTTGTTAGTTATATTATTTTAAAATATAAATTATTTCTGATTGGAGTAAACAATTTCTACAAAACTACTTCTATGCCATTATTTACTGTTATAATTAAAATTTTAATTAATAATAACAATAACAAACATTTGAAAGAAAGAAAAACTAGAATGAAATTTGATTTGCAAAACTGCAAGAACGAAAAGAGAAAGAAAAACGCATAGAGAAAAAACTAAATAAAAAAAAGAAGGAAAGAGTAAGGAGGATGTGTGTGTTTCTACATACTGTTTCGATGGATAGAGTAATAATGTACTAACTTCAGCAGCAGCACAAAATGAAGCAGCATAAATAATAACATCAGAAAGACAATACCGGTATAATGTTGCTGCAATACCCAGTCCCTTGTCATCAGCTCTGAATTGTCAGCTTGATTTAACTTCTTCAGCTCTGAGCTGTCAGCTTCAGCATAATTGATCTTTTAGAAGACCCTGCAGCTATCCCGTGTATAACTACTCTAACAAACTCAGAATTTGGAGAGAAAAGGTTGTTAGAGTAGTTAGTCAGATGGCATGATCCTGGAGAATTAGTTATTCAGTCTGTTAGAGATGGAAGGTGTAGATTTAATCTTGTATTCTTTATATAAATAGATAGACTAATATCATGTAAGATCAGAGTGTCAAAAATGAAGAAATAAAATGTTATTACCTGTAATCTTCTGAAAACCTTTCTCTGTATTTTCTTTGGTACGTTCTCTCTTTGAAACAAAATATCAAACACTTGGTGTGCAAAAGAAACTTTACATCACTGTTAAATCTTTTCATGGTATCAGAGCTTGTTGTCAAATGACAATGGCGTATCCTGAGAAAAACAAATCTAATACAACAACCAATATGATAAGCATTGGATCTGAGTTACAAAGTCTGGCTAAAATTCTCAATATACAACAAATAAAGCTTGAAAGAAACAATTACCTGTATTGGAAGATACGAATCCTTCCAACAATTCAAGTTTTAGATCTAGAAAGTTACATTTTGGGATCACAAAATCCTGATGAATATGAAGCTATTACAGAAAGTGAAAGTGATGAAAATTCAATCAGAGTAAAGACTGATAAGTATATCAATTGGAGGAAGACTGACAAACAGATTATGAGCTGGTTAATATCTAGCATCAATGATACACTCATTGGTCAGGTAACTTAATGCTCTACCTCTAATGAAATTTGGATTAAACTTGATAGGTTTTTTAGTCAACAATCTATGGCTAATGTGATGCAATTGCGTAAAAGATGAATTCCATTAAGAAAGGATCTGACTCTATTTTTGATTTCATAATGAAAGATAAGGGAATTGGTGATGCCTTGTTAGCTGCAGGTGATAATATAAAAGATAAAGACCTAGTTATGAGTGTTCTTAATGGAGTAGGACATGAATATGATTCAGTAGTGGCGGTTGTCTCTAATCAAATTGGTTTTATTTCTCTTGAAAATGTTCAATATATGTTTTTATACACAAGCAACGTTTGGAGGAATTAAATGATACTTCTAAGGCTGTCCTAATAGGATCAGTTGAAAAAACTCATCTAAACTTTGTTGGAAGAGGAAGAAATAATAATAATTTTAGAGGTAGAGGAAGAGGACGTTTTGGAGGAAGAGGTCAAAGAATTCACTGTCAGATTTGTACAAAAGCTGGTCATAGAGCCTGACAATGCTACAAAAGATTTGATACTGAGTTTCAAAGGCTAAATGTATCTAATGGTAGTATTTTTGCCTATAAACCGGTACATCAGACTAATAGAGGTTCTCATGTAGAAAGACATGTTGCTTTTTCTGAAATGTCAAATCACAACTATCCTACTAACTTTTCTGATGATAGACAGTACTATAAGAATGACTTTTTGCAGCAAAATCATAATAACAATATCAGACAAGGGGGAGTTCAAGCAAATTACCTTCAACACTCAGCTTATCTAGCTACACCTCACATTGTGAACAATCCAGCTTGGTATGCAGACAACAGTGCTACCCATCACATCACGGTACAACTTGACAATCTCAGCATGTCAGTTCCCTATTCAGGTAGTGATACATTACTAGTTGGTAATGGTGTCAAGTTAACAATTGATCATATTGGTACTATGGTTGTGAAATCTGTTGAACAATTAAATAGAACTGTTAGACTAGAATATGTCTTACATGTTCCTTCTATTACTAAGAATCTATTAAGAATTTCAAAATTCAACAAAGAAAATAATACTTACGTTGAATTTTTTGATGGCAAATGTTTGTTTAAGGACTTGAGAACCAAGGAATTATTGTTAACATGATAGCTTAAAGGAGGCCTATATCAAGTAAAGTTGTAGAAAGCTCTTGTTAAAAGAGAGGTACATTTAGTTATTCCTCAAGCTATGTACACAAATAAAACTAGGGATATTGTCAATAGTTGGTATGTTAAGCTTGGTCATGCTAATCCTGTTGTTTTGATTTTTTTTTAATAAAATGAGATTACCTTGTGATATCAATGCCTTAACATTCTGCCAGTCCTGTCAAATGGGTAAAGTGCATAGATTACTTTTTAAACTAACACACCAAGAAGGTCTTCATCCTCTTCAGCTAGTTCACATAGATGTTTGGGGTCCAGCACCTATTATGTCTATAAAAGGATATAGATACCATATTATTTTCACTGATACATATACAAGATATACTTGGCTATATCCTATGAAACTGAAATCAGATGCTTTAACTAAGTTTATTCAGTTTCGGACCTTTGTAGAGAAACAGTTTGGTCATTCTATTAAATCACTTCAAGCAAATATGGGAGGAGAATATAAACCTATTGAGAAGTATGCGATCATTGTATTCAAATGAGATACTCTTGTCCATATACACAAGCACAGAATTGAATTGTTGAAAGAAAGCACAGAACAGTGGTTAAAATGTGATTGACTATGCTAGCACATGCACAATGCCTCTATAATATTGGTATGATGCCTTTTATACAGCTATTTTTATTATGAATACATTACCTGCACTATCTAGGCATTTTAAGACTCCTTTGGAAGTCTTATATGGAAAAGCTCCAGATTATAGTATTTTGAAAATTTTCGGGTGTGCATGTTATCCTTACTTAAGAGACTATAATAGGCATAAGTTAGACTTTCATACTTCCAAATGTTTGTTTCTTGGATATAGTGATATGCACATGAGATATAAATGCTTAAATCCAAGTGGGAGGATTAATATATCAAGCCATATTATTTTTGATGAAGCTAATTTTCCCTACACTGACCTATTCTTAACACCTATACCTTCAGCTAAATCCATCAGCTCAAACACTATTGACATTTTACTAGCACTAGTAGCCTTCAAATACACAGACAATGCCAAACACAATAGAGTTCACCTATACAACATCTAAGTTCACCTATACAACATTTCACCCTCACCACCACTATATTCATCCTCCCCTGTTCACTACTCTACTGCAGTTCATTCTCCTACACATACTGCATCAAACACAAGTTTTCCTACACACACTACTTCAAACACAAGCTTCTATACACAATCTAGTACTCCTCTATTAAAATTTTGTTCTATTGGAGACATCTATGAAAGTACACACCCTATACCTTATCACCATGCCTATTCAGTATATTTACTTGAACCTAAGTCACCAAAGGAGGATGTTATGTCTTCTCATTGGCTTGCTTCCATGAAAGAAAAATTTATGGCTGTTAAAAGAAATAACACATGGACACTTGTTCCTGCAGATCAATCTATGAGTATTGTTGGGTGTAAGTGGGTTTTTCGAACAAAGCTTAATGCAGATGCTTCACTTAACAAGTATAAAGCAATGCTTATAGCAAAGGGATTTCATCAAGCTCCAGGTGTGGATTTTATGGACACCTTCAGTCCAGTGGTTAAATCAGCAACAATCAGGGTTATATTCACTCTAGCAGCTACAAAAGGTCGGATATTAGACAAGTGGATGTTAATAATGCTTTTCTAAATGGAGATCTCACAGAGTGTGTATACATGGTTCAACCTGAGTGTTTTGTGGATCAATCAAAACCTAATCATGTGTGCAAGCTAAATAAGGCTCTATATGGGTTAAAATAAGCTCCCCGTGCATGGTTTTAAAAGCTCAAATCTGCCCTGCATTTATGGGGATTTGTTAATGCACTATTAAGTGCATCTCTATTCATATAAAAGCAAGGTAATGAATACATCTATATACTAGTATATGTTTAAGATATTTTGCTAACTCGTATTAATTCTAGTAAGGTGAATATGATGATTCACAAGCTTCATAACACCTTTGCTCTGAAGGATCTTGGAGTATTTTTTAGGTTTTGAGGCTACAAAATCTACTTCTGGGTATACACTATGCCAATCAAAATATATTTTTGATCTATTGAAGAAGTCTAATATGGAAAATTGTAAGCCTTGTGCTATTCCAATAGCTAAATGAGCTATTTTACAAGCCAGTGGTGAGCCCTTTGATAATCCTTTTCTATATAGAAGCACTATTGGAGCCCTATAATATGTTACTCATACAAGGCCAGACATAGCCTTTATTGTTAATATGCTAAGTCAATACTTGCAGAACCCTATGATACAACATTGACAGGCTTGCAAATGGGTATTAAGATATCTTAAAGGAACTATTTCTATGGGGTTGAAATTTACTCCTGCTACATAGATTAAGTTAGAGTTATTTTCAAATGCTGATTGGGCAGGCTGTTCAAATGATAGAAGGAGCACCACAGGTTTTTGTGCGATGATGGGAGGCAATCTCTTAAATTGATGTTCTAAGAAACAAATAGTAGTTGCTAGATCTAGTACTGAGTCAGAATACAGGGCAATGGCCTTAGCAACTACTGATGTGTTATGGTTTCAATCATTATTTTCAGAATTGGGGTTTCGACTTCAACAATCTACTGTCTTATGGTGTGATAACCTTAGTGCTATTTCATTAGTATCCAACCCAGTTCTCCATGCTAGAACTAAACACATAGACATTGATACACATTTTATTAGAGAAAAAGTAGCTAGTAAAGTCTTGGAGCTAAGGCATATTCCTATAGGATTACAGTTAGCATATATTTTCACTAAATCTCTCACAACTGAATATTTTTGGCGTTTGTATGTCAAACTGAACTTGTTAATTCCATCCAAGATCAGTTTGAGGGGGGAATAATAATGTACAAACTTTAGCAACAACACAAAATGAAGCAGCAGCAACACAAAGTGAAACCACACAAATAATAACATCAAAAAGACAATATTAGTATAATGTTGCTGCAATACCTTGTCCTTTGTATTAGCTCTGAATTGTCAGCTTGGCTAAAATCTTTTAGCTTTGAGCTGTCAGCTTCAATATAGTTTATCTTCTAAAAGACCTTGGAACTCTCCCGTGTATAACTACTCTAACAAACTTAGAATTTGGAGAGAAAATGTTGTTAGAGTAGTTAGCCAGATGGCATGATCCTGGAGAATTAGTTATTCAGTCTGTTAGAGATGGAAGATGTAGATTTAATCTTGTATTCTCTATATAAATAGATAGACTAATATCATGTAAGATCAGAGTGTCAAAAATTAAGAAATAAAATGTCATTACTTGTAATCTTCTGAAAACCCTTCTCTATATTTTCTTTGGTACGTTCTCTCTTTGAAGCAGTTGGTGTGCAAAAGAAACTATACCTCTCTATTAAATCTTTTCATAGAGTTTGGTCTGCTTAGTAATTTTAATGTTTACAGATGGATAGAGTTTGGTCTACTCAGTAATTTTAATGATTAGAGTTTGGTTTGTACACATGTATATGTATATGCTTAGGGTTTGTGATTATATGTATGTGTTTAGGATTTAAGGTTCATAATGCTGAAATTTGTTGAAGAAACATCCATTTATGTTAGATTCAAACAATTTAAAGATATAAGACAGTCTCGGGAGTCTCCTCCTTTGAAATTGTGTTAATTGAGTTGAATGCACACTTTATAGATGTCGGCATACTTTCGTATTTACTCTTTGTAAATGTCACCACACTTTTGACGTGTGTAATCAAATTTGAATACGCACTTCGACGACGTAACTCATGTTTTCTTATTTCACCCATATCTGTCAAATTTACTTTTGCTTTAATTTACTAATCACATCTCCATCTAATTCTAGTAGTAGATGTAGTGGAGGACCATCAAGGTAAGGAGGACGTGCTCAAGGACCATCAATGCTATAAGGACGTAGTGCAGGACCTTCAAAATGAGGATGACGTTCCAATGATAATAACACACTGCTTGTTAGGATTGTGACGAGAATTTGGGTATATTCCGGGATCCATAATTAATTTGTAATTAGGAAAAGACTCGAATACTATTTTGGAAGTGTCATATTTGATTAGGGATGGTATTTCCTAAAGTGGATTCTAATTAGGAAAAAGAGATCCTTGAGAATCCTTAATAGGAAAAGGTTTTCTTAATGATTTAGGAGTACTTTGTGACTAATTAATCTAATGCTACAAATATAATGCCTGTATCTATTATTAGATATCTAGAGAGAACAATGTATATCTAGTAGGTTAGGTTTGGGAGGTGCCCAATGAGAGTTTGGGAATCATGGAGTTCTTGAGTTTTAGGATCAAGTCCAATTATCCTGTGAGAGTCATATTGGGAAAGCCTGTGTGTGAGACTCTAACCAATGTAATTGGATTGGGGAGTGAGAAATGGGTATTCTGGCTGTAATTATTGCTTTATTGTTAATAGTGAATTAGTCTCTCGCCGTCCTAGAGGCCATGGTTTTTTCCCATTTTGGGTTTTCACGTAAAAAACCTTGTGTCTTATTTTCTATCTCTATTTTCTTACCTTGTGTATGTTTGTTTTATTTTGTAGTTACTTATACCCGTCTCCGCTGCAATGGATCATCGATTTGTTCAACAAGTGATATCAGAGCTAGTCGTGTTTTCCCAACAATACTTAATATAATATTTTGACTGTTGCAACACATTTTCGAACTCCTAATTTGTATAGTTTCAATACAAAAATTTGATTCCTACAACACATTCATAGAACTTCAATTCAACAATGGATTGCAACATTATAGGTAAAAACACGCTTTCAAAATTCTAATTTGTATCTTAATACTCACAACAACAATATAAGTATAACTTACTTTTTAAACTCCAATTCATATCTTTATAGACCTTTGAAACCTCAATTTTTATCTTAATTTTACATTTTAAATCATATATTAGAGTATACAATTAAATACAAAATATTAACTAATTCAAAACACAATACATAAACTATTTTAACTATAGCATAATTCTTATTAACATTATTTTCTATCTTTAATTTTGTTATATATTGTTAGCATTTGTGAAAGAGTAACATGTTTATTTTATTAGCATTAATATCAATTCAATTACTTTAATTATGCTGATAAAATGAAAAAGTCCAAAAAGTCCAAATGATAAATTTGAACCAGAAAAAATATATTACATTTAGTATATGTTTGACACTAGATGTTACATTAGATGAGTTAGTGGTTGAAGTAGCGATTTGGCATGAGTGTTTGGTAATAACAATTAGATGTTCAAGTAGCTGTTAGATGTAAAATTACGTAAACAATACAATATATTACTTTTGCCTTATAATATAATTTATTAGCGTTAGTATTCATTTTCAAACAATTTTTTCTTTCAAGATTTTTAATTTAAAACTAATCATTCTTTAGTTATCAACTAATTAAAAAATAAATAAAATAAATACTAACTAAAAAAAGTTATTTAAAGATTTTTAATCATATTTAATAAATAAAAACATTATTAAAATTAACTAATTTAGTATAAATAGAAGCCTTTAATATTACTAAGGGTAATTTAGTAATACTCATAAATTTATAAAAGTAAAATGAGAGCTTTTTTATTAGCGATTCGTAGAAAGTTACTTGAAGTAACGTTCTGAAAATTCTAATCACTAATTAAAAAGTTTCTCCCAAACAGTTAAATTGTCAAATCGCTAACGAAAATCTAATCGTTACTTAAAAATCTACCTACCAAACACAGACTCAGTAATATTACATTTAACAATTCAGTATTTTTATTAAATTATATCACTCAATTCAACCATAGAAGATAAATTAATGAGACAAAATGGTAAACTTTATAAAGAATTATTTTATGTTGCAGTGGGTAAGTATTCGTGTGGATAATGATTTGGACTCATGAATATTAAGAATAAAGCCATTTAGTCTAAACTAGTTGTCATTTCAATTTCATTTTCTAAATTTTCGTCGGTTTGGCATCTATTCTATTTGCATTTGCCACTTTGCCCCATCTTTTTTCCTAAATGGTCCAGCACAGAGTCATTTACATCATGTGTTCCACGCTTATATATGTATTTATGTTTTATTGAAAATATATATTTATAGTATAAATTTCTAAATTATTAAATGAAAATTTTTAGGTTTATATTTTATTTTTATATTTTACGGAAAATGGCTTATACAAATTATATTTATATCAATTATAAAATATTAATTTTTTGAACTCAATTTTAAATAAATAAATCATCAGAAGTTATAAAATTTTGAAAAATTAATCTGTTTCTAATCTTTCAAACTTTTAAAAAAATTATAAAAATAAAATAAAATTTTAATAGTTTGTTAACTTAATTTAAAATTTTAAATAACTAAAATTAAAATTATCTATACAATTAAATATCTATTTTTAAAAAATTATAAAATCAAACTTTTAAAAATATTTAGTGTACTCCATGAATAATTTATAAAATGAAATCTAAATTTTTAAAAATTTAATTTATAATTATATATTTAAATCTTTTATGACCTTTAATTTATGAATATTGGTCTTACTGCCATTTGCTCCAAGAATTAGGTGTTTTATAGCATCCATGCTAACGTCTCAATTTGAGTCTCAATTCTCAATTCAAATGTACGTGTAAATTGAAACGAGATGCCCACCAATCCTCTTTTTTAATCAATCTGAAAAATAAATTTGTTTTTTTTTGTTTTTTTTTTTTTAATATTTTTAATTTATTTAAAGTTATTAAATTATTTGACTTAAATTGTAACGATTAAAAGCATGTTATTATTATCCGCGTTTTCCGCAGAAGATTTGGAGGTAACAGTGATCTGATTACTACTAACAAATGCTTAACTCACACGTCTTGGGCCTGGATGGACCTGACCCATACCGTCACATCAAACCCACACACCCCACTGCTATTTAGTCTTGATTTTGAGATATCGCTTTATAATAAATACACAAGAATGCCAAAAAATGAATGTTCTGTTCTGTTACATACATACATTATGCACGTACTTAACCTGACACTACTAAACTAATCACTTGCTATATTCAAGTACCTAAGGTTGTGTCTATATACACCTCTGTGTGTGTCTGTCTGTCTTTACCCACAAATAATCCCTTCATAAAATGAGCTTTCCATTTCATGTTTGTTTTGTATCTGGTTACAATGTGCTGCCTGTGCCTGTGCCTGTGCTCGAGAGAATTATGAACGCACAAACCACAGAAAGTGAGAAAACTGATACCCATGTGTTCTCTGTATACATCTCCATTGCATCTGTGAACGAAAGCCGTGTTCGATTCTCCGCCCAGTTACGCAGTCTATCTGCTTCTGCTGCATACAGTGCCCTTCCCTGAACCAAACAATCGATGGTGTTAAAAAAATGTTCTGGAGTGCAGATTTACACATGAGTTATAACAAAGATTTACCTGGGCGTCAAACCAACGGCCTCGCCTCACCCATGCTGTTACTAAAGCAAGTAGTATTCTAGGAGGAGTCAAGTAGTTTATAGCTTTTCCAGAGCCCTTTACTACCCTTATCCGTGGAACTAATGTTCTAGCAACAGTCTCAGGAAGCTCACAGATGATGTTGAACATTTGTTTGTTTTTTATAGTAGAGCCACTGCAGAGAATGTGAGGTAATTGAACTTAGCATTAAAACGGCTAATAATGACAGATATGGAAAGAAAATGTTGAACAATATAAAGATAGGGTTACCTCAAGAGCAACTCAGTCAGAACCATTCCTGGTGATGCAGTATGCACTCCTACTTTAGACCGCTTACTTTCCTTCAACAGGGACGCTTGAAGCTGTCTAAGACCACACTTAGTGGAACCGTAGCTACAGGTTGAGACAACAAAAGAGAACTTCATTTCTGACTTGATACACTTCAGAAACATATTTAAAGTAATCCACATACATAAAACAATAGAAGAAGTTTCTGCATAGCTATTGCCAAACAAGTTTAGCGGCAGAAAAGCATGGGAACTTACACAGCTGTCAGAGGAGTGCTGGATCCTCCTGACCCTGCACCATCCATGTTAAATATGTGTCCCCCCCTTGTCTGTTTTTCCATAACTCGCATTGCTTCCCTTGTGCAAATAATAGACCCAACAAGATTTGTTGAGACAATCTGTGAGGAGGAAAAAAACAAAAACAAAAACATGAATCAGTTCAAGCTGAATCCAAAGAATCTAATGAAATCTACTAGACACTGTTTATTGACCCAGTCCACAAATTCCCCTGCACACTACAAAAATTATACATTCAAGATCAAGAAAGAGGGGTAGGAATATGCAAACAGACTCCATTTACCTTTTCCGTTTCAAGTTTGTTGACTAAGAAAATTTAATTTGATTTCACAGTTTGTTGACAAAGAAAATTTAATTTGATTTCATTCTAAACGCTTAGACTAGCCTCATTAGTTTTGCAGTCTACATTAATCCAACAACAGAATTCTAAAAAGTTAATTAACATCATATGAAAGAGTCCAATAAATGGTACTTCAGTATCGATCAATAGGTTCCAGCAATCAAGGACAGATTAATGAAGTGCTCATCCAAAAACCTTGTCAACTACCTGATTAATTTCTTCATCAGAGAACTCGAGCAGTGGTTTAAAGCCTTTATTGGTGCCTGCATTATTTATCTGCCAATAAATACAAGAGAAAAATCTATTCAGATGCTGTAGATAAATTGAGATAGGAAAATTGAGATGCGACTCAGTCTGCCACATATTGGAAATAAAGTTACTATACCATTTTAAGTTATGAATAGGAATCAACATCTTATGTCAACTACAATGCACAGATCAAACAAGGAACATGAAGTCAACATAGTAAAATATCAGTTTAACCAATTTCTATGTAAAATTCAGTCTCACCATACATTCCTGCAATTGCCTAATTTTATATATACTAGAACTGAAATAGCTGCTAAATTAGGTCCATAACCTACTAACTTCTCTAGTTTGAGTAATTTATCTCAGAAAAACAGAGTTTATCTTCCTAAACCTATCATAAAATCGATAAACACACATAGACCAGTTAAAATATATTGCGCATAGCTACACAGAGAATAAGGGGTGATGCACAAGAACATTATTACATTTTGAAGCCACAAATGATAATATGTACCCGAGTAAAAATTTGTGAATCACCCACGACTCACCCATATGTCAATAGAACCAAGTTCCTTCACAGCAAAATTGGACAATTTCGCTACGTCAGCCGGCTCACAAACATCACATGCTATGCCGACCACTTTTGAATGTGATAAAGGGGTCCTAGGGGAGTCACCTGCAGCACTTCGGCCTTCTTGAAGGTTTTGTTCTAGTTCTTTGACAGTATTTTCAACAGACTCAGGGCTGTTTAAACAAAGATCAAGTATGAATATCTGTTATTAGAGATCCATGAATCAAAATCAAAGATACAGAAGAAAAAGCAAATCACTAGACCACCTGCGAGAGGCAACAACCACACGATCTCCTGAAAGAAGAAATTCCCGAGCAAGCGCTTTTCCAAGTCCTCTCGTACTACACCGGTTGTTTAAAACATGCAAACATAACATAAAAACTAAGCTTCTTCTAAAACAACAAATAAGACAAAATAACATAATTTGTACTGGATTTCAGACTTTAGCACTTTTGTTCAACATATCAAATAAATGAAGAAGATGAACACCTTCCAGTGATGACAACGTTTCTGGGACCAGCTCGACAATGTTCATCGAGAACCATGTTGGCACCAATCATAGTTCCAATAATGACTCCTCCAAGCCAACTATACCAAATCAATGCATCCATCTGACTGTCTCCACCTTCATCAAAATTCAAAGCGTATCAAGACAAGTATAATGAAGACAATGATAAAAAAGAAACTCAAACCAATCCATCTACTAACCTGACATTTGAAAACCAACAGCTAGCACTACGCCAGTGCTCATCATGGTGACAATATATCTCCCAATTTGTACAGCAGCCTGCGAGAAAACTTCCTCGAGCTTTGCCATGGCTTTATCATAATCAGAATTGGAGACACCAAAAAGAACATCTTTAAACGAAGTTAAAAACCCATTTTCCTTTTTGGATTGAACTTGCTTCTCTTCTCCCTCCTCACTCTTAAACGACCTGCAACGCTGAACAAACAGCCGATAACGGCTTCCTCTTTGATTTCCAAACCCGGACCTCGGTCTAAATATGCCGGTTCTGTCCTTGAAGCAGGACTGTGGAGGGCATAAGTGAAGTTGAGGCTTAGTAACCGTAATGGTCATGGTTGTCGGAAGGTTGTTCTTCCAAGTAAATGGGAAATTGGATTGGAGAAGAAGAGGAGTGAGAGTGGTGGGGTTTTTGGGAAAATGAGTTATAAAAATATCTAGTGCGATTCGGGGAGTTGAGTAGAGGGGGAGATGTGTGACGACCACACGTTAAAGCAACCTGATCTTTGCCACGTGGAAACATGTGGGGGTGTCGTTTCTGAAGAAGCTGACGCTTTTACGCATCCTTCCACTGAACTGGACCGGACCGGCCTCCGTTATCCAATTTGTTGAGTGCACTTTATCGTTTTAGACTTGTATGCCGTCCGTTTATAAATTGCACGTTTTCTATACATTCCCATCTACACGACTGAATTAGCTGTCAAAGCTCAATCTCTTCCGTTAGGCGCATTTGTTCAACTTGATTTCAATGTTAACTGACCATTTTTTTTAGCATGGTTTTAATAGTGGCAAATTACTAGCTCTATGTTTCGGCTCTTTTCATCTTTTCCTTCTTCTCTCCTTCTTTCTTTTTTATTTTTTAATTTTATTTAAATTATAAAGTTGAACTAATTTTTGAAAATAGTGGGTGATCAATTTGATCAAACCTGCCAACTTTGGTTAGATTTGTAAAATTATTTCTTTTATATTTTAATTTTTTTAGTTATATTCATTATTTTTACGTTTGAAAAATTATTATTATTTAATTATTAATAGATGTATATCTAAAAGTATATGGTGAAAATATTTCCAATTAAATATTTTTTTTTGAATTATATAACTGTTAGATATATTATTTAAAAAATAATAATTTTAGTAATTTATTTAATAAAAAAAAATCGTTGGACTAAAATTTAATATGACAGTAGACCATTTTGGAAGGTTTTTTTTTTTAATTATTAAATTTGAGTCTTTTATATAGGATTAGAGATGTCACATCATATGAAAGTTTAAAAATATATATAATATTACTCTAATGCTAAGTTTTCTAAAAGAGTAAATATTAAAAATAAATAAATAGAAAAAAAAGTAAATAAAAAAAAATCAAATGTTCTCTTTTTTTATTTATTAATTTTCTTTAATTTTTTTTTAAATGAGTATCATTTGAGAAATTCTAATTTGAAAATGTATTCAATCCAATGCGAGAGAGAATTTAAGGTCTATATCGTCGATTTAGAGACTCTTAGAGAAACTAGCACCGTAGATGGTCTTATCCGAACTTTCAAATTTAAATAAAAAGCCTCATGCGGTCGTTCAATCAAATATGGCATTTTAATTTTAATTAATTAAAAGCAAAAGAAAAAATTACTAATTTAATAGATACCTATCATTGTATGATCACTTTTAAATATTGTAGTGTGCTATATTATCACTATTTACATATTTTAGTTTTCAATGTCATTGTCTCCTCTCAAGTTCATATTCTATGGTGATGTTCTTCTTAATTCCAAGTAACATCATATGTGTAGATTCATATTTACCTCATAGACCTAAAGTCCATCATATTAAAATTAAAGGCTCGAAATAGTACCCGCCAAAGGATATTCATCTCCCTTATTTATTTCTGGTGGCCTACTAACTTTGATGTGGAAATCCTAGGTTTACAGAGACTGAAACCCCAACACACAGTTTGATCCTAAAGATAGACACAAGATTAAAACCCTCCCTATTGCACCCCTAAGAAACTTGTCCTTAGAAACACAAGTAATTGGGATAGGAAAGTACAATAACTTAGAATCAGGATACACAAGATAGAATTACCTTGATAATTAGATCAAATTTCTTGGTTCAACAAGAGAAGCAGTCACAAACTCACCTGCACACAATATACGACTCTTGAAAAGAACTCTTTTAAATTTTCCCAAAAAAAGCTTATTACAAAGCTGTCTTGTTCCTTTATACAGGGAACAAATAATATAAACCCTAATTAATTCCTAAAAATAAGGAAATAAATCAATGTCATTATAAGTAGTCAAATTCTGACTTGCAAGATAAAAAGAAAAGGAAACAAATCTTGTGACAGCCAAATATGACTAGTTAATCCCGCCTAAATCTATTCTGCCAGCTTTCAGATGCAATAACTTGATTTATACTAATCCAACTAAGTTGATTCTTGATGTGTTGAAAAGCTTAAGATGTCCTCTTTAACTTTGCTATCATTTGGTGATAGAATCAATATTGTATTTTCCCATCAATGTAGAAAGATCCTTCTGCCATATTTTGAGAATGTGAACTTCTTATTCATTCCATCAGATGCTGCAGGCCAAACACAGGTGTATAGGCTGCATATTGGTGATTCTGGCCTCCATTGACTTTCTACCTTCTTCTTTGGTCATTTCTTCATTCATTCGTTCAATATAAGCATTAGCTAAGTTCCCAAATTCAGCTTGTAGTTTCCTTGCTTTTGAACGCGTGATCGGATCTTCTGCTATACTTGTATCAAACTTAGCCAACAAGTTAAAGACCAAACAGATCGAAACGCCACATCAACTTATGCACATACATTCACATACATATATCATATACTTATACACAATAGCTATTACATCCCGAGAGGTAAATAAATACTTTTAAATAAATCTTTACTTGAGAATTATTTAATAAAGTTTTTATATAAAACCACCAAACAACAATAAACTCGGATCACGACACAATACCGAGCTTAGTGTTCAACTCGCCACTAGACTAAGTGAGTGAGTTGGCAAAAGAATATTAAAATTAATAAATTTACAAAAGTTGTATACAAAATAATGGAAGTGAAATCGATGTCATGAGATGCATGCTCTATGTGAGGACTCCAACCCAAACTTCTAATGCTTGCTCGATCCACCTCAACACATATTCATATTGAAAAGAAAACAAACATGAAAAGTGGAGAAGGAAAAAGGATTAGGCTGTCGATGCCTAGTTAACACCTTCATACTCAAACAAACACATACAAATATGCTTCTTTCATTAGCAAAGTGAGCACACAAATGCATTCAAGTGTCTCAAACATCATCACATAACCGACAACATCTCAAGGTAATCATAAAACAAAAATTAGAAAGTGAGGTAGGCCACTCGCGCTCTGGTCACCCTGACTAGGCTGTCAGTTTCTTGACTAGGCCGCTGGAAATAGCACCGTAGCCTCATAGGCGTTCTGGTCTCCTTGGCCAGGCCGCTGACCAGGCCACGAAAAGTGGTACCGAGGATTATTGGCGTCCTGGTCTAAGTGACCAGACCGCCTGCCAGGCAGCGGAAAGTGGTATCAGAACCTTACTAGCGTCCTGACTCGCACCCTGGTCTATGTGACTATGCCGCCTGCCATTTGTCAGACCGCTAAAAATGGTACTGAAACTTACTTGGTGCCTTGGTCACTTTGCCAAGCAGGGAAAAGTGGTAAAAAAAAAGTGAATTAGTGCCTTAGTCTGCGCCCTAGCTCCCTTGTCATGTCGTCAATCAGGACGCCCAGACCTGAAAACAATAACATATGATGACATAATCCATTTTTTCAACTTTACAATTGTTTCACTTGGTTTCTTTATTCTATTTAGTTATCGTCTAAGGTTTCTATGATGAACTTCATCCATATCAAGCAATCATTTACAAACCATTAAGCATCAACAAATCATTTCAAGCATATAAATCACACAAATTGCCATATTTTAATTTATTTGCCCTTAAACTTAATTCTTATAGGGAAAATGAGACAGAAATGGGCCGAAATTCTAGAGAATCCGAAGCTCAATCACATACATGTACAGGGAGTCCGAAGACCAAATAAGGGATCCAAAAGGATCGGATTGATGCTGCCATATCCAGGGAGGATCGTCGCCTTAAATAAGTGGCACTTCAAGTCAAATTCACATTTTCATGTGTCAAAGTATACTTTTAATTTCCCTATGACATGCCAATACATTCACCTAGATCAAGCTAAGGACAAGGGCATTTGTTTTTAAGTGACCAAACAAGATTTACCATTTTTTATACATTATTACCAAGGTTCAAGTAGTACCATTTACATCAATTCAATAATGGCACCCAATATTATTTTTTTCACGTAAAAGCTCTAAAGGCAAACATGTACGTCATCAAAGTCATCATATCATCTCGTTGCCAAAACATGTAAGATGTAAATGAGTTCATATAAAAAATATTTACATCAAAACTCTACTATCTAGTAATCAAAAGCCTCCACGACCACCAAAACATATATCAACATACACCAATCATCATAAAGCATCACATACATATACAAGTAGTTGTTTTCAATTTACCACCGTAAGTGTCTACATGACATTATCTCAACATATCCATTAATTACCATGTATTTAACATTATTAACTCATTATAATATAATCAAACACAGAACAATCATCATACGATAATGTGGAGCGTAAAACGAATGTGCTAACCTCTTCTTCGAAGATAATTAGCTAGTCTCCTTGGTTTGGTGCTCTCCAACATCTTGGTTGCCTATTGGTACCAACCATAGTAACACATATCAATAATAAACACTTTTTGATCAAAAAATCATTTCTAGCTCTTAGGGTTTCAAATAAAAAACACAGCTAGAGATCACAATCAACCAAATCAATTTCCTGGAAGTGTTAAGAACTCTACTCATACCATAAATCTAGTTCAAGAAACTTGAAAACCAAAAATTTCATTAAGTGGTTTAATAGCTTACCAAGGAAATGAGAAGAAGATGGAGCTTGAAACCACTTCTAGAAGCTTTAAATGATGTTGGTGTGGTTGTTGAAACCCTTAATGGAGGTTGGGTCTTGGTGGTTGGAGGTAATAAATGGAGTAGGGTTTGAGGGGGTGAAGAGAAGAAAACATGATTTTGAGTTGGGAGAGATGAGTGTGAGAGGGAGTGTGGAGAGTGAAGAGGAGGTGGGTGTTGTTGGTGGTGTGGTGGGCCTAAAGAGGTTTTGGGATTGAATTATCAATTAGAGCCCATCAACACCCAAGCCCATATTCATCCATTCGATCCAACCCAAAACTCCGTTCCGCTCTCGAATTCATTCCCAAAAATATTTTATGACTCTAAAAAAATGCGTATTTACCACCAAAACTACTTTAAACTGAAAAGTCACATTTATTTTAATAAAGCCAAAATTTTCAAAAATCGTGCCTGATTTTATGAAAATCATTTCGAATTATTTTGAATAACCAAAATTGACTCTACACTTTTGATTTTTTTTCTAAATACTATTTTACTCTTAGAGCATATTTTTTATTTATTCCGATATGGAAGTTTTGAAAATCAATTTTATAAAACGCCAAATTTTTTAGATAACAAAACATTCATCAATTTTTAGGCCATACTTGTGGATGTTAAACTAGAAGTGAATGTTTAGATGAAATTTGTGGTGATGATGATGGATCTAGAGCTTGAATACTTGGGTCTTGAGGAATTGAACTTCAAATCCACACTTCTCCTCTTGAAATCAACTTGAATTTGAGAGAAAATTAAGAGCAAAGTGACTTCTCTTTCTTGCCAATCTACTAAGTGTGTAAGAATGTAACAAAAAATAATGTAACACCCCTCTATTAGAGTTTAAGATGAGTATTTATAGTACAATTCAAATCACCCACGAAATGGCTCCGAGACTTATTTCTTTTTCTAAATTTTCACTATTATCGAACAATAATTTGATATTTAACCCGGTATAGAGCTAAAAAATAGACCTAAATTTGTCTTCCAGTGTCAGATTGAGCTCCAATTTTGTGGCCATTTCGGTATGCAGCTTGGACGAAGATCACTTCTTGACATAAATTAGACCAAACTATTAATTCGGCACTAAGCTCAGTATCTAATTCGAATGGAGAGGTTCATTTCCTCTCGCCTTTTGGAATGGGCTTTAATTCGGTATGCAACGCAATATCAACCCGGACAGAGAGATTTTTCCTTTTCATCTTTCAATACTGAGTTGTAATTCGGTACCAAGCTCGGAAAAAGAGGGTTATCTTTTGAATCCATCAATTCCGAATTATAGTTCTATAACCAACCAGATAGTCAAAAGTTTGAAGGATTACGCAGCACCAAACTATAGCTCGGTAGAGAGCTCAGTGATTCTGCTTCTCATGCCTTTTCATTTCTTTTTATTTCTTTTTTTCTCAAAAACCTTCGCTTTTCTTCCTTTATATATATATATATATATATATATATATATTTATATATAAAAGTACCAAAATAAGCTTTTATACCTGAAAAATAAGCGAAAATATCTCAAATATATGTAATTTTTAAAGGAAGCCATACTGAAATCATACTAAATTGTATTAATTTTCTAAGCTCATCAATTAGTTAATTAAATATGCCAATACATTGCATGTCAAATAATTCGTAATTAATTTGACCTAAGTAGTGTTGAGGTTTCACAACCATAATTCAATAACCGTCGTACTGATTCATTGGTTATGATCACGAGTCTTTTCTACTTTATAATGCAATTTAGGTTAGATTAGTGAGTGATTCGAATGGTCGTACCCAATCAGTCTAAAACAAAGGAAAAAATTGGTTATTAGGCACGTTGTGAACAACTATAACTGTGATTAGTAAATTGATAGAGATATATTTAGATTCAATGATCAATACATTAATTAAATGATCAGTTAACTGAGTATCTTAATATAATTGATTGTTAATATTTTATCTTTTTAGTATTTAATTTAATTTCATCCTTAAATCACTCATTTCATCTAATCTAGTTAATATATAAATCAAAATTGGTAATCGTTCTCTTCGGGATCGATCTTATTTCTATAATATATTTATTCATCTACATGATAATTTTTATGTTGATGGACTCGACACTCGCTTTCTTTATCTTTACTATCACTAATTGTCGCAGCTCTAGTTTTCATTACTGGTACGAATTCCAAGCCTTCGGATTCCGAGGTCTCGAAAATTACTACTTTCTTTCTTGGAATTCTTTAAAGGGTTATTTTCAAAAACACCCCATTTTCTCAAACTTTCTCTTTGAGCACCTGGTTTTGAAAAGTTTTGCAAAACCACCCCCAAATCAAAACCACTAGTGGTTTTGGTGTTGTATGAGTGGTTTTGAAATTATATATGTTTTAATTTGGAGATTCGGAAATTCCCTAAAATCAAAACCACTCATACAACACAAAAACCACTCACAAAAAATACCAAAAGCACTAGTGGTTTTGATTTTAGGGGTGGTTTTGCAAAACTTTTCAAAACCGGGTGCTCAAAGTGAAACGTTTGAAAAAATGGGGTATTTTTGGAAATAACCCATTCTTTAAATATGGCTTGATTTTAGGCATGATTAGGTAAATTTTCAATACAGTTTATCGATTTCAAGTTAGAAGAAAACGAAAACCAATGCAATTGTTTATTGTTTATTATTTATGATTATGTATTTGGGTAATTGCCAAAAACCTCACAAGTTTTGAAACGTTTAATTTTCTACCACCGGTTTTCAAACGTTGTACCAAACTGCCCCCATTTACAAAAGCAAAGTTGTTTTCTGTTATGATTGGATGTTTTGGGCGGTTTGACGCAAACGTTATGATTGGATGTTCGATTAGACCATCCGCAATGGGAATCTCTTAGTGAGTCTCTCCTCTGATAAGAGACTCATGTTTCGTCTCTTTGCGAGTAACTAGTTTTTAAAAAGTTAGTCTCTCAAATGAGAGACTCATTTTTAGAAAAAATTAACAAAGTTCATAAAAAAAAAGATAATGTGGAGAGAGAAAAGAGGGAGTAGCATGATATATTTGACTTTTTTAATTTTTGGAAATAAATGGGAGAGACTTTGTATTAGAGTGAAATTCTTATATTTTCTACTCACGAGTCTCTTTGATGATGTGGCATACACGGGCCCACATAAGAGACTCAAACGAGATACCTCCATTGGTGATGGTCTTAATTTAGGTTATCATGCGTAACAACGGCAGTCATTAATACAATCTTCCTCTAAACCAGACCTTCACGCTATATCTGTGCCCTCAAGCCACCGTCAGCCTCTCCTTTTTATCTCGATTAGCCTCTGTATCGACGGCTGCCGCCATTAGACTCTCTATTTAAAACCACCGTCATCAATTTCTCGATTTACAACCCTCGTCAGCTTCAAATATCACCACTCTCTTCTCTAATTTCTTCCATCCCCAAATTTTCGATGATTAGCTAATTTATTAGCCATCGTTTGATAAATATCTCCGTCACAGATTTGGATGCCGAAGAAAAGACTGCCGACGTATCACTTTAACCAATGAAAAATCAGCGACCGAAAATTGCTTCAAATTTCGCAGCGGATTGCTAGTCCTGGTAAACATAGCAAACACCGGATTGGATTCTCTTGAAGCAATCCAAATCCGGTGCAACAATCACTCCCAACGATTCATGTAAATTTCTGATACGAATTCCGTGCGACGTAGCTAATTACGGTGATCGTCTCCCCTCAAAGCAATGTCCAGGTTCGTCTTCCCAACTTTTTGGAGTTTGTTTAGGGCGGCTCTTGTTTGAATAGACTTTTTGTTCTGATATTCTATTGAGCTATTATTAGGCTTGTGATTTATGTGCTTTATTGTTGTAAATTTGAGGAAATTTATGTAGAATGATAATGTCGCTTGATGTTTATATGTAGGAAATTTACTTGAATGTTTATTGTGGCTATGTTCTTGTTTGATTGTGAAACTCCTCAGATCAATTAAGATTTGAATTCACCAGAATTGTTGATTATTCATTCATTATGCTAGAAGTAGTCCGTCAAGTGTGAATATTCTTTTTGAAAAAGGTTCGTTTATTGGGGTGTTAGAAAGTTGTAGATTGTATAGTTCACATTTAAAAGAGGATGGAATTTGGGATTGTTGATGTGTGGAGGTTGGTTCATTAATAAGTAAATATTTTATTGTTTGAATGTAGACTTTTGATGCTCCAGAATCTTCAGAGAGCTGCGCAGTCTGTTGTAACAAAGCAGAGGACTGGTGAATCAGATTTGGGGAAGTATGGGACATTAATTACTGTTGGCTTTCGAGTGGTTCAATGTAGATGGTATACACATCATGGGTTATCTAATGGAGGACGTAGATTGGAAACATCGCACAATTTTAAGGGGTTCTTTTGTGGAGGTTGTGCTGCCAGGAGGTTTACTGTTGCATCAGCAAGTAGTCTGGCGACGCATCAGGCACGAACTGCTTGGAAAATAATTTTGTATAGAAGTTCTGTTCGTGTAAGTAGGATTGCTCAGGCGTTTTGTTTGGCTTTGACACGTTCACCACTTGTGGTTCCTAGTTTTCTTGCATTCTCGTGTAGTCGACTAGCATGGGCACAGAGAGGATCTGTAGTGAACGAGAATTACCTACCGGAAACTGCTCTATACATGCGTGCTCAGGATGGACATGCTTACATGACATCCTTAATTTACGGGGCTGTGGAATGTGTTATTCTGCTTTTAAGAGCTCTCTACCTTGCAGTATTGTTCTCCCCTAGCATTATCATGGCACCTTTCGCTGAATATTGTGGACCCCAATATAGGAAAGTTTGGCTTCATGTTGTGCATAGAACATTGGAATTGGCTGGTCCAGCATTTATAAAATGGGGTCAATGGGCAGCTACTCGACCAGACCTCTTTCCCAGGGATTTATGCCACAAACTTGCAGAGCTTCATAGCAAAGCTCCTGAACATAGTTTTGCATACACTAAGAAAACTATTGAAAGAGCATTTGGTCGTAAACTTTCTGAAGTTTTTGATGATTTTGAGGAGGCACCAGTAGCATCTGGTAGTATTGCTCAAGTGCACCGGGCTTCTTTGAGATATCGCTATCCTGGTCAGAAAGCAAAGCCTATGGAAGTAGCTGTGAAGGTTAGACATCCTGGTGTTGGTGAATCAATTAGGAGAGATTTTTTAATTATTAACTTGGTAGCAAAGATATCCAATTTTATTCCAACTCTAAGGTGGTTGAGATTGGATGAGAGTGTACAGCAGTTTGCAGTTTTCATGATGTCTCAAGTTGACCTTGCAAGGGAAGCTGCCCATTTAAACCGCTTTATCTATAACTTCCGAAAATGGAAGGATGTTTCTTTTCCCAAGCCTGTTTATCCCCTTGTACATCCAGCTGTTTTGGTGGAAACCTATGAACAAGGTGAATGTGTCTCACACTATATTGATGATCTTCAAGGACATGATCGCATTAAAACTGCACTTGCTCACATAGGGACTGATGCTCTTCTGAAGATGCTTCTGGTATTCCCCTATTCTAAATCATTAACTAATTTAAAAT